>CM045987.1:13742270-14942270 GCA_025175895.1 Wurfbainia villosa
CTCCTCCTGACAAGCCGCACTATAAAATTTGGGTTGCTTTTGCATCGCCTTCGATTTGCCTCTTCTCACGCTGGTCCATCCATTGTAAGTCCAATGGCACCACTGATTGTTGGTGAGTAGAGAAAAGTCGGTTTTGTAAGAGATTTGAGGCCGCTAGAGGGGGATGAATAGTGTCGCGTGATGGAATTCGTTGCGTGCTTGTCTACAATTCGTGTTAGCGCAGCAGAAATAGAAATAATAAAAACAAATACTACACAAATACAAGCACTACACAATCATATAACGTGGTTCGGAACCGAATGGTTCCTACTCCACGGATCGAGCTCTAAAGAGCTCTAGCGATGCCAATGCAATCACTAATCACAAATACTCCTCGACACAAGTCGAAGGCAGAGAAACCTCGTACAAACGTTCTTACAACAATAAGAAATGAATACAAGCAAAATACAAGAGAGAAATACAATGCAAGTAAAAAAAACTACTTTACAAGAGCTTTTGATTTCCTTGCTTGTGGTTGCCTTGAACTAGCCTTGAAGGACTAGAAAAGCACCAACTCTTCCCCTTCAAATCGCCCAAGAAAAACCTTGCTTTGAGCCTTCCACGAACAGCTGCTTTTATCCTCCATCGGGTTGGATTTCTGCCTGGCAGTCGACTGCCATAAGTCACCAGTCGACTGCCAACACTGTAGCTGTGAGACAACGGCTCAATCCACGTTGGACAAGTTCCAACGGTACTCTCACCAGCCGACTTCCAACATTGGCAGATCGCTATCCGGCCAGAGCCGATCGCCTACGGCTACGAGCATATTCAGGCTCGCAACTCAACTAGCAATGATCGTCGTTTTTGGCAATGATCGCCCAATGAGCAATGACCGCAGAGCAATTTCAGCTCTTAAACGGTAGTCGAACTTAAGTTGACTCACGGCAGTCGAACCGGCCATAATGTCAGTCGACTGCCAACCTCAAACATGAGGTTTTAACCCAAGTATGGTGCCCCCATACTTGCTAGACCACCTTTAGCCTAGACCTAAGCCTTCTAGCCACCTCCATCAGCCTCACGCCTCTCGGATCCCTCCAAGTCATCCATGACTTGTTCATCCATCACGTTAGCCTCCAGGTGCTTCCCTCGGCTATTTCATGCTAACGGTGTCTACACCGCCAAGGCACATTGGACTTACGCTGCCAAGACTCCACTTGGACTTTACGCCGCCAACCATTGGACTTATGCTATCAAGACTCCACCCTTGGACTTTACGCCGCCAATATCAAACCCCTTGGACTTCTCAAATGCCAAGACTCAAGCTTGGACTTTCCCTTGCCAACCCATGTTGGACTTTCCATGTGTCAAGACCCATGCTTGGACTTCCCATGCCAAGTACTCAAGACTTGGACTTTCCCAAATGCCAAGTGTCCCACTTGGACTTTCCATGCCAAGTACCCATGACTTGGACTTTACCTTGCCAAGACCCATGCTTGGACTTTCCCATAATCACATGGTTAACTCTAGTCAACCATTAAAGTCTCCCTCGAGTCAAACTCGAGTCTGGTCAATCATGACCCGGGTCGATTGCTCCAACAATCTCCCTAACATATTAACCGACATTAATGTCAAACATCAATGTCAAACATCAAAACATCACTCGAGTCAAACTCGAGTCTGGTCAATCGTGACCTGGGCCGATTGCATCAACAGGTTTGGATTATTATCCAAGTCTCGACTTGTGTTTTTAAGAAACACTCCATCTAACCCTTCCAATAACAGAAGTTATCTTCGTTAAAGAACGGAGGTCGGGTGGTACTATACCCCTCTAGATGGGCCATCAAAAAATCTTGCAAAACAAAAAATACAAACCAAAAGAAATTCTATGACTCAGCCTTGGATTAGTAATGCAGGAAATAATAAGAAATAAACGAGAAATAAACAACTAAAATAAAAAAACTAAACACTTACGACCTTCGATGTCCCTGAAAGGGTACTAAACGTCATTTTTTGGAAATGAAAATAGCTTATTACAGGGGTAAACCCTAGTAAAAAATGTAGATCTCTGAGAGAGCTTCGAATTGGTGGGTAGCAAGTTTTGTGGGTCCGCTTGTATGAAAAGTTATGTTCGTTTTACCATGAGCTACTCCAAAAGCGATTAGTTCGATTGATACTTGCAAATACACAAACAAAAAAATAATGTACCAAGACTTGGTCTTGGATTAGTAGTGTGGGAAAAAACTTAAAATAATAAATACGAAAAGAAAAGTGTCCAATCGATGGTTGCACAACTGAAAGTGCCCCGCCTGATACCAATTGTTGGATCGAGAGAATCGCTAGAGGGCGGTGAATAGTGATCGTAAAACTTCTTCGCTGCTGAAAGCACAGCGGAATGTAGAGCAATAAGTAAATAGACACTTTATTTTTACTTGATTCACAACCGAAAGGTTGCTACTCCAAGGCCTCGCGATCCTAGACCACGTACGAATGGGCAATTCACTAGAGATCTCCTTCTTGTTGAAGGTAGGAGACAACAATTACAATGAGAAATCAAAAACTCGAGAATGATGCACAAGCCTACCTCACCTCGTTACAATGAAAACCTCGAGTGCAAGATAAGTAAGCAAATTGAATTACAAATTAAACTACCGACGAGTATGAGTTGAGATTTGGGCGTGTGTCGGCGTATCGGTGTTGTAGCATCGGCGTTGTAGCATCATCGTTGAAGCGTAGCATCGTTGAAGCACTTTGGGAGCAAAGAATGATGATCCAAAGGGGTGAAACTCCCCTTATTTTATGGCCCTTCAAACCCTAGCTCGTTGAGATCTGGATCTGGGTCAAAGAGCCTCATCTCCCCAAGATAAGTGGAGCTTATCTTGACTTTCTTCGAGCTGACCAGTTTGAATATCAGATGACTGATGATAGCATCAGTCGATTGTAAATAGCCAACAGTCGACTGCTAGCATGGTCACTCCCCTGCAACAAAGAGTTAGCATGTAATACACAAGTGATGGATATTTCGACGTTCCTTACCATCCGATCTCGGCTTAGACCTTCCCCCGGAAGTCTTAGTCGGATCACCACCTAAGTTCGTCCCCATACAAAGGACACAACCTCACCATTACTTTGTACTCGTGCTTACCTCCGGTCCTTCCCTACCTGTCTCTTAGCTTTCGACTCCACAAGATTCTCCCAGTGTCGATCGACCACCACGGTTTCTCGTCCTAAGATTCTCTAGGCGTCGCTAACCTTCAGCTTGGCTTCAACACTTTCTGCACACTTAACACAACTCATGAGATAATAATAAGAGCTTAACTTTGAATATTTTCCATAATCAAAATCCAGGTTTGATTATCTGTTGCCCCTACACCAATAATTAAGGGCCTTGTAATCGCCTTGAGCTCGTTTTCTTACGTCCATGGTCCATGTCTCTGGTACTAACAACTCTCCTGAGTCATCTACCGGAGAGACGAAACCTTTCCTAATTGAAAACCATATTTTGATGTTGGTTTTCAGGTAGCACTCCATTCGCCTCTTCCAATAAGAAAAGTCCTCTTCGTTAAAAAGAGAAGGGTGAACGGTGTTGTACCCTTCTAAGTGTGACATTACTAGTATATTTTTGTTATTAAATTTTTAATTAAATTAATATTTAGAATTATTCCTAGGGTTATTCAAATTAAGCAATATTGTATAGTGCAAAAAGAATAAACTTATACTAAAGCAAGACAAATATTAATGCAAAAATTATTCTAAGATGAAAATGCAAAAACTAAAGAAAATTCCTAATGCTCTCGTTAGTGCTTGCATCAAATCTGAGCACCCTCGCCTCTGATACCAATTGTAGGATCGTAATGTTCCGAGAGAGGGGGTGAATCTCGAAAGTTATAAATTTTCTTTAGAAATTAAAACTTATTTTTAGAAACAAAAAGTACACAGTGGAATTAAATAAGATAAGAAGATAAATTATTTACTTGGTTCACAACCCTAGCCGGGTTGCTACTCCAAGGCTCGTAGCTCTCCGACAGCTACCTTGATGGACAATGCACTATAAGGTCCTCCGACTCGAGAACTCTCAGCTTTAGAGGAGTTCGCTATTTACAAAAGATAACGAGATAGGTAACAAGCTACATTCTCTTAAATTAAAGTACAAAAGGTAATGTAAAGCATAATACAAAGTATACTGACACTTGTATCTTTTGAAATGGACTCGAAGTGTCAAAGTTATGGCATTGCAGCGTGATGAAGCTCTTGCAGATGAGAAACACACAAGACAGAACTTGGACGGAGTAGATGAGTTGTATTTGAAGCTGGTCGTACATTTCTTTTATAAGTCATTTACAATCGATTGGAATGCCCTCCAGTTGACTCCACATTAGCCCATCGATATGGTACTTCAACCATCCCAGTCGACTGGACCTGTTCCAGTCAACTTCAGGTCACCTAGCTCTGCATTGGGAAATTTGCCTTTCCAATCGATCGACCTCCCAATCGACTAGAACTCTTTCCATTACCATCTAGTCTTGCCAACCGAGATCCAATCGACTAGACCATACTCAATCAATCTGGACTTCAATGACTATTCCTTGCAAAATGAGATTAGCAAACAAAAATAGTATAAAATACAAAAGCGAGTAATATTGCTCGATCTCGACTTCTTAGTGTTAGTGCAATCGACCCAAGTCACGATTGACCTGACTCGAGTTTGACTCGAGTAGTATTTTGATGTTGGTGTTTTGATGTTTGATGATGAGTTGACCATTGTTTGACAATGGATTAACTATATGGTTGATATGGGGTTGACCATATGATGGAGAAGTCCAAGTGGGACACTTGGCATGGAAAGTCCAAGCATGGGTCTTAGCAATGGAAAAGTCCAAGTCATGAGTACTTGTCATGTAAAGTCCAAGCATGAGTCTTGGCAAGGTAAATTCCTAGCTTGAGTTTTGACATTTGTAAAGTCCAACATTGGTTGGCAAGGGAAAGTCCAAACTTGAGTCTTGGCAATTGGAAAGTCTAATAAGGAGTTGGCATGGAAAATCCAAGGGTTGATATTGGCGGCGTAAAGTTCAAGGATAGAGTCTTGGCAGCATAAGTCCAATGGTTGGCTGCGTAAAGTCTAAGCGTGTGTCTTAGCGGCGTAAGCCCAATGTGCCTTAAGGAATAGACCACTTAGCATAACAATAGTCGATGGAAGCAATCAATGCTAGAGATGGATAAACAAGTCATGGATGACTTGGAGGGATCCAATAGGCATGAGGCTAATAGAGGTGGCTAGAAGGCTTAAGTTTAGGCTAAGGGTGGTCTAGCAAGTATGAGGTCATTATACTTGGGGTAAACCTCACGGTTGAGGTGTAGCAGTCGACTAGGGTTATAGACCAGTCGACTGGTCAAGTATTTGACACTTGGCAGCCGAGTCGACACTGAGCAATCGCGCCGTGAGTTGATCGATGTTCGATCGGAAAATGGCCTTCGATCAGCCAAAGATTGGATAGTCGACTGGCTATAAGCAGTCAACTGCCATGGAGGGTAGTCGACTGCTGCTAGGTTTGGTCGCGAGGCAGAATGCTCGGTAGCTACTGAGCAGTCGGCTTCGGGCTTGAGTAGTCAACTGATGAAAATGACAGTCGACTGTTAGTGTATCCGTTGGCTGGAATGCCAACGTGGATTAAGTCGTTGTTAGACATCGGCACTGTTGGCAGTCGACTACGGCCTTATGACAGTCGGCTGCTAGGCGAAAATTAACCCGAGTTGTAGCTTTAAAAGGAGCACGAAGGGGAGGATTTTTGCAGTGATTTCTTGGGCGATTTGAGGTGATTTGCTGGTGCAAATCAGGGTCTTCAAGTGTGGTCCAAAGCAATCAACAAGCAAACATCCAAGTTCACATTTGTAAAGTATTCTTTTCTTATATTTGTGTAGTTTACTTGTATTTTCTTGTATTTCTTTCTTATTGTTGTAAGATCACTTGTACGAGATTTCTCCACCTCTGACATATTGTCGAGAAGGAGTTTATTGAGTAGTAGTGTGTACATCACTAGAGCTCGTTGAGCTCACCCCGTGGAGTAGGAACCCTAAGGTTCCGAACCACATATATCGTGTGTAGTGTGTGTGTTTGTGTTTGTATTTGTCTCTATATTTGTATTTCTATATTCCACTGCGTACTAACAATTGTGTAGAGACAAATGTGAACAAATTACATCGACGAACGAGAACACGCCATTCACCCCCCCCCCCCTCTAGCACTAACCGAAGTTCCAACACTTAGTCCCACGCGGACAATCCATCGAATCGACGCCTAGCTTTATCCCCTTACAGAGGACTCAGCCTCACCACTTCACTCAAGGCTTACCTGTCGACTGTCCTACCGGACTTACCATACTTGACATTCGATCTGACCCACTAGGGCTTCCCGCTACGCCTGATCTCCGACCCAGCTTGACTTCATGTCGGTTGTCCGCCTCTTGACCCACCCGGTCTTCATGCCAAATGTCCGGTCTCCTAACCCACCTAGACTTCCTGTCTGATGTTCGGTCCTCCTGATATGTCAAGTCTTCTGCCTAATATTCAGTCAACACGACCTACTAGGACTTTTTGTTAAACCTGCACACTTAACACATATATCAAACCACAAGTAATTCCTAACTTTAACTATGGTTCATACATCAAAACTAAGGAGTGGTGCTTTCTGCACCAACATTGTATTACCTTAATATTTCTTGAATTCCTTGTGTTGTTCCTTGGTCCATTTCTCAACCTTGAGGATTTCACCCTTCTTGCCTTTTGGCATTTCAAAGTCATCCATCAATGCACTCCAATTTTTAATGTTCATCATGAGAAAGGTCTCTATCCTCACCTTCCATTGATCAAAACTTTCTCGTCGATAGAATCCGTAAGGAATGGAAATATTGATGTCGTAACTTAATCCATCATTTTACAATTCCATTTCTTCTAGCATGTGCTCTCTTGACGATGAGTCCGTAGAAGATCAACCTTGCTCTGATACCAATTGTAAGGTCGATGGAGGTCGCACTAGAGGGGGGTGAATAGCAATTTCGAGATTTCATCACTCGATTCGATCGATTGCATGCTCATCTACAAAACTTGTTAATGTATAGCGGAATATACAATAATATAAATGCACAAAAAGAATAAAACAAGCACACACTACAAAATAAGAGTATTTACGTGGTTCGAAATTAGGATTCCTACTCCACAGATTGAGCTCTAGTTGAGCCCTAGTGATGCACATCACCACTATCAAACTTCTTCTTTTCGGTATGACACTGGAGGTGGAGAAACCTCTTACAAGGTCTTATACAATAAGAATACAACCAAAATGAAATACAAAGCAAATACAAACAATTACAAGTAAAGAATACTTTACAAAGAGAGCTTTTGATTGCTTGCATTTTGGTTGTTTTGGACGAGCTTGGAAAGTCTAGAATGCAGTAGCAATTCCCCTTCAAAATCACCACAAATTGACAACTCCAAATCATCCATGAAGCCTCCTTATAAAGCTGAGCTCGGATTGAATTTTTGCCTTCTAGTCGATTACTCTTACCCAGTAGTCAACTGACCTCAATACCATTGTCTCATAACAATTCCATCCACGTTCGAATCTGTCCAATGGACACATCAGTAGTTGACTATGCAATAATTTATGAATCACATATGGCATCATCGATCGGCCAAAGCGATCTGTTTATACATGACTGATCATTATAGCCTCAATCAAAAAGTCGAGCCTTAGTCGACTCCTCGACCAATCGACTGGTCATAATTCCAATCGATTGCTCTGAGTCAACTAGGCTCCCAAGTATCAAACACTCGGTCAGTCGACTGATCCATAATCCCAATCGACTGATAAATCTTAAACATAAGGCTTAACCTAAGTATGATCCCTTCATACTTGATCGACCACTCTTAGCCTAGACATAAGTCTCATAGTCACCTCCATCAGCCTCACGCCTTTTGGATTCTTCGAGTTCATGACTCTTCATCCTTCGCATTAGCTTTCAGGTGCTTCCATCAGCTATGTCATGCTAACTGGGTTCTTTGCCAAGGCTCATTTGGACTTATGTTGGCAAGACCACATACTTGGACTTTACACTGCCAAAACTTCACCTTTAGACTTTCTTGTTAAGATTCATTTAGTCTTACACCGCCAAGACTACATGCTTGAATTTTACGCTGTCAAACCTACCTTTGGACTTCCTTGCCAAGATCCATTTGGACTTATACCGTTAAGACCATATGCTTGGACCTTACGCTATCAAACCTATAAACTTGCACTTTCACTTTGCCAAGTACACATGACTTAGACTTTTAATTGTCAAGTCCCCATGACATGGACTTTCCAATTGCTAAGACCATGCTTGAACTTTCCATGTCAAGACCATGCTTAGACTTTCCTTGCCAACTCCATGTTGAACTTTCCAATTGCCAAAATTCACTTGGACTTTCCTTGCCAAGTATCTAAATTTGGACTTCCGAGGCTGATTACTCCAACAATCACTCCCAAATAATCTCCCCCATATGACTTTGAATATCTCAATCATCCACTAGTCATATGGTCAAAACATATTGTCAAACAATGGTCAAACCCATTATCAACCCATTGTCAAATATCAAAACCTTATTCGAGTCCCACTTGAGTTTGGTTAATATTGATTCGAGACCTATTGCACCAACATATCTGAATGGTACCCACCTTCCGAGTGTTTCTGCACCCAACTCAGCCTAGCTCTGCTGTTAGACCCTTCCCGAGTCACTTTCGCTCTCGACTCGGCCCACTTCAATCTTAGACCCTTTTTGAGTCGCCTTCGTTCCCGACTCGACCTACTCCGGCCTTAGACCTTTCTCGAGTCGCCTTCGCTCCCAACTCGGCCTACTTCGATCTTAGACCTTTCCTGAGTTGTCTTTGCTTCCGACTCGATCCACTTCAGTCTTAGATCCTTCCCGAGCCGCATTCGCTCCCGACTCGGCCTATTTCGGTCTTATACCTTTTCCCGAGTCACCTTCGCTTCCGCCTCGATCTACTTCGACCTTGACCCTTTCTGAATCGCCTTCGCTCCCGACTCGGCCTACTTCGGTCTTAGATCCTTTTTGACCTCTCTCGAATTGCACAACTCTCTAATTCGATACAAAGTTCTCTGTCGAAACCTTATGTCACCCCCTAATAATTGTTTGAGTCTCACAAGCCAAATCATACCCACATGACAACGTCTCAGCATCTGAACAGTCCCCACTTTCAGTAATTCGTCCTCCAAAACAGACTGAAAAAAGCTCAAAGGCAAAATAATGACGTTCCAAGGGGGATAAAAATGTTGTTTATCTTAGCAAAATTGGTGCTCTGTAGCCTATTCACAAAGACAACATGCTATTACATACTTTGAGCATGTAATCCTGCTACCACTGCAAAGCATTCAATAATTGACTGGAGAGATGAAGATTTTCCTCTGGTGGTGCTTTCCCACACCCTGACGTCCTCTAGGAAGCACAGTTGTTCAAGAAAATCTGGTTCCAACCAAGAAAATAAGAGTGAGATCAATAGGTAATCTATCAAGAAAACAACTTCAATTTACTGCTTGCCAAAAACAAAAACTTTTAACCAATTACTGCCTGACTAAAGCTATGATATTGTGCAGGAAATTAACAGGACCTTGGAATATATACATGTTTGCTAGATATCTGAGGTAGTCATGAAAACCTAGGTCTTTTGCTAGCATTTTTAATTTATCGGGATCAATCAAGTATGACCATAGAAGATGGTCCATGGTAAGCATCCATTACCCATACGGGTCTGTTACCACAAAGGAGGAAAGCAAAAAAAATTAAATAAATAAAAGAGGACACCCATTGCATAAAATTCTCGCTAATACGGAGTTTCAGAGAAGAATTTGTTGTACACAGTTTTATCCTATGTTTTTACAAGAAACTATTTTCATAAATTCAATTTTACTATTCCTCCTCACAAAGGAGGAAACCAAAGACAGGACAATCAAGGACAGGGATTTCACAAAGGAAGATCAAGAATGATCACAAATCTGATCATCCAAGCAAAGAAGTATCATGCACATTTTTTTTCTAGAATTACTGTGTCTAGTAAGATTAATTAGTTAGCAAATAATTATTTATTTCTTAATTACTAGTCAACTAGTCTATTTTTGGTAAAAAGTGTTGAATTACAGTAGATGGCTCAAATTCGTGTCAAATGGACCCCAAATTCTATTCATGTTTATTTTTCCAAATTTTAAACCCTATAAGATTGTCATTATTTTTGACCAAAAATAATCTTATAACACTCAAAATACGAGAAAATAAAAATGGGCAAACTCAAAGAAATACTGGAGGTGTAATAAGTCGATCCATTTGTTACTAATTTAAAACTTCTAGGATTATACGACACTTATAATAAAAAAATATTTAACAACTAATAATCAAGTTGACTACTAAATAATTTTTTTTTAAAATACAAAATAAATAATTAGCAGTGAATTAATTATTATTTAAATAATTAGCTATTATTTAGCTGCTAATTAAACAATTAGCAGTTAGTTAATTGTAATTAACTATTATTAAATTGCCAATTAAATACCTACTAGTTATTTAATCATTAATTAAATAATTGACCATTATTAAATTGTTAACTAAATAGCCGTCATTTAATTACTAATTAATTAACCATTATTTAAAATCAATTATTAATTATTTAGAGTAAAATTTATTCTAAAAAAGAAATTATCTAGGAAATAACTGAATTACTTAATCAATTTTAAAATTTAAATGTATATTATCTTTCCATAATTAATTAATTATTAGGCAAGTTAGATTGCCACATGGAATTATGATTAAATTATATACATTTAATTATTTAGGAAAATTAATTAATTAATTACTAATTGAAGTATTCATTAATTAATGTGCCCGAGTAGTTTATTAAATTGAAAAATTAATCATTTAAAAAAATTAATAATAAGTCTCTTTGTTTTTTTTTATTTTAAGACGTACATGTCGTCAATGATTTTTTGTCAAAATCATTTGGCACCTGATCTGTATCTCTTTTTGTCATAGTATGCTTTACCTTCCAAAATATATATACAAGTATCGTTCACTTTCAACGTGAATCCTATACAATTGACAATACTTTTAATCAAAAGTGTTTAATGGTTAGCTAATCAAGGTCAGGCAAAGTGGATTAGGCGGACGGGCACTAGGCAAACAAGTACGCTTTGATAAATTTTGAAGTACGATGCATCATTTGGGTATTCGGTAAAGTTAGGTGCACCCATTGCTAAATTGCCAAACCATCCATACATATTCCATTCTCACTCCTACTTAATTCCTTTCCCAAAGAATGATAATTTTATTGTCAAAATATCCCATTACTTCACACCACAAACCCAAAAATTGGGGTTATAGAATTCAATATCCATGCCTCCCAAGAAGTCAGAGCGTATTAAACTGAATTTAAATCAGGCTCTGCTAGAGGGAAAACTTAATTCTGATAAATAACCATGAAAATAATTTCATATCCTATCACCTAACCGGGGATTTGAAACAAAAACATCAAAGCACCTAGAAAATGTTGGTGCAGGGGCACCAGATGATCGAACCTGTATTTTGATTATGGCAAAAGACGCAAAGTTAAGATTACATCGTTATCTCACGGGCTTAATCGAGTGTCTGAAAAATACTAAAGCAGAGTTGAAGGTGGCAACATCCGAGGAAGCCGCGGTGGTCGGCGACACTCGAGTGACTGGAGGAGTCGAAAGAATCGAGTGAAAAGCCGGAAGCAAGAGCTACAAAGTAAGTATCGAGGTAAGCTCGAGTGTGTGAGCGTAAGTGAGATCGTATCCTCCTTACGGGGATGATCTTAAGCGTAGATCCGACCAAAAACATCCCATGGATGGTCTAGGTCGAGATCGGACGATCGATCTACGCCGAAATTATGTTTTTATTAAGCTAACTTGTGATTTTAGCAAACATCAGTCGGTTGCCCACAATAGCCATCGGTATCTTAAATCACCGATCACGAGTGTTGCGACTCATTGATCCGCCATCGATCGATCGATGATGGCCATCAGTCGACTGATGGTCAAGGATCAACTTCGAGGAGTCGAGCCTTATCATCTCATTCCAAGGAGCTTGGTGCCTAATTTTGATTGGCTGAAGACCCACTCGATGAGTGGCTCAAAAGCTATAAAAGGAGAGCTTCTCTAAGGGTGCGTTTGGTTGGGGATTTTTATTGATAACCTTGTTAGGTTATCAACAAAAACCTTGTTTGGTTTAGGTTATGAACAATTACCTGGTAATTGTTCATTACCTGGTTATGGACAAAAACCTTTTTAGGGGGAATAGGAAAACCTTGGTTATGTGATTACCAGGGAATAAAACATAACCTTGGTTAAAATATAACCTTAGATAAAAACCTTATTTGGTTCAAGTTATCATACATAACCTTGGTTATGTGATTACCAGGGAATAAAACATTACGAGTGCGTTTGGTTCAAGTAATCATACATAACCTTGGTTATGTGATTACCAGGAATAAAACATAATCTGGAATAAAGTATAACCTTAGATAAAAACCATGTTTGGTTGGAAGGTTTTAATATATAACTTAGTTTAACATTTTACTAAATTATCCTTGTCTTCGCTTCAATCAATTCACGATGATTACGATGTAAATATAAATGACGAGGGCACCGACCGCCATCGCAAAGGCTCCTACCGACCGGGCGGTGGGTGATCGACCAACGACGATCGACGACAAGAGGACCGGCCACGACGACGATTTACCGACCGACCGTGACGACGATTTATGGTGGTCGATCGATCGGCGCAGAAGAACGACGATCGATCGACCGGCGCGATACAACGATGGTGACTGATCAAGGCGACGACGATCGTCGGGCGACGATCGTTGCCGGCCACGGCCGACGACGGCGACGGCGGCGGCGATCGGCCGGCGACGGGCGGTGGGAACGACGGTAGTGGCCGCGTGATTTAACGATGGCGGTATCGGGACGGTGGCGGTGGCGGTGGCGGCGACGGGCGACGACGGCGCGACGACGGCGACGGCTGGACGGCGACGGCGGCGACGGCAGGGCTACGAGGCGGGGCGGGATGACGGCGGCGATGGCGACGGCGGGGCGACGGCGACGGCTGACGGGCGGCGACGCAGGGCCGATGACGGCGACGGCGGCGGCGACGGCGGGCGGCGGCGACGACGGCGACGGCGACGGCGACGGCGGGATCGGCGATGACGGCGACGGCGACGGCGATTTACGGTTTGGCGACGGCGACGACGACGGCGACGGCGATGGCTACGACGACGGCGGCGGCGATGGCAAGGCATGGGCCGACGACGGCGGGCGATGGTCGACGACGGCGGCATGACGGCCGATGACGACGATGGCGGCATGGCTGACGGCGCGGCGGGGTCGACGACGGCGGCATGGCGGCACGACGGCGGCACGGCGACGGCGACGGCGGCGGCCGACGACGGCGATCGGCGGGACGGCTGACGGCGACGATGATATGATCGACGACGACGGCGGCGACGACGACGGCGACGACGGCGACGACGGGCGACGACGACGGGCGACGACGGCGATTTACGGATGCGGCGGCGACGACGGCGACGGCTGGTATCGACGACGCGACGGCACGGGCCACGACGCGGGCGGCGACGGCGGTCACGACTGGCGACGGGCGAGCGGCTACGACGACGACGGAGCATGACAATGACGACGAGCAGATGACGCGCCGACGACGGCGGCGACGACGGCGATGGATCTGGCGACGGGGCGACACCGACGACGGAGATCGCGGCGGCCGACGACGGCGACGACGGCGACGGCGACGACGGCGACGGCGGCGGACGCGGCATGGTCGGCGGGCTATGGCGCGGCGGCGAAGGATTTACGGCATGTCGGACGGCGGCGGCACGGCGCAGCGATTTGGCGGCAGACGACGGCATGGCGGCATTCGACGACGGACGTACGATGACGATGGACGACAAATCTATTGAGTTTTGACAAATTGACATTTAATATATTGCTAGGGGTAATATTGGAAAAAAGTTTCCTTAACCCCAGGAATCAACAAAAACCTTGGTTCTCCAAGGTTTTCTGATTCCCCCTAAAAAGGTTTTTGTTCATAACCAGGTAATGAACAATTACTAGGTAATTGTTTATAACCTAAATCAAACAAGGTTTTTCTTGATAACCTAACAAGGTTATCAACAAAAACCTCCAACCAAACGCACCCTGGAGGTTTTTGTTGATTCCCGGGGTTAAGGTAATTTTTTTCCAATATTACCCCTAGCAATATATTAAATGTCAATTTGTCAAAGCTCAATCGATTTGTCCCCCCATCATCGGTCGATGCCGGTCGTCGGCCACCGCTGCCGCCTCGTCGTTTGGCCGGGCCGACCGCCGCCGCCGCTGCCGACTGCCGTTGCCGCCATCATCGCCGCCGCCGCTCGCCGCCGATCGCCGCTGTCCCTATGTCCGCCGCCGCCGCGCTCGCCGCCACCGCCACTACCACCGCTTATTTCGCCGCCATCCGCTGCTGCCGCTGCCGCCGCCGCCGCTTCGCCGCTCGCCACGGCCGATCACGCCATCATTGCCGCACCGACAATCGCCGCTTAACCGCCGACTATCGCTGACTAGCCGCGCCACGATCGATCATCCATCGTTGTTCGCTGCCGTCGATCGTTGCCGCCGCCGATCGACGGCCACCATCGCTACCACTCAGACGGCCAACCGCCGCCACGGCCGGCCGATCACCGCCGCCATGGTCGGCCGATCACCGGGCCGCCTTAGTCGGTCGGCCATCACCGCGCCATCGCCGATCATCGGGTCGATCACCGCTGCTGCTGGCGGTGGCATGGCCGCTTTACCGATCCTGGCCATCATTAATATTCGCCGCCGGCTGCCGAATCGATCGAAAGCGTAAGACAAAGGTTAATTTAGTAAAATGTTAAACTAAGTTATATATTAAAACCTCCAACCAAACAAGGTTTTTATCAAAGGTTATACTTTATTCCAAGATTATGTTTTATTCCCTGGTAATCACATAACCAAGGTTATGTATGATTACTTGAACCAAACGCACTCTAATTAAAGGTTTTTCATCAATTCTAAAAGCCTCCGATACGTTATGACTCTCCGACATCCCTACGACGAAGCGCTGCAGAAACGACGACTAGAGCTCAATCTTTTTCATCTACGAGTCGTCGGTAAAAGTGTTTTTATAATTTCAATCTGTACTTAAGTTCATTATCGTGTTTTTATCGTAACGAGAAGAGGGGGAGTGTCCCTCTATCTCGATCCTTTTCATGTTTTTTGTATTCGATTAACTCCTACCTTCAACGAGGAGGAGTTCGTTAGTGATTTTCCCTCCGTGCATGGTCAAGGACCACTAGGGCCTTGGAGTAGTAGCCATAGGCTACGAACCAAGTAAAAAACCCTCTTGTCTTCTTTATTTTTATATTGTTTTATTCTTTCTGCTGCGTAACTCAAGTATTGAAACGAACAAAAGTTTTTATCGCTATTCACCCCCCCCTCTAGCGATCCGCTCGATCCAACAATTGGTATCAGAGCCGGGGGCGCTAAGATTTGGTGAAACCACTAATCTAGCTTTTCTACAAATTTTTTTTATTTTTATTTCTGTTTATTTCATTTTTTTAAGCTCTTTCATTCGTTGAGTTTTTCTCCCGTACTACTAATCCAAGATGTGAGTCTTGGTACATTTCGCTCGTTTGTGTCGTTGCTAGTTTTTTTCTCTTCATTTTCTTGCTCCTTTTGTATCAATGACCCATCTCGAGGGTTTTAGCACCGTCCGATCTCCGTTTTACAATGGAAATGACTTCCGTTATTGGAAGGGTCGGATGGAGTGCTTCCTTAAGACCCAAATCGAGATGTGGATCATAATTCAAATGGGATTCACACTTCCGACTAACGAGGCGGGCGAATCTTTGGATTATGACCAATGAACCAATGCTACAAAAAGACAAGTTGAAGCCGACGCCAAGGCGACTCAAATCCTCCAATGCGGCTTATCCAAGGAGGAGCTTAATCACGTCGACCCATTCATCAGTGCCAAAGACTTATGGACAAAGTTGGTTGAATTACACGAAGGGACCGACGAAGCTAAGGTTTTTAAGCGCGACCTCATTCTTAATAAGTTGTATAATCTAAGAATGCAGGAACACGAGACGACATCACAACTACACGCCCGTGTCTAGGACATTGTCAACGGCTTGCACACCATCGGACACAAGGTCGAAAACCACGACCTTCTAAGGTACGTTCTTAACTCATTTCCTAGGACTACCTTATGGGCATCCATGGTCGATGCCTACAAGGTCTCTAAGGACCTTTCGAAGCTTAGGTTAGACGAATTATTTTCCGAGTTTGAACTTCACGAGCAGACTAACGTGGTCCGGGCCGAGAGAGGTATTGCTCTACTTTCAGAACAAAGAAGCAAGCCACATACCAGGCAAGAAGATGGACTCAAACCCGAAGATGAATCAGAGTCCGAATCCAAAGAGGTGGAAGCAATAGTGAACGTAGTGCGGAAGATCGTTCGGAGGGAAAGGAGGCTACTAAAGAACCAAAAGAGGGCACAATTCAAATCAAATCAAAAGAAGGTTTTTCATACAACATGGGACAATGAAGATGGCGTCGTCATAGCGTGCATGGCAAGATCCGAAGAGTCTGAGTCAGAGTCCGAATCTGAATCCAATTACAACACTGACTCCAAACTCGAGGACTACTTCGAGAAGCAACTCAAAGGACCAAAAGGGAAAATTAAGGTTAGCCGCTCACTAGTTAATACGCTTTACAATACAATTAAATTGCTAACTAGGAAATTAGCTAAATCTGAGTCTAGGGTCGAGTCCTTGGTTGAGGAGGTTGAAACCCTCAAACAAGAGACACCCCTAAACTCCTCGACTAGTCGAGTTCAAGAGGAGTACTCAACTCGAGTTGAAAAACTCGAAGAAGAGAACTCTCTCTTGAATGGACGAGTCCAATAGCTCGAAGCTCGGTTAAACAAGTTCTCGACGGGGTCCAAGAATCTTTAACCGACTTCTTGGAACTCAGAGAGCCGTGTACAACAGAGTCAGATTCGGATATAGCTCAAAGACTACGAATATATTTTACATGTCTATCGTAAACTGCAGTCATCATCGAGTCCAAGCGTGGGTCCCGAAAACTTTATTAAACTCACATATAAGGACCAATAGGTTTTGGATTCTCCAGGATCAAGTTCATTACTTGACTAGACTATATAGGTTCAATGATCCATGGGGAGCTAATACCAAAATAGTATATCCGGTAACCTAAAACTTTTTTAAAAAAAAATGGTTAGATAGGACTAGAACTCATCAATGCTTGATAATATAGTACCATGACACGGCGAGATGATAATACGCTAGGAAAACGGAGTCTCATGTATTCGGACTAGATAAGGCATATCTAGTTCGGTTCACTTGACCAAGTGGAACTAGCTGAAGCTACCTCGCCGTATCCTAGACTAGTTAGACTAGGAAGTGGTCTTAGGTGAGTCAAGTTACTATTTTCTCGAAATTGACTTTGTCTAAGGAAGTTATTATTTTTTCGATCAAAGAAGGCCCCTATGCCTCACTACGACCTGGAAGTCAAGATCTTGAAAAGGTGACTTGATGAACTTAAGATCAAATCCGAATCTAACGCAAGGTTGACCAGTTTCAAATCATTAAATTTAATCAAGATAAAATTGGAATCATCTCACACAACGTATAAGGTGAACCAATTCTAAGACACTTAGAATGGGTGAGATGAATAAGGAACAATTTCACTTACATAATCTTTTCAAAAATGTTATCTATTTTTCAAACTATCGAACTTAAATGTTCACTTATACTCGGACAAAACTCTAAATATACAACCTTCTAGGTCAATGTTTAGCACCCCCTAACTCTTCTATACCTTATATACTTGATTAAGGGGGAGAGCAAACTAACCCTAAGGGTTATATATTTTCAAAAGTTATTAGCGTATAAGTATTTTGAAACTCAAAGCTAATTTTATAAGTATTTTGAAAATCATATTAATCTCAAGACTTATATTGTTGGGGTTATACTTCGAACCAAAGTAAATCGAAACACATGCTTGAACTCATGTTAGATAATCTTTATGCATGCTACTTTTTGTTAAAAACCCCTACTTTTTATATACAACCCCAATTTTTTTTATTTATGAAAAAAGGGGAAGAAGAGCACAAGTTAAGGGGGAGAACGGAGAACAAAAATTTAAAAATTTTAAGATTAACTTCTTTTTAAGATTAACCTCACCTAAGGTTAAGGGGGAATTGATTATAATGAGTGCATCGTTTACATTTACTCATTTTCCACATTATATTTTTCCTTAACTTTGCATAAGTTTGTCATAGATCAAAAAGGGAGAGATTGTTGGTGTAGGGGCACCATATGATCGAACCTGTGTTTTGATTATGGCAAAAGACGCAAAGTTAAGATTACATCGTTATGTCACGGGCTTAATCGAGTGTGCAGAAAAGTACTAAAGCAGGAGCTGAAGGATGGCGACACCCAGAGGAAGCCGCAGTGGTCGGGCGACACTCGAGTGACTTCGGAGGGAGCTGAAGGAATTGAGTGGAAGGCCGGAAGCAAGAGCTACAAAGTAAGTATCGAGGTAAGCTCGTGTGTGTGAGCGTAAGTGTCACGCCCCGAGAGTATGCCGTACCGAAAAGTAAATGGACAACATCTCCCCTGTACGTGGTAATATATCGGGTTAATATAAGGCTCATAGGGCCAACAACAACACAATATATAAAGATACCAACATACCAATTATATAAAACACAACGGAAACAATACAAACAGATAACTAAGATACAAAGACCAAACTGTGAACTCCGGAGTGACTTGACACGACAAGAATCATAACAAAAATCGAATCAAAGACCAAATACGTACATCACATCCCTATATCACAAATACGGAAACAATACAGGGTAAAAACCCAAACCAACAATCCATAGTAATAAACAATACGGAAAAACATATCCATTCATTCGGTGTGAGATGGGATCAGCTGGCGGAGCTCCGAACATCTAAGGAATCTTCTACCTGTTATCTGGGCGACAGGAAACCCAGGGTCCAGGGGTGGTGAGTATAAACTCAGGGGTAATATATAGAAAGTGCATGAACAACATATAAGGATAGATCTACAAATATACATGTGAAGATCTACAGGTATACAACATGAGTCCAATAGACATACAGTCCTATCCAAATCTAATAGCAAGTAACCACAGTAAAGTCATACTCAATGTATATACTAAACTGATCAACTGAACATGAAGTAATGTACGCACACGGCGATGCAGTAACACCATATGCTAGATCATCCTGAACAGATTTACAATAACATAACTCATATAACGTACTAAGTCAATCTCATACCTAACCAATACTCCAACATATGAACAGTATATGATCACCTGTAATAACAACCCGGTCCGTACCACACAATGACATGATGCTAATCAAATGCATACAACAGTCTGAATCAACGCATGTATCATGCTCAACACATAGCAGTATATAAAATGCAAATGGCATGTATCATGATGTACAAGTATGTGCAACAATCATAGCTCAATCAAATGCAGCATCTCACAGGCATATGTAAAACATATATCAAATACATGTATATATATATATATATCAGCAATGCATATGCATGACCATGTCTGCGGACCCGTCCAACCACGACCCCAGTATGGCCCGGGTGGCACGGCATGACAACTAGCCCGACTCCAGCCGCCACTACTCTCGAGTGACCGAGTTGGGTAGTATGAATGAGTAACATATAAGCGTAAAGAGCTAACTACTCCCCGGGTCCTCACGGGTCGTCACACTACCCATGAGTAGACGAGCTCTGCGCACGTGACAATCCGCGTCACACAACCACCGTTATAGTGGCGAGTGCTAACACCACTGCTGCTGGTGTCGGTCGCGTCTCACTACCACCATCCATAGTGGCCAAGCACGGCACATCCAATGCTTTGCCCTCAACCCTGTTACCACTACCCCGAGTGGCCGGGGAGGCAGGATGACTGACGACTTGTCTCAACCATAAGGGAGACCCAGTCAACAGCATGCATGCAAATGTAATGATGCATAGATCCACACAAGTATCCTCGCAACACTCCCTATCTCACGGGAAGTCCTGGTCAACCAAAAGTCAACTATGCAAGGACTACAATCCACAAGACTCTCTCTATTGCACAAAGAGTCATACTCATCTGACAGTCAACCACGCTAAGACCTCTAGTCAGTAGCGATATACTATTGACCATCTATATAACCATACACAGACACACAATCCATAATGGATATACCATCACGCTAGGACCTCTAGTCCACGGTCACATACTGACAACCACATACTTATCTATGCACAGATAACTAGATCCACCATAGATGCACCACTAATACGGGTATGATATAACAATCGACTCCATAATCCAATCCATCACCTAACCCTAGTGATGTAACACAGTAACCCAATATGAGGTCACAAAGATAACTCTAACCACCTGTACTTACTGAACATCCATCAGCTAATACATAATAGAGTTTATAGTTCCTATCCGAGCTAGATAATCAATGAAGTACCAGAGTATATATCTCAAAGGTCAAGGCAGTATAAACATATGATTAAATAAGAGTGGATTTAAGGTAAACAGGTATAAACATAAATCCAAGATCATGCACTAGAATTTGATCAAAACTACCGGACCAGGTAGATATTACCCACCTGATACGAAGCTCGAATAATCCTCACGGTCGCGGACCTGCTTCGTATCCCAAACCTGCACAATAATAACAAATTAGGGTTAAGTACAAATCGCTGATACTTATACGAACAAAATACCAATTCATTTTATATTCGTATTCATTTCTCGTCTACGAGTAAGAACCCTACTTATCCCAAATTCGATACACCATGGAAAGTAAAAGAAAACTATCGAAACTACCCCACACTGATTCTTGCCTCAAGCATAGTCAAAGAAACCCAATTACAACTCCGGTCCACTGTTTATCCCTAAATCACAGTAGAAAAATTATAACCATCCACAATTCTTTAATCATCTACAAACACCACAATCTACCGATTTCCTACACACAATAATCAAAGGAAACAGAGATTATATCCTAATGAACTAACCTCCAACCCTCCTTCGGCAGCTTACCATCACATTACCATAGTTACCATAGCTGCGGTTCCTCTTCCACACACACACACAGATGGCACAATCAACTTACAATCACAGAACCTAAATTAACACCGGATCAGATCTTACCACTCTAATCACAGCCTAGTTTCCACTCAAAATCCATCACAAGCACTCAAATTCCCGATTGAAACTTATCACAAATGACACCATAAGAACACAGAATTTTCCACAACCGATTACAGATAAAAATCCCTAACAATCCAAACAAATCAAACATCAATTAGTATTACCCGAGCACCAATACCCGAATCAACCAACCCAAATACTCATCGGCAACTCAAATTCACAAGAACAAACCAAATCCACAATCACAGTATAACAGAACATCAATCAATGGATACCACAGATGACAATATTGGGTTAGATCCAAACTTACCGGCTCTAAACTCCACCGGTGGAGAAATTTCCCCCAATTCCAGCTGCTCGCCGAATCAATCCAAACTCCCGATCACTGCCAACCCATAGATCTCAGCTAAAACAACCCGAAAACCAGATCTCTACTCGAAAGGGAAGGAAAGTGATCAATCCTTACCTTCCAGACTCACACGCGCGGCAAGACTCACCGTCCGTCGGCGAATGAAATGCGGACTCCTAAGGCAACCCACTTGCTGATCTCCGACCGAGGATCAACTACTAGGTGGCGCTGTCGAGCGGCTCTCACCGGACGCCGACGATCTGGAATCCGTGCGACGCGATTTCGCGGAGCGACGAAACGAGGCGGAGGGGAAATGGAAACGGGGATCGCGATGAAATGCTGATCGGCTGTTCGACAGGCTTTTAAATGTCGTTCAAGTGATCCGGTTAACCCAGCCTAACCCAAACCCAATCTGATTGGGTTCAGCTCAGCCGGTTCAGCCCAAGCCCCATTTCAAGCCCAATTTCAAATCAAGCCCAATTTCAGCCCAACTAGCTAATCATCTTAATTAACCCACTAATTAAGCTCAATTAATCTACTCATTAACTTCAATTAATTAAAGGGTTAATTCATAATTTTTTTTTGTATCTTACAGTAAGTGAGGTCCTATCCTCCTTACGAGGATGGTCTTAAGCGTAGATCCGACCAAAGACATTCCATGGATGGTCTAGGTCGAGATCGAACGATCGGCAGCCGTCGAAATTATGTTTTTATTAAGCTAACTTGTGATTTCAGCAAGCATCAGTCGACTGCCCACAAGAGCCACTGGACTGTCTTAAATCAGTCGGCTGCTGAGTGTTGTGACTCGACTGATGCTGCCATCAGTTGACTGATGATGGACATAAGTCGACTGATGGTCAAGGATCAACTTCGAGGAGTCAAGCCTTATCACCTCATTCCAAGGAGCTTGGTGCCTAATTTTGATTGGCTGAAGACCCACTCAATGAGGGGCTCAAAAGCTATAAAAGGAGGGCTTCTTTAAGGGTTTTTCATCAATTCTAAAAGCCTCCAAGTACTTCCGATACGCTACGACTCTCCGACATCCCTACGACAAAGTGCTGCAGAAACGACGACTAGAGTTCAATCTTCTTCATCTACGAGTCATCGGTAAAAGTGTTTTTACAGTTTCAATCTGTACTTAAGTTCATTATCGTGTTTTTATCGTAACGAGAAGAGAGGGAGTGCCCCTCTATCTCGATCCTTTTCGTGGTTTTTGTATTCGATTAACTCCTACCTCCAACGAGGAGGAGTTCGTTAGTAATTTGTCCTCTGTGCGTGGTCAAGGACTACTATGGCCTTGGAGTAATAGCCGTAGGCTACGAACTAAGTAAAAAATCCTCTTATCTTCTTTATTCTTATATTGTTTTATTCTTTCCGCTGCGTAACTCAAGTATCAAAACGAATGAAAGTTTTTATCGCTATTCACCCCCTCCCCCCTAGCGATCCGCTCAATCCAACAGAAAAATTATCAGAACATGGAGGAGAACAATGCTTGCTCTGCAAAGGCAAGACACTCCAGATATGCTAATAAACACTCCGAATCAACTGGAGATAAATGAGAGCTGAACTTGTATCAAGAAGGAACACTAATGGTGTGGACTTGACCAATATCTGACCTAAATTCATTCTGGTAGAAACAAATATCCAAGGCAAAATGACTTGAAGAGGGAGATGAAAGTATTCCAAATTCCTACAAATGCAGGAAGAGGCTTACTAAAAATCATCAGATTTTGTGGTAATGGCCATCTAACTACTGATAAGCCAATTCACAGAGATACTTTCTGACTACCAGAAAGTTTAGTAGGGAACTGAGGCTAAATCTTTCTGCTGCCAAATTGTTCCATAAAAGGTCTCTTATCAAGAACATGATCTCAACAAGAGCACATTGTGAGGAAGAGATGAACACCAATCGAGTAATGCAAATTTATCAGTAAGAAAGGAAACAATAGTGGGAAAAAAAGAAGATTAATCTATTACTTTGCAGAACAAATAATTTCGACCAATTACTAACATGGTTATTAATCTACAAGGTCTTGGATGTCTTGTTCTGTTTGCAAGATTTTTGTGGGTGGCAGAAAAAACTTAGTGATCATTCGTCTCCCAGCTCGTTCTTTGTCTGCAACAGCATGTTTACTGCAGTCTTGAATGGCTCCTCAAATGAGTTGCAGATCCAGTGATGATCGCGGTTCCTAATGGGTGGATCGACTGTGTCCGCTGTAGATTTGTCTCTGACCATTAGCGTTGCGTCGTCGAGCACCATCCTACCAGGCAGCTCCAGCTTTGAGGCACACCATAGGCGAGTCCTTTTTGATCTCAACCAAGTCGTCAATGACTTCGTGCTAACTTTTGGCCCCTGCTTCAGGTCCACGGCGAGCACCCCCTGCCCGTTAGCATCTGTGACGAGTAGGCTTTCCAGCGCCTGGTAATCGGCGACGATTGGCCGGAGACAACGGATCCGTGCCGAAGCAGCGGCCAGAGAAGTAAAAAGCCAAGCCTCCCTGTGCCTCATGCGATCATTTGCACAAGCATCCTGGTCAAGTCTGATATTCGGATAGTGTGTCCTAAAGAAAGGGTTAGGGTTGGATGATTCCCGGGAAATCCAGGCCGTGAAGATGGCGAATCTATCGAGGGATGATCCGATTTCAACCTTCCACTTGAAAATCAAGCCGCCGCCGCCTGGGGCATCGATCTCGGAAACGGGGAGCTTGATGTGGACGCATCTGATTTCCTTGAAGTTGTTCAGAACCAGATGCATGGGAAACCGCTGCAAAGGGGAGAATGAGGTGGCGCTGTCTAGGATGAAGTTCTTTGCGCCGATCGGCAGGAGATGCGTAACGAGGACGTGTTGGCGCGTCAAGTACCAAGTGGGGATTATGAAGTCGGCACGGACGGTGACGGTGTGGACGCGAGGGGCAAGGGAGTGGAAGCGGCGGACACGACACAGCAGCGCCCCAAGACTTTGGCGTCGTCGATGAGGTTGAAGATTTCGAGGATCAAGGAGTCCGGTAAGAGCTCGAAGTGATCGATCGCAGCCTCCTCTCGGTGGCGTGGCTGGAAACGGTCGGGATTCTTGGCTCCGAGTCCTAGGGGACCCAAAGCTAATATCTTGGCGAAGTCGGATGACATAGCTAGGATCATGGAGTTTGGCAAACCATCGGAGTGGTCGATCTCCGCCGTTCCCTCGTCCGCCATTGGGCGGCGTGGCCGGAGATGGTCGGAATCTTGGCAGCAAGCTCGAGGCGACACGAACGCAACACGACGACGAACGTGGATAATGAGGCAAGTCAAAACAATTAGATTCAATGAATTATTTTTGGGATTTTTTTTAATATTCATAATATTGAAATAATGTTTTTTATTCAAAATATATAACTTTTTATAATTCAGATATTTAGATTTTACGTTTAGTGCGAGATAATGTCAAATGTAATCAAGTTTGTAATGTAATGTAATGTAATGTGTATTACATTACTGTGTTTGGTTAGCGATTGGTGTGTAATCTTTGATTCAAAAAGTGATTACGTTCGTTTGTTTTGTGATCCATATTTGTTATAGCGAATGTAATTCATATTATTATAAAATGACAAAAATAGCCTTATATAGGTTTCATCGTCGAAGGGCATCGGTGGCGGTGTTCGATCGCCGTCCGTCGATCGCCACTCGATTACATTACATTACATTACATCTTTGAAATGTTAACAAACAAAGTAAATCATCTTGTAATGTAATCCGATTACATTACAAGCCTGATTACCCCGTACCAAACGTAGTCTTAGTGAAAAAGGATTGCATATGGATTCATCGATTTCATAACTGAATAAAAAGAAGGTAAATCATAAGAGATATTTTTTCTCAATCAAAATTAATACGATTAAAGGATAATCAAAAACTTTACAATTCCAAATATTGCTCTTTATTTTTTAGAATAATTTTATTATCTGTACTAACCATTTAATTCTCTTGTGGGGATCACAGTCTGATTAATTCTAGATGCATAAAGATAATGCACTTACTCTATACGTCTTTCATTGTCGACCTTACAACTAGATGAAGAAAGATAAATTACGATTGACTTTTAGCCATACCGATATCTAACACAGTAAAAGACAAACATCCTCGTAAATGTGAAAGATTGGTCTTACTTAGTACAAATTTGCACTTTATTAATCATTCGATACCTATGGAGTTACTGTCCAATTAATTTTCGTCGACCTCACAACTAGATGAAGAAAGATAAATTAAGATCAATCTTTGAGCATATCGATTCCTAACACAATGAAAGACAAACACTATGTAAATGTGAAAAATTGATCTTACTCATTATTAATTTATATTTATTAATCATTCGATACATATGGAGTTACAGTCTGATTAATTTTAGTTCTAAAGATTATCATTTTATGTCATAAAAAAAATACAAATAGATTTGCATAGATATTTCAGCACCACAGAGAATCGAACGCTAAAGAGATATGGTATCGAATAAAAAAATTGAATCTTTATTGTATAAGAACTTGCCTTATTTTTATCATCGTACTTATCTCCAAGGCGGAAAAAATGACAATTTATCAAACACAACTGTTAAAGTTCGAAATTGTCCAAAACGCATATTATAATTTCAGAATTACTAAATCGTGCACATAATTCCCAAAATACTCCTCCCACCAAACAGCCTGCAATTTAATGCAGAGAGATATTTGCATCCATCCGAGGCACAACTGAAAATCCCGAGCCATCCAAACGTCACTTCCAGCCGCGTGAGAGCGCCAACCCCATGTTGTTGATGAGCACCACACGCAGCTTTCCTCCGCAAACCAACTGAGCAACACCATTTTTGATGAAATCCTAGTAGTTATCAACGACATCACTGCTCCCACGAATATATCGGTAGAGTTTCCAGAAGTTGGCGCAGCTCACTCACCAGCTGCTTCACATAGTATTATCATGTATGTATGTGTTTTTATTCTTGAGACTGCTATGAGGTTAATAAATGCATTGTAGGTGGTTGTATAGCCAAGTTTGTCACACACCCATAAATACGAGGTAGGCATATCATACCAAAGTAGACCAATGCACTCATAATTGGGATGCAGGAGATTCATAACCAAGTTTTGTCGCCACCTAATCAAATTCCACCTAACTTAAAAGGTGATGCTTCCAATTAAATCCCACGATTACTGAACTTCCCTGATTGATATTTCAAGCACTAGGAGATTCAATCTGTCCGAGAGAGTAAGTGGTGCTGGGAATGAAATTCCTAGCACCATCATCTCCTAAAATTTAAAATCCCAGCACCATGGGAGATTGAAACTGGCCGCTGGATAAAGTGATCTTTGGGAATTTAAATCCCAAAGAATATCATGGTCTGAGCTTCAAATTCTCAGCACCATTAAGGTTCAACAAATTCGGGATAAAAGCTGGTGCTGGGAATTGAAATCTCCTTGTTAGTTATAGCCCTAGAGCCAATCATGTGATGGTTGAAAAGGGAACATTTTGTATCATATTCAATAAAGGCAAATGATTGGTTATTATATTTACATCTTGCTTGTGCCAGCTAAATTAAATATAATAATGCCCTAGAAAAGTAGGTTCTTATCTACAGCACATCAATTGGCAGAATTGATTATGAGAGGCTGTAGAGAACACTTTCCTAAATGTTCCTAGTCAAGTATTAATATGCAAGGGCAATATTAATACATAAAGACTAGCATGTAGGTTGATTGATGACTTGATCTCACAAGTCATGGATATATGATATCAAGTTGACACATGAGTATATATTAGAGAATATATACTGAACTGACCCGCCATGAGAAAGTTTCATGGATCGTTATATGAGTGTCATAAACTTTCTCATGTGACTATTGGTATGAATAGTCCTCGAACTCAAGTCACTACGGTTCCCTCATAAAGAATTATGTACTTTGGTATCACAAACGTCCACCCGTAATGTGGTGGACCATAAAGCGACATCGGGTATATAACAAATTATGCGGAGGGATGTGAGTGATGTAGATGGGATCTATCCCTCTCATATGACGAGAGTGATATCGGTGGGCCCCTTGATTGAGTAGAACTACTAAAACGCATGGTCATGCTCAAATGAGTCAATATGAGATATTGAGCTCATTTGTTTGAGTTAGTTTACTCAGGGATCAAGAAACACATAGATTGATCGAGGATGACACGGTCTATGCCTCATTGGTCAATCTGATATCAAGAATAGAAGGACACGGTCATACATTATAGTAGTCACGGAAAGGTTAGTCGGATCTTGACTTATTTCGTAACTTGGATAGCAATGATATATTGCTAGATGCCGCTCATTGCTTGTGTATCTAAAAGAGTTTAGATCCACTGCCAACGTTATGAGAGCCTATAGGGTCACACACAAAGAGCATGATGATTAGAAGAATTAGTGCATTCTAGTTTGACTAGAATAATTTGGGAATAAGCTTATGTACAAAATGGTTTTTGGACTTTAAGCTTAATGAGAATTTTAGCTTATTGATTTAATGAGATTAATTCAATATGTTACCTTATTGATTTAATGAGATTAATTCAATATGATAACATAAGCTTATTGAATTAATAAGATTAATTCAACATGCATGAATGCCACACAAGCATGCCACATAAGCATGCCACCTAAGCTAGATAAGGTGGGCTTATTGAATTAATAAGATTAATTCAACATGCATGAATGCCACACAAGCATGCCACATAATCATGCCACCTAAGCTAGATAAGGTGGAAGGAGACAAAGTGGTTTTTGTCTCCTTAAAGTGGCCGGCCAAACAAGGTGTCTCAATGCAATGGATTGCATTGAATGGTAGGAGGTGAAAGGGTTTTTCCAACCCTATAAAAGACTCCATGGAGTGGCCGGCCAAAGGGTGATTGTGGTTGTGTGAGAGCTTGATAGCTTGGTGGAAGCTTTGGTTGTGTGGTTTTGTGAGTGTAGGCTAGCAAGAAGAGTAGTCTTTTTCTTCCCTTCTCTTTTTCCCTAGCTTCCTCTCCTTTAGGGACTTCTAGCAAGAAGTAAAGGAGAGCCCTTCTAGTTTTTCTTTTGTTAGACAAGAGCTTGCTCTGTGGATACGATAGAGGCACCGGACATTCAACGCGTGCTAAAGATCCAACAAACCAAAAGGAAAAGCGGATTAACAAGGGCACGCAACAAAGGTAATCCTCTCCTATAAGATAGGTTTGGTTTTAGAGAAATTTATTTTGTCTGAGGTTTTCTTTGCAAGGATCACTAGGAAGGGATCCTAATTTTTCCGTTCTTGCGATATGCTATTTGGCATATAGAAATCCCTACAAAGGGTATCAGAGCCACTTGCGAAAGATCGTATAAAAATAGTTTTTCTCTATTTTATATATGATATAGAAGTAGGATGAATTTTATTATGAGTTGATAATTGCATTAGCAAATTTTCAAACATAATAAAATATTCGATGTCTTTTAAAAGTTAAAATTGACATGGTGCATGGTTATGGCCTAGTCCTAAAAAGTTTGTGATTGTGTGTTGTAATTCTTAATACGGCCTGCGTGTTGTGCCTTTCTCCTAAAATTCTTGTTGTAAAATTAGCTTTAGACTCGAATGTAACTCGAGTATTTCTCCTTTTGTAATATACAACAAAGATGGAGGGTCCATTGGAAGATAATGTTACAAGGAAGAAGTCAACAACACAAGACAACCAAAAGGAAGCACTTGGGAGAAGATGCTATCCCTAGGTTGACCAATCAATCTTCTCATTGGCTTGAGAAGATTGTAGAATAAGGGCCATAACCATGACACACTTAGTTTAACTTGTATGTGATGCATGTTAATTTAGCTTATATGTGATGTATGCTAATATGTATGTGATGCATGTTTAAGTTTATTTCTTAATAAGTCAAATACGATATGCCTACCAAAGCTTGGTACTCACTACTTCCTCGATCATTTGTTATTGGATTTGCCAAAGCAAAGCAATGCATTTTATCTTGGAAGAGTGCGAGTGGACAATCGTGATGTCCCGCTATCAAACTTGGTTAAGACTTAATTAAGTTTTTCTTAATTAGTTAAGAAAGTAGAGGCATATATTAGCTTTGAACATAAGTTTTAAAATTAGTTTTATGTGATTTCCGAACATCAGCTTTGTCTTAGAAGTGGTCGTTGCTCCGATATCCAAGAAGGCCCCTGTGCCTCGCCACAGCCTGGAAGCTGGTTTAGGAATAAGCACTAAACTAATCTAAACTTAACCAAAGCTATTAAAGAGTTACATCAGATGTAATTGGCAAAAGATTGCCTACCTAATCATACTACGTCTTGGGCGATTAGCCAAAGCTAACTCAAGACGAATTATGATGTGGATCTTTATCCCATATAAATTTATAGCTAAATAGTAGCTAATGATGTAAGCGAAAAGTGTTTGCCTACATCAATGATTAGCTTATATCAAAGCTATGAGAATTTAGTGGGAGCCTCATTTAATTAAAGGCCTAATTAAATGACTTAGGTATGATACATAATTTTGCATTTTATTGTTGTAGATCACCATGTCATCTAACACGACACACCCTCGACTTGCGATCCGTCCTTGAGAAGGACAAGCTCGATGGAGTGAACTTTCTTGAATGGTATAGGAACTTGAGGATTATCCTCAAGCAAGAACGCAAATCAGTATGTCCTAGAGCGATACACCTGAAATACCGCCTCGCGGCCACTCGTCGAAAAAGATGCTTATAAGAAGCATCAAGATGACGCATTAGATGTCTCATGCCTTATGCATGCAACCATGAACTCTGAGCTTCAGAAGCAACATGAGAACATGGATGCCTATGATATGGTTGAGCATTTGAAACAACTATATCAAGGACAAGCTGCACGGCGTTTTGAAGTGTCTAAGGCTCTTTTGCATGCAAGATGCAAGAAGGAACACTGTAGGAACTCACATACTTAAAATGATTGGGTACGCTGAGAACCTCAAAGACTAGGTTTTCCATCGAGCCAAGAATCGCAATCGATGTTATCCTCGCAATCGTCCGGGAAGCATATAATCAATTCGTCATGAATTATAACATGAATGAAATTGATAAACCTTTGCTGAGATTCTCGCATGTTAAGAATCACGAACCGAATCTCAAAAAGAAAGTTAGTAACGACTTAATGGTCAAGAAGGGCAAAGGTAAGCGGAGGCAAGGGTAAGACCAAGCCAAAGGCAAGGCCAATTCATCCACTTCAAAGGGTAAAGGTAAAGTACCTAAGGAAGGGGACTGCTTCCATTGCGTGAGATCGACACCGGAAGCGAATCGCAAAGTCTACCTTGAGGAAGTAAAGAATAAAAGAAGTGGGACTTACGCCTCGTGTATACACGTTATAGAAGTTAATCTATCTATTTCTTCTACATGGGTATTAGATCAGGATGTGCATCTCACATTTGTACTAATGTGCAGACCGAGAAAATAGTAGACTAATGGCAAAAGGCGAAGTGGACCTACGAGTAGGCAATGGCGCAAAAGTTTCCCAGAGTAGGAACATATTCCTTGTCTTTGCCCAATCGGGCTTATCTTAGAACTAGAGGAGTGCTTATATGTACCTTCATTGACAAAGAACATAATTTACGTATCTTGTTTAGACAAGAAAAACTTTTCTTTATAATAAAGGACAAATGTTGTTCCATTTATTTGAATGAAATGTTCTATTGTAATGCACCACTTATGAATGGTCTCTATGTTCTAGATTTAGAAAACCCAATATATAACGTAAATACCAAACGGTTCAAATCGAATGATTTGAACCAAACATATCGCATCACGCATCGCTAGGTCACATAAATGAAAAACGCATATCCCAACTCCATAAAGATGGATTATTGGACTCATTTGATTTTGAATCATACGAGGTATGCGAATCTTGTCTTTTAGGAAAGATGACTAAAACTCCATTTAGTGGACATGGCGAGAGAGCGACGGACTTGTTAGGACTCATACATACTGATGTATGTGGCCCTTTCAATGTCGGCCGAGGAGGAGGCTATAAATACTTTATTACTTTCACCGATGATACGAGTAGATTCGGCTACTTATATTTGATGAGACATAAGTCGAATCCTTTGAAAAGTTCAAAGCATTCAAGAATGAAGTACAAAACCAACTTGGTAAGCGTATTAAGCTACTTGATCGGATCGAGGTGGTGAATACCTTAGTCAAGAGTTTCGTGATCACTGGCCGAGTGTGGGATAATATCCCAACTCACTCCACTGAACACCACAATGGAATGGTGTATCCGAGAGGAGAAATCATACTCTATTAGATATGGTACGATCAATAATGAGCGGATCGATCTACCTACTTCCTTTGGGGACTAGCTCTAGAGACAGTACCGCTTTCACACTTAATCGCGTCCCATCAAAAGCCAGTAGAAAAGACACCATATACGATATGGATCGAAGAGTCCCAAAATGTCTTTTATAAAGATTTGGGGTTGTGAAGCTTATGTAAGACGCCAAGTCTCAAATAAACTAGGACCCAAATAAGATAAGTGTTATTTCAGTAGGATATCCCAAGGAAACTAAGGGATATTACTTTTACAATCCCACACTTGGCAAGGTGTTTGTTGTCAGAAATGCGCTTTCTAGAAAGAGAATTTATTTCTAGAAAAACTAGTGGGAGTAAAATTTATCTTGAAGAAGTTCAAGATGATGATAACACTAAGGCTCGATGGAAAATGAAGGAACCACAAAGTGTTGTGGATGAGGAAAGTGTTGCCCAGAGTTGTGGAGCGACCACTGCTCAAGTAGACCAACCTCTTCGTTCAGATCGATAGGATCCGTCTGCCAACCCGAGAGATATTATTTTCTCTTGGTCGACAACGGTGAGGTATTGCTTGTCGATCTTGACGAGCCTACATCCTATCAAGAAGCTATGATGAGCCAGATTCGAGAAATGGCTAGAGGCCATGAGATCCAAATGGAATCCATGTACACTAACCAAGTATGGACCTTGGTTGATCCACCAAGGGGTAAAACCCATTGGGTGTAAGTGGGTCTTTAAAGTAAAGGCCGACATGGATGGTAATAAGCATACCTATAAAGGTAGATTGGTGGCTAAAGGATTCAAACAAATTCATGGTATTGACTATGATGAAACCTTTTCACGATTGCGATGCTTAAATCCATTCGGATCATACTTGCTATCGCACCTACCACGATTATGAGATCCGGCAGATGGATGTCTAAACCACTTTTCGAATGGAAGCTACTCGAGGATGTGTACATGACACACCGAGGGTTTTGAAGATCCAAAGCATCCCGAAAGGTATGCAACCGCAAAGGTCCATTTATGGACTAAAGCAAGCCTCTCGGTTTGGAATCTTCGATTCGATGATGTAATCAAGGAGTTTGGTTTCATCAAGAATGAAGATGAACCTTGTGTCTACAAGAGAAATAGTGGGAGCACTTGTATTTCTTGTCTTGTATGTAGATGACATACTTCATCTGAAATGATATTCCCTCACCCACCGTGAAGATGTGGTTAGGGAATTGTTTCTCGATGAAAGACTTAGGTGAAGTTTGCCTATATTCTAGGCATCAAGATCTATAGAGATAGATCTAAAAGATTACTTGGCCTAAGTCGAGTACATACATAGATAAAGTGCTAGATCGTTTGCTATGCAAAATTCCAAGAAAGGATTTTGCCTTTATCACATGGTGTGAGTCTTTCAAGACTCAATGTCCCTCTTCTAAGGAGGAGAGAGATCGCATGGATAAGATCCCTTATGCATCCGCCATAGGGTCTATCATGAGGCTACGCCATGCTTTGTATGCTTCTCGACGCGTCTCGTATGCTTTGAGCATAGTAGATACGATTGGATCCGGTGAAAGTCATCGGATAGCGATAAAAATATTCTTAAATACTTACGAAGAACGAAAGAATATTTCGATATTCGAGGCACGAGGAGCTAGTGAAGGGTTACGTGATGCAAGCTTCCAAATGCATAAGGATGACTATAGATCGTAACGCGTCGTGTTTTGCACGAATGGTGGAGCCGTGAGTGGAAGAGTTCAAAGCGAGACACAGCTTCCGATTCTACAACGAGCCGAGTATATTGTGCGTCTGATGCAAAGAAAGGAGGTTGTTTGGCTCCGCAAGTTCATCGCTGAACTTGGGGTAGTTCCTAGCATTACAGATCCAATAGACCTCTATTGTGATAACAATGGGGCTATTGCAGAGCTAAGGAACCTCGATCACATCGTGGACCAAACACATACTGCGGCGCTTCCATCTCATTCGAGAGATCATCGATAGAGGAGATGTGAGGATATGCAGAGTACCGACAGAAGCTAACATCGCAGATCCATTGACCAAAGCTTTGGCACAGAGGAGGCATGATGGTCACACTAGGTCACTAGGTATTAGATATCATAGTGATTGGTACTAGTGCTAGTGGGAGATTATTAGTTATAGCCCTAGAGCCAATCATGTGATGGTTGAAAAGGGAACATTTTGTATCATATTCAATAAAGGCAAAGGATTGGTTATTATATTTACATCTTGCTTGTGCCAGCTAAATTAAATATAATAATGCCCTAGAAAAGTAGGTTCTTATCTACAGCACATCAATTGGCAGAATTGATTATGAGAGGCTGTAGAGAACACTTTCCTAAATGTTCCTAGTCAAGTATTAATATGCCAGGGCAATATTAATACATAAAGACTAGCATGTAGGTCAATTGATGACTTGATCTCACAAGTCATGGATATATGATATCAAGTTGACACATGGGTATATATTAGAGAATATATACTGAACTGACCCGCCATGAGAAAGTTTCATGGATCGTTATATGAGTGTCATAAACTTTCTCATGTGACTATTGGTATGAATAGTCCTCGAACTCAAGTCACTACTTCCCTACATAAGGAATTATGTACTTTGGTATCGTCAAACGTCACCCGTAACAGGGTGGACCATAAAGGTGATTACTGGGTATATAACAAATTATGCGGAGGGATGTGAGTGATGTAGATGGGATCTATCCCTCTCATATGACGAGAGTGATATCGGTGGGCCCCTTGATTGAGTAGAACTACTAAAACGCATAGCCATTCTCAAATGAGTCAATATGAGATATTGAGCTCATTTGTTTGAGTTAGTTTACTCAGGGATCAAGAAACACATAGATTGATCGAGGATGACACGGTCTATGCCTCATTGGTCAATCTGATATCAAGGATAGAAGGACACAGTCATACATTATAGTAGTCACGGAAAGGTTAGTCGGATCTTGACTTATTTCGTAACTTGGGTAGCAATGATGTATTGCTAGATGCCGCTCATTGCTTGTGTATCTAAAAGAGTTTAGATCCACTGCCAACGCGTTATGAGAGCCTATAGGGTCACACACAAAAGAGCATGATGATTAGAAGAATTAGTGCATTCTAGTTTGACTAGAATAATTTGGGAATAAGCTTAAGTACAAAATGGTTTTTGGACTTTAAGCTTAATGAGAATTTTAGCTTATTGATTTAATGAGATTAATTCAATATGTTACCTTATTGATTTAATGAGATTAATTCAATATGATAACATAAGCTTATTGAATTAATAAGATTAATTCAACATGCATGAATGCCACATAAGCATGCCACCTAAGCTAGATAAGGTGGGCTTATTGAATTAATAAGATTAATTCAACATGCATGAATGCCACACAAGCATGCCACATAATCATGCCACCTAAGCTAGAAAAGGTGGAAGGAGACAAAGTGGTTTTTGTCTCCTTAAAGTGGCCGGCCAAACAAGGTGTCTCAATGCAATGGATTGCATTGAATGGTAGGAGGTGAAAGGGTTTTTCCAACCCTATAAAAGACTCCATGGAGTGGCAGGCCAAAGGGTGATTGTGGTTGTGTGAGAGCTTGAGAGCTTGGTGGAAGCTTTGGTTGTGTGGTTTTGTGAGTGTAGGCTAGCAAGAAGAGTAGTCTTCTTCTTCCCTTCTCTTTTTCCCTAGCTTCCTCTCCTTTAGGGACTTCTCTAGCAAGAAGTAAAGGAGAGCCCTTCTAGTTTTTCTTTTGTGAGACAAGAGCTTGCTCGTGTGGATACGTATAGAGGCACGAACATTTGAACGTGCTAAAGATCCAACAAACCAAAAGGAAAAGTGGGATTAACAAGGGCACGCAACAAAGGTAATCCTCTCCTATAAGATAGGTTTGGTTTTAGAGAAATTTATTTTGTACGAGGTTTTCTTTCGCAAGGATCACTAGGAAGGGATCCTAATTTTTCCGTTGCGCATATGCTATTTGGCATATAGAAATCCCTACACTCCTCACCACCGTGGTGCTGGGATTAAAACTCCCAACACCATGGAGGTTCAACAGTTCGGGATAAAAGGTGGTGCTGGCAATTGAAATATCATCACCATTGTGGTCCTATGATTAAAACTCCCAGCACCATGGGGAATGAACTTGTTGAGATAAATGGTGGTGCTGGAAATTTATATCCCAACACCACCGTGGTAATGAGATTCAAACTTCCAGCAACACCATAGTGCTGGGAATCTAATTCACTGGACCAGGGAGATATAAGTTGTCGACATTAAGGGTGATGTTGGGATTTGAAATCCCAGCAACACTGTGGTCCTGCGATTAAAACTCCCAGCACCATTGACATTGAACTGGTCGAGATAAATGGTGGTGCTAGGAATTTATATCCCAGCACCACCGTGGTAATGAGATTCAAACTTCCAACAACACCATGGTGCTGGGAATGTAATTTCCAGCACTATGTAGATATAAGTTACCAGAATTTTTGGTAGTGCTGGGAACTGAAACCCCAACAACACTATGGTCCTGCGTTTAAAACTTTCAGCACCAGGGAGATGGAACTCGTCAAGATAAATGGTGGCGCTGGGAAATTATATCCCAGCACCACCGTGGTCCTGAGATATAAATTTTCAGCACCATAAAGTCCTCTAGGCAGGTCGAGTGCAAGCGTGGCCTATACTATCATTTTCCACCTTTCCTTAGCCTCCCAAACAGTAGTTATGAAAAATAATGCTCCGTGCCAACATTCAGACGAGTGTGCCAATTGGCATACTACATGGCAATTGACATGCTGCGTGCCAATTGGCACGTACCCATAACTGCCGGCAGGAGTGTGGGAACTAAGTATCCCTCTACGTATAAACCCTGTAAATGTCTTCCTCTTCCATTCCATATAAACTGTTCCTAATTTCAACATTGATAGGTCCATCAATGGGTTTCGGTAAAAATCCATTGATGGCCCTATCCACATAAAATGTTCTAATTAGTGAAGTGCATAATTGGGAAACGTAACCATAAACTCTCATCCTCCACTTGTCCTTAGGCTTCTAATGCCTAGTTAAAAAAATTCAGCCTACTTGCCTAACACACTACATATAATAGTGTTGATTTTAGAAACCTTTGCAGGGACGACCCCCTTCCTGATGGAGTGTTAACATTTTTCGAAACAATTGAATCAAATTTGAATGATAGAGAGTTAGATGATCAAGATTCCATAAATCTGTCCCCAAGTAATATTCCATCTTCATCTCAGTTTACTGATGTGGGGAATAGAATTACTAGTGATCGACACCTTGATATAAATAGAGAAGCTTCTTCCATACTCGAAGAAGATTTTGTGACTGCTACCATAGTAGTTCATGAATATTTTGAACAAACTTGGAGTGAAGAGGAGGTAAGTGATATACATGCGATAGAAGAGTTAGAATATACAAATCCTTCGGAAGAATTCTTAGCTGATGATATCCAATATGAAGAAGGTGAGTTAAACCCAGATCAGTACAGTGACTTAGAGGAAGTGTTTCTAATTGCTGATGATCCCTATGTTTTAAATCCATGAATAACACTATTGGCAGATGTCAGTTCATCAGATCCAAATGAATTTTTCACTGGACAAGTTTTTTCGTCTCGACAAGAGTTTAAAGATGCACTAGTAAGGCATGCGATGCTAAAAAACTTCAGATACAAGCCAGTTGACACCAGACTTAATAGAATTAAAGTTATTTGCTTTAGTCACTTTGTTCATGGAGTCTAGTCAAGTGGAGACGTGGAGTTCATCGTCACAAAATATATGTAGCAAGATGAATGTGACAAAGTGTTAGGGAAACAACAGATCACCATGTCAGACATCCACATTTGTAGCAAACCGTATCAGAGGACTGTTAGCTACTCGATGATTACAAACCAAGTTCAATTCGAAGAGAAATGCAAGCTAGGTTTGGTGTTAACATTTCATACAAGAAAGCATACACAGCCAGACAAAAAGCATTAAAAAGAGTGGTAGGTGATTTTGATCAGACCTATATTGATCTTCCAATGTACTTGCATGAGTTAAGAGTTAGAGATCCTGATACCTATGTTGCAGTACTAAGAAATGGTGAAAATAAATTCCAGCGATGTTTTTGGGCATTTGGTGCTTGTGGAAGAGTATTCAGGTCTTATTTGCGAAAAATAATTGGAATTGATGCTACACATATCACTGGCAAGTATCCTGGTGTTTTGCTAATGGCTACTACCGTTGACGGTAATGCAAAAATTATGCCAGTTGCATTTGGAATTGCCGAAGTTGAATGTGGATCTGTCTAGGAGTGGTTTTTGGATCATGTAAAGACATTCCTTGCTGTCCTGCCAGAGTCGTTGAGCATTGTATCGGATAGACATCGGGGGATTATATCAGCAGTTAACAAAGTGTATCCATCTGCCCATCATGCTTTTTGTTGCTATCACTTGTCTTGTAACATGGTAACAGATACTCGGGATAGATCCTCATTAGGTTTATTTTGGGCAGCAGCAAGAGCCAATACAACAGTTGAGTTTGATCGATTAATACAGAACATGCATGACAAACACAAGGATGCATATGCGTGGCTACAAAAGATCGATCCAAAAAGATGGGCAAATGTACACTTTCCTGGGAGGAGGTACACAATGTTAACCACTAATTGTTCTGAGAGTTCAAATGCATTATTCAAGGAAACACATGAACTCCCCATCACCAGTTTAATTGACAACACTAGAAGAAAGGTTGCTCAATGGTTCTTTAACCGTAGGGAAGAATCTTCAAAAAAGTCAGGTTTTCTAACACCTTATGCCATTAAAGAGATTGATGAAAGGAGAGAAAGAACTAGATTATATTTAGTATTCCCATACTCACAATCGGAAATAGAAGTACAGACAATAGCTTCTTCGTATATTGTTGATTTGGAGAGGTGAAGTTGCATCTGCGGTGAGTTTAAAATTTCAGGAATTCCTTGCTCGCATGCTATTGCAGTCATCATATATCGGAACATGGATCTATACTGTTATTGCGAGCATTATTTTCTAAGGGAAACCTGGGAGGCCACTTACATGGATCGTATTTACCCATGTCGAAGTAAGAAATTTTGGCCTAATGGTGACAAAATTTTTGGAGTTCTACCTCCCGGACGAAGAAAAAAGGCATGCATTGAGTCTAAACATATTGGGAGGGTGAAAAATAAATGCAGCAGATGCAAACAGCTTAGGCATAATAGGAGGTCTTGTAGAATGTTACCGCCTACTAATTCCTAAGTGTAAATAGTGGTTGTGTAAATATTTGTAAAGGAAACAATGTTAATATTAATGTTAAGCTATTTTGCAGAATTGTAATGTAAATATTTGTTACGCTATTTTACAAAATTATAATCTAAATCCATCCCACCGCACCCGATCCGTTAATATAAAACTCCCCGGTGCAAGTTCAAACATCTCAACACCATATTTCATTTTTCTCTCGCTCATCAAGGCTCGCCTCTCGTGGAATTGCGCTCCATTCCCTGCGCGCTCAAACTCCCACCAATTCAAATATCTCAACACCATCTCAACGCTATTTTCGACCTAAGTAAGTTTTGTAGATTTCTTAACTTCTGTGTGACTATCGCTCCTTCCGATCTATCTAGGGTTTTTTCATTTTCCGTGCACGATGTCGTTTAAACTCGGGCTTGATAGGGTTTACCATTTGAGCAGAGGTAACGTTTGTTTGTATCATCACACATGTTTCAATCCATTTCATCTATTAGTTTAAAATCGTCGTATTACAATGCATTTGGTTCGTAACCTAACGTAGTATTTTCAGTTAACGATGACTTCAACTGGTGAATCATCAAGCGATACTTCTGCAAGAACCCGTGCGTTGATGCGAGGAAGAACCAAGAGAATGAACTGGAAAAGCAACGTTTCACAGTTTAAAAAATTTATTGCAAGTGTGCCGCCGAGTGTGGAAGAAGAAACGCTTATTTGGAGCTCCCCCTTTGCGTGAGTTTTGGACATTCCAGATATTACCCATGTCAGACCCCTCGTTCAAAATATGTTTGATAATTGGGACTGCAGGGAGAAATGTTTTATATTCCACGATAAGAAATTGCATTTCACAAAGACGGATGTCTCCCTCATCCTCGTCTACCGTGATGATGGACTCAAGTTCCTATGAATAATGAAGCTCCTCCGACACTATATTCGCAATATTTCGTGGAAGTTGATCGCTCTAACAAGCATCCGAGGAATTTATCAAGACTTCATCTCCAAATAATTTAGGATCCGCAAAAGGGCCGACTTGGAAAATTCAGAGTTTATCCACTACAACTCATTGTCCGTCAGGAAGGCTTACACTACTCAATTTGAAGAAACAGTAAGCATTAGATTTTAATTAATTAATTTAAATAAACCGTTTGTGTATGGAGGATTCATAGCATTTTTTTGGTTCCCAGGTTGAATTCTTTAAAAAGATCCACCCTTCGTATTATGATAACTGGCATCCTGGCCTGACTGATAAATTTTGTAATGCAAACTTTTCCATGCGTCAAGTCCAGAGTCCCAGACAAAGCTCTTCGTAAGACATTTAATATTCTTTGTAAATACCATAAGCTAGCAATGGACTAATAATTTATATTTTTTTACAGCTATGATTGTGCATTTTTTATAATACGATACATTGAGAGCCTACTATTTGGGTACCCTAAAAGATTCAGACAGCAAGATATGAGGAGCTTTAGATTCGTGGTGGGGAATAGAATAATGCGCAGCTCACAATTTTGTTTGCAATTATGACTGTGCTGTATTGTGGGATATGTTGTAAGAGTATACAGAGTTTTAAATTTTTAACTACACCAAGGTGCCTGCCTGTAAAAGTCATTAGTCAGATGCAAAGTGTAAATCCAATTTGTGTAGTATCTGTACAATTATGAAATATATATACTTTGTTAAATATGTGAACCACTTCGACTTTATGATTTTGTGATGGGATTTGTACGTGGTGCTGGGAATTAAATTTTCAGGACCACTGTGTTCCTGGGATTAAAATTGCCAGCACCACCTTATTTCTCGTCAGTTCGAAACTGTACGTGGTGCTGGGAATTCACTTTCCAGGACCACTGTGTTCCTGGGATTAAAAATCCCAGCACCACCTTATTTCTCGGTCAGTTCGAAACTATAAGTGGTGCTGGGAATTCACTTTCCAGGACCACTGTGTTCCTGGGATTAAAATTCTCAGCACCACCTTATTTCTCGGCCAGTCCAAAAATGTACGTGGTGCTGGGAATTAAATTTCCAGGACCACTGTGTTCCTGGGATTAAAAATCCCAGCACCACCTTATTTCTCGGTCAGTTCGAAACTGTACGTGGTGCTGGGAATTCAATTTCCAGGACCACTGTGTTCCTGGGATTAAGAATCCCAGCACCACCTTATTTCTCGGTCAGTTCGAAACTGTACGTGGTGCTGGGAATTCACTTTCCAGGACCACTGTGTTCCTGGGATTAAAATTCCCAGCACCACCTTATTTCTCGGCCAGTTCGAAAATGTACGTGGTGCTGGGAATTAAATTTCCAGGACCACTGGGTTCCTGGGATTAAAAATCCCAGCACCACCTAATTTTCTCGATTCAGCGTCGTGGTCTTTGGAAATTCACTTTCCAGCACCACTGTGTTCCTGGGATTAAAATTTCCAGCACCACCTTATTTCTTGGCTAGTTCAAAAATGTATGTGGTGCTGGGAATTAAATTTCAGACATCACTTGTATTCTGGGATTAAAATTCGGACTACATTATTTCTCGGCGATTCGAAATCATGCGTGGTCTTTGAGAATTCACTTTCCAGGACCACTGTGTTCCTGGGATTAAAATTCCCAGCACCACCTTATTTCTCGGCCAGTTCGCAAATGTACGTGGTGCTGGGAATTAAATTTCCAGGACCACTGTGTTCCTGGGATTAAAATTCCCAGCACCACATTATTTCTCGGCCAGTTCGAAAATGTACGTGGTGCTGGGAATTCAATCTCCAGGACCACTGTGTTGCTGGGATTATAATTCCCAGCACCACCATATTTTTCGGCCAGTTCGAAAATGTACGTGGTGCTGGGAATCCAATTCCCAGCACCACTATGTTCTTGGTAATATAATCCCGACCAAAACTGGGAGGTAGGAGGATCAGAAGAAAGTTTCCTCGACGCTACAACATTTGAAGTCGTTAGCTCTTTCAGTCCATATCAAGATTTCGGAAATTGGACTCCTCTTGGTGCATCAATGGGTTTCGGTCAAAACCCATTGATGGCTCCTTTCACCTCATCTTCGATCCAATCTAACTCTAGTGGCTTTGGTGTTGGGTTTCCGACACCGCGGCGTGTGTGTGTTCGATCATGTTTCGTAAACATGAGCACAGCGGAAGCAATTAAAAATAATAAATCTATATTTATTACAACACACACAACACACGCATGCTATTACAACAAGTGTAGACATAACCGTAAATTAAAATTTGCAATAAAAGAAAATTATCTACGTTATACCTTCCGTATGACGTGTAGCGGGAACGGCATCAACCGGAACGATCCTCGTAAGAATCGTCTCTATCCGTATCCACGCCGAGCTCCTCGGGATGACTTCGCTAAGTCACGAGCTTCGTCTTCGTACGGGTTACTAGCCTCATGTTGAAGACGACGTGATCGAGAGATGATCACGATCCGAATCCAAATTCGGATCCTAAAACGAGTTCTCAAAACTCGCTTCTCCGGAGAGGTATTCGTCAACCGTTTGACGAATCCTTCGTCCCCCACCTCAGAGGATTACCGGAGATCAAATCCCCGGTAAGTTAGCCGCTGTCGGAGCACTAACCGTCGTCCAAACGACGCTCCGACGAGAGGAGGAGAAGCTGTCCAGAAAACTGGACAGCTTGGTGGAGGATATAGGCGCCGGCCAACCAAGGAAAGAAAAGGCTCACCTTGATGCCAAACCTATAGGAGATCACCGGAGGGTCGCCGGAGGTTCACCGGCTGAAGCTTGGTCTCCGGCAACAAGTTGGACGGCGGCACAAGAGGTTGGGCGGCGGCACACTAGGGTTGGCGCCGAAAACCTTCTTCAAGGGGTGGGCGGCAACTCCAAGGGCTAGGGTTTGGATTAGGGCTTAATTATCTATTAAGCCCTCTTTTATAGAGAACTAATTCTCTTAATGGTTAATGGATCATATCCATAAAGCCCGTTAACCCGCTCCATTAAGATAAGTTAAAATAAACCAAACCATGATGGTTTATTTTAAGTTAAAACGAACCGAACCAACCTTTGGTTCATTCGTTTAATATAAACCAAACCCTTTGGTTTATTCTCATCCATTGGATTAGAACCAAACCATTTTGGTCCATCCATTATGTCTTCATAAGACACGGCCCATCCACGCTTCCATTGCGACTGAAACAATTTCATGCTCGCTTTATGTTTGGTCTAACCAAACATAGTTTCTCTCGGTCTGAGAATCCCATTCTCAAACTCATTTTAAATCCTTTGGATTACACTCGTTGTGCGTGTGACCAAATAGGTTCTCGGTTTATGTTGGCCGTCTATAATTAACCATTAATTATAGAACAATCATGAGTGACACCTAGTAGTACATCATGATCCCCAATTAACCGAAAAGATCAACGGTTGATCCAGAACTATTTCTGAAACCCTTCAGTAGCTCGAATTAATCGTGCCCCATTCCCTTCACTCATCTTATACCCACTTGGTTCAGGACATGGTCAATTGTGTCAGTCCCCACTAGGCTGACTACGTCACACCTAGCCTAAGTATCATTTCCTCGTCCTACGGATTCTAGTTACTCCACATGTATCGAAGAGTACCTTACTCTAAACATGTAATGCTTTGGCAAAAGACTTTAGTAACAATCCGACGAGAGGCCATGGGTATACATCTCCTCGCAAGGAGTGGTGAATCCTTTATAGGCTATTCAAACACCTTCGATCACTTCGACTTATACCCAATCATCCCGGGTCCACATCTACTTAGAGATGTTTGCTTAAGATGTCAAAGCATAAGTCTCCATGATCAAGATGACTTGAATACCGCAAGTCAAAGGAACATCGCACTTAAGCCACAGTAAGAACTTCATTGACATATCTATATATGCAGAGAACCATATGAAGTCTTACGACTCGTCACTCCAATGAACTAGTTACCATAACTAGCATCCACGATCAACTCCGGACATCACAATGTCTCCAGCTAGTGAGAATCAGCTGCTTGGATACACCAAGGAGTATACCTCGTGCTAGTCTCGACAGAATTGATGGTGTCCAAATCCATCAATTCATCGACTAGGGATAATTCCGATACATCACAATTACACATGTAGAGATACTCACTAGTTGTGATCCAATCACAAATTCTCTCATGCTGTGAATCGTATCGTGGACATTCAATAAATGAGTTTAAGATCCAATCAAATACATAAAACATGTATACTCAAATAGTGAATCTTCATTTATCATATAAATGGTTCATACATAAGGCGATTGCCTTAGGACATCTCTCATATATTACTAACAGACTCCCACTTGGCCTAATGCCAATCGCTACGGTATCCAATACCATAAGCTCGAACATGACCCTCAAACTTATTTTGAGGTAATGCCTTAGTCAAGGGATCCGCTAAGTTCCTTTCAGTGGGAATTTTCTCGATTTGTATTTCGTTCCTACTGATGATCTCTCTGATAAGATGATAGCGGCGAAGCACATGTTTGGATCATTGATGAGACTACATCAAGTTCATAGATGAACTTCTTGATCCAAACCGCTTCCTTTGCTTCAAGCTGCGGCATTACGCCTTAGTGGCGAGAATCCGCTATAGTCAAGCTTGGAACCTTTCCAACTTATTAGCCTCCGTTCTAGGTGAATACATACCCGGACTAAGACATGGAATCATCCTTATGCATGCGGATCGACATCCGTATACCACGTATCACCATGTACCCTTCTCCATATATTAGGAGCGTATCCTTAGTTCTTCTTAAGTACTTAAGGATCGTCTTAATGATCACCCAATGATCCATTCTGGATCGGTGTATCTACTCGTGACACTCGGAGCATACGATACATCAGCCTCGTACATAACATAGCATACATGATAGATCCTATTGCGGATGCATAGGGAATCTTACTCATGCAAATCCTCTTGTCTTACGTACGCGGACACATAGACTTGAAAGGTGTACCCCATGCGATGGGCGAGATAACCTTTCTTGGATTAGATATGCTAAACCTCTTTGCTTTTCGATCTATATATGAAGCTGCGAAAGACCAAGCAACGTTTTTGATGTATCTATATAGATCTTAATCCCGTGGTTGTAGGTTGCTTCTCCCAGGTCTTTCATGGAGAATGTCTTGGATAACCAAACCTTCACGATTGTAAGATTGAAACATCGTTTCCTATAAGTAGTATGTCATCGACATACAATACTAGGAATCATTGCCTCCCACTAACCTTCTTGTACACACAAGGTTAAATGCGGATTTTGTGAGAAATCAAACTTTTGATCGTCTCTCGTCAAAAGCGGATATTCCGACTCTGGATGCTTGCTTGATCCATAAATGGATCGTCATAATTTGCATACCTTGGTTTTATCAACCGATGTGAAACCCTCGGCATGTATCATGTACGTCCTCGGCGAGTTTCCATTAAGGAAAGCTATTTTCACATCCATCGCCATATCTCATAATCATAATGAGCGCTATGGCGGGAGCATCCTAATGGATTTAAGCATAGCTACGAGAATAGGTTTCGTCATAATCAACACCTTGTTTTTGGCGATATCCTTTCGCCACCAATCTAGCCTTATAGGTAATCACATTACCATCCATGTCGGTTTTCTTCTTGAAAACCCACTTGCACCCTATAGGCTTTATCCTTGGTGGGTCAACGAGTTCCAAACTTGATTTTCATACATGGAATCCATCTCCGACTTCATGGCACTAAGCCACTTATCCCTTCGAACTTGTCGACTTCTTCATAAGCTGGTAGGCTCTCATCATCAATAGTAACACGTCGTTCGATTAAACTTACGAAATCCATATCTCTCAGGAATATTGCGTGTTCTACCAGATCTACGAAGATGTGGTGTTACAATAGGTCCAGCCGATTGCTCATCACTATGAGTTGTCGGCTGTTGTGCTTCACCAGGTATCTCATTAATGTCTATTTGAGTCTCTCGAGCCTCCTCAAGCTCGACGACACTCCCACTGTTTTCTTGCAAGAGAAACTCTTTCTCTAGAAACACAGCATGCCTTGAAACAAACACCTTTTGTTCCACAGGATGATAGAATTGGTAACCCCTTGTTTCCTTAGGGTATCCAATAAATAGACATTTATCAGACTTAGCATCCAATTTATCTGATACAGTCCGCTTCACATAAGCAGGACAACCCCATATCTTCAAGTAAGATACATGAGGTTTCTTACCATTCCATATCTCATATGGAGTAGTTGAGACTGTTAGTTATAGCCCTAGAACCAATCATGTGATGGTTGAATAGGGAACATGTTGTATCATATTCTATAAAGGCAAAGGATTGGTTATTATATTTACATCTTGCTTGTGCCAGCTAATTTAAATATAATAATGCCCTAGAAAAGTAGGTTCTTATCTACAGCACATCAATTGGCAGAATTGATTATGAGAGGCTGTAGAGAACACTTTCCTAAATGTTCCTAGTCAAGTATTAATATGCAAGGGCAATATTAATACATAAAGACTAGCATGTAGGTCAATTGATGACTTGATCTCACAAGTCATGGATATATGATATCAAGTTGACACATGGGTATATATTGGAGAATATATACTGAACTGACCCGCCATGAGAAAGTTTCATGGATCGTTATATGAGTGTCATAAACTTTCTCATGTGACTATTGGTATGAATAGTCCTCGGACACAAGTCACTACGGTTCCCTACATAAGGAGTTATGTACTTTGGTATCGTCAGCGTCACAGTGAGGGTGGACTATAAAGCGATTCTTGGGTATGTAACAAATTATGCGGAGGGATGTGAGTGATGTAGATGGGATCTATCCCTTCCATATGACGGGAGTGATATCGGTGGGCCCTTGATTGAGTAGAACTACTAAACGCATGGCCATGCTCGAATGAGTCAATATGAGATATTGAGCTCATTTGTTTGAGTTAGTTTACTCAGGGATCAAGAAACACATAGATTGATCGAGGATGACACGGTCTATGCCTCATTGATCAATCTGACATCAAGGATAGAAGGACACGGTCATATATTATAGTAGTCACGGAAAGGTTAGTCGGATCTTGACTTATCTCGTAACTTGGGTAGCAATGATGTATTGCTAGATGCCGCTCATTGCTTGTGTATCTAAAAGAGTTTAGATCCACTGCCAACGTTATGAGAGCCTATAGGGTCACACACAAAGAGCATGATAATTAGAGGAATTAGAGTATTCTAGTTTGACTAGAATAATTTGGGAATAAGCTTAAGTACAAAATGGTTTTTGGACTTTAAGCTTAATGAGAATTTTAGCTAATTGATTTAATGAGATTAATTCAATATGTTACCTTATTGATTTAATAAGATTAATTCAATATGATAACATAAGCTTAATTGAATTAATAAGATTAATTCAATATGATAACATAAGCTTAATTGAATTAATAAGATTAATTCAACATGCATGAATGCCACATAAGCATGCCACCTAAGCATCCACCTAAGCTAGATAAGGTGGAAGGGGACAAAATGGTTTTTGTCTCCTTAAGTGGCAAAACAAAAGGGTCTCAATGCAATGGATTGCATTAAATTGTAGGAGGTGAAAGGGTTTTGCCAGCCTATAAAGGCCCCATGGAGTGGCGCCAAAGCATCATTGGATTGTTTTGGTGTTGTGGTTGTGAGAGAGCTTGGTGGAAGCTTTAGTTGTGTGGGTTTGTGAGTGTAGGCTAGCAAGAAGAGGAGTCTTCTTCTTCCCTTCTCCTTTTCCCTCTCTTCCTCTCCTTTAGGGACTTCTCTAGCAAGAAGTAAAGGAGAGCTCTTCTAGTTTTCCTTTTGTGAGACAAGCGTGCTCGTGTGGATCGTATAGAGCACGGACATGAGCGTGCTAAAGATCCAACAAACCAGAAAGGAAAAGCGGGATTAGAAGGGCACGCAAAGGTAATCCTCTCCTATAAGATAGGTTTGGTTTAGAGAAATTTATTTTATATCTGAGTTTGCTTTTCGCATGGATCACTTGGAAGGATCCTATTTTTAAGATACAGTTCTTACTATTCCATATTCGTATGGAGTAGTTGAGACTACCTTGGTAGGCATTACATTTAACAAGTAAAGCAATATGCAAGTGCATAGCCCCAAAAGGACTTGGGAAGAGTCGCATGATTCATTATTGACTGACCATGTCCAGCAATCGATTACACCTCTTAGATACACCATTATGCTGTGGTGTATAGGGCGGAGTCCATTGAGACAATATGCCATTGTCTCTTAGATAATCAAGAAACTCTTGACTTAAGTATTCACCACCTCGATCCGATCGAAGTATTTTAATACTTTTGTCATGTTATTTCTCTACTTCATTTCTGAATTCTTTGAACCTTTCAAAGGCTTCAGACTTGTGTTTCATCAAGAACACATACCCAAACCGTGAGTGATCATCGGTGAAGGTAATGAAGTAGCTATAGCCTCCTAAAGCTTGAGTTGACATAGGTCCACATACATCAGTATGTATTAGACCTAGTAACTCTCCCACTCGTTCACCTTTTCCAGTAAAAGGTAACTTAGTCATCTTGCCTTTTAAGCATGATTCGCATGTATCGTATGAATCCAATTCAAACGATTCCAGAATTCCACATCGGTGTAATTCGGACATGCGTTTCTTGCTTATATGGCCAAGACGACAATGCCACATGTAGGAGTCTATTTGATTATCCTTTTGAGCACGCGTGTTGCTCGCTTCGATATTGCAAATGTCACTGGATACGTCCAACGTATAAACACCATTGCTTAAAGTTCCAATCCCATAAAGAACTCCATTCAAAGTTATGTAACAACAATTGTTACTAAAAGTCAAATGGAACCCATTTCTATTTAGACAAGAAATAGAAATGATGTTCTTTATCAACGAAGGAACATAAAAGCAATTGTCCAGTTCTAAGACAAGTCCTACAGGGAGTTCCAACAAATACGTTCCGATGGCGAGTGCAGCAACCGTTGCTCCATTCCCAACACGTAAATTTGACTCTCCCCTTGACGAGTCTTCTTCTATTCCTTAGCCCATGTATGTCATTACATATATGTGAGCCACACCCAGTATCAAATACCCAAGTGTCTGAGGAAATAGATTGACAATCAATAAAGAAGATTTCTGAAGAAGATGGGGCATCCGATGCCTTATCCTTCTTCACGGACTCAAGATGAATCTTACATTTTCTTCGCAAATGGCTCTCCTTGCCATAATGATGGCAAGTTTCCTTTTGTGCTAGTTCTACCTTCTTAGCCCTTCTCTTCTTTCCCTTCTTCTGTTCCTTTGACTTCCTCTTAGAACCTTTCTTCGAGGAATCAACTAACAGCACCGTCCCCTGCTCATGCTTCTCAGAAGACTCCACAGTCTTCAGCATATTGAGCAGTACCACAGATGAACCTCCTAGCATCTCAGAGGTGAAGAGGAGCTTTGAGACTTCGAACCTTTCGAATCTCACTTGCTCATCAATCAACTCACAAAGATGAAGGACTACGATATGAGCATCCATATGCTCATGCTGCTTTCGTAGCTTGAGTTCCATCATGGCTAGCATGATGCAACTCATTTGTTCAGAATCACTCACATGTTTCTGATAGGCCAACAATTGGTCAAGAGTTGCATCGTCACTAGGGGCCAGGCGGGAAGAGGCGCGAGGACATTGCAAGCTTTTCAACCTTGAGAACAATTCTCAAGCTTCTAAGCTAGTCCATGAAGCCAATTTATTCAATCCAAAATGGAACGCAAATTAAAAGACAACATGATCAATTTTAGAAATACAAAACGAGCATATATGAGAAAATGATTTTAAAATGCATCAATATACATTTATAAATCCCATTCATTTTTTGAATTTCAAAAACCCCAAAATCACTTCGGGAGATTGTAGGTCCATCTCCGAATGGGCTGATATCCATCATAGATAAGAACAACCTTGGAGTGAGTCCAACAAGCCATTCTTAGCTATGATGGTGGGTATCAAGTATACCGATTACATATCATGTATATGTAACTATCACAATGTGCTATCAACTAATTGAATGTTTACACATACATTGGGTTGTTAACACATTAACAAGTATGCATCATATGCATAGCACCCAACTTCACCTCTCTTCACATCGACCTTGGAGTGAGTCCAACAAATCGATGCTCCAAGTTAAAGTCGACCCATTAATCGCGAAATAGTTTTAATATGGTTAGAGCGCATTCAACCAATTAGCCAGGCTTGGAGTGAGTCCAACAACCCAAACTAACGATTGACCTCTGACTCTTACCATATTAGAGTTAAACTATTCCAATGATTTGAACATGTTCAGGTTCGAGCCGGGCTTGGAGAGAGTCCAACAACCCAAACAAGAAACAGAACTCTGGTTCTAACCATATTAATGGAAGGTGTAAGCTTTAATATTGATTAAGGGTTTTTATGTCTCATCCTCTTTGCATGCAAATAACTATTATCTACATGGCATGGCATACATCTACATGTCACGACACGCATGGCATAATGTTATGCATCTAATGCAATTACATGTCATACAATTATGTCATGTATATAATTTCCTTATATGTCATAACTATTTATGGAAATAAAATATGTTTAAGATTTGATTCTCCAAATCAAATCATAATTAAATTAGGAAACAAATTTCCAAATCTAATCACATATTTTATTCATGGAATTATTTGATTAAGGAAAATCTATTTTAGAAACCAATTTCCTAAATCATTAAAACTACTTATGGAAATAAAATATTTTAAGATTTGATTTCCCAAATCAAATCATGATTAAATTAGGAAACAAATTTCCAGAATCTAATCAAATATTTTATTTATGGAAAATATCAATTTCCATAAATACTTCCAACTTTCCAAAAGTGGAAGATTTCCATAAATACTTCTAGACTTTCCAAAATTGAAAAATTTCCATAAATACTTCTAAATTTCCAAAATTTAGAAAATTTCCAGAAATATATTATGACTATCGCAAAACCAATTTTACGATTATGTCGAAACACAACCTGGGCTCTGATACCACTGTTGGGTTTCCGGCACCGCGGCGTGTGTGTGTTCGATCATGTTTCGTAAACATGAGCACAGCGGAAGCAATAAAAATAATAAATACTCCTATTTATTACAACACACACGCATGCTATTACAACAAGTGTAGATATAACCGTAAATTAAAATTTGCAATAAAAGAAAATTATCTACGTTATACCTTCCGTATGACTTGTAGCGGGAACGACATCAACCGGAAAGATCCTCGTAAGAATCGTCTATATCCGTATCCACGCCGAGCTCCTCGGGATGACTTCGCTAAGTCACGAGCTTCGTCTTCGTATGGGTTACTAGCCTCGTGTTGAAGACGACGTGATCGAGAGATGATCACGATCCGAATCCAAATTCGGATCCTAAAAACGAGTTCTCAAAACTCGCTTCTCCGGAGAGGTATTAAATCACGTTTGGCGAATCGCCGTCCCCACCTCAGAGGATTACGGAGATCAAATCCCGGTAAGTTAGCGCTGTCGGAGCACTAACCGTCGTCCAAGCGGCTCCGGCGAAGGAGAACAAGCTGTCAGAAAACTGGACAGCTTGGTGGAAGGAATAGCGCCCGGCCAACCAAGGAAAGAAAAGGCTCACCTTGATGCCAAACCATAGGAGATCACGGAGGTCGCGGAGGTTCACCGGCTGAAGCTTGGGTCACCGGCAACAAGTTGGGCCGGCGGCACAAGAGGTTGGCGGCGGCACACACTAGGGTTGGCGCCGAAAACCTTCAAGGGTGGGCGGCAACTCCAAGGGCTAGGGTTTGGATTAGGGCTTAATTATCCATTAAGCCCTCTTTTATAGAGAACTAATTCTCTTAATGGTTAATGGATCATATCCATAAAGCCCATTAACCCGCTCCATTAAGATAAGTTAAAATAAACCAAACCATGATGGTTTATTTTAAGTTAAAACGAACGAACCAACCTTTGGTTCATTCGTTTAATATAAACCAAACCCTTTGGTTTATTCTCATCCATTGGATTAGAACCAAACCATTTTGGTCCATCCATTATGTCTTCATAAGACACGGCCCATCCACGCTTCCATTGCGACTGAAACAATTTCATGCTCGCTTTATGTTTGGTCAACCAAACATAGTTTCTCTCGATGCGAGAATCCCATTCTCAAGCTCGTTTAAATCCTTTGGATTACACTCGTTGTCGTGTGACCAAATAGGTTCTCGGTTTATGTTAGTAGTCTATAATTAACCATTAATTATAGAAACGATCATAGTGACACCTAGTAGTACATCATGATCCCCAATTAGCAAAAAGATCAGCTGATCGGAACTATTTCAAACCCTTGATGGCTCGAATTAATCGTGCCCCATTCCCTTCACTCATCTTATACCCACTTGGTTCAGGACATGGTCTATTGTGTCAGTCCCCACTAGGCTGACTACGTCACACCTAGCCCAAGTATCATTTCCTCGTCCTACGGATTCTAGTTACTCCACATGTATCGAAGAGTACCTTACTCTAAACATGTAATGCTTTGGCAGACTTTAGTAACAATCCGACGAGAGGCCATGGGTATACATCTCCTCGCAAGGAGTGGTGAATCCTTTATAGGCTATTCAAACACCTTCGATCACTTCGACTTATACCCAATCATCCCGGGTCCACATCTCCTTAGAGATGTTTGCTTAAGATGTCAAAGCATAAGTCTCCATGATCAAGATGACTTGAATACTACAAGTCAAAGGAACATCGCACTTAAGCCACAGTAAGAACTTCATTGACATATCTATATATGCAGAGAACCATATGAAGTCTTACCGCTGGTCACTCCAATGAACTAGTTACCATAACTAGCATCCACGATTAACTCCGGACATCACTATGTCTCCAGCCAGTGAGAATCAGCTGCTTGGATACACCAACGAGTATACCTCGTGCTAGTTTCGCCCGAATTGCTGGTGTCCAAATCCATCACTTCATCGCCTATGGATAATTTCTATACATCACAATTACACATGTAGAGATACTCACTAGTTGTGATCCAATCACAAATTCTCTCATGCTGTGAATCGTATCGTGGACATTCAGTAAATGAGTTTAAGATCCAATCAAATACATTAAACATGTATACTCAAATAATGAATCTTCATTTATCATATAAATGGTTCATACATAAGGCGATTGCCTTAGGACATCTCTCATATATTACTAACATTTGGGACATGACCCTCTGTGTATCGTGTCCAAAATTTCTAGTTTTCAAGGCAGGATTAGGTTTACACAGCCAAATTTGATCGATGCCCATGGCCACGTGCTAAACTGGGAGGTAGGAGGATCAGAAGAAAGTTTCCTCGACGCAACAACATTTGAAGCTGTTAGGTCTTTCAGTCCATGTCAAGATTTCGAAAATTAGACTCCTCTAGGTCCATCAATGGGTTTCGGTCAAAACCAATTGATGGCCCTATTCACCTCATCTTCGATCCAATCCAACTCCAGTGGATTTGAGGCGTGCCCCTCTGTGTATCGTGTCCAAAATTTCTGATTTTCAAGGCAGGATTAGGTGTTCACAATCAAATTTCAGAAAGCAGGCCCCGTGCCACGTGGTACGCAGTCGAAACTGGGAGGTAGGAGGATCAGAAGAAAGTTTCCTCGATGCAATAACATTTGAAGTCGTTAGGTCTTTCAGTCCATGTCAAGATTTCAGAAATTGGACTCCTCTAGGTCCATCAATGGGTTTCGGTCAAAACCCATATTCACCTCATCTTCGATCCAATCCAACTCCAGTGGCTTTGGGACGTCCCCCTCTGTGTATCGTGTTCAAAATTTTTGATTTTCAAGGCAGGATTAGGTGTACACAACCAAATTTCTGAAAGCAAGCCCCGTGCCACGTGGCACGCAGCCGAAACTGGGAGGTAGGAGGATTAGAAGAAAGTTTCCTCGACGCAACAACATTTGAAGTCGTTAGGTCTTTCAGTCCATGTCAAGATTTCGGAATTTGGACTCCTGTAGGTCCATCAATAGGTTTCGGTCAAAACCCATTGATGACCCTATTCACCTCATCTTCGATCCAATCCAACTCCAGTGGATTTGGAACATGCCCCTCTGTGTATCATGTCCAAAATTTCGATTTTCAATGCAGGATTAGGTTTACACACCCAAATTTCAGAAATCAGGCCCCGTGCAACGTGGCACGCTCCAGAAACTGGGAGGTAGGAGGATCAGAAGAAAGTTTTCTCGATGCAACAACATTTGAAGCCGTTAGGTCTTTCAGTTCATGTCAAGATTTTGGAATTTTGACTCCTCTAGGTCTATCAATGGGTTTCGGTCAAAACCCATTGATGGCCCTATTCACCTCATCTTCGATCCAATCCAACTCCAGTGGCTTTGGGACGTGACCCTTTGTGTATCGTGTCCAAAATTTCTAGTTTTCAAGGCAGGATTAGGTTTACACAGCCAAATTTGAATCGGCCCGTGCCGTATGTACGCCGAGCAAACTGGGAGGTAGGAGGATCAGAAGAAAGTTTCCTCGACGCAACAACATTTGAAGCCGTAAGGTCTTTCAGTCCATATCAAGATTTCGTAATTTGGACTCCTGTAGGTCCATCAATGGGTTTCGGTCAAAACCCATTGATGACCCTATTCACCTCATCTTCGATCCAATCCAACTCTAGTGGCTTTGGGACGTGCCTCTCTGTGTATCGTGTCCAAAATTTATGATTTACAAGGCAGGATTAGGTTTTCACAACCATATTTCAAAAATTAGGCCCCGTGCCACGTGGCACGCACCCGAAACTGGGAGGTAGGAGGATCAGAAGAAAGTTTCCTCGACACAATAACATTTGAAGCCGTTAGGTCTTTCAGTCCATGTCAAGATTTCGGAATTTTGACTCCTCTAGGTCCATCAATGGGTTTCGGTCAAAATTCAGGACTACAGTGTTGCTGGGAATATTATTCTCAGCACCACCTTTTTGTCTCGACCAACTTGTAATTGTACATGGTGCTGGAAAATTTATAACTCAGGACCACTGTGTTGTTGTGACTATAACTGCCAGCACCACTCTTTTTTCGGGCAGCTTTAAATTTTACGTGGTGCTGGAAATTCAAATCCCAGGACCACTGTGTTCCTGGGATTATTATTACCAGCACCACCTTATTTCCCGCTCAGTTTGAAATTGTACGTGGTGCTGGGAATTCAAATCCCAGGACCACTGTGTTCCTGTGATTATAGTTCCCAGCACCACCTTATTTCTTGGGAAGTTCAAAATTCTACATGGTGCTGGGAATTCAAATCCCAGGACCACTATGTTCCTGGGATTATAATTCCCAGCACCACCTTATATCTGTGGCCAATTCGAAGTTGTACGTGGTGCTGCGAATTCAAATCCCAGAATCACTGTGTTCCTGGGATTATAATTCCCAGCACCACCTTATTTCTCGGCCAGTTCGAAATTGTACGTGGTGCTGGGAATTAAAATCCCAGGACCACTGTGTTCCTGGGATTTTAATTCCCAGCACCACCTTATTTCTCGGCCAGTTCAAAATTGTACGTGGTGTTGGGAATTAAATTCCCAGCACCACTGTGTTCTTGGAATTTTTTCTCTCTGCACCACCGTGTTTCTCGGCCAGTTTGAAATTGTACATGGTGCTGGAAATTCAAATCCCAGAACCAGTGTATTCCTGGGAATATAATTCCCAGGACCACTTTTTGGATCAGAACCAGATTGAATTTGGATGTGTTGCTGGAAATTTAAATCCCAGGACCACTCTGTTCCTGGGATTTCAATGCCAGCACCATCGAAGTATTCAACAATATATTATATAACATTTATTAAAGCTCAACCACAAACAATAATCAAAATTACAGTCACTGTTGATCATATGGAATGCAGTATCATTTACAATTTAGCAAATTTCATAAATTATAACAATGCATTGTCATACTGCCACCTGAAGTTTTCTAAAATTACATCATGAAGAACTCATCCCTTAAAATTGACACTGAGACATCTATTCTGAATTTTGTCATGTCTGCTTGTTTGAAGTCCATCTTCTCACCATAAAGCAGCAGACATCTCATGTATTGCATCACAAAGAAGGCACAATCATTGCTGTAAAAATGCCATAAAAAATTTTATATTTCAATTCAAAAGTATAATTTTCACGTTCAATATTTTTATTTTAGTACCTTGCTTCTTGTTGGGGACAATCAGTTGTAACAGAAACCCAATTGTCGATGGGGTAATAAGCTTGTAAACATGGATGAATTGCTGCAAGTTCCTTAGATGAATATCCTTTAAATTGGGATACCTATTATTACAAGATGAGTAAGTTAACATAACTATTCATTTACAGATAACTAAGTTAAATCGATGGAATATCGATATTTAAAAAAATTAACTACTCACCACTACTTCAAAATCAGCTTTTGATCTTCCTCTGTATGAAATGGAGTTGTAATGATTGAAAGTCATTGCTTTTGTGTCGATACACAACAGGTGAAAGTGAGTTTGGTCAGTATTTAGAGGTATAAAAAAATATCTAACCTCTCCATCATTCATGTCCGTGTTTATGATTTGTGTTGTGGCAGTCTTCCATGACATTCTTAATGCTGACTGTAATTGTGTGCAGAGGAAAATATTTAAACAGTTAGTATAACATCTCATGTCGTCAAAATACAAGATAATTTAACTTCCTTACAATGAACACGGATGAGCAATACACAGACTTGTTATATAACCTACATGACGAGGAGGCCTCCCTAAAAAGAATTGAGCAAAATGTATCGATAACCTCCCCAACTATGAAAACAGATCCATTAACTCCAGAGTATAAAGAATTCAGAGTTAATGAAAAAGGACCTTCCTCCCAAACATAACCTGTAATCGGCCTACAAAAAAATTTAATGGTAAATAAATATTTGCACTTTCTATAATATTGTAATAAAAATTTCGAATGTAATGATGAATGTAACCACCATACTTTATTTTTTCTAAACTTTTTAGCAAGTAGGTCACATCAGCATCTTATTTTTGGTTCTTTGCCGTCTTACATTTTTTCTTGACATACTATAATACAAAAATTAGATTAGTTATTTAAATAAAATAACACAAACTAATTTTTTTTGTATTCTGACTAACCGCAATGACTTCCATTCTCATTTGGTTGAGTTTATCAATTATTGTTTCATCCCTCTCAACATCTTTTTCATCTTCTTCCACAATACAGATAGTATCCATCGCTTGCAATTCATCCATACCAATTATTTTTTTTCCTTTCTTCGCAAATACTTCTGCTTCATTTACATCTTTATCAGGTTGCCCTTCTAATACCTCAACATCAGAAATTTCTATCTGTTTTCTTTTTCTTTGAGGTACCAATTTTGCCCACAGTGGACTATCAATGGGAGTATCCCTGTAATCATGGCGGGTTCTATCTCGCCATCTTGTTCTGCTGGCAATTGGTTCCGGTTGAGGTTGAGGATCAACTTTAGGCTTATTTGATTCAGCCTCCATACCTTCTCTTTCTATAATTCCCATTAGTTCTTTTAACCTTTCAGTTAGTGTTATGTTTTCCATTCTTAACTCTTTGAGTTGTCTCTGATAAACTAAACACTCATGACATTCAGTAGTAGGGTATTTTTCTTGTATAGTTTGTGATGATGGTGTCTCTATTGGATGAGGAGTATTTTCAATATAATAGTCAACCTTATCAAGCAATATAATTTCACTACGTGTACACACTAGATCAACAATGACCTATCAAAAAATCAACAATTATTTAGATAACGAAAATGAAAAAATGTTAAGTTGTGGTCTTCTATTTACCTGTTCAGGTGAGACTTGCTCCAATAAATTCCTCACCATGCTAATATGTGAAGGAGTTGCCCTCCACTTATTTATTCGTGGCCCTTCGGTATTGTATGGTCTCTGGATTGGGACATGTTCCAGAAATCAAGCCTGCTCATATCCAAAGTGTTACATACTTATGTGAATATAAAAGACAAAATAATTTAGTAAGCAGGAACTTACAGCCAAAAGGCCGGCAAATCCCTTTAGGTAAGGGATTCGGCTCTTCTGCACAACTGTATTAGTAGATGAGCATAGATCTCCAATAGTAGGCAATTGTGGAGCCATAAATTGATGGATGACTTCAACCCAATTGAAACTACCTATGTTGTCAAAATCATCTATAATATTTACAAGACCTATGGGGACCTTATATGTAGTAGTACAAAACAACACACAAGCAAATATATACAAAACATACAACTTACAAAATACCAACACATCTTCATCTAATTCTACTCTAGCAGAAAAGGTTTTAAGCAAAAACTCTAACCTCGATCTAGTTGGTTCTTTTTTGGAGAATTGAGAATTGAAAAGAGCACCTGATGCATTAGTTGAATTCATAGGAACAGAAGCCCCTCTATCTGCAATACCGAGCAAAAGGGATACATCTCTTCTGGTGAAAGCAACAGGCACAGTTGAAAACTTAAAGCTTTGACTTGTCGAATCTCAACTTTGAAATATATTGACCAATATGCCACGGATTTGTGGAATGTCTTGTATATTCAAAAAAGCAGCAAATGAGGTTTGTTTAATGATCTCTCTGTGCCTTTCATGTAAACAAACAGACGGACGTTACTTTCCTTTAGCTTTTGGACCTCCAAAAAATTCAATAAAGTGGCCTAAAACGCTGGTCCATTGGAGTTTCTTCGTACACTCATTATTTCCCTAACAATTTGAAAATACAAAATTTTAAAAACCTTATTTATTCCTTCATTTTGTAATTGTAAAAAACAAATTAGAGAATCCGCAATGCTTTGCAATAATCCTGTTAAAAAAACTTTAGGCCTCTATTTATCTGAAACCATAACCGAAATCGAAAAATCATTTTAAACTTATGACATACTTCATATTCGACTAAAAAGATCATCCATTTGTATTTGAATATTTGAAACCATTCCAAAACCATAACCGAAAAATCATTTTAAACATATGACATACTTCATATTCGACTAAAGCAAGGAATGTGACACATACCTTAACCGGTGAAGGAGAGGTTGAACCAGATGCTTGACTCATTCTGCAATAATGAATGGTAGACAAAATCTTATGAGATGTACGTCTTTTAATGGAAACTCTAAAATTGAGTAAGAAATGGGTAAAACTCTAGTTAAATGAGAGGACGACACCATATTACCTCAAAGCGTCTTGTCAAAATTCTTAAAACTCGGAAGCTAACGAAATGACGCTGGAGGAAAAATGGAGTCTAAGAATTTCCAAATATTTGTGCGCTCAAAGATTTTCCGGAAGCTGAAGACACGAAGACGCTAATGTGGTGACTCGTCGGGACGTTTGGATGGCTCGGGATTTGGAAATGTGGCTCGGATGCATGCGGAATCTCTGCATTAAATTGCAGGCTGTTTGGCGGGAGGGGTATTTTGGAAATTATGTGCGTGATTTGATAATTCTGAAACTATAATGCGCATTTTAGGCTATTCCGAACTTTAGCAGCTGTGTTTGATAAATTGTCGAGAAAAAAAATTATTAATGAATTATAAAGTAACTTTTTGTTAAGAAAAGTACACCTCTAGAAGGTCACTTAACTGACCAACGAAATTATTTCTAATTTAAAAATCACTTAACTTTGATTATCCATTCAAAATTATCAATAAAAATTTTATTTGATTTATGATTTAAACGATTATTAAATCATGATGAATATTCGATACATCGTGCTACGTCAGAAAAAGATTATGTATGAGAAAATTAAAAAATCTTCAAGAAGTTTGATTTTTCTTGATTTCTTTGATTATGGATTTTTTTTTTCAAAAATACCCTTTGATTTTTACCATTTAGGATAAAACTATCATTATCAATTTATTAAAGAATAATCTAGTCGGTTGTCAATCGTGCCGTCGACTATCGACTATCGCCGCTCGCCGACACCCGTCGCTTCCTCCCATCGGCCGCCCGTCGATCGATCGTATCAATGATGACCATTATCGTCGGATAATTAAATGGATAATATAGTAAAATATTAAATTATCTAATACTTTGAAACCTTCAAACAAATAAATTTTGATGTATTATTTTGAATTGAATCAAACAATATTTGATAATATTTCATTTTTCATACCTTTGATAATATAATTATTTAATAATCATATTACCTAGTGTTTATTGCCTTCTTTACACTAGATTTTTACAGACGGCATTTTATACCATTGTGATATTTGTTGGGTCACTGACTGCCACCAGGAGGAATGAAGAACATTTTATATAATAATAGTGTTCTATATAAGAGTAAAATAAAGTGAAAAATATAAAATAAAAAAGCAAATTAATAGACATTAAAATTTACATGATTCAGGGTCCTCTAAGATTCTACCTCCATGATCTATCCACACGTAATATATTATTTTTCTCCTGTTCAATTAAGCACCGGAAATGAAGAAATCTTTTATAACAATAAATAAATATAAGAATTAAAAACAAGAATAAATGGAATAATAAAGACTTGAGGAGATAGAATATGCAATTTGCACTTCTTAAAATCGATTTCTTTCGTAGCCTTCTTAGCACTTCTTATAGCTTTCATGTTGAATCTTGCTATTTGTTGATATGACGATCATTAGTCGATTAAATGGCATCCATTGGCTACTTCTTTTTTTTATTGGCACCAGGATAACTAAGTCTTCGATCCGACTGATTTTTAGGAGTGATCGATCCTGTCCCATGGATCTTCGGGATGCCTCGTCAACCGTTGAGCCGGATAAGGTCGAAGGTCAAGTGACCTCTATCGACCACCAAGAGTAAATCAGGAAAGCGTTCGCAGTTTTTTCATGGTTCAGTCTGGACTCCGCAGTCGCGCCATCCCTGAACAATAATCCAACGAAGAAGTCGTACTCTATCTACAGGGCAAACTCCTGGGCTTTAGGGTCGTCGAAATGGATTTTTCTTAAATTCGTCGTCAAACAATGTCACAGCAGAGGATCGAACTATGTTTTCCTATGGAATACCTCTTCGCTTTTGCCGTTGCATAGTGCCCCTGGAGGCATCGATTAGCTATTTCATGAATCTTATCTAAATTGTGACATTAATGTTGGTGCAGTTGGCCTAGGTCATGATTGATCAACTTGAGTTTGACTCGAACAGTATTTTGATGTTAGACAAAATATATGACATGTGATTGTCATGGGAAGACCAAGTGTGTAGCCTTGACCACGTAAATCTAAGTGTGTAGCCTTGCGGTGAAAGTCCAAGCATGGGGCTTGGCATTGGAAGTGCAACATGGAGTTGGCAAGGGAAGACCAAGTGTGTAGCCTTGACCACGTAAGTCCAAGTGTGTAGCCTTGGTGGTGAAAGTCCAACATGAATTGGCAAGGGAAAGTCTAAGTGTGTAGCCTTGGCAATGGAAATGTCTTGAGTACTTGGCAAGGTCACTTGTCTCATGGCTCGGGTCCTTGAGTCGGTGAAGGATGGTACAGGGAGAAGCAGTGAGCTTAGTGCATTCGAGGGACCGTCGGACAAAGAGCAATGGTGTTATGCCAAAGGAAGCAGACTTTAGTGCAAGATGCGAAGGATGGTACGGGAAGAAGTCGTGAGCTTAGTGCATCTGAGGGACGTAGGTCAGAGGAAGAGAGCTTCGATGGGAAACTCCATGGGAGGATGAGGTGAACTTGGCCAAGTGGCTAAGATTAGTGTCGGATGCTCAAACATTGGTGTTTGAGGTTTTTGTTTGAGGTTTTACTCGACTTGATCGTGGTGGTATGTACCGATCGGTGGTGAAATCGATGTTGCATCGTTGTCATAGCGATCGATTGATGCTGGCGAGTTGATCGCCATGGAGAGCAATCATTCTTTGGTAGAGGGCGTGGAGCACGAAACTTGTAGTTGGTAGGAAGTCGGTATCGAGAAGCAATCATTGCTAGGGTTTGGCAGTCGACTGATGAGTGATCCGTTAGATCTTTTCCAGCGTGGATCAAGCCGTTGTCTCACAATGGCTACAGGAGCAGTCGATTGATGGTCATGAACAATCAACTGCTAGGCACGGAATCAGCCCGAGACAAGCATAAAAGGATGAGCTTGGGGAGGATTTCCATAGTGATTTTTGGGGAGATTTTGGAGGAGAATTGCTGCTGTATTCCAGACCTTCAAGAGCAAACCAAAGCAAGCAACAAGCAAGTGATCAAAGCAAAGTATTATAAAGTTTTTCTTTACTTGTATTTCATATTTTCTTTGTATTTTGCTTGTACTTTTGTATTACGTTTTGTAATTGCTTGTGCGAAATTTCTCCACCTCAGACTTGTTGTCGAGAAGGAGTTTGAGTAGTGGTGTGTGCATCACTCGAGCTTGTTGAGCTCACCCTGTGGAGTAGGAACTCTAAGATTCTGAACCCCGCATATCATGTGTTTTATTGTGTGTGCTTGTTTTCATCTTCATTTCATATTTGTATCTATTATTTCCACTGCGTATATTAACAAATATTGTAGACGAATGATCGATTTCCATTAAGCACGCAATTCGGCTATTCAACCCCCCTTCTAACCGAGCCATGATCCTCCAACAAGTTGTATCAGAGCAAGGAGCTTGTCAACAGACTCATCACCACGATAAGCAAACAAATGGCCGACATTAACATCCATCCATCGAAGTTCGAGGGAGAATTCTCATGGTGGGGAAGAAGGATGGAGGTATACTTCGAAACCGATTTCGATACTATGCTAATCATTGAAAATGGTTTTAAAGTGCCTAGGGGATGAAGACAACAAGCCGTTAGTAAAATCAAGATGGACCGAGGAGCAACGACAACAATTCAAAACAAACGTTAAGGTAACAAAATCATTAATAAAATTGATACCTTACGATATTTTGTGCAAGCTAGGTGAATATGGGGATGCTAAGGAGTTGTGGGACAAGTTGATCAAATTCTACGAACATCCCGAACCGGCTCAATGGGAGAAGGAGACCGAAGAGGAGTGTTCATCCTCTCAAGTCCAAGGAGAAGCAAGCTCATCCTCACAAGAAAGTGAGGACTTGCTCAACATTCAAATCGGAGGAGAGGCAATCTTCTATTCCAGAGCAAGAACAAGAAGAAGCATCTACCTCTGGAAGAAGTGAAAAATCTTCCCATATCGCCTCCACCAACTTAGGTAACTCAAGCATGTTAATTAAAAATAAAAAACATATCATATGCTTTAAGTGTAGGGTAGCCGGGCATTATAAGAGTAAATGCCCAAAATTGGCCAAGGAGAAAGCATCGACACCAAAAGTCAACCAAAAGTCAAAGGATATCAAAGTCCTCGCTAAGAAAAGCAAATAGCACATTGTGTGCTTCAAATGCAACCAAAGGGGACACTACCAAAGCCAATGCCCTAGGAGGAGGAAGACAACTCAAGAAGGAGTATCACATGTAGGGGAAGCTTCCAAAGCAAATCCTAAGGTATATTTTAATGCACCTTCTAGTTCTAGAGTTAGAAAGCATATTTTTACTACTCTTGCAATTGTTAATACTCATGAAAAGCATGCTAGTAGGAATAAATACTATTGTTTAGGTGCTAAGCATATTAATTTACATAAGGACAAATCTAGAACCAATAACACTAGACCTATTCTACCTAGGGAGTCCATTAGGAAGGTAGAGAATCACCTAGGCATTAATCCCAAGAATCATAGATATATGTCTAGGAAGTGTCATTTCTAAAAGATTAATGAAAAATAAAAATTGAAAAAATTAGAATTAGAAAATCGAGCCTTGAGGTCAAGACTTGAAAAATTGGAGAAGACCCTAGCAAAAATGACAAACTCATTTAAAAGGTCTAATGATCAAAATCTAAGACCTAGGAGACAAGAACCGTCCAAGGGCAAGAAAGGTGTGGGTCACAAACCTAAGTCCTACCACGATGTTCCATTCGATTATGGAACAATATCTAGGTCTAGGAAAACCAAGGTTAATAGGGAAGTCATCCCTAAGGTTAACCAAGGTAGGTGTTTAGGGGCTAAGGTTTCAAAGAAATCTAAGGAAGCTACTAAGAAGGTTACAAGGACAGTTACCCCTAGAGTTAACCTAGGAAAGACCCTAATGACGCTTCAAAGCCAAAAAGGGTCATTAGGAAGGTATCTAGGGAAGTTATCCCTAGTGAATACCTTGTTAACCCAAGGAACTTCAATAGGTATTGGGTTCCTAGGAGCATGATCGATTCACGCTAGATGGGTTAGGGTGTGTCAATCCTAAGTGGATGAGTAGTTAACCTAATTATGGTAGAGTTGACACTTTAGGATGTGCCAATGTGTTTTGAGAAGTTTGAATATTAATCAAATTGTCACAATTATAATTAGAGGTCTTGGTGTGTCATTTTGGATTTTGGCAGACTTGGTAGAATTGGTTAATAAGACAAAATAAACTTAATTTTATCAAATGACAACCAATATTAAAATTTAGGTATTCCTATACCTTTACCTTTTATTTATCATGCTTTGATTTCCGTTTACCATGTCATGACATCATATTTATTTTTATCATATAAAATGTCATGATTTATGCTTAGGAATGTCATGTTATACATAAGTTAGAATCACATGTCATGACATCATGATTATTGACACATGCTTATTTATGTATCATATATGTCATGATTATCATTCATGCATTAATTAAAATTGAGTTAAGGACAATAACATGCTTTGAAGTCCCATGCATAGGGGAATCAAATAGTGTTGCCTAGAAAAATGCATAAAAACTTAAAAATCAAAACCCACATCTCACAAGAACACTTGACTTGTATGTGTTTCATACACTTAGATACAAGTGAGATGTTGTAACGCCCGCCCTTATCTGCTCTCAGGGCGGCGCTACTTTTTTTTTTTATAACCTGACATATAGGGATCATTTCACAATCTACGTACTTAACGTGTTTTCATGGCATAAACCTTCTCTTATACATGCACTACCTATCATATTCGTAATAAGCATGTTAACATCTCTTATCTCTTTTTATAACATGCATAACATAAAATATCCATTCATGAGTTCTAGCATATCAAACTTTTATAAGTAACTGAACAGTAACATAACTAAGCAACATTCAACATGGTACTAATAAATCTCAAGTCTTATAAGCGGAAGCAAATGTCTTAAGGTGTTCACTGAGCATATAAATATAAGCAGATAGTAATAGGGTCTTTTTCCACCATGCCACTATCACACCCACTTGGCCCCTCCTGCTACTTCCTCTTAGTTCATGTTTCCTTTATCTGCAGTATATGGATAACATAAACTATAAGCATATAGCTTAGTAAGATTCTTGCCTACTCACAAAAGTCACAAACCTCATCGAACAATTAGAAAAACAGGAGCATACTAGCATAAGTATTTCATAACAACACTATGTATCAACTTACCCACGCAATGACAACATAAGCATGACATACAATTTACATAAGCATGCTAAACATAATTAAATCTAAGCAGGGCATAAATTAAACATAAGCATTCATGATATCATCAACCCTAACATGCATAAAGGACATAGTCCTAAGCATTCTTAAATTTAACGTAAGCATTCATAATTTCATAAATCATAGACAAGCATCAAGGACATAATCATAAACATTCTTAAACTTGACATAAGCATTCATAATTTCATAAATCATAGACAAGCATCAAGAACATAATCATAAGCATTCTTAAACATGACATGAGCATTCATAATTTCATAAATCAAAGACAAGCATCAAGGACATAATCATAAGCATTCTTAAACTTGACTTAAGCATTCATAATTTCATACAAGTCCTTTCTTTTCAAAACATATACATATAGGTACTTCAACATAATCATAACTTGAATGGGGGGCCCCAGGTTAAGTACCACATAATGCGCGTTCCCTAATAGGCTAGGGTAGCGAGCCACCAGACCTACTAGAGCAAGACCTCTTACGTCTTACCAGGGCAAGACCTCTTACGTCTTCTTATGTCCCTATGGATTTGATTAACGACCACCTGACGGGTCGGGTACTTAACCTCTTAGAAAGTAAAATACTTAATTCCTTTCTTTCTTGTCATATAATAAAGAATGCTCTTAATCCCCAACATAAAAAGGGAAGCATCTCAATCTTATCTTATCATAAGGAGAGCTCTTAATCCCTACTTGAAAGGGAAGCATCTCCATCTTATCTCATTATAAGGAGAGCTCTTAATCCCTACTTGAAAGGGAAGCATCTCCATCTTATCTTATCATAAGGAGAGCTCTTAATCCCTACTTGAAAGGGAAGCATCTCCATCTTAGGCATTTCATAGCATACATGCATTCATAATATAAGAGTACCCTAAAGGGGTCCTAAAGCATAAATATGTTTATCACATAAGCATATTTCACAGGCATATTCATGGCATATTAAATCATAAAACATGTTCATCTCATAGGCATATTTCATGGCATATTACATCATAAACATGTTCATCACATAGGCATGTTTCATAAACATATTTCTTGGCATATTAAATCATACAACATGTTCATCACATAGGCATATTTCATAAATATATTTCTTGGCATATTAAATCATAAAACATGTTCATCTCATAGGCATATTTCATGGCATATTACATCATAAACATGTTCATCACATAAGCATAATTCATGGCATATTATAATCATCCACATAACATAACTTCATAAGAGGGTGTTTTCATGAAACCCTAGCCCTAACCCCAAGGTTGGCCGAAACATGTAGGGGGTACTAAAATTTGATTCTTGTCACATAAATTCATTCATGAAGGCATACTACATAACATAACTTCATAAGGGGGTATTTTCATGGAACCCTAACCCTAACCCCAAGGTTGGCCGAAACATGTAGGGGGTACTAAAATTTGATTCTTGTCACATAAATTCATTCATGAAGGCATACTACATAACATAACTTCATAAGGGTGTATTTTCATGGAACCCTAACCCTAACCCTAACCCCAAGGTTGGCCGAAACATGTATGACTATAAACTTCGATTTTTGACACCTAAAATCTCCTACATGAAGCTTACAACCTACAAAAATTTCCTTAGTAGCATTTTCATGAAACCCTAGCCCAAAAACTTGGTTGGCCGAAACATGTAGGGCTCAAAGCTTGGATTTTTGTCACCTAAAAATTCCTACATGAAGCTTACAACCTACAAAAATTTCCTTAGTAGCATTTTCATGAAACCCTAGCCCAAAAACTTGGTTGGCCGAAACATGTAGGGCTCAAAGCTTGGATTTTTGTCACCTAAAAATTCCTACATGGAGCTTACAACCTACAAAAATTTCCTTAGTAGCATTTTCATAAAACCCTAGCCCAAAAACTTGGTTGGCCGAAACATGTAGGGCTTAAAGCTTCATATTTCTTTCATGTAACATGTCCTACAAAACTAATATACTGCAGGTGAGGGAATCTTACATCCTTCGCTTGCTTTTAGTTAGTAGATGACCTTATGGAATCCAAGAACTAGCCTTCTCCTTGCTTGGATGGGGTTCGGCCAAAGGGTGAAAATGGAGAGGGGGAGGGATGGTTTTCGGTGAGGAAGAAGAAGAGAAGAGGAGAAATGAAGTTTGGATACTCATGCCCCCTCATTCCCCCCTATTTATTCATTTGAAGAGCCCCTTGATCTCCCTTACACTTAACCATAATTTTCCCTACTCCTCTAATGATATAATCCTATTGGGCTTCTGGTTAGTGGGTGCATCTATAGGGCTTGGCTATCTCTAGAGGTTTGGGGTTCAATTCCTAGGCCTTGCACCTCTTTTTGGCTTATTTTCTTTTATTTTTGAAAAAGCCCACATAAAGCCCATTATCGTCAAGCCAAAAATTCTCGTAAAATGGTTAGAAATTTTACGGGCGTTACAGATGTTAGGAGAATGAATTTAAGGTTTTAAAATCATCTCAAAACCATTTTGAAAAATCTTAGTGAAGTCTATCTTTTGATAGCAATCACCATTGAATGAGGTGATACAAAGTAGTGTTAAACATTGAAAATTTCAATAGTTTTAAACTTTGTGTCAATCTCACTATTTTATAGGTATTTTATTTTATAAATATTTTTCATCCATAATGTTTGTTATAAGTAATGTACGTATAAATTTTCAAGATTTTTCAAAATACATATTTTTACTTATGAATTTTGGATTTTCGGTTCTAATGTCTGATTTTTGCACAATGCATCAGTCGACTGCCATGGATGGAAGTCGACTGGAGTCATGGACAGTCGACTGATAGCTGAGAGAGTCAACTGCCAATGCTGATTTCGAGTAAACAAGGTTTGTTAGGCTCATGTTCAGCTATTTCTTGGTTCCCTAACTACTTCTAACTCTATGATATGCTTTAGAGAGCATTGGAAGGGTGAAAATCCATTGGATATGGATTAGGAGAATTGTTTAGAGTTTGTATCGAATTTTAAGGGAGGTGAAAGTTCAATGTTCAATCGTTGCCCTTAATTTCGATTGTTTAGTATTCCTATTGGCTTAGGGACTCTCCGAGCATATTGTTGGTGCAATGGTCAAGGGGGAGCAAGCCTTTAGGAGGAGGTTATCCATCTTGGGATGATGGATGTGTAGGATCGAGTAGACCGAGAGAGGGGGGTGAATCTCGGTATTTTATAAATTTTTTAAGCAGAATATGCAGCGGAATTTAAACAAGTGAGACACAATAATTTACTTGGTTCACTACTCTAACTGGGTTGCTACTCCAAGACCCATAGCTCTCCCATGAGCTACCTCGGTGGGCAATCTACTAAATACCCTTCGACTCAATAACTCTCAACTTTGGAGGGTTTTGCTTTTTACAAATGATGAAGAAGGGTAACACACTACCCACTCTTCTTAAAATTAAGTGCAGAAGTGAAATAATAAATAAAAATGAAATATAATATTTTATACCGACATAAAGGGATTGTAGAAGTAGTTGCAGTGTGTCGGAAGGTCGCCTTGTTATTAATGAAAATTTAGTGGACGAGCAAATATTTTGGCAGCACTTCGACGTTGATTCAGTTCGATCAATGGATCTGGTCGAGCATAACTTTTATAAACTCTTTTCAGTCGACTGAAATACCTTTCAGTCGACTCCACATTAGCCCGTCGATATGAAATTCGTGGTCTTCCAGTCGACTCCACGTCACTTGGCTCCGCATCGAGAATTTTCCCTCTTCAGTCGACTCAAAATCTTCAGTCGACTCAAGCCCTTTCCATCTGCGTCGCACGATCTCCGATCGATCACCAGCTGATCTTGCCAAATAGGAATCCAGTCGATTGATGCAACTCCAATTGACTGGAGTTCAGTCGACTTGAATCCATTCAGTCAACTATTCTCTGCAAAACAGATTAGTACAAGATATGAAATTCGATAGCAGTAGTAATACTGCTCGATCTCGACTACTACGTCCCACACGGACTTTTCGTCGGATCAACGCCTAGCTTTGTCCCCCTAAAGAGGACTCAGCCTCACCTCTTCACTCGAGGCTTACCTGTAGGTTACCTGCTGGACTTACCATTATTGATATGCGATCTGACCCACCAGAGCTTCCACCAGCTGTCCGGTCTGCTTGACCCAGCTGAACTTTTTTCCGATTGTCCGGTCTCTTGACCCAACCGGTCTTCATGCCAGATGTTCGGTCCACGCGACCCATTTGGACTTCATGCATGGTGTCCGATTCTCCTGATCTGTCAAGATACATGCCTAGTATTCGGTCAACTCAACCTACTAGGACTTCCTGTTAAGCCTGCACACTTAATACTTATATTAAATCACAAGTGGATCCTAACTCTTAACTGTGGTTCATACATCAAAACTAAGGAGTGATGCTTACTGTATCAATAATTTCTCTCTTTTTGATGTATGACAACATATCAGTTAAAGTTAGGAGAATCAAATATCAATCTCCATATTTTGACATGTGTAAGAAATGAACTAACAACTTTTGTCATGCATAAATTTAACCATGTATGAAATGCATAAACCCTTATCAAATGTTTGCATCCTCTTAACTTTATATTTCTTTTAAAACTATATATCTTCTCTCCCCCTTTGGCATACATCAAAATAAGGATTAAGTTATAGTTAGCCAACATAATGTAATGAAGAGTTAATTATGACACATTACCACACCAAAAAAATTTTAAATTTAATTTACTTTAAACTTTTCAATTTTTTTTTTCAAAACTCTCCCTGAATGATTCAAAATTGTCAAGATTTTTTTTTTAATTTTTCAAAACTCCCCCTGAATATTTTAAAATTTTCAAAACTCCCTTTGAATATTTTAAAATTTTCAAATTTTTAAATTTTTTTCAAAACTCCCCTGAATATTTTAAAATTTTCAAATTTTTCAAAATTTTTCAAAACTCCCCCTGAATATTTTAAAATTTTCAATTTTTTTTTGAAAAACTAATAGGGAATAAGTCCAAGCATGAATTCCAAAAAATTAAAATTAAAATTTGAAAATACACATCTAAAAATTGTCCTTAAAGCAAATGTTCAACTCTTTACTAGCTCAAATGATATAGAATAAATCATTAAGCTTTGTATTAGAGTTAGTCACCGAAGTGATCGATTTGCTCTTGTAAACCCCATGTTGGTTCATGTCGATGCACTGGATCTATATCTGGAACCAGGGGTGCAATCCTAACATCTCACGCCCATCTTCGTCGCTCAATATACAAACAGGTAATCCTAGGTGTTTGTGAGATGCAAAGGCTACCTAGATTTATAGGATCATGAAGTCTAGATTGACCTAATCTAGATTAATTTTCAATTTTTGAAAAAATATAATATTACTTTTCAAAATAATTTGGAATGATAAGCACGAAAAATTCCTAATCTACCAAGCATAAACCTAATTGTCTTCTAAGCATACTAAATTCTTCTTCCGAAAGTGGTTTAGTGAATATGTCGGCAAGGTTTGATTTAGACTCAACATAGTTGAGTTCAATATTACCTTTCGCCACATGATCTCTTACAAAATGATGTTTAATATCAATGTGTTTAGTACGTGAGTGATGAATTGGATTTTTAGTTAAATTTATTGAACTTATGTTATCAACTAAAGTTTTTACTTTTTTGTAATCTAGTTCAAAATCCTTAAGTGTGTGCATCATCCATAATAGTTGTGTTACACATTTACCTAATGTTATGTATTCTGCTTCAGTTGTGGAAAGTATAACACAATGTTGCTTTCTACTAAACCAACTTACTAAGCAAGATCCTAAGAGCTGACATCCTCCACTAGTACTTTTCCTATATAGTTTACATCCTGCATAGTCTGAGTTAGAATATCCTATTAACTCAATGGTACTAGATCTTGGGTACCAGATTCCTACATTAATTGTTCCTTTAATGTATCTTAATATTCTTTTAACATGTGTTAAATGTGACTCCTTAGCATATGTTTGATATCTAGCACACATGCTTACTGCAAATAGTATGTCAGGTCTACTTGCAGTTAAGTAAAGTAAACTACCTATGACACTCCTGTAGTACTTTAGATCTACAAATTTTCCTTCTTTGTCTTCATTAATATAACATTCGTAGCCATAGGTGTTTTAATGTATTTTTCATTTTCCATACCAAATTTCTTAATTAACTCTCTTGCATACTTATTTTGGTATATATAATTAACGTCTCTTGTTTGTTTTATTTGTAAACCTAGGAAGAAGTTTAACTCACCTACTAAACTCATTTCAAATTCTTGTTCCATTAGGGTTATAAATTCCTTTAAAAAATTTGAATTTGTTGATCCAAAGACTATATCATCTACGTATATTTGAGCAATAAAAATGTCTTTGTTTAAGGTTTTTACGAAAAGTGTTGAATTAATTTGACCTTGTCTGAACCCTTTAGAACTTAAGTATGAGGATAGTCTTTCATACCCAGCTCTAGGAGCTTATTTTAATCCATATAACGTCTTTTTTAATTTGTATACATGATTAGGATATTCTAAGCTTTCAAAATTGGGAGGTTAACCTACATATACTTCTTTTATTACTCCGTTTAAAAATACGGATTTTACATCCATTTGGTATAATTTGAACCCATTTCTATCGAATTGTGCTAATTTTTCTTGCATGACTATTATCCAATCAGTGTTTGGTAAAGCCTCATCTATTGATTTTTGTTCTATTTTTGATATTAGTGCGATTTGACTTAAATTTCTTAGGGCTGATCTAGTTTGAACTCCTAAAGTTGGATTTCCTAATACTTGATTTAGCGGATGATTAGGATTAATTCTAGATGTCTTTATGTTTTCTTCACATTGGTTAGGATTAATTTGTTCTTCTTCATCATGTGTAATTTTATTTAGCTCAGTTTGATTATCTTTTAATGTATTTGTTTGTTTATTAGTGATTTCTTCCTCATCAAATTTTATATTTATTGTTTCTTCAATTTTTAGAGTATTCTTATTTAAATCCTATAGTCTCTACTAGTGTTCGAATACCCTAAAAATATCCCGTCATCGATTTTTGAAAAGAATTTTCTTAAATGGTCTTTCGTATTTAAAATAAATACTTTACAACCAAATACTTTTAAATATTTTATTGAAGGTATTTTTATTATTAAAAATTTCATAAGATGTTTTGATATGTATTTTATTAATTATTACTCTATTTTGCACATAATATGCAGTGTTTATTGCTTCGACCCATAAGTAACTAGGTAGGTTATATTCATTTATCATTGATCTAGCAGCTTCTTGTAAAGTTCTATTTTTTCTTTCGTACCATTTTGTTGAGGTGTTCTAGGACATGAATATTTACGATGATATCCATTTTCTGAACACATTATTGTAAATTTTTCATTTTAAAATTCTTTTCCATTATCACTCCGTATTCTTTTTATCTTACGATCTTTTTCGTTTTCTATTTGTTTACTAAAATTTTTAAATACTTCAAATGTTTCATCTTTATGTTTTAAAAATTTTACCCATGTGAATCTAGAGTAATCGTCTATTATTACTAGACAATATAAATTACCACTTAGTGATTTTACTCCATGTGAATCAAATAAATCTAAGTGGATTAACTCAAGTATTGAGCTTGTTCTATCTTGATCAGTTAATTTATGTTGAGACTTAGTTTGTTTTCCTTGTTGGCAAGCATTACAAACTTTGTTTTCAATGTTTTTAAGTTTGGGCAACCCTATAACTAGATTAGTTTCACTTAACTTCGTTATATTCCTAAAGTTGGTGTGAGCAAGTCGCCTATGCCACAACCAACTCTCCTCTTGCCGTGTCATATGACACTTAATTGAGGATCTTTCTAAATTTATTGAATATATATTTTTATCCCTAACTCCCTTAAGTAATATTTTTGAATTTTCAATACCGTTAATCAAACATTCATTAGATGAAAATTTTACTATATAACCAGCATCACACAACTGACTTATACTAAGCAAATTAAATTTAAAATTATCTATAAGCAAAACTTTTTGTATAACAAAATTAGATTCTAATTCAATTTTACCTGATTCAATTACCTTAAGTTTGTCATTGTTTCCAAAGGCAACTGTTCCTAGGTTCTTGTAGCTTAATTCCGAGAACTTTTGACTATCTCCAGTCATATGTCTGGAGCAGCCACTATCCAGAATCCATTAGTCAATTCTGGAGTCCAACATGAATTAAAAATTTTAAGATAATTCATACCTTGAGCAGGATGAATTTTCTTAAATTCTATTTAAGTTGTAAATTTATTAAGCAAGTAAATTTAAGTATTTTATGTTGGGTTAAGTTTTGTTAATTTAATTTATTTTAGTTAGTTATATTTGTTTAATAAATTAAATTGAGTTGATTAAGTTTTGTTAAGATAAGTTGTTAAGGTAAATTTATTAATCTTGGTTTAAGTACATTAGGTTCAGTTAAGCTACTAATTTAGCTTAATTAAGATCTAACTCATTTCACCCAAGCTAGGTTTTCAATACACTTATTCCTATGAGTTTTGTGAGATGAGGATTTCTTTTATCTTAATTAATTTTAATGAGAAATTTCAAAGTGTTTAAACTTGTGTTAGATTCAAGCTTGGTTTGAGTTAGTCAAGTAGGTTTTTCCAGTATTAACTTCCAGATCGTGGCGAGGCACATGACCTTCTTAGTTATCGGAGCAACGACCACTTCCTAGACAAAGTCAATAAAGGAATCAAGTACTTGATTCACTTTAGATTAAGCCTTGGTCTAACTAGTTAAAGACTTAGTAAGTTAGTTTTGGTTAGTTCCACTCGACTTAGTGCACCAGGTCATGGTGAGGCACATAGCCTTCTTGGTTATCGGAGCAACGACCACTTCCTAGACATGCACTTCGAAGAGCTTCCCTAACTTACTATCAGTTCACTTGTCTTAGTACTAGGTTGTTCAAGTTTAAGCTACTTTGTTTCCTATCTAGTCTATTCTAAATTAAGCAAGTAAAGTAAACTAAAACATGCAAGTGTTTAACAAGGAAAGTAAACTAAAATATGCAAGTGTTTAACTAAACAAGGAAACAAGCAAGGTGTTAGCTCCCCCTAAATGGTAATTAGTTTGAGTTTTGTTCACTAAGTGAACTTGACTCTTGGGAACTCAAAATTAATTTGGTCCAACTCGATTGACTAAGCTAGACTTAAGAACCCATGCTTGGACTCGATTCTTAGCATTTCGGCTAAGTAATGACATGTATGATTTATAGGTGGACTTAGCCTTATACCCGAGTCCAGATCTGTTGTATACAGCTCGCTGAGATCCAAGCATCATGTTGAGATACTTGGAACCTGAAGTGAACTTTTCCAAAGATCCAGTTAGATCTTCTACTTGCCTTTTTAGGATTGAGTTCTCTTTCTCAAGCTTTGCAACTTGAGTTGAGTCTCTATCCTTAAATTGGCAAGTCGAAGTCTTCAAGTTGTCATGCTCCTTAAGTACTTGGACTTCCTTAAGTAGCGAGTCGACTCAATTTTCGGACTTAGCTAACTTCCTACCTAAGCATGCAATGATATTATATAATTTATCTTCTAATGGAGAAATTATCTCATTTGAACCTTCGGAAATGGATACGGATCCATGGCTTCTCTCGGACTCAGAATCAGACTCATATTCGGAACTTGACTCGGCTCCGGATCTTGATTCGGCCATAAACGCGACGAAGCTTCTCTTCGTCTCTTCCGCATCCGACTCTTCCGATGACGACTCATCCCATGTTGCCTTAAGAGCCTTCTTCTTCTTTTTCTTTTTTGGTTTTTCTTCCTTTTTTAAGTTTGCGCACTCCGACTTATAGTGTCCTTTTCTGTTGCATTCATAGCACGTTACTTCAGATCGGGGTCTTGGCTTGTTATCGACCACCTTTTTGGCATCTTTCTTCATAAACCTCTTCTTCTGGTTGAACATATTTCTTACCATATTTACAATCTCCTCTTCTCCATTTGTTTCTGACTCTGACTCATCTTCAGACTCACTCTTCACTTTTCTTTCCTTTTTAGTTGAACCTGCCATCAAAGCTATACCATTCTCGATTTGACCCGAGTTAGCTTGTTCGTGTAGTTCAAGTTCACAAAATAGTTCATCTAACCTAATTGTGGAGAGATCCCTAGATACCTTATAGGCATCGACAATTGATGTCCATAAGGCATTTCTCGGGAATACTTTAAGGATATACCTAATTAAGTCTCTATTCTCTATTTGGTGTCCTATTAAATGTAATTCATTTAATATATCTTTAATCCTAGTATGAAGTTGACTAGTATTTTTATTCATTTTACAATTAAATAATTTATTTAAAAGCATGTCCCATTTGACTATCCTAGTGTCATTTGTACCCTCATGCAATTCAATTAATTTCTCCGATAATTCTTTAGAATTTTCAAATGGACCTACCATATTTAGATCTTCTTTGGTAAGTCCGCATTGCAAGGTGTTAAGTGCCTTGTAATCGACTTGAGCTCTCTTCCTAATATCCGATGTCTATTTCTCTGGTTCTAACAATTCACCCGAGTCGTCTACTGGAGCTGTGAACCCTTTCCCAATTGAAAACTAGACCTCTAGATTGGTCTTCAGATAACATTCCATTCGCCTTTTCTAGTAGGAAAAGTCCTCTCCGTTAAAGAGAGGAGGGCGAATGGTATTGTATCCCTCTAAGTGTGACATTATCAATGAAATATTTTCTAAGGACAAAAATTAAATTAAATGAAATAAATCTAATATGCAGAAAATAATCTTAATATGTAGAAAAATATTTTAATTAATTTAAATATGCTGAAAATGAATTTAATGTGCATAAAATTAATTCAATATGCAAAAAATTATTTTAATAAATTTTAATATATATAAAATTAATTTAATGAATTTTAAATATGTAGAATATTAATTTAATATGCAGAAAATTATTTTAATGAATTTTAATATGCGGAAAATTATTTTAATGAATTTTAAATATGTAGAATATTAATTTAATATACAAAATTTTTTAATGAATTTTAAATATGCAAAAAATTAATAAATTTTAATATGTAGAAAATTATTTTAATGAATTTTAAATATGCAAAAAATTATTTTAATGAATTTTAAATATGCATATTATTAATTTAATATGCATAAAATTATTTTAATGAACTTTAAATATGCAAAATATTAATTTAATATGCAAAAAATTATTTTAATGAAATAAAAATTATTCCAAAGCAATAAAAATTATTCTAATACAATAAAAATTATTCTAATTCAATAAAAATAATTCTAAAGCAATAAAAATTATTCTAATGCAATAAAAATTATTCTAATGCAATAAAAATTATTCTAAATTTATTCTAAACTAATTTAATGCTCACGATGGTGGTTTCACCAACTTGGAGCACCCCCGCTTTGATATCAATTGTAGGATCGAGTAGACTGAGAGAGGGGGGTGAATCTCAGTATTTTATAAAATTTTTAAGAAGAATATGCAGCAAAATTTAAACAAGTGAGACACAACAATTTACTTGGTTCACAACCCTAACTGGGTTGCTACTCCAGGGCCCGTAGCTCTCCCATGAGCTACCTCGGTGGGCAATCCACAAAATACCCTCCGACTCGAGAACTCTCGACTTCGGAGAGTTTCGCTTTTCACAAATGATGAAGAAGGGTAACTGTAAAATACCAGAAAAAAAATAAAATAAAATAAAATATTCCTTGTTAATTGATAAAAATATCTTGTAGAATTTTTCAGGAGTTTTTAGAAATTTTTCTAGAATTAATTTGAGTTCATATGATTGATTAGGAGGAGGATTAAGGTTTAAATAGATGATTGAATTAGACTTGAGCTAGCTCAATCATTTGATCGATTTTTAACACTCGAACTCAAACCTGATTTCGGTTATTTTTCTCGGTCCGATCGACTTCTCCCCTATTTCTCCCGATCGCCCGTTCCTCCTCTTCCCAATACCGCCGCCGCTGGTCGCAGCCAAGATCACGGCCGCCGCCACGCGCCACGCCCTTGCGCTCGCTCGGCAAGAATCGCGACCGCCGCTTCCACTCACCGCTGCCGCGCCTCCATCACCGCCTCTCTCGCACGCCACCACGCCACCGCCCGATTTGCCTCGCGCAGCTATCGCCCACGCCGCTGCCGCTTGCTGCGGCGGCCAAGAATCGCGACCTTCGCACACTTGCCGCCCATAGTCGTGATCTCCGCCACCGCAGCCGCTTAGCCGCGACCACCGACTATGGCGTGGCATGTAGCACCACCACGACTCTTTCTTCCCGATTTCATTGCTGTTGATTCCTCCGAACTCGATTTCTAGGGTTGGATCTCCGTCGCCCTCTACTCCGCCACTGTGGATTTGCTCATTGCCATCGCAGTATAAACTCCATCGCTCGTTCGTGGATTGCCTCCAAGGTCGCCGACACATCCAATTTCTGGGGTGCTGTGAAGACTTTGTATCGGATCCGTGTAGGGATTTCACCCGAATTAATCTGATTGATCCAGCTGTGAATGTCTATGTTGGGATCAAGGAACTAGGCAAGATAAACTAGGATTGGTAGATCAATGTTGGAATTCATTTCCAATCTGATTGTTGGATTGGATCGATGAGGATCGAAGTTGAGCAGATGGAAACAAGGCTTGGTAAGTAGAGATTTGATTGTTCATAGTTGTGTATCAATTTAATTTAGTAAACTGATCTGGATATGTCATTATTGGATTATATTGGTAGTTAGTGGAGACTAGGGTTCTTCTGATTATATTGGTATTCTACGGTTTCACGACTTTGATATGAGGCTGGTTCACGGATGTGGAGACAACTTGTATTCTCAGACAAGTCGTCAAAATAGGTGGGTAATTTCCTACCTGGTCCGAGTAGTTGTTTTTCATTCAGATTTAGTCATTGATATGAGCATGTTAGGTGTTCATATTACCTTGATCATGTTCTTTTTATCGTATGCTTGATCTTCTACCATCGGCTATTAACTCCATTGTTGATATCATGTTTATTTTATCATGATTAGGAGTATATATATAGGTGATGTAAGTAACTTAGAATTTGTTTAAGTTAAGTGCAAGTAGTAAAGTCCGGATGACAACCTGATTGTACATTGGGCAAAAAGGTCATCCGTAGGTAAATAATGTCTTTAACCTAGGGTTAGTTCTAGTACCCTTAGGTTGTATGTTACCACCGAAAATGTGTTGTGTAAATGGTCGAGGAATGATACTTAGGTATCGCTACACCGTGGTCCTAGCTTATTATAATCGGATGAGTACGACTCTCTCAGGATAGAGTGTGTCCTCACGAGTCCGCTCTCTTGGGATGGAGAGTCGTCGATTAGATTGGTATGACTCTCTACAGATAGAGAGTATCATGATCGATTGAGTACGACTCTGCGGGATAGAGAGTGCGTTGATCCGCTAGTATGATTCTCTGTAGAATAGAGTCTATGGTGGATGTGTATGTGAGACATTGCATTCATGCATTTACATGCACGGGCGACGAGGTCTCCCTTGTAGTCGAGAGGTCGCCAATCATCTGCCTCCACTGCTACTCATGGGAGGAGTAACCTGCGGTGTAGGGCAGAGCATCGAGGTGCCGCACTCTACCACTATAGACGGTGGTAGTTGGATTTGCGCGTCCGTAGTCCTGCGTGTGGTACTCGACCACTCATGGGTAGTGATTTGTCGGAGTGACCAACAGAGGACCCCATCGTAGCTTGCTCTTTACGCTTATATGCTACTCGATCATCTGCCCACTCGGCCACTCGAGAGTAGTGGTTGGTGTTGAGTTGGGACGATTGTCATGCTCGAGCCACCGAGGCCACACCGGGGTCGTGGTAGCTTTAGGGTGAGCCGACATGACCATGCATGCCATGCAGCATAGACGATGGCGCTTGCATATATTACCATATATATATACATATATGCATGTATATATATATATGGATGGTTGAGATTAATATATATATAGATACGTCCTATATATATATGATTATTGAATGATGTTGCATTTGTTGCTTGCTTTGCATTTGGGTGGACATCATATTCATGCATGTTTCTTGCATATGATTATGTGTCGATATTGATATGTGTCGATAGACCATAGATACCTCGACCGTAGCTAGAGTATATTTTGAGTTGATCTACTATTCCTGTTATATATATATATGTTGGATATATGTTCAGATTGGATCAGAGTAGCGTAGCAGACTTCAGGTATGTCTGCATTTTATGTTGTTCATTCATTGATTTATACTAAGATATGCTTGTATTTATATACTATGCCGATATACTGTACATATCTAGACTATGTTGTCGAAATACATGTGATATTACATATATACATGTTTTCTATTACTCCGAGTTTTACTCACCACCCCTTCGGACTCGGGTTTTCGTCGCCTGTAATGTAAGTAAAGACTTCGTGATGTACTGAGCACCGCCTACGACGTCATCTCATCTCACGAGGCTCCCGTATTTTGTTTTGGGCCTGCTGTCCGCCGTGTATTGTATTTGGAGTTTTCTTGATGTACATATTGTATATTCGGATTTTGTCGAGGTTCTGTGTTGTTGTGTTGTGTTAGTCATACCGGTATGCATGTGTGGGATTGATATCCCATTGTTGTAGTATGTTTTCGCTGTGTCTTGTATAGTTTTTGTTTTCATACATATATATTATTGTTATTGTGGGCCTACGGGCCTTGTATTAACCCGAAATGTTGCCACGTACAGGGGAGGTGCCGTCCGTTTGATTTTCGGCTCGGTATGCTCTCGGGGCGTGACAACTTTAGTGGTATCAGAGCCCAAGGTTCTGCGATGCCGTATTATGTTATTTTGAGTCGAGTGTTGGATTCTCGGGAGTTGATTTATTCGGTTTTGGTTTTTTGAGATGAGATGGACAGCGGCCTGAGCTCCAAGCACCACGAGGTAAGAATTCCTGATAACTTATGGTTTAGTAGATATTTATCTAAACTTGATCAGTGGGTGTATACCATAGAGTTTTGACACCTGTGTAGACTTGTAGTAGGGGTCGTCCACCGAGGCAACAAACCGGAGTGACCCTTAGGGTTTATACTCCCGGTTATGTTGGATATGCATTTAGATGCTTATACCAGGGAATAACCTGTAGTGTGTTGGTTATTATTCGTAACCGTGGTATGAGTTGACCACGGGAACGACCTGTTGAGTTTGTGAGTCTTGAACCTGTGTCGAGGAGGTGAGTTACCTCTGAGAGCCGACTGATACCGAGTCGGAAAACAGGGGCCAAGTCATCACATTTATTATGGAAATCAGAGACTACAGTCTTAGAGATTTCCACTAACTGTGCTGGTCGGATCATTACCTGTGGGTAATGAACAGACTTGTAGACTATTGTGGATGCAGATAGCGGAAGGCTAGGTTATGGAGTTTCATAGGGATTTTATCCCTGAGTTGTTCGTACTGAGTTGTATAACTTTGAGAGTACTTTTGAGTACTTAACTCATGTTATACCGAGAAAAAGAGTTGTTTGCATACCATTATCGGGATCAAACCGGTATTTGGTGATAAATACAGAAAATAATCTTCGGGAAATAATATATCACTTGATCATGGTTTAGTGATGTTGAAAGAGAGTATTTCCCCGTGTCACTTTTAGTGACGCATTGTAAGGAATTCTTGAGCTTCAAGAAAGGGTGATCGGTTAGTAACAGTGTACTGCACAAAGTCGTGAGACTTGCAGAGGTTACGACCACCTAATAGCTCAAGAAGATGAATGGATATTTTAAGCCACCTACGATTGTTGGCTTATAGTTGGATTAGGATGCCGGGATCTTCTATCAGATCCTACCGAAAGACGTTGGATTGAGACGGGAGTTTAAAAATGACTCCGTACAAGAGTTTAAGAGTTGGAGACCGGTAGACAACTATTGCAGGTCAACTGATTAGAGTCAGAAGTCTCCGACTATTGGATAGAAGGAGGAAGATCGGAGTTATAGGCTTTGAGCTATTTTCCGATTATAGAAGACCAATCGCAGATCATCAGAAGGTTCTTGTGGATATCAGCAAAATCAGAACAAAGACTCCGAAGGAATTGTGTGCATACAGTGCGGACCACAAAGACACGCAAAGCCAGATTATCTGTTGGAACAGTTCATCTGTTGCTATTGTGAGCAACCGGTACAGTGGAGGAAGTATACTTTGAAGACACAGTTGAAGACTATCGATGGTGTTCCAGGAGGAAGATGCATTGTCTCGACAGCAGAGATCAACACCGAAGATTGGATTGTTTCATCAGCAACAACCTACTACCTCAGGCATGGTTGGAGTTCCTTGATACTCCCCTTCAGCAGGGATCAGCACAAAAGCAGCATCAGCAGAAGACATTGTAGAAGACTCAGCAGACAATAACAAACAGTTACCTCCAGATGTGATTTGCCTACTGCAGAGGAGAGAGTATACGACAAAGGTCGTATCTATTCGATAATCTTCAGTTGCAGCTCGTAGGATTTAGGGATGTGATCAGATGATCTAGGGAAATCCCTAGATTATTCGTCGCAAAAATGCAACCGCCAGCGCTTGGATCTGATCTCGTTCTCTTCGGAGAAAGGCGGAGACCTGCGGGGAGCCTTTGGATCGGATCGACAGATAATTGATCATTCAGGGTATTACTTTAGTTTACCCTCTAGGTTAATATGTTGAGAGATGCTTGTAGTTACAAGTATCTGTATCTAGAACATTCTTAGTCTGGATTAAAAAGGGATTCTTTACATCGACTTGTGGGTCGGTGGTATCTCTACGTTAGGTGAGAAGTGGACCAACAATTAAGAAGTTAAGGGATACCCTTAGACTTTGATAGACATACTTTGCTGTAGATATATCCTTACGGATGGTCAAATTATTGGAAGTATGGTACGATATGTCTCTCGGATGTGCGTATAATCTGAGAGCCTTCGGATGTAATTTTGGATGAACTCCAAGGCTTGCCGTTGTTTAGGCAAGTGGAGTAGGCGTTCGAAATGATTGCGAAAATAGTCCAGTATCGAAGATCACATATCGAGTGATAATTTTGTTGGTATCAGTGTTGTTAAACACTATGGAAATTGGAAGAACGTAAGTTGTGATTATAGGAGATGTTGGAGGGGATATTTACCTATCCCAGTATTCCTCCTTGAGAAGATCCGGAACTCTTTGTTGAAAGAGAGATGGACCTTTGAAGGTATGCATCGATTATCGATGATGGAATACAGTAGTTGTCATGATAAATATCCTTGTTGTGGATAGATGATCTATTTAGATCAGCCAAAGACACCTGTGTATACTCTAAAGTTGGTTTACGACTGGAGTACTGATATTGTAGTGACATGATATCATACGATTATCATTGTTGATGTAATGATTAATATATATCATCAGCTTAGAGTAAAGGGGATGCAGGTGTGTAGATACGCCAATTTCATACTTGGTATGAATTTTTATGAGTTTTGATAAAGTTGTTAGACTAATTAATTTAGTCACCATGGATTTAAGAATCGTGTATCTTGGACACGATTGGATCGATGGTATTTGTTGGAGTTGCGAACTCGCCACCGCTGATTGTAGTAGTTGGAGTTGCGCACTCGACCACCGTAGATGGTGGTTTTCCTTGTATGTTTTGGTTAGTACTGTAGATGTGGATAGAATGTTTGGCATTACTATACCACAGACTTGTTTGACAAAGGTGATGATGGAAATCATTTAGTCAGAAGCTGGTGAAACCAGTTTACATGACCTAGATGACGGTTAACTTTTACGCAAGTATTAGTTAATCCTTCTGGAATAGATAAAAGGATGATGTACGCAGATGCGTCGTTTCAGGGATTGGAGCGAATCCGATACAGTTGCATGAGACGTATCTTATGCTTACGACAGTTAAGAAACTACGAGATAGTCTGTCATATACATGACGTGACTTTAATAGTTATTATCTGGATTTGTAGTTGTATGGAGCAGAAGTGCTCATTGAATTTAACAAGCTACTGGGTAGCTACAATAGAGTTGCTGGAGCGCGAACAGTTGCAACAAAGGAGATTGATTGCTATAGTCTTCCATGCACTTACAGCGTGTGTGGAGTGTATCTTGGATGATTGATGGATTTCTCTTTTGAGAAAATAACTCCCCGTCTTTGATAAGGATAGTGGGTTCCAGAGTTGCAGTGTATAAGAAAGAGTTGCTACAGAAAGCACATCATTCGAGATGGGCTATATACCTTGGTGGTACTCAGATGTACCAAGAGTTGAACGTTTATACTGGTGGAATGGTATAAAGAGAGTTATAGCAGATTTTGCTGCTCGATGTTTAGTATGCCAGTAGGTGAAGGCTGAACATCAGAAACTCGCTGGATTGCTCTAGAAAATTTCGATTCCGGATTGAAAGTGGGAGCATATCACGATTGATTGCGTTACGGGATTGTCTAGAACCCGTAAGGGACGTGATGCGATTTGGGTGATCATGGATCGACTAACCAAATCAGCTCACTTCCTTCCTATTCGTGGGTCGTCCTCGTTGGATCATTCGGCAGAGTTGTATTGTCGAAAGATTATGAGATCGCGTGGGGTACTTTTAAGTACCATATCGGATAGAGATTCATGATTTATCTCGCGATTTTAGCAGAGTCTGCACTAGGCGATGGGCATAGAGCTTCGGCTTAGTGCAACGTTTTCATCCACAGACAGATGAACAGTCTGAGTGTATCATTTAGACGTTGGAGGATCTATTCAGATCTTGTGTCGTGGATGATGGAGGTGTAGCTTATCGGTTGGCTTTACCTCCGACACTTGCGGGTGTTCACCCCGTATTTCATTTTTCTATGCTGGAAAATACGTGTCGCGATCTGACCATGTTCCGAAAGAGGTTCCGATTCTACCTCAGTCTAATGCGGCTTACGAGGAGATTTCAGTGCGTATTCCTGGTCGCAACGAGCGTCAGTTGCAGAACAAAAACCATCCGACTCATAAAGGTTGGATGACGGCATCATATTGATGAGGAGGCTACTTGGGAGCTGGAAGACACTATCCGGGCTCGATAGTCTTATTTGTTCACTTGAAGAATGTATGTGGTCCTTTCGGAAACTTGCTTAAAGTAATTTTTGCATGTTAGTACGAAATTTGGGGACCAAATTTTTTATAAGTGGGGGAGAATGTAAAATACAAGAAAAAAAAAATAAAATAAAATATTCCTTGTTAATTGATAAAAATATCTTGTAGAATTTTTCAGGAGTTTTTAGAAATTTTTCTGGAATTAATTGGAGTTCATATGATTGATTAGGAGGAGGATTAAGGTTTAAATAGATGATTGAATTAGACTTGAGCTAGCTCAATCATTTGATCGATTTTTAACACTCGAACTCAAACCTGATTTCGGTTATTTTTCTCGGTCCGATCGACTTCTCCCCTATTTCTCCCGATCGCCCATTCCTCCTTGCCGCTGCCCTTGCGCGTCGGCCGGCAACCGCGACCGTCGCTCCACTCATCGTCGTCGCGCCTCCATCACTGCCCCTCCCTCGCACGCCCGACCACGCTCAGCCGTCGATTTGCCTCCGCTGCGATCGCCACCTTGCTGCCGCCGCCGCCCTTGCGTGTCGGTACATCAGCCGCGACCCGCACACTTGCCATCCATATGCATCTCCCGCCACCGCGATCGCTGTGACACCCGGTAGACTATGGCCAGGCATGTGAGCACCACCGTCGACTCTTTCTTCCCGATTTCATTGCTGTTGATTCCTCCGAACTCGATTTCTAGGGTTGGATCTCCGTCGCCCTCTACTCCGCCGCGTGGATTTGCTCATGCCATTGCGATCGAAACTCCATCGCCTGTTCTGTGGATTGCCTCCAAGGTCGCCGGCACATCCAATTTCTGGGGTGCTGTGAAGACTTTGTATCGGATCCGTGTAGGGATTTCACCCGAATTAATCTGATTGATCCAGCTGTGAATGTCTATGTTGGGATCAAGGAACTGGGCTAGATAAACTAGGATTGGTAGATCAATGTTGGAATTCATTTCCAATCTGATTGTTGGATTCAGATCTGATGAGGATCAAGAAGTTGAACAGATGGAAACAAGGCTTGGTAAGTAGAGATTTGATTGTTCATAGTTGTGTATCAATTTAATTTAGTAAACTGATCTGGATATGTCATTATTGGATTATATTGGTAGTTAGTGGAGACTAGGGTTCTTCTGATTATATTGGTATTCTACGGTTTCACGACTTTGATATGAGGCTGGTTCACGGATGTGGAGACAACTTGTATTCTCAGACAAGTCGTCAAAATAGGTGGGTAATTTCCTACCTGGTCCGAGTAGTTGTTTTTCATTCAGATTTAGTCATTGATATGAGCATGTTAGGTGTTCATATTACCTTGATCATGTTCTTTTTATCGTATGCTTGATCTTCTACCATCGGCTATTAACTCCATTGTTGATATCATGTTTATTTTATCATGATTAGGAGTATATATATAGGTGATGTAAGTAACTTAGAATTTGTTTAAGTTAAGTGCAAGTAGTAAAGTCCGGATGACAACCTGATTGTACATTGGGCAAAAAGGTCATCCGTAGGTAAATAATGTCTTTAACCTAGGGTTAGTTCTAGTACCCTTAGGTTGTATGTTACCACCGAACATGTGTTGTGTAAATGGTCAGAGGAATGATACTTAGGGTATCGCTACGGACCGGTGGTCCTAGCTTATTATAATCAGATGAGTACGACTCTCTACAGGATAGAGAGTGTGTCCCTCAGTCGAGTCCGACTCTCTTCAGGATGGAGAGTGCATCGATTAGATTGGTATGACTCTCTACAGGATAGAGAGTATCATGATCAGTTGAGTACGACTCTCTGCAGGATAGAGAGTGCGTTGATCTGGCTAGTATGATTCTCTGTAGAATAGAGTCTATGGTGGATGTCTGTATGTGAGACATTGCATTCACATGCACGCTGGCGACGAGGTCTCCCTTGTGGTTGAGAGGGTCGCCAGTCATCCTGCCTCCACGGTTACTCATAGGAGGAGTAACCGGTGTGAGGGAAGAGCATTGAGGTGTCGCACTCTACCACTATAGACGGTGGTAGTTGGATTTGTGTGCTGTAGTCCTGCGTGTGTGGTACTCGACCACTCATGGGTAGTGACTGTCGGAGTGACCAATGCAGGACCCCCATCGTAGTAGCTTGCTCTTTACGCTTATATGCTACTTCCGATCATCGCCCACTCTACCACTCGAGAGTAGTGGTTGGTGTTGAGTTGGGACAGTTGTGTCATGCTCGAGCCACCGAGGCCACACCGGGTCGTGGTAGCTTTAGGGTGATTCGACATGACAATGCATGCTGCATAGCCGTATCTGATGGCGCTTTGCATATTACCATATATATATACATATATGCATGTATATATATATATGGATGATTGAGATTAATATATATATATATAGATACAATATATATATATGATTATTGTGATGTTGCATTTGTTTGTACTATGCTTGCTGCATTTGGGTGGACATCATATTCATGCATGTTTCTTGCATATGTTATACAGTTGTGTCAGATATTGATATGTGTTGGATAGACCATAGATACCTTGACCTGTAGCTAGAGTATATTTTGAGTTGATCTACTATTCCTGTTATATATATATATGTTGGATATATGTTCGTATGTCTGCATTTTATGTTGTTCATTCAGTTATACGGTATATGCTCGTATTTATATACTATGCTGATATACCTGTTGTACATATGGATTATGTTGTCGAAATACATGTGATATTACATATATACATGTTTTCTATTACCTGCTGAGTTTTACTCACCACCCCCGCGGACCCTGGGTTTTCTGTCGCCCAGGTAACAGGTAGAAGACTTCGTGACAGCTTGGAGCACCGCCGGCTGACGTCATCTCATCTCACGAGGCTCCCGTATTTTGTTTTGGGCCTGCTGTCCGCCGTGTATTGTATTTGGAGTTTTCTTGATGTACATATTGTATATTCGGATTTTGTCGAGGTTCTGTGTTGTTGTGTTGTGTTAGTCATACCGGTATGCATGTGTGGGATTGATATCCCATTGTTGTAGTATGTTTCCGCTGTGTCTTGTATAGTTTTTGTTTTCATACATATATATTGTTGTTATTGTGGGCCTACGGGCCTTGTATTAACCCGAAATGTTGCCACGTACAGGGGAGGTGCCGTCCGTTTGATTTTCGGCTCGGTATGCTCTCGGGGCGTGACAGTAACACACTGTCCACTCTTCTTAAAATTAAGTGCAGAAGTGAAATAATAAATAAAAATGAAATACAATATTTTATACCGACATAAAGGGATTGTAGAAGTAGTTGCAGTGTGTCGTAAGGTCACCTTGTTGTGAATGAAGATTTAGTGGATGAGCAAATATTTCGGCAACACTTCGACGTTGATTCAGTTCGATCAATGGATTTAGTCGAGCATAAATTTTATAAACTCTTTCTAGTTGACTAAAATGCCTTTCAGTCCACTCCACATCAGTCCATCGATATGGAATTTATGGTCTTCCAGTCGACTGAATCCTCTCCAGTCGACTCCATGTCACTCGGCTCCGCTTCGAGAATTTTCCCTCTTCAGTCGACTCAAACTCTTCAGTCGACTCAAGCTCTTTCCATCTGTATCACACGATCTCCGATCAATCACCAGCTGATCCTGCCAAATAGGAATCCAGTCGACTGATACAACTCTAGTCGACTGGAGTTCAGTAGACTCGAATCCATTCAGTCGACTGTTCTCTGCAAAACAGGATTAGTACAAGATATGAAATTCGATAATAGTAGTAATACTACTCGATCTCGACTACTACGTCCCACACAAACTTTTCGTCAGATCGACGCTTGGCTTTGTCCCCCTAAAGAGGACTCGACCTCACCTCTTCACTCGAGGCTTACCTGCCGGCTACCTGTCGGACTTACCATTCTTGATATCCGATCTGACCCACCAGGGCTTCCACCAGCTGTCCGGTCTGCCTAACCCAGCTGGACTTTTTGCCAATTGTCCAGTCTCCTAACCCAACCTATCTTCATGCCAGATGTCCGATCCACGCGACCATCTGGACTTCATGCCTGGTGTCCGGTCCTCTTGATTTGTCAAGATACATGCCTAGTATCCGGTCAACTTGACCTACTAGGACTTCCTGTTAAGTCTGCACACTTAACACTTATATTAAATCACAAGTGGATCCTAACTCTTAACTGTGTTTCATACATCAAAACTAAGGAGTGATGCTTATTGCATAAACAGGATGTATTTCTCCTCATGGGAGGAGAATTGGGGAATTGTCTCTCTTAAGTGAATGAGACTTATCAGTAAGAAGAGTGAAGGCATCCTAGATGTGTTTTTGGACGAAGGGGGAGATAGTAAGATCTCATTAGTATATAAGATATTGACACCCTTGGGGAGGACCTTTTTGATGTATGTCAAAAAGGGGGAGAATGTACCAATTGGGGTTAGCTGAAATTCTCACAAGATGTGAAAATTACCAATTAGGGATAATTTGTAGACTTGAGTTAGGTCACCTAACTTAAAGGTGTTTATGGTTTTGTCAAACATCAAAAAGGGGGAGATTGTTGGTGCAATCGGCTCAGGTCACGATTGACTGGACTTGAGTTTGGCTCGAATAGTATTTTGATGTTAGACAAAACATATGACAGTGATTGTCATGGGAAGACCAATTGTGTAGCCTTGGCCACGTAAGTCCAAGTGTGCAGCCTTGACGGTGAAAGTCCAAGCATGGGGCTTGGCATTGGAAGTCCAACATGGAGTTGACAAGGAAAGACCAAGTGTGTAGCTTTGGCCACGTAAGTCCAAGTGTGTAGCCTTGGTGGTGAAAGTCCAACATGGGTCAGCAAGGGAAAGTCCAAGTTGATACGAACCCCACCAACAATTGTGATGGAACCCGAGACAAAGATGGCTAGAATCCCAGGATTAGAAGACAAGAGTTTGAGCCTTGACCCGTAACCAAGGATTGGCACGAACCAAGATTACGAAAGAGAAGAAACGCCACACTCGGAAGTGATAAGTTTCGGTTGTTGAACGCCACGAGGATAAACTCGATAAGTTTTGATGTCCTTTCAAGAACTAAGAAGAGAGCACATAAATATTTCTCAACAAAAGTTCCCTTCCATGTTAGGATTTGCCTCCCTTATATAGTGGGAGTAAGCAAGTAAGAGTACAAAATGCATGCAACAATTAGAGTACCCATGCTTGCATGTAAGCATGCACACAACATAGAAACTCAAAACAATTATAGTACCTAGGCTTGCATGTAAGCATGCACACAACTTAGAAACTCAAAACAATTATAGTACCTAGGATTGCATGTAAGCATGCACAACTTAGAAATCATCAAAACTCAAGTCTTCATACGTCTTTAATGCATGAGCAAGTTCCCGTAATTATTTAGTGTTCTTCCACCGATGATGCTCAGACGAGTCAAGGACGATAAGTTCGATGATGTGGATTAGGCCTTTATCTGCACTTGGGCTTATCTTGGTCTCTTCTTTCTCATGATCCGTCCAGTGTTCGTTGATTAGTCCATTTAATGCTTCCTTGAAACGTTTTGCTCGAAGTCTTGTAATTGGACCTTCTGGAAGCGATAAATGATCCTTCGTACCTTCATCCTTAAGCCAACAAGTAGCCCCTTGACTTGCATCATTCTCCCCCTCTTGAAAAGGATTTATCCTCAAATCATTACCTACATCAAATGGGGATAAATCAGCAACATTGAAAGTAGAATGTACACCATACTCACCTGACAACTCAAGTTTGTAGGCATTATCATTGATATGCTCCATCACTTGGAATGGTCCATCGCCTCGAGGTAGAAGTTTAGAACGCCATTTTTCTGGAAATCATTCCTTCCGTAGGTGCAACCAGACCCATTCTCCTGGTTCAAACACAACTTTCTTACGCCCCTTGTTAGCTTGTTGAACATATTGTTGGGTTCTCCTCTCAATATTCAGTCGTGCTTGCTCATGGATCCTCTTCATAAATTCAGCCTTTTGCTTACCATCTATGTTTAAATGCTCACTCAAAGGCAAAGGAATCAAATCTAGGGGTGACAAGGGATTAAAGCCATGAACAACTTCAAAAGGAGAAAACTTAGTTGCAGAATGTCTACTTCTATTTTAAGCAAATTCAACATGAGGTAGACACTCTTCCCATGTTTTTAGGTTCTTTTTAATGATGGCATGGAGTAAGAAGGATAATGTTCGATTGAAAACTTCAGTTTTCCCATCAGTTTGGGGATGACAAGTAGTAGAGAATAACAATTTAGTACCCAATTTTCCCCATAAAGTCTTCCAAAAATAACTCAAAAACTTTCCATCCCTATCAGAAACAATGGTCCTAGGCATGCCATGCAACCTAATAACCTCTCTAAAAAATAAATCAGCTATATGTGAGACATCATCAGTTTTATGACATGGAATGAAATGTGCCATTTTGAAAAACATCTACCACGATAAAAACTGAGTCTCTCCCCCCCTAGTTCGGGGTAGTCCTAAAACAAAGCCCATAGAAATATCAGTCCAAGGTTCACTAGGTATAGGCAAAGGTGTATACAAGCCATGTGGTTTCAACTTTGATTTAGCTTGTTTGCAAGTGATACACTTCCCACAAATTTTCTCGACATTCCGCTTCATATGAGGCAAAAAAAATGATCTTGCAAAACCCCGAAAGTCTTAGCAACACTAAAATGCCCCATCAAACCCTCCATGGGCTTCCCTAGTAACCAACTCGCGCAACGAACACCTAGGCACACACAATCTATTTTCACGAAATAAAAATCTGTCCTGCCTATAAAACTTACCAATTGCAACCTTTTCACATCCTCTAAACACATCAAAAAAATCAGCATCATTAGTATATAAATCCTTGATATATTCAAATCCAAGTAACTTCGTATCTAACGCAGAAAGTAAAGCATACCTCCGAGATAATGCATCAGCTACCACATTCTCTTGGCCTTGCTTGTATCTAATCACATAAGGGAAGGTCTCGATGAACTCCACCCATTTAGCATGGCATCGGTTTAACTTATGTTGTCCCTTTAAATGCTTTAGTGATTGATGATCTGTGTGAATCACAAATTCTTTTGGCCAAAGATAATGCTGCCATGTTTCCAATGCCCTTACCAACGCATACATCTCCTTGTCATATGTGGGATAGTTGAGAGTTGCCCCACTCAACTTCTCACTGAAGTAAGCAATGGGTCTCATTTCCTGCATAAGCACAACACCTATACCAAAACCAGAAGCATCACATTCGATTTCAAATGTCTTAGAAAAATTTGGTAGGACTAGTAAAGGAGCAGAACTTAGCTTTTCTTTCAAGGTGTTAAATGCTCTGGTTTGCTCGTCTCCCCATTTGAATGACTCATTTTTCTTGATGACTTCAGTAAGAGGAGCTACAATATGACTAAAATTATGAACAAACCGTCTACAGAAATTGGCCAATCCATGGAAACTCCTCACTTGGCTAATTGTGGTTGGTGTTGGCCACTCTTGAATCGCTTTTACCTTTTCCTCATCCATCTCAACACCTTTAGCACTTATAACAAAACCAAGAAACACCACTCTTTCCGTACAAAATGAGCATTTTTGGAGGTTAGCAAAAAGCTTTTCTTCTTTCAACACCCTCAAAACATACCTTAAATGGTTGATATGTTCTTCTAAGCTTTTTCTATAAATTAAAATATCATCGAAATACACAACTACAAATCGTCCTAAGAAAGCACGCAAAACATGGTTCATTAAACACATAAAAGTGCTCAGAGCATTAGTTAAACCAAAAGGCATTACTAACCATTCATATAAGCCATGCTTGGTCTTAAAACCTATCTTCTATTCATCACCTTCCTTCATCCTAATCTGATGATATCTACTCCTCAGATCAATTTTTGTGAACATGCAAGAACCCTGCAATTCATCAAGCATATCATTGAGTCTAGGAATGGGGTGGCGATACTTTACCGTTATATTGTTGATGGCTCGATAATCCACACAGATCCTTCATGTACCATCGTCCTTCTTGGGAACAAGTAACACAGGGACGACACAAGGGCTCATGCTTTCTCAAACATATCTTTTTTCAAGTAATTTAGTAACTTGCCTTTGAAGTTCTTTGATTTCCTCCGGATTGCTTCTATAGGCAGGTCGATTTGGGATGGATGCACCGGGTATGAAGTCGATTTGGTGTTCAATTCCACGCATCAGAGGCAAACCATGTGGAACCTCTTCAGGAAAGACATCCTTGAATTCCTGTAAAAGAGAAATAACAACATTTGGCAAAGAATTGTTAAGCTCATTAGTGCTTAAGAGTGCCTTCTTATACAAAAGGATAAGAGGCATCCTATTTGAAAATAAAGCTTGTTTGATCTCACTTTTTTTTTGCATAGAAGCTATTTTCTTTTCTCTCAACTTTTTTTCTCTCAACTACTTTTTTTGCTTTCATCTCTATTTCTTTTTCTCTCTTCTTTTCTTTTCTCTCAATTTCTTTTTCTCCATTCTTTTCTTTTTTTTTCAGTTTCTTTTCTCTCAATTTCCTTTCCTCCATTCTTTTCTTTTCTCTCAGTTTCTTTTTCTCTCTTTTTCTCTATAGCCCTTTGTAATTTTAGCTGATCCTCCATAACTTGTCTTGGACTTAATGGTACAAGAGTAAAAGGTTGTCCCTTCCGAGTAAAGGAATATCTATTTGTGTACCCATCATGAGTTACCTTCCGATCAAATTGCCAAGGTCTTCCTAATAATAGATGGCATGCATGCATGGGAACCAGATCAAATAACAACTCATCATCATATTTGCCAATGGAAATTGCTACCAATACTTGCTTTGTATCCATGATTTCACCGCAATCATTTAACCACTGAAGTCGATAGGGACGTGGATGTTTTTGAGTTGATAAAGCTATTTTTTCCACCAAATCAGTACTTGCCACATTGGTGCAACTCTCTCCATCAATAATAATGCTGCAAACCTTGTTATTCATAAAGCAACGAGTATGGAATAAGTTCTCCCTTTGATTATCTTCTTCCTCCTTAGCTTGTAGATTGAGAACTCGTCGGGCTACCAATAAGTCTCCAACAACGACACGTTGTTCATCATCACTATCCTCTTCTGGTGGTACTTCCTTTGCTACTTCCTCCTCATATTTTGACTCAAGCTCTCCTTGGACATTTATCACCATTACCCTTTTGTTCACACATTGGCTAGCTATATGGCCATGCCCCTGGCATTTAAAGCACTTGATATCGCGGGATTTAGAAGAAGTGGACTCGATAGTACCTTGAGCAGTAGATGTTGTTGGTTTGGGCTTCTTGAAGGGTTCAAACTTTGGATTGTTTTGTAGATGCTCATCCCTTCTTGGAGCTACTCTCCAAGGGTTGTTGGTAGCCATGGGTTGTCCCTTCTTTACCAATCCCCTCCGCTTGAGTTGTTCCTCCACTTTTAGTGCTTGGTGGACCATATCTGATAACTCAACATAATGCTACAATTCAACAATATCAGCAATTTCTGGGTTTAATCCATGCAAAAACCTAGCCATGGTGGCTTCCCAATCTTCATTGACATTAGCACGCATCATGGACAATTCCATTTCCTTGAAGTACTCATCAACACTTTTGGAGCCTTGAGATAACCTCTGTAGCCGCTGATATAAGCTCCGATAGTAATGGTTGGGTACAAATCTTTTTCTCATGAGCACTTTCATCTCCTCCCAAGTGGACACAGGCTACTCTTTATTTCTTCTTCGATTCATCACCACTTGATCCCACCAAACAATAGCATAATCAGTGAATTCAATGGCTGCTAGCTTAACCTTCTTAAGCTCTGAAAAATCATGACACTCAAACACCATCTCCATCTTTGTTTCCCACTCTAAATAAACTTCTGGATCATTTCCCTTGGAAGGATGGAATCTTCAACTTAATTCCTCCTAAGTCATTATTTCTTCTATTTCCACTCGGATTCCGATCCTCCCTACGTTTGTTTCTATCTCCTCTATATCCAATCCAACCTCGGCTATAGTTTTCCTCACCAAATTCTTCTACTCTCTCTTCTTCTTCCTCATCAACCCACTCAGCACGCCTCTGTGGTGGCACTGTAGAATGGTCTGGCTCATGTCTTTTTAGTGTCCCCCCTTCCACTCGATCCAACCTCTCATGGATAACTTCTAATTCAACCCTCATCATCCGCCTTATTTCCCCCATCAACGCTTGCACTTGCAGATTGGGAGGTTGTCTAGTCACCTCCGTTGTATCATCTTCCTAGTTGTTGGACATTTCTGCAAAGATGAAAGAAACCTCACAATGCACTCCCTCACGTATATGTTTTTTTTCTCTCTCAAGAGTAGGGCACTCACACTCGTGTTTGTGGGAGGATTTCTTTAGTTCTTGATCAAACTTTAGAACAAATTGAAATATCACGTAGCAATTCAAACAAACGAAACTTAGGATGATGAAAGATAAAATGAAAGAGAAACAAGCGAAACTAATGATGGCGGAAGAGAAAATGAAAGAGTACAGAAGATAAACAAATGAAACTTATAATGGAAGAATAAAAATGAAAGAGTGAAGATTAAGAGAAAAAATGAAGAATGAACTCTTGAAGTAATTCTAAGGGTTCAATAATACTTGGACTTGAACAAACAACTTTTTTTTTCCGGATACTTTCTTCTTCTTTTTTTTTGTACCATGATTTTTTTTTAACCATGATTTTTTTTTCATTTCTTTTTTTTTATAGAACAGTAAGTAAAGATAGATTTAGCACTTGCCTTTAAAATGAAGCTCTGATACCAGATGATACGAACCCCACCAACAATTGTGATGGAACCCGAGACAAAGATGGCTAGAACCCCAGGATTAGAAGACAAGAGTTTGAGCCTTGACTCATAACCAAGGATTGACACGAACCAAGACTACGAAAGAGAAGAAACGCCACACCCGAAAGTGATAAGTTTCGGTTGTTGAACGCCATGAGGATAAACTCGATAAGTTCAGAAGTCCTTTCAAGAACTAAGAAGAGAGCACACAAATATTTCTCAACAAAAGTTCCCTTCCATGTTAGGATTTGCCTCCCTTATATAGTGGGAGTAAGCAAGTAAGAGTACAAAATTCATGCAACAATTATAGTACCCATGCTTGCATGTAAACATGCACACAACTTAGAAACTCAAAACAATTATAGTACCTAGGCTTGCATGTAAGCATGCACACAACTTAGAAACTCAAAACAATTATAGTACCTAGGCTTGCATGTAAGCATGCACAACTTAGAAATCATCAAAACTCAAGTCTTCATACGTCTTTAATGCATGAGCAAGTTCCCATAATTATTTAGTGTTCTTCCACCGATGATGCCCGGACGAGTCAAGGATCGATAAGTTCGATGATGTGGATTAGGCCTTGATCTGCACTTGGGCTTATCTTGGTCTCTTCTTTCTCATGATCCATCCAGTGTTCGTTGATTTGTCCATTTAATGCTTCCTTGAAATGTTTTGCTCGAAGTCTTGTAATTGGACCTTCTAGAAGCGATAAATGATCTTTCGTAGTTTCGTCCTTAAGCCAACAAGCAACCCCTTGACTTGCATCACAAGTGTGTAGCCATGGCAATGGGAAAGTCTTGAGTACTTGGCAAGGTCACTTGTCTCATGGCTCGGGTCCTTGAGTCGGTGAAGGATGGCACGGGAAGAGGCCGTGAGTTTAGTGCATCCGTGGGACCGTCGGACAAGGAGAAATGGAGTTAAGGCAAAGGAAGCAAACTTTAGGGCAAGACGCGAAGGATGGCACGGGGAGAAGCCATGAGCTTAGTGCATTTGAGGGACGTAGGCCGGAGGAAGAGAGCTTCGATGGGGAACTCCATGGGAAGATGAGGTGAACTTGGCCAAGTGGTTAAGATTAGTGTTGGATGCTCAAACATTGGTGTTTGAGGTTTTACCTGACGATCGGATGCTCAAACAACTTGTGTTTGAGGTTTTACCCGACAACAGTCGACTGGTGGTATGTACCAGTCGATTGGTGAGAGTCGACTGCTGTTCGACTGCGTCATATACCATGGCAGTCGACTGATGGCTTGAGCAGTCGACTGCTGGTAGAGGACGTGGGCATAAAAGCTCCCATAGTCGATTGGGAAGTCGATTGTCGAGGGAGTAGTCGACTGCTAGGGTTTGGCAGTCGACTGATGAGTGATCCGTTGGAACATTTCCAGTGTGGATCAAGCCATTGTCTCACAATGGCTACAAGAGTAGTCGACTGATGGTCATGAGTAGTCGACTGCTAGGCGCAGAATCTGCCCGAGATAAGCATAAAAGGAGGAACTTGGGGAGGATTTTCAAAGTGATTTTTAGGGAGAATTTGGAGGGGAATTGCTGCTGCATTCTAGACCTTTAAGAGCAAACCAAAGCAAGCAACAAACAAGTGATCAAAGCAAAGTATTGTAAAGTTTTTCTTTACTTGTATTTCATATTGTCTTTGTATTTTGCTTGTATTTTTGTATTACGTTTTGTAATTGCTTGTACGAGATTTCTTCACCTTTGACTTGTTATCGTGAAAAGGCTTACTTGTCCAATCATGTTGATGCAGAAAGCATCACTCCTTGGTTTTGATGTATGAACCATAGTTAAAGTTAGAACTTACTTGTGTTCCAATATCAGTGTTAAGTGTACAAGCTTCACAAGAAGTCCTAGTAGGTCATGTTGACTGGATACTAGGCAAATGTCTTGACAGATTAAGTGGATCGGACACCAGGCATGAAGTCCAAATGGGTCGTATGGACTAGATATTTGGCATGAAGACCAGTTAGGTCAAGAGACTGGACAATCGACAAAAAGTCCAGCTGGGTTAGGTAAATTGGACAGCTGGTGGAAGCCCTGGTGGGTCAGATAGGATGTCAAGAGTGGTAAGTCTGGCAAGTAGCTGGCAGGTAGTCGACAGGTAAGCCTCGAGTGGAGAGGTGAGGCCAAGTCCTCTGTAGGGGGACAAAGCTAGGCGTTGATCCGACGGAAAGTCTGCGTGGGACTTAGTAGTTGAGATCGAGTAGTATTACTACTGCTATATTATTTTATATCTGTGCTAATCTTGTATAGCAGGGATCAGTCGATTGATTGGATTCCAATCGACTGATGTCCAGTTGACTGGATACCTAGATGGCAGGATTAGCTGGTGATTGATCGGAGATCTGGCAGCGCAAATGGAAAGAGTTCCAGTCGACTGGGGAGTTTTAGTCGACTGGAGAGCCAAATTTCCCGATGCAGAGCCAGGTGACCTAGAGTCGACTGAAGTGTGTTCAGTCGACTGGAAGACCAGAAGTTCCATATTGGCGAGCTGATGTGGAGTAGACTGGAAGGCATTCCAGTCGACTGGAAAGGGTTTATAAAACAAGTGCTTGACCAGCTCCGAGAACAAAACTACTCTACACCGAAGTACTGTCAAAATACATTCTCGTTTGCAAGAACTTTGATTCTTCACAAAGGCGCTTTTCCAACACCTCGTGCCTACTTCAAATCTTTAATTTGTATTGGTATAAAGTAGCTTTTAATTTTCTGTAATTATTTATCACTTATGTACTTAACTTCAAAGAGAGGGTAGTATGTTACACATCTCTTACTTTTGTAAAAAGCGAACCCCTCCGAAGTCGAGAGTTCTCGAATCACAGGGTATATAGTGATTGCCCATCGAGGTAGCTCTCGGAAGAGCTATGGGCCTTGGAGTAGCAACCCAGTTAGGGTTGTGAATCAAGTAAAAGAAGCTGTCTCTATGTCATTTTATTTCAATTGCATATTCTCTAACAATTTCAAATATTAAAAATTATCTTTAAAAAATAAAGAAAATTTTATACTCCGAGATTCACCCATTCTCTCGGAATTTCTCGATCCTACAATTGGTATCAGAGCGGGGGCGCTCTGAATTTGGTGCAACCATCATCGAGAGAATTAGATTAATTTTATTTATTTGTTCTAGGCTTAGAATAATTTTTATATAATTTTTCCTACTTAGAATAATTTTTAAATATTTTTTCCTACTTAGAATAATTTTTAAATAATTTATTTTTTTAGATTAATTTTTAAATAATTTTTCCTGATAGAATAATTTTTAAATAATTTTTCTTGCTTAGAATAATTTTTCTACATTAGAAAATTTTTTAAATAATTTTTCTATATTCGAATAATTTTTAAATAATTTTTATGCATTAGAATAATTTATAAATAATTTTTTGTATTAGAATAATTTTTAAATAATTTTTCCTTCTTAGAATAATTTTTAAATAATTTTTCTACATTAGAATAAATTTTAAATAATTTTTCTGAATTAGTATAATTTTTAAATAATTTTCTGCACTTAGAATAATTACTGCAATTAGTATAATTTTAAATGTACGAGACATGTTACTAAATAAATTATTTAATTGTAAATGACACTTACTAATTTTAAATGAACAATTACTAATTTTCTGCACTTAGGTACAAATGACACTAAGATAGCTAAACGAGATATGTTACTAAATAAATTATTTAATTGTAAAATGAACGAAAATAAAAATGCTAGTCAACTTCATACAAGAATAAAAAACATTTTAAATGGATTATACTTTTTTTTTTGATTTACATTAGGAATCAAGTACGATTTCTCTTCCCTACTAGTCCTGATGGCTGACCGGCCCTGCCCCACAGCCTTCAACGAGAGTCCCCACCGGTCAACGAGGGTAAATCAGGGTGACGCGTGGCCCGACACGTTAGGACCCTGTTTGTAATATATGAGAGATGTCCTAAGGCAATCGCCTTATGTATGAACCATTTATATGATAAATGAAGATTCGCTATTTGAGTATACATGTCTTCATGTATTTGATTGGATCTTAAACTCATTTACTGAATGTCCACGATACGATTCACAGCATGAGAGAATTTGTGATTGGATCACAACTAGTGAGTATCTCTACATGTGTAATTGTGATGTATCAGAATTATCCCTAGTCGATGAATTGATGGATTTGGACACTATCAATTCTGTTGAGACTAGCACGAGGTATACTCCTTGGTGTATCCAAGCAGCTGATTCTCACTGGCTGGAGATATTGTGATGTCCGGAGTTAATCGTGGATGCTAGTTATGGTAACTAGTTCATTGGAGTGACCAGCCGTAAGACTTCATATGGTTCTCTGCATATATAGATATGCCAATGAAGTTCTTACTGTAGCTTAAGTGCGATGTTCCTTTGACTTGCGGTATTCAAGTCATCTTGATCATAAAAACTTATGCTTTGACATCTTAAGCAAGCATCTCTGTGGAGATGTGGACCCGGGATGAGTGGGTATAAGTCGAAGTGATCGAAGGTGTTTGAATAGCCTATAAAGGATTCACCACTCCTTGCGAGGAGATGTATACCCATGGCCTCTCGTCGGATTGTTACTAAAGTCTTTGGCCAAAGCATTACATGTTTAGAGTAAGGTACTCTTCGATACATGGAACTAGAATCCGTGAGGACGAGGAAATGATACTTGGGCTAGGTGTGACGAGTCGATAGGGGGATCGACACTATAGACCATGTCCTGAACCAAGTGGGTATAAGATGAGTGAAGGGAATGGGGCACGATTCATTCGAGCTGCAGAAGGGTTTCAGAAATAGTTCTGGATCAACCGTTGATCTTTTCGGTTAATTGGGGATCATGATGTACTACTAGGTGCCACTCATGATCGTTCTATAATTAATGGTTAATTATAGACGACCAACATAAACCGAGAACCTATTTGGTCACACACACAACGAGCATAATCCGAAGGATTTAAAACGAGCTTGAGAATGAGATTCTCAGACCGAGAGAAACTAGGTTTGGTTAGACCAAACATGGAGCGAGCATGAAATCATTTCAGTCGCAATGGAAGCGTGGATGGGCCGTGTCTTATGAAGACATAATGGATGAACCAAAATGGTTTGGTTCTAATCCAATGGAGGAGAATAAACCAAAGGGTTTGGTTTATTTTAAACGAATGAACCAAAAGTTGGTTCGGTTCATTTTAACTTAAAATAAACCATCATGGTTTGGTTTATTTTAACTTATATTAATGGAGCGGGTTAACGGGCCTTATGGTTATGATCCAATAACCATTAAGAGAATTAGTTCTCTATAAAAGAGGGCTTAAGGTATTGTTAAGCCCTAATCCAAAACCCTAACCTAATAGTTGTCGTTTCTATAAAAGAGAATTAGTTCTCTATAAAAGAGGGCTTAAGGCATACTATACGGATAGAGACGATTCTAGCGAGGATCGTTCTGGTTGATGTCGTTCCCGCTACACGTGATACGAAAGGTATACGTAGTTAAATTTCCTTTTATTGCAAAATTTAAATTTACGGTTATGTCTACACATGTTGTACTATGCATGCGTGTGATGTGTGTGTTGTAATAAATGTAGATTTATTATTTTTATTTCTTCCGCTGTGCACATATTTGCGAAACATGTTCGAACACACACTCGCCGCGGTGCCAGAAACCCAAACAGTGGTATCAGAGCCTAGGTTGTGTTTCGACAGAATCATAAAATGGTTTTGCGATAGTCATAATGATATTTTTGGAAATTTTCTACTTTTGGAAAGTTAGAAGTATTTATGGAAAATTTTCAATTTTGGAAAGTCTAGAAGTATTTATGGAAATCTTCCACTTTTGGAAAGTTGGAAGTATTTATGGAAATTGATATTTTCCATAAATAAAATATTTGATTAGATTTTGATAATTTTTTTCCTAATTTAATCATGATTTGATTTGGGAAATCAAATCTGAAAATATGTTTTGATGATTTAGGAAATTGGTTTCCTAAATTGACTTTTCTTAATCAACCATTTCCATAAATAAAATATGTGATTAGATTTGGAAATTTGTTTCCTAATTTAATCATGATTTGATTTGGAGAATCAAATCTTAAACATATTTTATTTCCATAAATAGTTATGACATATAAGGAAATTACATGACATAATTGTATGCCATGTAATTGCATTAGATGCATATTATTATGCCATGCGTGTCGTGACATGTAGATGTATGCCATGTATGCCATGCCATGTAGATAATAGTTATTTGCATGCAAAGAGGATGAGACATAAAAACCCTTACTCAATATTAAAGCCTACACCTTCCATTAATATGGTTAGAACCAGAGTTCCGTTTCTTGTTTGGGTTGTTGGACTCTCTCCAAGCCCGGCTCGAACCCGAACATGTTCAAACCATGGAATAGTTTAATACTAATATGGTAAGAGTCAGAGGTCAATCGTTAGCTTTGGTTGTTGGACTCTCTCCAAGCCAGACTAATTGGTTGAATGCTCTCTAACCATATTAAAACTATTTCTCAATTAATGGGTTATCCTTAACCTGGAGCATCGGCTTGTTGGACTCTCTCCAAGGTCGATGTAAAGGGAGGTGAATTTGGGTGCTATGCATATGATGCATACTTGTTAATGTGTTAACAACCCGATGTATATGTGAACATTCAATAAGTTGATAGCACATTGTGATAGTTGCATATACGTGATATGCAATCGGTATAGTTGATACCTACCGTTGTAGTTATGAATGGCTTGTTGGACTCTCTCCAAGGTTGTTCATATCTATGATGGATATCAGCCCATTCGGAGATGGACCTACGATCTCCCGAAGTGATTTTGGGGTTTTGAAATTAGAAAAATGAATGGGATTTATAAATGTATATTGATGCATTTTAAAATCATTTTCTCATATATGCTCGTTTTGTATTTCTAGGTCAATCGATTGACCATGACGTCTTTGAATTTGCGCACTATTTTGGATTCAAAAAAACTGACTGGGCCTAACTTCCTGGACTGGCTTAGAAACCTAAGAATTATTCTCAAGGCGGAAAAGCTAGCATATGTCCTTGAAGAGCCTCTTCCCAACCGTTCTAAGGACGATGCTACTCCAGACCAAATGTTGGTCTATCAAAAGCATGTGGTCTGAGCTGGTGAGTTGCATCATGCTAGTGGCGATGGTACCTGAGCTGCAAAAGCAGCATGAGCATATGGATGCTAATACTATGGTCTTCCATCTTCATGAGTTGTTTGATGAGCAAGCGAGATCCGAAAGGTTCGAAGTCTCCAGGCTCCTCTTCACCACGAAGATGCAAGAAGGTTCGTCTGCAGTGCAATTTGTGCTAAAGATGAACGGGTACATCGAGCGGCTAGCTACCCTCGGGTTTGTGATAGATCACGAATTAAGTATTGACTTAATTCTGCATTGTTTGCCCAAGAGTTTCTCACAATTTGTGATGAACTATCGGATGAACAAATTGGAATCCACTATTCCTGAGCTCCTCAATATGCTGAAGACTGTGGAGCCTTCTGTGAAGCATGAGGAGAAGGCGGTTCTGTTAGTTGATTCCTCAAAGAAAGGTTCTAAGAGGAAGGCAAAAGAACAGAAGAAAGGGAAGAACAAAAAGGCAAAGAAGGCAGAACCAGCACAAAAGGGCACTTGCCATCATTGTGGCAAGGAAGGCCACTGGTGAAGAAACTGCAAGATTTATCTTGAGTCCATGAAGAAGAAGAAGACATCCTATGCCCCATCCTCTTCAGGTATCTTCGTTATTGATTGTCATTCTATTTCCTTAGACACTTGGGTATTGGATACTGGGTGTGACTCACATATATGTAATGACATACAGGGGCTAAGGAATAGAAGAAGACTCGTTAGAGGGGAGTCAAATTTGCGAGTTGGCAATGGAGCAAAGGTCACGCCGCCATCGAACTTATTTGTCAAGCTCCCTAGTGGACTAGTCTTGAACCGACAATTGCTATTATGTTCCTTCTCTAATAAAGAACATTGTTTCTATTTCCCGCTTAAATAGAAATGGTTTCCATTTGACGCTTAGTAACAATTGTTGTTATATAACTCAATGGCGACTTTATGGAACTGAATTTTGAGTAATGGCATTTATACGCTGGACGATTCAAAGGACATTTTCAATATCGGTTGAGCAACACGCTGCGGCTCGAAAGGATAATAAAATAGACTCCTATATGTGGCATTGTCGTATTGGCCATATAAGCAAGAATGCATGTCCGAATTACACCGATGTGGAATTCTGGAATCGTTTGAATTGGATTCATATGATACATGCGAATCATGCTTAAAAGGCAAGATGACTAAGTTACCTTTTACTGGTAAAGGTGAACGAGTGGGAGAGTTACTAGGTCTAATACATATTGATGTATGTGGACCTATGTCAACTCAAGCTTTAGGAGGCTATAGCTACTTCATTACCTTCACCGATGATCACTCACGGTTTGGGTATGTGTTCTTGATGAAACACAAGTCTGAAGCCTTTGAAAGGTTCAAAGAATTCAGAAATAAAGTAGAGAAACAACATGACAAGAGTATTAAAATACTTCAATTAGATCGAGGAGGTGAATACTTAAGTCAACAGTTTCTTGATTATCTAAGAGACAATGGCATATTATCTCAATGGACTCCGCCATATACACCACAACATAATGGTGTATCTGAGAGGCGTAACCGGACCTTGTTGGACATGGTCAGATCAATGATGAATCATGCGAATCTTCCCAAGTCCTTTTGGGGCTATGCACTTCGGATAGCTATTTACTTGTTAAATAGAATGCCAACCAAGGTAGTCTCTACTACTCCATATGAGATATGGAATAGTAAGAAACCTCATGTATCTTACTTGAAGATATGGGGTTGTCCTGCTTATGTGAAGCGGACTGCATCAGACAATTTGGATGCTAAGTCTGATAAATGTCTATTTATTGGATACCCTAAGGAAACAAGGGGTTACCAATTCTATCATCCTGTGGAACAAAAGGTGTTTGTTTCAAGGCATGCTGTGTTTCTAGAGAAAGAGTTTCTCTTGCAAGAAAATAGTGGGAGTGTCGTCGAGCTTGAGGAGGCTCGAGAGACTCAAATAGACATTGATGAGATACCTGGTGATGCACAACAGCCGACGACTCATAGTGATGAGCAATCGGCTGGACCTATTGTAACACCACATCTTCGTAGATCTGGTAGAACACACAACATTCCTGAGAGATATGGATTTCTCGTAAGTGAATCGAACGACGTGTTACTCATTGATGATGAGGAGCCTACCAGTTATGAAGAAGTGCTGACAAGTTCAGAAAGGGATAAGTGGCTTGAAGCCATGAAGTCGGAAATAGATTCCATGTATGAAAACTAAGTTTGGAACTTGGTTGACCCACCTGAAGGCATAAAGGCTATAGTGTGCAAGTGGGTTTTCAAGAAGAAAACCGACATGGATGGTAATGTGATTACCTATAAGGCTAGATTGGTGGCGAAAGGATATCATCAAAAATAAGGTGTTGATTATGACGAAACCTATTCGCCTGTAGCTATGCTTAAATCCATTCGGATGCTCCTGGCCATAGCGGCTCATTATGATTATGAGATATGGCAGATGGATGTGAAAACATCTTTCCTTAATGGAAACCTGCTCGAGGATGTGTATATGATATAGCCTGAGGGTTTCACATCGGTCGATAAAACCAAGGTATGCAAATTGCGACGGTCCATTTATGGATTGAAGCAAGCATCTAGGAGCTGGAATATCCATTTTGATGATACAATCAAAAAGTTTGATTTCTCACAAAATCCAGACGAACCTTGTGTGTACAAGAAGGTTAGCGGGAGTGCAGTCATGTTCCTAGTATTATATGTCGATGACATATTACTTATAGGAAACGATGTTTCAATATTACAATCAGTTAAGGTTTGGTTATCCAAGACATTCTCCATGAAAGACCTGGGAGAAGCAACCTACATCCTTGGGATTAAGATCTATAGAGATAGATCGAAATGATTGCTTGGTCTTTCGCAGTCTATATATATAGACCGAGTGACAAAGATGTTTAGCATATCGGAATCCAAGAAAGGTTTCCTACCCATTAGGCATGGGGTACACCTTTTAAAGTCTATGTGTCCGCGCACAGAAGACGAGAGGATTTGCATGAGTAAGATTCCCTATGCATCCGCAATAGGATCTTTCATGTATGCTATGTTATGTACGAGGCCCGATGTATCGTATGCTATGAGTGTCACGAGTAGATACCAGTCTGATCCAGGAATGGATCATTGGGTGGCTGTTAAGACGATCCTTAAGTACTTAAGAAGAACTAAGGATGTGTTCCTAATATATGGAGAAGGGGACATGGTGATACGCGGGTATACGGATGCCAGCTTCCATACAGACAAGGATGATTCCAGGTCTCAGTTTGGATACGTGTTCACCCTGAATGGGGGCGCAGTGAGTTGGAAAAGTTCCAAACAAGACACTGTAGCGGATTCTACCACTGAGACAGAATACATTGCATCTTCGGAAGCAGCAAAGGAAGCGGTTTGGATCAAGAAGTTCATTTATGAACTTGGTGTGATTCCAGCCATTGTTGAAGCAATACCGGTCTACTGCGACAACAATGGAGCAATTGCATAGGCGAAAGAGCCAAGGTCATGTTACAGCTTATCCAAACATGTGCTTCGCCGCTATCATCTTATCAGAGAGATCATCAGTAGGAAAGAAATACAAATCGAGAAAATCCCCACTGAAAGGAACTTAGCGGATCCTTTGACTAAGACATTACCTCAAAGTAAGTTTGAGGGTCATATTACAGCTTATGGTATTGGATACCGTAGCGATTGACATTAGGCCAAGTGGGAGTCTGTTAGTAATATATGAGAGATGTTCTAAGGCAATCGCCTTATGTATGAACCATTTATATGATAAATGATGATTCGCTATTTGAGTATACATGTCTTCATGTATTTGATTGGATCTTAAACTCATTTACTGAATGTCCACGATACGATTCACAGCATGAGAGAATTTGTGATTGGATCACAACTAGTGAGTATCTCTACATGTGTAATTGTGATGTATCAGAATTATCCCTAGTCGATGAATTGATGGATTTGGACACTATCAATTCTGTTGAGACTAGCACGAGGTATACTCCTTGGTGTATCCAAGCAGCTGATTCTCACTGGCTGGAGACATTGTGATGTCTGGAGTTAATCGTGGATGCTAGTTATGGTAACTAGTTCATTGGAGTGACCAGCCGTAAGACTTCATATGGTTCTCTGCATATATAGATATGTCAATGAAGTTCTTACTGTAGCTTAAGTGCGATGTTCCTTTGACTTGCGGTATTCAAGTCATCTTGATCATAAAGACTTATGCTTTGACATCTTAAGCAAGCATCTCTGTGGAGATGTGGACCCGGGATGATTGGGTATAAGTTGAAGTGATCGAAGGTGTTTGAATAGCCTATAAAGGATTCACCACTCCTTATGAGGAGATGTATACCCATGACCTCTCGTCGGATTGTTACTAAAGACTTTGGCCAAAGCATTACATGTTTAGAGTAAGGTACTCTTCGATACATGTGCAGTAACTAGAATCCGTAGGATGAGGAAATGATACTTGGGCTAGGTATGACGTAGTCAGCCTAGTGGGGACTGACACTATAGACCATGTCCTGAACCAAGTGGGTATAAGATGAGTGAAGGGAATGAGACATGATTCATTCGAGCTGCTGAAGGGTTTCAGAAATAGTTCTGGATCAACCGTTGATCTTTTCGGTTAATTGGGGATCATGATGTACTACTAGGTGCCACTCATGATCGTTCTATAATTAATGGTTAATTATAGACGACCAACATAAATCGAGAACCTATTTGGTCACACGCACAACGAGCGTAATCTGAATGATTTAAAACGAGCTTGAGAATGGGATTCTCAGACCGAGAGAAACTAGGTTTGGTTAGACCAAACATGGAGCGAGCATGAAATCGTTTCAGTCGCAATGGAAGCGTGGATGGGCCGTGTCTTATGAAGACATAATGGATGAACCAAAATGGTTTGGTTCTAATCTAATGGAGGAGAATAAACCAAAGGGTTTGGTTTATTTTAAACGAATGAACCAAAAGTTGGTTCGGTTCGTTTTAACTTAAAATAAACCATCATGGTTTGGTTTATTTTAACTTATATTAATGGAGCGGGTTAACCGACCTTATGGTTATGATCCAATAACCATTAAGAGAATTAGTTCTCTATAAAAGAGGGCTTAAGGTGTTGTTAAGCCCTAATCCAAAACCCTAACCTAATAGTTGCCGCCCACCTCCCCTTGGAGATTTCGGCGCCAACCCTCCTCCTTGCCGCCGCCCACCTTGAAGCTCCTTGGCCGGCATCCAGAAGGTGCTGACCTTCACTCTTGCCGGCGTCGAGCTGTTGCCGGAGGAGCTCCGGTGATCTCCATTGGGTTTTGCATCAAGGTGAGCTTCATCCTACCTTTTTGGCCGGCCCTAATTCCTCCTCCAAAGCTGTCCAGTTTTATGGACAGCTTGTTTCCCTCTCGTCGGAGCGTCGTTTGGATGACGGTTGGAGCTCCAACAGCGCCTAACTTACCGGGGATTCGATCTCCGGTAATCCTCATAGGTGGAGGACGAAGGATTCGTCAAACGGTTGACGAATACCTCTCCGGAGAAGTGAGTTTTGAGGACTCATCTTTGGATTCGAATTTGGATTCGGATCGTGATCCTCTCTCGATCACGTTGTCTTCAACACGAGGCTAGTAACTCGTACGAAGACGAAGCTCGTGACTTTGTGAAGTCATCTCGAAGATACTCGGCATCGATACGGATAGAGACGATTCTAGCGAGGATCGTTCCGGTTGATGCCGTTCCCGCTACACGTGATACGAAAGGTATACGTATTTAAATTTCCTTTTATTGCAAAATTTAAATTTACGGTTATGTCTACACATGTTGTACTATGCATGCGTGTGATGTGTGTGTTGTAATAAATGTAGATTTATTATTTTTATTTCTTCCGCTGTGCACATGTTTGCGAAACATGTTCGAACACACACTCGCCGCGGTGCCGGAAACCCAACAGACCCATGCTGCCCAGAAGGATCGATCACGCTGGGACGAGGGGGCAGCGTGCACCTCCACTCGCCCAGCGCGCGCAGCCAGGGCAGAATCGACCCCTAGATGCGCAGAGGGGAACTTCGTGCCTTACCAACACGCCGTCGCCCTGGGGGCTAAATGGATTATACTTAATAGAACACCAAATAGAAAATATGGACGTAATTAGATATACACTTAAGGCATTCCCTAGGAATGCCTTGTGGACATCCATTGTCGATGCCTATAAGGTTTCTAGGGATCTTTCCACAATTAGGCTAGACGAATTATTTTGCGAACTTGAACTACATGAACAAGCTAACTCGGGTCAAACCGAGAATGATATTGCTTTAGTGGCAGGTTCGACCAAAAAGGAAAGGAAAGCAAAAAGTGAATCCGAAGATGAGTCGGAGTCGGAGTCAAATAGAGAAGAGGAAATCATAAACATGGTCCGGAAGATGTTCAAACGGAGAAAGAGATTTACGAAGAAGGACGCTATGAAAGTCGTTGATAACAAGCCAAGACCCAGATTGGAAGTGACATGCTACGAGTGCAACAAAAAGGGACACTACAAGTCGGAGTGCGCGTGTCATGCCCCGAGAGTATGCCGTGTCGAAAAGTAAACGGACGGCATCTCCCCTGTACATGACAACATTTCGGGTTAATACAAGGCCCGTAGGCCCACAACAACAACATAATATAAATATATCAACCACAGCGGAAATATAAACCACATACCCACAACATATATACTAAAAACATACAGGTGTACACCACTTGACAAGTCCGCAGTAATAAAACCGTACATAAAGCATCGGACATAGAAATAAAGTCCACGACATCACGACAAAGTCCATAATATAAAACAAGTCCATAACATAATCAAAGTCCCCGGGAAGCTTGGAAAAACAGAGATGGGATGGATCGTCGGTGCAACTCCAAGCCATCACGAAGACTTCTACCTGTTACTTGGGCGACAGAAAAACCAAGGGTCCGTGGTGGTGAGTAAAACTTAGCAGGTAATAGGAAAATATGTATATATCAATATCACATGTAATTCGATAGAAAAATCTACAGGTATATCAGGTAACACTACCATGATAACATATCCATGTATATACCTTCTAACCAAAGGCCAATATAAAATGCAGACATACCTGAAAGTCTGATACGCTACACCTATCCAACCTAAGCACATATCCACAATATATACATATACAGGAAGTCTGCTCTAAACCATATAACGACATAAATACGGGTCAAAGAATGTAATAGACTAACCAACAACTAAACAGGTATCCGACACAACCATATAAGTGATGCGGGTAGCATGTATGAAGATGATGTACAACCAAATGCAACAAGCATAGTACAATCAAATGCAGCATCACAATAAGCATATATATATATACTGCATCTATATATATTCACCAATCACAATCATCCATATATATATATATATATATATATATATATATATATATATATATATATATATATATATATATATATATATATATGGCAATATGCAAAAATGCCATAAGTCGGCAATGCAGCATGCATGGTCATGCCGGCTCACCCTAAAGCTACTATGACCCCAGTGTAATCTCGGTGGCTCGACATGATAACTGTTCCAATCAACACCAACCACTACTCTTGAGTGGCCAAGTGGGCAGAATGATCGAGTAGCATATAAGCGTGAAGAGCAAGCTACACGATGGGGGTCCCTGCTGTTGGCCACTCCGATAGTCACTACCCATGAATGATCGAGTGCCACACACACAGGACTACGACAGCAAATCCCACTTCCACCATCTATAGTGGTAGAGTACGGCACCACAATGCTCTGCCCTCACACTGGTTACTCCTCCTATGAGTAACCGTGGAGGCAGGATGACTGACGACCCTCTCAACCATAAGGGAGACCATGTCGCGAGCATGCATGCAAATGTCATGAATGCTCTGTCACATAAATAGACATCCACTACAGACTCTCTATACTACAGAGAGTCAAACCAATTAGATCAACACACTCTCTATCCTGTAGAGAGTCGTACTCAACTGATTATAACAAGCTAGGACCACGGGTCCGTAGCAACACCCTAAGTACAATTCACCTGACCAATTTACATGGTACATGGTTGGTTGTAAACATGCAACCTAAGGGAATTAAAATTAACCCTACGTTCAAAACATTACCTACCCATAGATGACCTCATTGCCCAATTTACAATCAGGTTGTCATCCGGACTTTACTATTTGCACTTAACTAAATAAATTCTAGGTTACTTACATCACCTATATATATAACTCCTAATCATGATAAAATGAAACATGATAGCAACAATGGAGTTAATAGTTAAAGGTAAGGTATCAAGCGCAAGAGTAAATAAGAACAGAGTCAAAGTAACATGATCATATAAGATGATCATGTATCTAAATCTGCATGCATTTAAACTACCTGACCAGGGTAGGAATTACCCACCTGCTGTAAATGCTCATAGTAATAAAATCCTCACGGCCGCGGACCCGTCTCATATCCACGTCCTGCACATTTCAAGCAGTGTGGTTATGTTCAAGCATACAACAAAATATGAATTAACTACTACGTATTTCCCCATATCCACATCCCTTATCGAATACGTGTTATAACTTCCATTTTGTAGCTGAGATCAGAGCATCGTACAACTCGATCGGCAACCGACATTTCGCACTAATTTCAGGACCTGACTAATCTCAACCAAGCCCTAATTACTCGCCTTGAAACGGTGCATAACCACCTACAATTACGCCAAATCAGAGATCTAACCACTCTAATTGACACACTCCGTTCCAACCGACTCTTTTCCACTTAGCCCCAACCGAGCTAATCCCAGTACCAACCATTCAAAGTCATTGTAGCCCCTTCACGACCAAGAGTAGCCTTGTTCACAGCCGCACCGCGGGAAATTCCTTGCCCACAGCCACACAACTATTCACAGCTTACTCACACAGTCTTTTACACTCAATTCCAACCATACAATCGATCCTCGCTCACTCAGACAATTACAACTGACCTAACTCCACTCATAACCTTTCAAACAGAAAATTACTGACCTCACAGCCGGTTAAATTCACCGGCACAATCTGTGAACAACTAACACATCCCACCGGAACAACCCAACGAGCCTTCTCTTCTCACTCACAGCCACACAAACCACCCATCACCCTGTTCATGACCGTAAGGCTAATAATTCCCACTCAACACTTCACAACCAATCCCATAGCCATCTCCATCGAAAGAAATTCACAGAACAAATCAACACATCGGCACTCAACTAACCCTAACAGCAACACTGTCCAATAGACAACACCACAAGCAAATCTCTACCAGAAGGAATTCACAGAACAAAAAGGAAATTAATCTTGCTTACCAAAAATTGAAGTTTCACCGACAATTAAGATCTCTCCGGAAGCAACTCCCTAGAATTTGGCAGTCCAGTTCACCAGACAACCGACTGCCCAAAACTGAAACCCGTTAACCAACGAAGACAATTTCAGGGATTTCCATCCTGTCCAAGCTTGAAGATGAAAGGAAACACTACCAACTCACCTAGCTCCGGCAGCGACCCTCTATTCACCGGCGAAGTCAACGCCCCCGAAGCACTACCCTAGCTCTCATTGGAACCCCTGGCTCCTGTAGCCAATCGTCGTTTTCCCTTCTTGAGCATAGTGTCGTCGCCACTGTCCCAAGCCCCCAAATCATGAGCCCCCCTTTGGTCTGTCCATCAGCACCGTCGCTTACCGCCGTCCACTCACACAGAGAAGCTGACGAAGTCCGAGCGGCAGGAGTCGGAGAGGTTGCACGGAGGAGAAGGAGAGAAGGCGAGAGAGAGAGATCTATTCGCGAGGATGGGAGAAGTTGATCCGAGTTGTGGTCGCGGAAAAGATAAGGAGAGAACGCGATCAGGAAATGCTCGTCGAAAAAATTAAAGTCAGCGGCGCAGAATGACTCCGTTAATGAAACGGATCGGGTTGGCAGATAAACGGGTCAAATTTTCAGACCCGTTAAGCCCTTTAACTCCTTCTAACCAAAGAGGGTCTTAGAAGTCTCCATTCGAGTCCAGAAAAATTCCTAAAAATTCTTGGAAAAATTCCATAGGGTATTCTCCTAATTACCCAACATTTATTTTATTTTATTTTATTTTTTCTATGATATTTTACATTCTCCCCCACTTATTAAAATTTGGTCCCCAAATTTTATACGTAAATGCAAAAATTAGATCAAGCATATTCTGAAATAACCACATACCTCTGGTAAACAGATGAGGGTATCAAGCTCGGATAATATCTTCCAGCTCCCATGTAGCCACCTCATCAGTATGATGTTGCCATCCCACCTTTACGAGTTGGATGGTTTTAGTTCTGCAACTGTCGCTCCTTGCGACCAAGAATCCGCACCGGAATCTCCTCATAAGTCGCATTCGCCTGGAGTGGTATCGAAATCTCTTTCAGAATATGGTTTGATCGCAGTGCATATTTCCTCAGCATAGAAACATGGAATACATTTTGAACACCTGCTAGTGTCAGAGGTAAGGCCAACCGATAAGCTACACCTCCAATTCGCTCCAATATCTCAAATGGACCAATGTAGCATGGAGCTAATTTTCCTTTCAACCCAAATCTCTTGACTCCTTTGGTGGGTGACACTCGTAGGAATACATGGTCCCCGACTGAGAATTCCAGAGGCCTTCACCTCCGATCTGCATAACTCTTCTGTTGGTCATGTGCCTCAGATAATCATCGTCTGATCACTCGCACCAACTCTGCATCATGCTGGATACTCTAAGGCCCCAATATCTACCGTTCCCCAACTTCCTCCCATAACACAGGAGATCTACAGGGTTTGCCGTATAATGCCTTGAAAGGAGCCATCTGAATAGAAGAGTGGTAGCTGTTGTTGTAGGCAAACTCCACTAAAGGAATGTGATCCTCCCAACTGCCACCGAAATCCATGACACAAGATCTCAATAGATCCTCCAGAGCCTGAATGGTACATTTAGACCATCCGTCTATCTGTGGATGAAATACTGTACTGAGTCGAAGCTCTGTGCCCATGACCTGCTGCAGACTCTGCTAGAATCGCGAAGTAAATCATGGATCTCTATCAGATATGATACTTAAAGGTACGCCGTGCAATCTGATAATCTCTCGGCAGTACAATTCCGCTAGACGATCCAATGAGTTCGTCCCATGAATCGGAAGGAAGTGAGTTGATTTGGTCAACCGATCTACGATCACCCAAATCACATCATGTCCTTTACGGGTTCTGGGTAATCCCGTAATGAAGTCCATCGTGATATGCTCCCAGTTCCATTCCAGGATCAAAATTTCCTGAAGTAACCCAGCAGGTTTCTGATGTTCAGCCTTCACTTGCTGGCATACTAGACATCATGCAACAAAGTCCGCAATATCTCATTTCATACCATTCCACCAGTATAAGCGCTTCAAATCTTGGTACATCCGAGTACCACCAGGATGTATAGAAAATCTCGACTGATGTGCTTCCTGTAGCAATTCTTCCTTAACTAGGTGTGTGTCCGGAACACATAGTCGTCCACGGAAATGAAGTACTCCATTCTCGTCACTCGAGAAATCCGTCTGACATTCTGAGTCTATCATGCTGCACAAGAACTGCAGATGCTGGTCACTGACTTGTGCTTCCTTGATCCTTTCAGCAATAGTGGACTGGGCAACCATAGAAACTAATATCCCTCGGGATGTTTGACCGTGTTCAAACAATCCCAACTCTGAGAATTGTCGAACTATATCGGTAACTGCTGTCAGGTGACTAGCCAGAATCCCACGAGACTTCCTGCTCAATGCATTTGCTACCACATTAGCTTTTCCCGGATGATAATGGATGGTGAAGTTGTAATCCTTCAGATATTCCATCCACCGTCTCTGTCTCAGATTCAGCTCTTTCTGTGTGAACAGATACTTCAGACTTTTATGGTCTATATAGATCTCAAAAGTAATTCCATACAAGTAGTGCCTCTATATCTTCAATGCGAAAATAATGGCGGCTAACTCTAGATCATGCACTGGGTAATTCCTTTCGTGATATTTTAGTTGATGGGAGGCATAAGATACCACGCGGTTGGATTGCATCAGAACTGCACCCAACTTTTGGATAGAAGCATCCGTATAGAGAACCATCCCATCAACACCAGAAGGAATCACTAAGACTGGTGCAAAAACTAGCCATCGCTTAAGCTCCTGGAAGTTAGTTTTATAGGCCTATGACCAGGTGAATTTGACCCCTTTCTGAGTCAGGCGAGTGAGTGGCATGGCGATACTTGAGAATCCCTCCACGAATCTCCGATAATACTCGGCCAGACCAAGGAAACTATGGACCTCTTGAACTGATTTTGGCTGCTCCCAACTGGTAATTGCCTTGATCTTCTAGGGATCTATAGAAATACCTCTGTTGGACACTATGTGTCCAAGAAAACCCACTGAGGATAACCAGAATGCACACTTGCTAAACTTGACATACAATTGTTCCAGTCACAACGTCTCCAATACTATCCGCAGATGTTGTTCATGCTCCTTCTCGGATCGAGAATAAATCAATATATCATCGATGAACACTATCACGAACTGATCTATATACCTAGGAATATCCGGTTCATTAAGTCCATAAATGCAACTGGGGCATTCTTGAGACCAAAAGGCATCACTAGAAACTCGTAATGCCCATAACGGGTGCAGAAAGCTATTTTTTGAACATCCTCATCTCTTATCTGAAGCTGATGATATTCTAAGCATAGATCAATTTTAGAATACACACATGCATCCTTAAGCTGATCGAACAAATCTTCTATCCTCGGCAGTGAATATTTGTTCTTAACTGTGATTGCATTCAGTTGTCGATAGTCAATACATAACCGCAATGATCCATCCTTCTTTTTGACAAAGAGTACAAGAACTCCCCATGGTGAAACACTAGGGCAGATGAATCCATTATCCAACAACTCCTGCAGTTGAACTTTAAGTTCATTCAGTTCTTTTGGCGCCATCCGATAAGGAGGTTTCGATATAGGCGCGGTTCCTGGAATCACCTCTATCACAAATTCCACTTGCCTAGATGGTGGCAAGCCTGGAAGTTCATCTAGAAATACGTCTGGATACTCTCGGACTACTTGCACATCAGAGAGAGGTGGTAGTCCTTCATTCACAACTTTGACCAGAGATAGCAAATAACCCTGACAACCCTGGGTCAATAACTTCTGAGCTTGTAAAGCCGATATAATGGATAATCCATCGTCTCTAGTGCCAACAAATTCCCAAGCTAGTTGATCCGGTGGTTGAAATGTCACCACCCTTGCTCTATAATCCACTGTAACATAATAAGTGACCAACCAGTCCATATCGAGAATAATATCGAACTCTATCATTTCCAACGCTTGGAGGTCCACTATAAGGATATGCCCGTCAAAATCTAATGGGCAACCTTTGATTTCTTGGTGGCTAGTCAGCACCTCTCATGATGGCAAGGATACTGCTAATCCACAAGAATGAACCATTGGGATCCTTCCGAATCTACCCAGAAATATTCTAGATACGAATGAATGGGAACTACCGGTATCAATCAAAGTATCAGCGTATATAGAATAAACTGAAATCATACCCCGTATGAATGATCCCTCAACCTGCTGCACCTCATCTCTGGTGATGGCAAAAACTCGTCTAGTCTTGATATTTGTCGACTGCATCCCTGACGAAGAAGTAGTGTGCCTTCACTCGGGCTGAGTTTGACCCTGAGGTGTTGGAGACTGAGTCACTGGTGCAGGCATAAGATAAACCTGAGAGTTGACTGGTAACATCGGCGGTGAAGATACCCCTGGATAGTAGATTACTGAAGATGTAGGGTACTGGATAGCCATCGACATCAGAAGGGCACCTGCATCGATACAATGCGCTCGCGAGTCTTCGCTACCTTTGACCATAAGATCGTCGTCTTTGTCCTCTGTTGCCGCTATTGGTTGAACTTCCTTCCCTTGTTAGAGCTATCAAAAAACTCCAGCTGCGCTCTCAATGTACACTGTCGACTGGTATGTCCAGGTTGCTTGCAATAGTAGCAAACAAGCTGCTCTAAAGGGCACTCTGAAGCTCTATGACTTCTAGATCCACATCTGTAACATCCAGTTCTGTTTTGACTCTTATGGTTCTTCTGAGAACCTCCAGCCTGTTCAGAAGCTGGGCGCTTCCCTTTTTGCACCCTAGATGATCCCTCTGTAGTACTTCGAGTATTGCCCTTCTACTCCTGCTTCTTCTGAGTCTGATTCATTGAATTTTGCTTCTGTTGCTTACTCTAGGACATATGCTTCTCTATATCTTTTTCCTTGGAGATCTGTTGGGAAGTCATTTCAATACAAATGGCCCGGTCCAGTGCCTCCCTGTAAGAGGCAATAGAAGATCCTGACATCCTCACTCGAATATAAGCTGCTAGGTGTGTGAACTGTGAAGGTAGGAAACTTCACTTGCCACTTCAACTTGGTCGCTTGTTCATGGCGATCCCGTCTAAGTCCCCGGATTAAAAAAAAGTAATCCTAGATAAAAAGAGATTACCCAAGCAACCATTCCATCGTCGTGCTATTCGATTAGAGTGGTCACTTGAACAAACTTGTTGTTCAAGAAACCAACCTCTATTCTACGATTAGCCGCAGAATACACGATGTACAGATCACCGGTTTTTGCATTTGTATTCGGGGTCCAAGTAAATTTAGCCACATAACAAAACATACAACATGCATATAATTGAAAAATAATTATAGACATAATACAAAAGAATATAAACAAGCATTATACCTCTAGATCTTCTATTGTATGTCCTTCCTCCTTTTGGACGTCGTGTAGGCGACGATCTTCCAAAAATCAAATCCTCCTAGATCACCTTCTTCCTTTCTTTGCTCGCTCTGAAAAAAAAAAGAATAAAATAAAACTCTTCCCTATCTAAGACCGGCCACCAAGTCAAGAGACTCGATGATGCCGCCGGCCAAGGAATAGAGGAGGAAGTGGGCGCTGACCAAGAGCTCCAAGGAATCACCCTCACCCTTGTTTCCATCGGCCAAGGAGAAGAGGAAGAAGAGGTTGGGCACCGGCCAAGGTTGAGAGAAGGAAAGGGGCGCCGGCCAAAACCCTAGGAAGGAGAAAAAAAACTTCCAAAAGTGTGGCCACCCAAGCCTTCTCCAAAACCATAGCCTCCCTTTTGTTTCTTGCCGCCCAAGCCAAAAGAAACAAAAACCCTAATCTCTCTTCAATGCTCTTGCCACCCACCCTTATGCCTCCTTTTATAGAGCAAGGCCTAAGCCTTCTTTTAATCTCCACCATCGGTTCTAGGGATTTAATCTCAACCGTCGAATCTAGAGATTTAATCTCAACTGTCGGATCCAGAGATTTAATCTCTACCGTCGGATCTAGAGTTTTATTTTCCACCATCGGATCTAGGCTCCATGAGGTTTTAATAGGATACAATAGGGACCATGAAGAGGAGTTGGATCTTGGCCACCCAATGGATCAAGCCCACATAAAGTCCGATCCATTAATGATAATCCATTTCACTAGAGGATTATCATTGATCTACCTCACCAACCCCCATAAGTTAATATGAGCTCCATATATTATTTGTACATTTATCTCTCCGTGTTTAAGATCTCGAATGTCCGTCAATTAATTAATTTATTGATAATTAATTAATCAACATCTAACTCCATGAGTAGTACCACTCAACCTTATCATCATGCCAGACCAAGTCCACCTGCAGGGTTTACATGATGAACCTTATAAGCTCCTCAAGGGGACATCATCATCCTAATATATAGGACAAAGTTTTCTCCTATAATCAGTGACACACCATATAAATAATACTATTTCCCAACTTATCGAGCCTATCGATTTACTCTATAAATCTCGCCCATTGATAAATCAAAGAAATGAATACTAAGTATATGTGCCCGTTATTATATCGGGATTAAGAGCATGTACAACATAATATATGAGGTCCGATTCGATTATGTAGTCAACAATAAATCGAATCACCTCTATGTCGGTCCTGCTCAATACACACAAAGTATCTTAGTGTAATTCTATGGTCAAGACAAACCAATACCAAATTATACTACAACCATACCAATGGTTTATGTAAAACCATCTCTGTTGTGAGCCTTTACTTATACTTTACAAGGAACTGATAACATGATCTCCCGTGTGACACTACACACCATGTTATCTATAATGTAATGTATTAGACAATATGTATAACCATAAATATGCAAACAATGATCATGTGATTCTTATTTCAAAAATAAAGATATTTATACAAAAGATAGACTTTTCAGTATACATCCCAACAATCTCCCACTTATACTAAAAGACTATGTTGTCCTCAAACTGCTATACATCTGATTCCCATTCCCTCCACATGTCTATCAAAAGCTCTCGCTGGAAGGGCCTTAGTGAAAGGATCTGCCAGGTTATCCTCCGATGCAATCTTGGCCACAATAACATCTCCTCTCTTTACGATTTCTTGTATCAGGTGGTACTTGCACTCTATGTGTTTACTTGCCTTATGGGATCGTGGTTCCTTGGAGTTTGCAACTACACCACTATTATCACAATAAACTGTGATAGTTCTGGGCAAACCAGGAATCACATCCAAGTATATCAAGAAGTTCCTAAGCCACATAACTTCTTTGGCCGCCTCAGAGGCTGCCACATACTCAGCTTCCATGGTAGAGTCCGCCATGCATTTCTGCTTGAAACTCCTCCATACAATGGCTCCACCTCTCAAAGTAAACACAAAACCTAAGGTAGACTTACTGTTATCCCTATCTGATTGGAAGTCGGAATCTGTGTAACCCATAGGGAGTTATTGGTCTGCCTGGTAAAATAGCATATAATCCCTAGTCCTTCTCAGGTACTTTAATATATGATTTACTGCAGTCTAATGTCCCTATCCTAGATTACTCTGATATTTGCTAACCATGCCCATGGTAAAATAGATATTCGGTCTCGTACATAGCATCACATACATGAGGCTTCCTACTGCCGAAGCATAAGGAACCGCCTTCATCTCCTCTATCTCCTTAGATGTTCTAGGACACATCTCCTTAGATGTTCTAGGACACATCTCCTTAGATAAAGGAACTCCATGCCTGAAAGGTAGAAAACCTTTCTTGGAGTTTCTTGTACATATAATGGTGTCTATGTATGAAGCTTGAGATAAGCACAACATCCTTTTCTTGCGATCCCTTATAACCTTGATCCCAAGGATGTGTCCCACTTCTCCCAAGTCCTTCATATCAAATTGTTTGGACAACCATACCCTTACGTTCGATAACACCTTGACATTGTTGCCAATTAACGAAATGTCATCTACGTATAGTACAAGAAATGCCACTATATTTTCATCACATCTCTTGTATACACAAGACTCATCCGGACTTTGAATAAATCCATAAGACTGGATTACCTCATCAAAGCGGATGTTCCAAGACCTCGAAGCTTGCTTCAATCTATAAATGGACCGATTAAGCTTACACACAAGATGCTCTTTTGCCTTTGCAATGAATCCCTCTGGTTGCTTCATATAGATGTTTTCCTCAAGACTTCCATTAAGGAAAGATGTCTTGACATCCATCTGCCACACCTCATAATCCATATGAGCAGCAATACATAAGAGAAGCCGGATAGACTTAAGCATAGCTACCAGCGAAAAGGTCTCCTCATAATTGATGCCCTCTTTCTGAGTATACCCTTTTGCAACAAGCCTTGCTTTGAAGGTCTCAACCTTTCCCTCTATTCCTCTCTTCCTTTTGTAGATCCACTTACATCCAATGGTTTTTACACCATTAGGTGGTTCTACTAGCTCCCAGACCTGATTTGAATCCATAGATTCAATCTCAGCATTCATTGCACTTTGCCAAGATACCGCATCTTTATCTTGGATTGCCTCATCATATGTCTAGAGATCAGGTTCATGCTCGCCAGGGACTAAATCAGAAGATTCTCCCAAGAACATGAATCTATCAGGCTGTCTCACAACCCTCCCACTACGATGAGGTATCACCTGTGTATCCTCTGTGACATGCGGTGCAGTGACTTGTGGTATATCCTCTTGTACCGATGGTACTGAAGTAGTGACTTTTCCTTTCAATTCCTCCAGAACAATCTTACTCTTGGGATTGTGGTTCATCATATAGTCTTTTTCTAGAAATCTAGCGTTCACGCTAATGATTACCCTCTAATCTCTAGGACTATAAAACAAACCACCTTTTGTTCCTCTAGGATAGCCAACGAACATGCGCACTTCTGTATGAGGTTCCAACTTACTAGCATCTGCCTTCAGCACATGTGTTGGACTCCCCCAAATCCGAATATGTCTTAGACTAGGCTTTCGCCCATTCCACAATTCTGTGGGAGTAGAAGGCACTGATTTAGATGGTACCAAGTTCAGAATATACACTGCCGTATCTAGAGCATATCCCTAGAACAAATCTGGCAACTCAGAATAACTCATCATCGATCTAACCATCTCCATAAGAGTCCTATTCTTTCGCTCTGCTACACCATTCTGCTGGGGTGTACCAGGTGCAGACAATTGGGATTGAATCCCAGCCTTTGATAAGTAATTCCTAAACTCTCCCAAGAGGTACTCACCACCATGATTAGATCGTAGTGTCTTGATACTTTTACCTTGACGTTTCTCCACATCAACCTTGAATTCTTTGAACTTGTTAAAGCATTTAGACTTACGGCGCATCAAGTAAATGTATCCATATCTTGAATAATCGTCTATGAAAGAGATGAAATACTCAAAACCACCTCTAGCCTGGATAGACATAGGACCACACAAATCAGAATGAACCAATCCAACACATCTTTGGCTATATACCCCTTGGCATTAAAAGTCCTCTTGGTCATTTTACCTTCCAAGCAAGACTCGCAGGTTGGGAAGTCTTCCATCACTAATGAACTTAGAGGTCCATCAGCTATCAACCTTTGAATTCTGCTTAGGTTAATATGACCAAGCCTTAGATGCCAAAGATATGTTTGGTTCATCTTCGAAGGTTCTTTTCTCTTATTGGAATTAGAAGATGAGCTATTCACTTCTATTTGCATCGTGGGAGCTTTTGGTTCGAGTGTAAACAAATTTTCTATCAATGCACCAGAACATATAATCTCCCTATTCCTTTTTATAACAACTCTGTCATTAAAAGAAATAGAATATCCATCCATAAATAATTTAGAAATCGAAATCAAATTCTTTCTAAATAAAGGTACATAAAGATAATTTTTAAGAACCAAAACTTTATTCCTCTCAAAAGACAAATAAACATCTCCCACTGCAACAGCCGCCACCTTCGTGGCATCGCCCAAGTATACGGTAATCTCCCCCTCAGCTAGTCGTTTGGTTTCCTAGAACCCCTGCAAAGTATTGCAGACATGATCAATGGCTCCCGTATCTACACACCAGGTGCCGCTAGATAACACCACTAAATATGTTTCAACGACTAGACCAAAAGATATACCTTTGTTCTGCTTCCGGTTGGGGCAGTCCTTCTTCCAGTGTCCAGTCTGCTTACAAGTGAAGCACTTGCCTTTCGACTTTTCACTCCTCCCTGAGTTCCTCTCGCCACCTTTGCCCCAGCTTGTTTCTTCTTCTTCTTCTTGCCTTTCGGCTTAGAAGTAGAAACGTTTTGGGCAACCATGGCCTGCGCCTGAGCACTCTGATGAAATATCCCCTCTGTCGCCTGGAGTTCTGTCAGAAGCTCCGCCAATGAATACAATATTTTATTCATGTTGTAGTTCAGGTGAAACTGCTCAAAACTCTTAGGTAGAGACTGGAGAATGATATCGACCTGGGTTTCCCCATCGATGTCAGCTCCAAGGACTTCCAACTCATTCAAATGAGCCATCATCTTGAGAACATGATCCCTCACGGGTGTTCCCTCGATCATGGTGGTCGTCATCAAGTTCCTCATGGCTTCCTGCCTAGCAGCCCGATTTTGGTGTCCGAAAAGCTCTTTGAGATTGAGCATTATGTCATAAGCAGTGGGCATGGCTTGATGCTGATGTTGGAGTACATTTGACATAGATGCCAAAATGTAACATCACGCCATCACATCAGCCTTAATCCACTTCTTATAACTCTCCTTCTCCTTTTCCCCAGAATCATCCGCAGGCTTAGGAGGGCACTCTTCAAGGAGTACATATTTGTATTCCTCAGTAGTCAAGACAATGTCAAGATTTCTCTTCCAATCAACATAATTGGGTCCAGTAAGTTTATTTTCTTTCAGTATCACAGCAAGCGGGTTGAAAGTCATTTTGAAAAACCTAAGAATCACATAGATCAAAACATTAGATTTCAAAAAATTATTGATTCCTCAAGAAATAAAATTTTAAAATCAACCAACACCTCAAAACACCGAGAATATCATATGCCATGATAGTGTGGATGTATACGAATTCTACATTTGTAAGAGGAGATTTTACCCATTAATTTTACTATCTTGTCAACCTAACTTTTTGACAAATAAAATTAATAGTTGGTTCCTCTTCATCCCTACAAATAAAAGCAGTGACTCCGATGGCGAGGATACTTATATTTGTATCTAAGTGTTCACCATTACTCGGTACTAAGATAATTATCTCGGGTTATGTGCCTTCCGATGGGGAAGTACACACGCTCCTTAATAATTTCCTATAACCATATTCGACATTGTGATCCGCAAACAAACTCATCCGATGGGGAGGAAGGCACTCAGAGCCGACGCACAAGTTTGTTTGCATCACATGTCAAATCGTAATGGAGGCCGTGGGAATTTATAAAAATATCCCTCTCCCACTTAGTAATTTAAAATTGAGGAATTTTCTAGCCTACGACATGCATATCAAACAATAAGCAATAAATATGAAAAAGAAATATTTTCCAACTATTTATGGCTTTTGTCTCCAATATGCCTCTCGTCGTATCACCATCTCGTCTGCTCCTCCCTACGCCATGTACAAGCCATCCAGAGATCCGAGCCGAAAAAAAAACTATTTTAATTTACATCCATTGATCTTATACTCCACGAAGGAGTGTACATGAAATCTAGATCGAAAGTAAACTAAAATAAAAAGAGTGGCTAAACAATGCCGTATTTAAATACAAAATTAAATACTAGCCTCGTCAACCTCGAGGATTCAAATAATTTACAATTACACACATACAATTACATACACACATATGGCCATAATAGTTGGATCCTATGCCTGCAACCAAAAAGTTAACCTACGCACATCCTACTATTATCCGACACATATAATATATGAAAAAATGCATAAAAGTAACCGAATCCTAAACACACAAAATTGGAAACCGTGGCTCTGATACCACTTTGAAGGTAGGAAACTTCGCTTCCCACTTTAACTTGGTCGCTTGTTCATAGCGATCCCGTCTACGTCCTAGGATTAAAAAAAATTAATCCTAGACAAAAAGGGATTACCCAAGCAATCGTTCCATCGTCGTGCTATTCGATTAGAGTGGTCACTTGAACAAACTTGTTGTTCAAGCAACCAACCTCTATTCTACGATTAGCTGCGGAATAGACGATGTACGGATCGCCAATTTTTGCGTTTGTATTCGGGGTCTAAGTAAATTTAGCCACATAACAAAACATACAACATGCATATAATTGAAAAACAATTATAGACATAATACAAAAGAATATAAATAAGCATTATACCTCTCGATCTTCTATTGTATGTCCTTCCTCCTTTTGGACATCGTGTGGACGATGATCTTCCAAAAGTCGAAGCCTCTTAGATCACCTTCTTCCTTTCTTTGCTCGCTCCGAACAAAAAGAAGAATAAAACAAAACTCTTCCCTATCTAAGACCGGCCACCAAGTCAAGAGACTTGATGATGCTGTCGGCCAAGGAATAGAGGAGGAAGTGGGCGTCGACCAAGAGCTCCAAGGAATCACCCTCACCCTTGTTTCCACCGGCCAAGGAGAAGAGGAAGAAGAGGTTGGGCGCTGGCCAAGGTTGAGAGAAGGAAAGGGGCACCGGCCAAAATCCTAGGAAGGAGAAAAAAACTTCCAAAAGTGTGGCCGCCCAAGCCTCCTCCAAAACCCTAGCCTCCCTTTTGTTTCTTGCCAACCAAGCCAAAAGAAACAAAAACCCTAATCTCTCTTCAATGCTCTTGCTGCCCACCCTTATGCCTCCTTTTATAGAGCTAGGCCTAAGCCTTCTTTTAATCTCCATCGTCGGTTCTAAGGATTTAATCTCAACCGTCGGATCTAGAGATTTAATCTCAACCGTCGGATCTAGAGATTTAATCTCCACCGTCGGATCTAGAGTTTTATTTTCCACCATCGGATCTAGGCTCCATGAGGTTTTAATAGGCTACAATAGGGACCATGAGGAGGAGTTGGATCTTGGCCACCAATGGATCAAGCCCACATAAAGTCCGATACATTAATGATAATCCATTCTGTTGGGAGTATGGGGAATACAATCAAAGTCCCACATTGGTAAGACATGAGATCCATATATTATTTGTACATTTATCTCCATATTTAAGATCTCGAAAGCCCAAAAATAAAACCATGAGGGCTTAGACCCAAAGTGGACAATATCATGCCATTGAGTAGTACCACTCAACCTTATCATCTAACAAGTCCAGATAGGGTTTACATGGTCCATGTCCGCCATGAACCTCGAAGGGAAGGACTCATCATCCTAATATATAGAACCACGGCATCCTATAAGTCAACGACACACCAATAAATAATACAATTTCCCGTGGGTTACTTAGATCAATTTACTCTATAAATCCTTGAGGAGGATAGGTCAGAAATGAATACTAAGTATATGTGCGATTGTTATATGGGATTAAGAATCAATGTCCACATTGGTAAGACATGGAAAAGATCATGTTCTTATAAGAAAAAAGATATCTCCATTGGCATGAGGCCTTTTGGGTAAAGCCCAAAAATAAAACCATGAGGGCTTAGACCCAAAGTGGACAATATCATGCCATTGTGGAGATATGTGGAGCTTATAAGCACTAACACATTCCACTAGAGGATTATCATTGATCTACCTCACCAACCCCCATAAGTTAATATGAGATCCATATATTATTTGTACATTTATCTCCATATTTAAGATCTCGAATGTCCGTCAATTAATTAATTTACTGACAATTAATTAATCAACATCTAACTACATGAGTAGTACCACTCAACCTTATCATCATACCGGACCAAGTCCACCTGCAGGGTTTACATGATGAACCTTATGAGCTCCTCAAGGGGACATCATCATCCTAATATATAGGACACGGTTTCCTCCTATAATCAACGACACACCATATAAATAATACAATTTCCCAACTTACCGAGCCTATCAATTTACTCTATAAATCTCGCCCATTGGTAAATCAAAGAAATGAATACTAAGTATATGTGCCCGTTATTATATCGGGATTAAGAGCATGTACAACATAATATCTGAGGTCCGATTCGATTATATAGTCAGCAATAAATTGAATCACCTCTATGTCGGTCCTGCTCAATACACACAAAGTGTACTAGTGTAATTCTATGGTCAAGACAAACCAATACCAAATTACACTACAACCATACCAATGGTTTGTCCAAAACCATCTCGGTTGTGAGCCTTTACTTATACTTTACAAGGAACTGATAACATGATCTCCTGTCTGACACTACACACCATGTTATCTACAATGTAATGTATTAGACAATATGCATAACCATAAATATGCAAACAATGATCATGTGATTCTTATTTCAAAAATAAAGATGTTCATACAAAAGATAGACTTTTCAGTATACATCTCAACAAACTGGAAGATCCGATCCTCTAGTGAGGCGTAACTTTGTAAACTCCCTTAATATAAATATATCAACCACAGCGGAAATATAAATCACATACCAACAACATACATACTAAAAACATACAGGTGTACACCACCTGACAAGTCCACAGTAATAAAACCGTACATAAAGCATCGGACACAGAAATAAAGTCCACGACATCACGTCAAAGTCCATAATATAAAACAAGTCCATAACATAATCAAAGTCCCAAGGAAGCTCGGAAAAATAGAGATGGGATGGATCGTCGGCGCAGCTCCAAGCTGTCATGAAGACTTCTACCTGTTACCTGGGCGATAGAAAAACCCAGGGTCCGTGGTGGTGAGTAAAACTCAGCAGGTAATAGGAAAATATATATATATCAATATCACATGTAATTCGATAGAAAAATCTACAGGTATATCAGGTAACACTAGCATGATAACATATCCATGTATATACCTTCTAACAAAAGGCCAATATAAAATACAGACATACCTGAAAGTCTGCTACGCTACACTTATCCAACCTGAGCACATATCCACAATATATACATATACAGGAAGTCTGCTCTAAACCATATAACGACATAAATACGGGTCAAAGAATGCAATAGACTAACCAACAACTAAACAGGTATTCGACACAACCATATAAGTGATGCGGGTAACATGTATGAAGATGATGTACAACCAAATGCAACAAGCATAGTACAATCAAATGCAGCATCACAATAAGCATATATATATATATATATATATATAGACTGCATCTATATATATTCACCAATCACAATCATATATATATATATATATATATATATACATGCATATATGTATATATATGGCAATATGCAAAAATGCCATAAGTCGGCAATGCAGCATGCATGGTCATGTCGGCTCACCCTAAAGCTACCACGACCCTAGTGTGGCCTCGGTGGCTCGACATTACAACTGTCCCAACTCAACACCAACCACTACTCTCGAGTGGCCAAGTGGGCAGTATGATCAAGTAGCATATAAGCGTGAAGAGCAAGCTATACGATGGGGGTTCTTGCTGTTGGCCACTCCGACAGTCACTACCCATGAGTGGTCGAGTGCCACACACGCAAATCCCACTACCACTGTCTATAGTGGTAGAGTGCAACACCACAATGCTCTGCCCTCACACTGGTTACTCCTCCTATGAGTAACCGTGGAGGCAGAATGACTGACGACCCTCTCAACCATAAGGGAGACCACGTCGCCAGCATGCATGCAAATGTCATGAATGCTCTGTCACATAAATAGACATCCAGCACAGACTCTCTATTCTACAGAGAGTCAAACCAATCAAATCAACACACTCTCTATCCTGCAGAGAGTCGTACTCAACTGATTATAACAAGGTAGGACCACGAGTCTGTAGCGACACCCTAAGTACAATTCACCTGACCAATTTACACGGTACATGGTCGGTAGTAAACATGCAACCTAAGGGTATTAAAATTAACCCTACGTTCAAAACATTACATACCCACAGATGACCTCATTGCCCAATTTATAATCAGGTTGTCATCTGGACTTTACTATTTGCACTTAACTAAACAAATTCTAGGTTACTTACATCACCTATATATATAACTCTTAATCATGATAAAATGAAACATGATAGCAGCAATGGAGTTAATAGCCAAAGGTAAGGTATCAAGCACAAGAGTAAATAAGAACAAAGTCAAGGTAACATGATCATATATGATGATCATGTATCTAAATCTTCATGCATTTAAAACTACCTGACCAGGGTAGGAATTACCCACCTGCTGTAAATGCTCGTAGTAATAAAATCCTCATGGCCGCGGACCCGTCTCGTATCCACGTCCTGCACATTTCAAACATTGTGGTTATGTTTAAGCATATAACAAAATATGAATTAACTACTACGTATTTCCCCATATCCACATCACTTATCAAATACGTGTTATAACTTCCATTTTGTAGCCGAGATCAGAGCATCACACAACTCGATTGACAACCGACATTTCACACTAATTTCAGGACCTGACTAATCTCAACCAAGCCCTAATTACTCACCTTGAAACAGTGCATAACCACCCATAATTACGCCAAATCAGAGATCTAACCACTCTAATTGACACACTCCTTTCCAACTGACTCTTTTCCACTTAGCCCCAACCAAGCTAATCCCATTACCAACCATTCAAAGTCATTGCAACCCCTTCGCGACCAAGAGTAGCCTTGTTCACATCTGCACCGCTGGCAATTCCTTGCCCACAGTCGCACAACCGTTCACAGCTTACTCATACAGTCTTTTACACTCAAATCTAGCCGTACAGCCGTTCCTCGCTCACTCAGACAATTACAACTGACCTAACTCCACTCACAACCTTTTAAACAGAAAATTACCAACCTCACAACCGGTTAAATTCACCGACACAATCTGTGAACAACTAACACAGCCCACTAGAACAACCCAACGAGCCTTATCTTCTCACTCACAGCCACACAAACCACACATCACCCTGTTCACGACCGTAAGGCTAATAATAATTCCCACTCAAAACTTCACAACCAATCCCATAGCCATCTCCACCGAAAGGAATTCACAGAACAAATCAACACATCGGCACTCAACTAACCCTAACAACAACACTGTCCAACAAACAACACCACAAGAAAATCTCTATCGGAAGGAATTCACAGAACAAAAAGGAAATTAATCTTGCTTACTAGAAATTAAAGTTTCACCGGCAATTAAGATCTCTCTGGCAGCAACTCCTCAGAATCTGGCAGTCCAGTTCACCGGACAACCGACTGCCCAAAACTGAACCCGTTAACCAAAGAAGACAATTTCAGGGATTTCCATCCCGTCCAAGCTTGAAGAAGAAAGGAAACACTACCAACTCACCTAGCTCTGGCGGTGACCCTCTGTTCATCGGCGAAGTCAACGCCCCCGAAGCACTGCCCTAGCTCCCGCTAGAACCCCCGGCTCCGGCAGCCAGTCCCCGTTTTGCCTTCCCGAGCACAGTGTCGTCGCCATCGACCCAAGCCCCAAAATCATGAGCCCCCCTCTAGTCTATCCACGAGCATCATCGCTTGCCGCCGTCCACTCGCATAGAGAAGCCGATGAAGTCCGGGCGGCAGGAGTCGAAGAGGTTGCGCGGAGGAGAAGGAGAGAAGGCGAGAGAGAGATATGTTCGCGAGGATGGGAGAAGTTGATCGGAGCTGTGGTCGTGGAAAAGATAAGGAGATAACGCGATCGGGAAATGCTCACCGAAAAAATTAAAGTCAGTGGCGCAGAACGGCTCCGTTAATGAAATGGATCGGGTTGGTAGATAAACGGGTCGAATTTTAAGACCCGTTAAGCCCTTTAACTCCTTCTAAGCAACGAGGGTCTTAGAAATCTCCATTCGAGTCCAGAAAAATTCCTAAAAATTCTTGAAAAAATTCCATAGGGTATTCTCCTAAATACCCAACATTTATTTTATTTTATTTTCTGTGGTATTTTACAGTGTGAACCTAAAAGAGAAAGAAAAACCAAAAAAGGAAAAGAAGAAGAAAGCACTTAAGGAAACTTGGGATGAGTCATCATCAGAAGAGTCGGACGCAGAAGAAATGAAGAGAAGCTTCGTGGCGTTCATTGCCAAATCGAGCTCTGGAGACGAGTCAAGTTACGAGTACGAGTCCGATTCCGAGTCCGAGAGAAGCCACGGATCCGCATCCATTTCCGAAGGACTAGATGAGGTAACTTCTCCCTTAGAAGATAAATTGTACAATATAATTGCATGCATAAGTAGGAAGTTAGCTAAGTTTGAGAATCGAGTCGACTCACTACTTAAGGAAGTCCAAGTACTTAAGGAGCAAGCCAACTCGAAGACTTCGACTTGCCAAATTAAGGATAGAGACTTAACTCAAGTTGCAAAGCTTGAGGAAGAGAACTCGGTCCTAAAAAGGCAAGTAGAAGATCTAACCGGATCATTGGAAAAGTTCACTTTAGGCTCCAAGTATCTCAACATGATGCTTGGATCTCAACGAGCCGTGTACAACAAGTCCAGACTCAGATACAAAGATAAATCCTCCTATAAATCATACATGCCATTATTTAGCTGAAACACTAAGAAACGAGTCCAAGCATGTGTTCCTAACTAGCTTAGTCAACCAAGTTGGACCAAATCAATTTTGGGTTCCTAAGAATCAAGTTCACTTAATAAACAAAACTCAACCTAGCTACCACTTAGGGGGAGCTAACACTTGTAGAATATTTGACACCGCTAGAGGGGGGTGAATAGCGTAGAATTAGTTCGTAGATGGAATTTGTTCGCGTTTGTTTCTACAATTTCGTTAGCGCAGCGGAAATAGAAAAGTAATAACGATAACGAAATTCACAACACGCTAACACAATGATATAACATGGTTCGAAACCGAACGGTTCCTACTCCACGGATCGAGCTCTACGAGCTCTAGTGATGCACATGCAACCACTAATAAACACTCCTTCTCGGAACAATCCGGAGGCGGAGAAACCTCGTACAATAATGATTACAACAATAATCAATTAGATACAAGCAAATACAATATAAAATACAAATGCAAGTAAAGGAAAAACACTTTACAAGAGCTTTGGATTGCTTGATCTTTGATTGCCTTGAACTAGCTTTGAAGGACTGGAAAGCACCAACTTCCCCCTTCAATTTCGCCTGAGAAAATCTCTATCTTTTCCTCCATCACGAGCTCCTTATATAGCTTCAACCTGTGCTAGAAAAGGTCAATCAGTCGATTGATCGGGACCATCAGTCGACTGATGCCACTGTTGTCGTGAGACAACGGCTAGATCCACGTTGGATAAGTCCAACGGATCTACCATCAGTCGACTGATCATACCCATCAGTCGACTGATGGAGTCCTCACTCGACCAGTCGAGTCTCGACTCCGATGCATGGCGATTTCTTGAGCACCCGGTCGATCACATGATCGATGTCATTGCTCAGCCATCAATCATTGCCCACCTCTGGCGATCATTGCTGCTAGGCCATAACTCGCAGTCAAACCCTAGTTGACTCGGTCCAGTCGACTGCCACATGGCACCAGTCGACTGGCACACCTCAAACATGAGGTTTTAGCCCAAGTATGGTTGCCCCATACTTGCTAGACCACCCTTAGCCTAGACCTAAGCCTTCTAGCCACCTCCATCAGCCTCATGTCTCTCGGATCCCTCCAAGTCATCCATGACTTGTTCATCCATCGCGCTAGCCTTCAGGTGCTTCCATCGACTATGTCATGCTAACGGTGTCTACACCGCCAAGGCACATTGGACTTACGCCGCCAAGACTCCGCTTGGATTTTACGCCGCCAATCATTGGACTTATGCTGCCAATCTCCCGCTTGGACTTTACGCCGCCAATATCAAACCCTTGGACTTCTCAAATGCCAAGACTCAAGCTTGGACTTTCCCTTGCCAAGAACCATGCTTGGACTTTACCAAATGCCAAGTGTCCCACTTGGACTTCCCATTCCAAGTACTCAAGACTTGGACTTTCCCATGACAATTATATTATCATATGTTTTTGTCGAAACATCAAAACATCACTCGAGTCAAACTCGAGTCCTGATCAATCGTGACCTGGGCCAATTGCACCAACAATCTCCCCCTTTTTGATGTTTGACAAAAACCAAATAAATCATTTGAGTTAGACCACTAACTCAAGTCTCTTACCAATTATCCCAAATTGGTAAATACTCCCAAAATGTTCTCCCCCAAACATTCTCCCCCTTTTTGACGAACATCAAAAAGGTTTCCTCTCCAAGGAGGTCAATGTCTCATGTCCCAATGAGATCTTACAATCTCCCCCTTGGTCCAAAAATACTTAGGATGCCTACCATCTTCCTAGTGATAAGTCCAATATCACTCAAGAGAGGCAATCCCATTTACTCTCCCAATTTCCAAATTGGGTCTCTCAAAAGTCCCATCAATTTCCCAATTGATGTCATATTCTCCCAATAACTTCTCCTCTTCAAGGAGAAAAACACATCCATCATCCCAAGATGGATACCTCCCCCTAAAGGCTTGCTCCCCCTTGACCATTGCACCAACAATGTTCTTGGGAAGTCCCTAAGCCAATAGGAACTCTAAACCATCTAAATTAAGGTTAGAAATTCAATATTGAACTTTTCAACACCTTAAAATTGATACAAACCCTAAACACTTCTCCTAATCCATATCCAATGGATTTTCACCCTTTATAATGCTACCCAAAGCATATCCTAGGGTTAGGAGTGATTAGGGACCATAGCAATATTTGAAATCGGGTTAAACAACCTTGTTTATCGAAATCGGGCTACCCGGTCGAGTGATTAATCGATCGTGACACCTCCATCGATCATTGCCACCAATGGCGGTCGGTGATAAAATTTCCGAATTTTAGTTATCAGAGTTGAATTTCAGAAAATCATAAATAATTATACGTATATCAAAAAATCACGAAATTTGGTACGTATAATACTTATGACCAATACAATAGGTGAAAATTTTTGGAAAAATATTTTTACCATTGAAATAGGAGATTGGTACAAAGTTCAAAACTATTAAAGACTTTAAAGTTTTTGATCCACTTTGTATCAACTTCTACAATGATGATGGCTATCAAAAGATAGATTTCACCAAGGTTTTCCAAATTGATTTTAAAATGTTTTTGAAAGCCTATTTTGAACCATAATTTATTGGCTAAATATACATAGCTTGTATATTAGCTTTCCTTATGATTCTTGGTGATAATTAAAATAAGTTTGAGTTCATCTAAATGCACTACCCATGCATTTTGAACCTAACTTATTATCCTAGCATCTCACATGTATCTAGGGTGTATAAATACACATACATGTTAATATGATGTGAGATGTGGGTTTTTGATTCACTTTATCTAGGGTTTCATGCATTTTCTAGGCAACCCTACTTGATTCCCTTATAAGTGAGACTTCAAGTCATGCCATTTTCCTTAAATCAATGTTCAATCAAATTAATGCATGAAATGATCATGGCATAGTGATGGCAAAATAAAAACATGACCAATGATCATGATGTCATGACATATGATGAACTTTAAGAACACATGACATCTAAAATAATCCTAAATAATGACATGACATGGTATATGATAGGATGCAATTTCATGTCAACTTTCATAAGCAATACAATAATACAAGTACTCATCCAAACACACAAAATTTTCAGAAACAAAAGTTTCATTTAACTTAAAAAATTTTAGTCTTTTACATTCAAAATGGAGATTGGCTATGCTCAATCTCACTACAAAAACTGACAACCACAGAAAATCTAATATCCTCAATATCTAATCGTCTGCAGGAGGTGGCGGTGGAGGAGGCTGCTGACTCAAGGTCCAGGCCCGCACCATCTCTAACATATCGAGCTGACACTGCTCAATGCGACTCTGGGACTCCTCTATCCGATCAAGACGTGCGCCGAAGGATGCTTGGCCTGCCAATATCTCTGACAGCCTAGAGTTAATCGACTGCTGATAGTCCTAAAATTTGGACTCCAGCTGGCCACGATGATCTGATGGACCCACCGCTGATGCATCTGCCGGCATCTGATCATCCTCATCAGCGGCGTCTGCATCCTCGTAGTCCTCTGTCGCCTCTCTGGGTACCGAAGGAGGCTCTCTGCGTGCCCTGGGTGGTGGTCGAGGCGCCAACTCCATCTGTCCAGGCCCCATCCGTAGCTTTGCTAACGAGAAGTTATGAACTGATATACAGTCGTACACCTCAGATAGCGCTCTCAGAGAACCCCTGTGGATGTTAATGCCTACTGAATCTAGCCATGCTGTGATAATATGACCATATGGCATATGCACTTTCCCTTGTACAGGGGATGTGAAATGCACGATGCAGTGAAACATGTTTAATGCAAAGTTAATGTCTAACCTATGACGCATGGCGTATAGAAGAAAAAGATGGGGAGGCCGAATCTTGGCCAGACCCCGAGTGACGATAGGAAGAAAACACCCAACAATGACCTTGTAAAGTACATTGTCAGGTGCAGATAACTCAGTGATAGGGAATAAATTCTGGGCCGGTGGACGAGGATAACCAAAGATATGCTCATGCATGGACTCTATAGAGATATGGTCAAAGGGCTCGGGTAAAGGGAAATCCATGGTAGGGTAAAAAATAAAGGTGTCATCCGAGGACTTACACTCGAGAAACTCCTGCAGTATCGCAGGAGTGAACTCTAACTCGCATTTTGCAATGCGAGTAGTGTAGGTAGGGCCGTCATCTACCTTTTTCAGGTTTTGATAAAACTCCTTAAGGAGGTCATCATTAATGGGATGCGTGCATAAAACAACTTTCATGAGATTATAGTATGCAATTAATTCCATGACATCACTACAATGGCGATTGAAAAAGTCCCTATCGATGTACCTAACCAACATAGGTTGGTACAATCGAGATTCACCCTCGGGTGGATCATTCCTACGGGCTCTCCTATTATGAATGCAATGTAATGATATGACATGCAAGGACAATAATACATGATTAGATAAAAACTAAATTATAATGGAAAGGCAAATTAGGGCTTGGGTAAGAAGAATGTTACTTAGGCGCCATTTGGAGATGTGGCGATGGGATGCTCAAATATCGCTGAAGGGGTCGTTGGAAAGTTCGCCGGAAGACTCAAACGCCGGAACCCTAATCGGAAACAAGGAACCAAACCCTAAATGAGTGAACTAAGGCTTGAAATAAGTGAAAAATGCAAGAAAAAAGGGGTTATCTATCAAACCTAAAAGCTTGGGCGGCTAGCACGTCCGGAAGGGTTGGTCAGAGAAGGAGATGGCGATCGGAGAGGAGAGGAAAAGCCGGCGCATCGCGTGAAGATGCCGAACCCTAGCGGTTCGGCGTTATAAAATCGCGATGCGATCGGCGTGATGTGCGACATCGGTCGTGATAGCGATTTACGGGTTTACGAGCCCGTGATCGGCGATCCGACTCAACAATCGATCACGAACCTTACGCGATGTACTCGGTAACATCGGTCGATGTTGCTCATCGATCGTGATGCGCATCACTCGACTGCTCGTCGAGCACTCGACTGATGACCCTCCGCCTCGATGAACAGTACCATCAGTCGACTGATGTATCCCATCAGTCGACTGATGTTCAAGCAGTCGAGTCATGAAGCTAGCACTTTCGGTGATGACGTATCGTGCTCTGATGTTATCGGTCGTGATATCGATTTCGATTACGAAATCTCGATTTCTTCATTAATTTATTTCATTTTATCATGTTTATTCTTGTATATCGAACATATTGATGTTATAATTATATTCATGTATTCGTTAATATATTTTAATGTTTTATTTCATTTTTGCAAACATTAACATTCAATGATTTCCAAATCCTAACATCTCACCCTTTCTAAGTGTTAAAATACACAACCAAGGTAAAAGACTTGTTTTGTGAGATGCAATCCATCCTAGACATTCCTTCCATGCAAATATATGGCAAAACATATGAAGCATGGTGAGTACAAGACATCAAGTTGTGTGACACTTGAGTATCACTCTTGATGTTACTTTTACATGAACTTTTAAAGTGTGCCAACAATCAAAGTTACACACTATGATCTCTAAATCTAGATTGTGCCAATTTTATTGATTTTCATGTTTTTCAAAAAAAATATTGGCACATCCTAAAACCCTTTAGGATTAAAGCTCAAATGTTTTTCCAAGGCACCCATAACCTTGAAAATAACCTAAAATGCCACCTTTACCATGGTTGAGTTACCTACTCATCCAATCATGGTTGGCACATTCTAATCCATTTAACGTGAATCAATCACGCTCTTTGGAACCCAAAATCTATTTGAGCTCATTGAATTAATTAGGTATTCCTTAGGGATAACCTCCCTAGATACCTTCCTAATGACCCTCCTAGGCTTGTTAGCCTTGGTCATTGCGGTCTTACCTAGGTTGACTTTAGAGGTAACTCCCCTTGCAACCTTGGTCTTCCTAGACCTAGTTTGTGTTCCATAGTCAAATGGAACACAATGATAAGTCACCTTAGGCTTAGGTTTGTGACCCAAACCTTTCTTTCTCTCGGTTGACTATTGTCTTTTGGGTCCTAAATGTTGACTTTGAGATCTTGACCCTTGACTTTGACCATTAGACCCTTGAAATTGATTTTGTAGCTTATTTAGGGTCTTTTCTAGTTTTTCAAGCCTTGACCTTAAAGCTTGATTCTCTAATTCTAATTGCCCAAATGATTTTTGATTAGGTTTTTGGAAATTATCATTTGCCTTAGGCATATGTTTACTCTTATTGGAATTAATACCTAGATGATTTTCGATTTTCTTAATTACTTTCTTAGGAAAGATATTTCTAGGGACATTAGTCCCAAATTTCTCCTTCTTTGAAATAGGCCTAGATTTATCATTCCTAGCATGCTTTGATTCATGAGTAATAGCAACATTATTTGAATTAACTCTAGCATGCTTTTGCTTAGAATTTAAAGAATGAGCATTATGAAAATATACCTTAGGGTTTGCCTTAGTAGCTCCCCCTACTTGTGATACTCCTTCTTGGATCTTCTTGCTCCCCCTAGGACATTGATTTTGGTAATGTCCCGGTTGCCGACATTTGAAGCAAATGATATGCTCCTTGTTTTTAGATGATGGGGAACCGACATCCTTTGACTTTTGTTGACTTTTAGGCGCCGGAGGAGTCTTCTTAACCTTCTTTGGGCACTTGCTCTTGTAGTGCCCATACTCCCTACACTCAAAACACAATATATGGATTTTATTTGAAATTTGAGTGTTTGAGTTACCTAGTTCGATGGTGAGGATCTCTTGAGCTTGTTCTTCCTCTTGACCGGATATAGATGTTACTTCTTGTTGCTCCGGTGTTGAGGATGCTCTAATCTCCTCAATCCTAGAATTGGATACTTCTTCCACTTCTTCCACCTCTTCTTTCTCCGATCCGGAGATTGACTCCTCACTTCCTTGTGAGAATGATGAATTAGCCTCTTCGGTCTCTTCCTCTTGGACCGATTGTGAGCCTTCATGATATTTTGTCACTTGACTCCAAAGCTCTTTGGCATCCTTGTACTCACCTAGCTCACACATAATTTTATTAGGAATCAAATCAACCAAGAATTTAATTACCTTTGTATTCTTTTCGAACTCTTGGATTTGTTCCTCGGTCCACTTCTTCATCTTGAGAATTCCTCCCTTGGGCCCTTTTGGATATTGAAATCCCTCCATCAAAATGCCCCACTCTTCAAAGTCCTTCATCATCAAGAATTCTTCAATCCTCACCTTACATTGATTGAATCCTTCTTGTCCATAGAAGGTATAAGGGATAGGTGTATTGATATCCCATCCAAGCTTGTCTTGGAATTCCATCTTCACTCTCTAGCGTCTTGCTCCCGGTTGTTAATCCGTTGAAGAGCCACTAGGCTATGATACCAATTGTAGAATATTTGACGCTGCTAGAGGTGGGTGAATAGCGTAGAATTAGTTCGTAGATGGAATTTGTTCGTGTTTGTTTCTACAATTTCATTAGCGCAGCGGAAATAGAAAAGTAATAATGATAACGAAATGCACAACACGCTAACACAACGATATAACGTGGTTCGGAACCGCACGGTTCCTACTCCACGGATCGAGCTCTACGAGCTCTAGTGATGCACATGCAACCACTAATAAACACTCTTTATCGGAACAATCCGGAGGCGGAGAAACCTCGTACAATAATGATTACAATAATAATCAATTAGATACAAGCAAATACAATATAAAATACAAATGCAAGTAAAGGAAAAACATTTTACAAGAGCTTTGGATTGCTTGATCTTTGATTGCCTTGAACTAGCTTTGAAGGACTGGAAAGCACCAACTTCCCCCTTCAATTTCGCCCAAGAAAATCGCTATCTTTTCCTCCATCACGAGCTCCTTATATAGCTTCAACCTGTGCTGGAAAAGGTCAATCGATCTGATCGGGACCATCATCGATATGCCTATTGTCGTGAGACAACGGCTAGATCCACATTGGATAAGTCCAACGGATCTACCATCAGTCGACTGATCATACCCATCAGTCGACTGATGGAGTCCTCACTCGACCAGTCGAGTCTCGACTCCATTCTGTGGCTGATTTCTCAAGCACCGGTCGGTGATCACCGCGATCGATCGGCCGCTCAGCTCATCGATCAGCTGAAACCATAACCCACAGTCAAACCCTAGTTAACTCGGTTCAGTCGACTGCCACATGGCACCAGTCGACTGGCACACCTCAAACATGAGGTTTTAGCCCAAGTATGGTTCCCCCATACTTGATAGACCACCCTTAGCCTAGACCTAAGCCTTCTAGCCACCTCCATTAGCCTCACGTCTCTCGGATCCCTCCAAGTCATCCATGACTTGTTCATCCATCGCGCTAGCCTTCAGGTGCTTCCATCGACTATGTCATGCTAACGGTGTCTACACCGCTAAGGCACATTAGACTTACGCCTCCAAGACTCCGCTTGGACTTTACGCCGCCAATCATTGGACTTATGCTGCCAAGCTCCCGCTTGGACTTTACGCCGCCAATATCAAACCCTTGGACTTCTCAAATGCCAAGACTCAAGCTTGGACTTTCCCTTGCCAAGAACCATGCTTGGACTTTACCAAATGCCAAGTGTCCCACTTGGACTTCCCATGCCAAGTACTCAAGACTTGGACTTTCCCATGACAATTATATTGTCATATGTTTTTGTCGAAACATCAAAATATCACTCGAGTCAAACTCGAGTCCTGGTCAATCGTGACCTGGGCCGATTGCACCAACAACACTTTGCTTGTTTCCTTGTTTAGTTAAACTCTTGCATGCTTTAGTTTACTTTACTTGCTTAATTTAGAACGGACTAGATAGGAAACAAAGTAGTTTAAACTTGAACAACCTAGTACTAAGACGAAGTGAACTGATAGTAAGTTAAGAAAGCTCTTCGAAGTGCATGTCTAGGAAGTGGTCGTTGCTCCGATACCCAAGAAGGCCATGTGCCTCGCCACGACCTGGTGCACTAAGTCGAGTGGAACTGACCGAAGCTAACTCACTAAGTCTTTGACTAGTTAGACCATGGCTTCATCCAAAGTGAATCAAGTACTTGATTCCTTTATTGACTTTGTCTAGGAAGTGGTCATTGTTCCGATATCAAAGAAGGTCATGTGCCTCGCCACGACCTAGAAGTCAATGCTGGAAAAACCTACTTGACTAACTAAAACTAAGCTTGAATCTAATACAAGTTTAAAAACTTTGAAAATGCTTATTAAATTTAAATAAGATAAAAAGAAAGTCTCATCTCACAAAACCCATAGGAGTAACGTGTATTGAAATCCTAGCTTGGGTGAGATGATTTAGAATTTAATCAAGCTTAATTAGCTTAATACAATTTACGTAACTTAACAAATTTAAACTTATCAAATTTATTTAAACTAAATATAACCTAATAAATTTACCTAAACTAAACTTAACTTAAACTAAACAAAATTAACTTAATTAAACTTAACTTAACAAATTTAACTAAATTTAATTCAACCCAACCAACTTAATCAACTCAAATTAATCAATTCAATTTAATAAAATTAAATTAATCAACGAAATTAACCTAATAAAATCATCTAAATTGAACGAAACATAAAAATTAAAATTAATCAATTTCAGTTGACTGGACAATTTCCAATCGACTCGAAAAGAGTCGACTGAATCAGCATCAGTTGCCTCCGAGCCTCGAGAAGGTAAAACGTGACTTCAGTCGACTAAAATTGATTCAGTCGACTGAAATAAAATGGTAGATAAAAGTTAGGCATCAGAGTAAATGGTAAAATTAATTACAATCGACTGAAATAGGTTCAGTCGACTCAAATTCAGTCTATTGCCTATTTACAGTCGACTGGATTCAGTCTATAAGAACAATGCCAAAACGACTCACAACCATCGTAATCCACCATGAAAACCCTATTTTTAGCCCTCCGAAGGGTCTAGGTCATCATATCTCTTTAACATCATCCATAATGCCGAGGTAATAAATCTAAACCTTTAATTTCAATTACTTTCAATAAATATTGAATATTTGTAATTCAAGTAGGGGTAAAAGAAGAGCTATTGAGGTTGAGTGATCTACTCCGTGCATGGTCATTAGGTTCCCTACTAAGAGGCATAGGATTAGGTTTGAGAACACGCTTTATATTCCCATGCCTACTAGATACATAAGTAGATCATACTTTAGTAAATCATGCATACCCAGTATAGAAGTCATAACACATTATGGGTTAGAAAAACTGGTTTATTGCAAAAACTCTATTAACATAGACTTATGTGCAGAGTTTTTCAATAATTTTAGTAAAATTGATGATCTTGCATATTCGACTAGAGTACAGGGTAAGAATTTTATTTTTACCCCCTCTATGTTGAGAGCATCTAGGACTCATGCATTTATCATGTCCGGTTGCATGTTTTCCATCTATGGAGTTACCGTACGGTGACCCCTATTCACACATTACATTAGATAGGATTCACTTGTATCTATTTGGTGAGGAGAGGACTCCATTTGTGAGTATCTTCAGTTCCACCAGACTCAGAGTACAGGACTATGCCCTATATCGAGTTATAGTGAACTGCATTTTGCCACTCACCACTAGGGACATCACTATGATGCGTCCCTATCATTCATTTTTTACTTTATGCACTTAGTCATAGGTTAGATATAGACATTAGTTTACAAATATTTCATTCCATCATTTGCCATTCTAGGTCAGTTACAAGCAGGAAGGTGCATTTGCCTTACTGCCATGTCATCACATCCCTCTTAGCTACATTAGGGTTTGATGTTACCATAGATAACAACAAACAACTTATTGAGTACGACATGATTGGTTCTAGGTAGTTTGGGTTAGCTAAAATAGGTTTAGATGAAAATAATGTCCTAGCATGAAAGAGAGATGGCCTTCAGCCCCAGCCCCAGCCTGAGCCGGAGCAAGAGCCTGAACCTGAGGTTGACCCTGAGCACCACTCCGAGTCTGAGCATTAGGAAGCCCCAAGATTCGATAGTTTATCACCATTTCTTGGGATTCCAGAACCTCCGACTATTGCAGAGAGATTATCCAGATTGGAGGATGCGATGCAGCGCCAGGAGCAGCAGCATCAGGCTCGTCATCTTGAGATGATGCAGATGTTATCGATGCAGAGAGAGGATCATCGAGAGATGATGGAGATTCTTAAGTCTTGGAGCATGGGTCATCCACCACCTCCTCCTCCACCTTCCTCTTCTGACAAGGAATGTTATGATATTTGAACTTAATTAATGAATTTAACAACTTTTAAATCTTGTGTGTGGATTGGTTTATGCTTGGATGTTTTCATGCTCATTACTCAAAATTTATTTTGAAAAATAATATTTTGGGATTCATGCTTGGACTATCATGTTTGCATCATCTTGAACAATAAAAAAAATGAGGGGGAGGTTTGAAAGAATTTAAAATAGAATTTTGAAAATTAAAATTCTATGAAAAATATTTTTATTTGAGTGGGAGTTACAATTCTTTGAAAAATATTTTTATTTGAGGGGGAGTTAAAATTCTTTAAAAAATATTTTTATTTGAGGGGAGTTATAATGTGAGATATCAAAAAATAAAATAATAATAAAATATCTCTTGTTAATTAAGAAATTATCTTATATGATTTTACAGGAATTTTTAAAAAAAATTCTGGATTCAAATGGAGTTCATATGACCTCTTAGGAGGAAAATTAAAGTTTAAATAGGTGGTTGGGTCAACTTAGGCTAGCTTGGACTTAACCTAAGCTAGCTTAATCATAAGGGGCCAATTTTTAAAGCTCGAACCCGACCCATTTGCAAGTTCCCATTTCTTTCCTCCATCGAGATTTCTTCCTTTGCTCATCGCGACCTAGCTATTTCTCTGCTTCTCTCCACCGATCGCATCCTCTCGATTTCTCCATCGCTGCCACTCCTCAATCTCCCTAATTCCTAGCCTTTTCGATCGCCCCAGCCGCTGCACCGATAGCATCGCCTCCCATTCGTGTGTCTCCACAACCGCGGACACGACATCGTTTCTCCTCTTCATCATCGCTTCAACGGATCGCGTGTCTCCAACCGCCGCGAGGTTGATCCATTGCTACCTCATCGCCATCGCTCGAGCTAGATCATCGTCGATGAGTTTTTTGGTGCGGATCTCGAGCTCTGCAATCTAAATGTCGCATGGTCAGCTGCTTAGATCTTCGTTGATGCACTCTTCTTCTTTCGATGCCACGATAGTTGGGATCCTTGTAGCGATTGCTAGCGAATGGGAGCACGGCGGTTTGATGCTTTGTAGCGACCAGTAGATCTAGACATTCCTTTGGGTAATTTCATAGTCATTTCTGTGTTTGTTTGGATTTTAGATTCATATAGAAATTTAGGTTAAGGCTGATTAATGATTGGTTAAAGTGGGTATGTGGAGGTTGTCAATCTTAGAGAAGTTTATGGTTTCTACATTTATAGGTTGTGAGGATCCTTGTGAATCCAATTGGGCTATGTAAATTGAACGTTTGAGGTAAGTTCATATTTGAATGGTTGCAAATGCTTATCGTTTGATAGGTTGTTAGTTAATCTAAGTGTGATGGATGCTACTATAATTTGCAATTGATGTTGTAATTGAATTGGAGATTAGGTGAGTTTTGACCTGATCATGCTATAGAGTGCAGTAGTAATATTGTTCTATGATCCTTGTTATATTGGGTGGATGGTGGATTTGCATGTTGTATTTGGACAAGGAATTGATTCAGAATAAAGGGATTTATAACTAATTACTTGTATGATTAGTGGGATCACAAGGTAGGATGAATAACTCTCATTTTAGAGATGATTGTGAATTATATGAATCCATAAAGGGAATGATTAGTAGGGGCTAACTAATTAGAGTTTAGGGTGATGCTAGAGATCTATTGATATATATATTGCATGTTGCAGGATTTTGATTCGAGACATTCTTGGACATGAAGACTATCAGCATAGCCTACATATCAGGTGGGTAATATTTCTACCCTGGTCAAGTAGTTTGAAATCTTAGTGCATGATATTATATATATTAATGACTTCATTACCTTGACTCCACTCTTGTTATTATATGCTTGATACTTAGTCTTTGCACTTTGAGATGCACTGTTGTTGATGTTATATTTCATTCATCGTTATGAATTCTCGACACTATGATATGTGGACCTATAGATGCTTAACTATATGTATGTAGCTGTGTATGATTGTAGTCTTGACTTGTGTCTTTAGGATTAATCATCCGGGGGTGGGTGATATCCTTAAGATAGAGTTGATGGTTGTTTCATCTTCCTTTTTGTTGTATATCCACTATGAATCATGTATTTGTGTATGGTTGTGTGAGTTGTCAATAGTGTGATGCTACGGACTGGAGGTCCTAGCATGGTTGATTGTTGGTAGTGGGTTGCTACGGACTAGAGGTCCTACCTTAGTTGATTGTTGATAGTGAGTTGCTATGGATTGGAGGTCCTAGCATAGTTGATTGTCGATTGTGGGTTGCTACGTACTGGAGGTCCTAGCATAGTTGACTGTCAGTTGTGTATGACTCTCTGTTGGATGGAGAGTGTGTTGTGTATGTGTGGTTGTGCATTCATTCCATTTACATGTATGCTGACGACTTGGTCTCCCTTGTGGTTAAGAGGGTCGTCAGTCATACTGTTTCCACGGTTACTCATTGTAGTAGTAGCTGGTGTGAGGGTTGTTGGGTTTCCCCGACACCGCGACGATTGTGTGTTCAAACATGTTTCGTAAACATGTGCACAACGGAAAAATTAAAAGCAATAAATCAAATTTATTACAACATACACATCACACGCATGCAAGATACAACATGTGTAGACATAATCACAGTTTCAAATTTTGCAATAAAAGGAAATTACGTTAGTTATACCTGATGTATCACGTGCAGCGGGAATGTCATCAACCGGAGTAACTCTCGCTAGAATTGCCTCTATCCATATCCACGCCGAGTACCGTCGGAATAGCTTCACCAAGCTACGAGCCTCATCTTCTTAGGAGTCACTAGCCTCGTGTCGAAGACAATGTGATTGAGAGGAGATCACAATTCGAATCAAAATTCGGATGCAAAATGAGTCCCCAAAAACTCGCTTCACCAAAGAGGTATTCATCAACCGATTGATGAATCCTTGGTCCTCCACCTATAAGGATTACCGGAGATCCAATCCCCGGCAAGGAAGTCACTGTCGGAGCTCCAAATGTCATCCAAACGACGCTCCGACAAGAAGGAAACAAGCTGTCCAAAAACTGGACAGCTTGGTGGAGGACTTGGCGCCGACCAAAGGAGTTGGTTGGCTAATCCTTGGTCACCAGAGCCAAGGTGGATCGCTGGAGGGTCACCGGAGGGGTGGCCAGCAGCAGCTGGACACCGGCGGCACAAAGGGGCGGCGGCTCAAGAGCTGGGTGTGGATCCTCTTGGGTGGCGGCAAGGAGAAGAGAGGGAGAGGAGAGGAAGAGAAGTTTCCAAAATTTAACTTAGGGCTCTCCAAACCTCTAGCCACGCTTTTATAGAGCACGTGTTTCTTAACCATCAAGAAACCTTCTCCTTAGAGTTATTGGTTCATAACCAAAATCCATTAACCCGCTCCAATAACTTAAGTTAAAATAAACCGAACCGAGATGGTCTATTTTAAGTTAAAACGAACCGAACCAACTTTGGTTCATTCGTTTAAAACAAACCAAACCACTTTGGTTTATTTTCCACCATTGGATTAGAACCAAACCAATTTGGTTTATCCATCATGTCTTCATAAGACTCGACCCATCCATGCTTCTATTGCGACTGGAATGATTTCATGCTTGCTCCTTGTTTGGTCTAACCAAATCTAGTTTCTCTCGATATGAGAATCTCATTCTCAAGCTCATTTTAAATCCTTCAGATTACACTCGTTGTGTGTGTGACCAAATAGGTTCTCGATTTATATTGGCCGTCTATAATTAACCATTAATTATAGAACAATCATGAGTGGTACCTAGTAGTACATCATGATCCCCAATTAATCGGAAAATCAATGGTTGATTCTAGAACCATTTCTAAAATCCTTCAGCAGTGACAATTAATCGTTCCTCGTTCCCTTCACTCATCTTGTACCCACTTGGTTCAGGATATGGTCTATAGTGTCAATTCCCACTAGGCTGACTATGTCACACCTAGCCCAAGTATCATTTCCTCATCCTACAGATTCTAGTTACTACACATGTATCCAAGAGTACCTTACTCTAAACATGTAATGCTTTGGCTAAAGACTTTAGTAACAATCCGACGAGAGGCCATGAGTATACATCTCCTCGCAAGGAGTGATGAATCCTTTATAGGCTATTTAAACAACTTCGACCACTACGACTTATACCCAATCATCCCGGGTCCACATCTCCTCAGAGATGCTTGATTAAGATGTTAAAGCATAAGTCTTCATGACCAAGATGACTTGAATACCGCAAGTCAAAGGAACATCGCACTTAAGCTGCAGTAAGAACATCATTGACATATCTATATATGCAGAGAACCATATGAAGTCTTACAGCTAGTCACTCCAATGAACTAGTTACCATAACTAGCATCCACGATTAACTCCGGACCTCACAATGTCTCCAGCTAGTGAGAATCAGCTGCTTGGATACACCAAAGAGTATACCTCGTGCTAGTCTTGACAAAATTGATGGTGTCCAAATCCATCAATTCAACGACTAGGGATAATTTCATTACATCACAATTACACATGTAGAGATACTCACTAGTTGTGATCCAATAAAAAATTCTCTCATGTTGTGAATCGTATTGTGGACATTCAGTAAATGAGTTTAATATCTAATCAAATACATGAAAACATGTATACTCAAATAATGAATCTTCATTTATCATATAAATGGTTTAAACATAAGGCGATTGCCTTAGGACACCTCTCATATATAACTAACAAACTCCCACTTGGCCTAATGCCATTCGCTATGGTATCCAATACCATAAGCCCTAACATGGCCCTCAAACTTACTTTGAGGCAAGGCCTTAGTTAAAGGGTCCGCTAAGTTCCTTTCAGTGGCGATCTTCTCGATTTGTATTTCCTTCCTACTTATGATCTCTCTGATCAAATGATAGCGGCGAAGCACATGTTTGGATCGTTGCTTAGACCACATTAAGTTCAGAGATGAACTTCTTGATCCAAACTGCTTCCTTTGCTGCTTCCAAAGCTGCAATGTATTCTACCTTAGTGGTAGAATTCGCTACGGTGTCTTGCTTGGAACCTTTCCAACTTATTGTGACTCAATTTAAGGTAAATACATAACCAGACTGAGACCTGGAATCATCCTTGTCTGTCTGGAAGCTGGCATCCGTATACCCGCGTATTACCATATCTCCTTCTCCATATATTAGGAACACATCCTTAGTTATTCTCAAGTACTTAAGGATCGTCTTAACAGCTGCCCAATGATCCATTCCTGGATTAGACTGGTATCTGCTCGTGACACTCAGAGCATACGATACGTCGAGCCTTATACATAACATAGCATACATGATAGATCCTATTACGGATGCATAGGGAATCTTATTCATGCAAATCTTCTCGTATTTTGTGCGTGGACACATAGACTTCAAAAGGTGTATCCCATGCCTGATGGCTAGGAAACCTTTTTTGGATTTTGACATGCTAAACCTCTTTAGCACTCGGTCTATAATGTAGACTGCGAAAGACCAAGCAACCGATTCGATCTATCCTTATAGATCATAATCCCAAGGATGTAGGTTACTTCTCCCAGGTCTTTCATGGAGAATATATTGGACAACCAAATTTTAACTGATTGTAAGATAGAAACATCATTTCCTATAAGTAATATGTCATCGACATACAATACTAGGAACACGACTGCACTCTCACTAACCTTCTTGTACACACAAGGTTCGTCCGGATTTTGTGAGAAATCAAACCTTTTGATTGTCTTATCAAAATGTTCGTAATATATGAGAGATGTCCTAAGGCAATCGCCTTATGTATGAACCATTTATATGATAAATGAAGATTCACTATTTCAGTATACATGTTTCATGTATTTGATTGGATCTTAAACTCATTTACTGAATGTCCACGATACGATTCACAGCATGAGAGAATTTGTGATTGGATCACAACTAGTGAGTATCTCTACATGTGTAATTGTGATGTATCGGAATTATCCCTAGTCGATGAATTGATGGATTTGGACACCATCAATTCTGTCGAGACTAGCACGAGGTATACTCCTTGGTGTATCCAAGCAGCTGATTCTCACTGGCTAGAGACATTGTGATGTCCGGAGTTGATCGTGGATGCTAGTTATGGTAACTAGTTCATCGGAGTGACCAGCCGTAAGACTTCATATGGTTCTCTACATATATAGATATGTCAATGAAGTTCTTACTGTAGCTTAAGTGCGATGTTCCTTTGACTTGCGGTATTCAAGTCATCTTGATCATGGAGACTTATGCTTTGACATCTTAAGCAAGCATCTCTTAGGAGATGTGGACCCGGGATGATTGGGTATAAGTCGAAGTGATTGAAGGTATTTGAATAGACTATAAAGGATTCACCACTCCTTGCGAGGAGATGTATACTCATGGCCTCTCGTCGGATTGTTACTAAAGTCTTTGGCCAAAGCATTACATGTTTAGAGTAAGGTACTCTTCGATACATGTGCAGTAACTAGAATCCGTAGGACGAGGAAATGATACTTGGGCTAGGTGTGACGTAGTCAGCCTAGTGGGGACTGCCACTATAGACCATGTCCTGAACCAAGTGGGTATAAGATGAGTGAAGGGAATGGGGCACGATTCATTCGAGCTGCTGAAGGGTTTCAGAAATAGTTCTGGATCAACCATTGATCTTTTCGGTTAATTGGGGATCATGATGTACTACTAGGTGCCACTCATGATCGTTCTATAATTAATGGTTAATTATAGATGGCCAACATAAATCGAGAACCTATTTGGTCAAACGCACAACGAGCGTAATCCGAAAGATTTAAAATGAGCTAGAGAATGGGATTCTCAGACCGAGAGAAACTAGGTTTGGTTGGACAAAACAAGAAGCGAGCATGAAATCGTTTTAGTCACAATGGAAGCATGGATGGGCCGTGTCTTATGAAGACATAATGGATGAACCAAAATGGTTTGATTCTAATCCAATGGAGGAGAATAAACCAAAGGGTTTGGTTTATTTTAAACGAATGAACCAAAAGTTGGTTCGGTTCATTTTAACTTAAAATAAACCATCATGGTTTGGTTTATTTTAACTTATATAAATGGAGCGGGTTAACGGGCCTTATGGTTATTATCCAATAACCATTAAGAGAGTTAGTTCTCTATAAAAGAGGGCTTAAACCCTAATCCAAAGCCCTAACCAAGTTTTGGCCGCCCACCTCTCCCTCCTCTTCATCTATTCGGCGCCAACACCCATTGCCGCCGCCCAGCTCCTTGTGCCGCCGTCCAAATTGTTGTCGGCATCCAAGTTTCGGCCGGTGATCCTCCGGCAACTCTCCAGTGATCTCCTTTGGGTTTGGCATCAAGGTGAGCTTCATCCTACCTTTTTGGCCGGCTCTAATTCCTCCACCAAAGCTGTCAAGTTTTCTGGACAGCTTGTTTCCCTCTCGTTGGAGCGTCGTTGGGACGACGTTTAGAGCTCCGACAGCGGTAGCCTTGCCGGGGATTTGATCTCCGGTAATCCTCTAAGGTGGAGGACGAAGGATTCGTCAAACGGTTGACGAATACCTCTCCGGAGAAGCGAGTCTTGAGGACTTGTTTTTGGATCCGAATTTGGATTCGGATCGTGATCATCTCTTGATCACATCATCTTCAACACGAGGCTAGTAACCCGTACAAAGACGAGGCTCGTGACTTAGCGAAGTCATCTCGAGGATACTCGGCGTGGATACGGATAGAGACGATTCTAGCGAGAATCGTTCCGGTTGATGCCGTTCCCGCTACACGTCATACGAAAGGTATACGTAGTTAAATTTCGTTTTATTGCAAATTTAAATTTACGGTTATGTCTACACATGTTGTACTATGCATGCGTGTGATGTGTGTGTTGTAATAAATGTAGATTTATTATTTTTATTTCTTCCGCTGTGCACATGTTTACGAAACATGTTCGAACACACACTCGCAGCGGTGCCGAAAACCCAACAGTGGTATCAGAGCCCAGGTTGTGTTTTGACATAATCATAAAATGGTTTTGCAATAGTCATAATGATATTTCTGGAAATTTTCTACTTTTGGAAAGTTAGAAGTATTTATGGAATTTTTTCAATTTTGGAAAGTCTAGAAGTATTTATGGAAATCTTCCAGTTTTGGAAAGTTGGAAGTATTTATGGAAATTGATATTTTCCATAAATAAAATATTTGATTATATTTTAGAAATTTATTTCCTAATTTAATCATGATTTGATTTGGGAAATCAAATTTTAAAATATTTTATTTCCATAAGTAGTTTTGATGATTTAGGAAATTGGTTTCCTAAATTGACTTTCCTTAATCAACCATTTCCATAAATAAAATATGTGATTAGATTTGGAAATTTGTTTCCTAATTTAATCATAATTTGATTTGGAGAATCAAATCTTAAACATATTTTATTTCCATAAATAGTTATGACATATAAGGAAATTATATACATGACATAATTGTATGCCATGTAATTGCATTAGATGCATATCATTATGCCATGCGTGTCATGACATGTAGATGTATGCCATGCCATGTAGATAATAGTTATTTGCATGCAAAGAAAATGAGACATAAAAACCCTTACTCAAAATTAAAGCCTACACCTTCCATTAATATGGTTAGAACCAGAGTTCCGTTTCTTGTTTGGGTTGTTGGACTCTCTCCAAGCCCAGCTCGAACCCGAACATGTTCAAACCATGGAATAGTTTAATATTAATATGGTAAGAGTCAGAGGTCAATCATTAGCTTTGGTTCTTGGACTCTCTCCAAGCCGGGCTAATTGGTTGAATGCGCTCTAACCATATTAAAACTATTTCTCGATTAATGGGTTGGCTTTAACCTGGAGCATCGGCTTGTTGGACTCTCTCCAAGGTCGATGTAAAGGGAGGTGAAGTTGGGTGCTATGCATATGATGCATACTTGTTAATGTGTTAACAACCCGATGTATGTATGAACATTCAATTAGCTGATAGCACATTGTGATAGTTGCATATACTTGATATGCAATCGGTATAGTTGATACCTACCGTCATAGTTATGAATGACTTGTTGGACTCTCTCCAAGGTTGTTCATATCTATGATGGATATCAGCCCATTCGGAGATGGACCTACGATCTCCCGAAGTGATTTTAGGGTTTTTGAAATTCGAAAAATGAATGGGATTTATAAATGTATATTGAAGCATTTTAAAATCATTTTCTCATATATGCTCGTTTTGTATTTCTAGGACATTAAATTGATCATGACGTCTTTGAATTTGCGCACTATTTTGGATTCAAACAAACTGACTGGGCCTAACTTTCTGGACTGGCTTAGAAACCTGTGAATTATTCTCAAGGCAGAAAAGCTTGCATATGTCCTTGAAGAGCCTCTTCCCAACCGTCCTAAGGACGATGCAACTCTAGACCAAATGTTGGTCTATCAGAAGCATGTGGCAGATTCTGAGCTGGCGAGTTGCATCATGCTAGCGGCGATGGTACCTGAGCTGCAAAAGCAGCATGAGCATATGGATGCTAATACTATGGTCTTCCATCTTCATGAGTTGTTCGATGAGCAAGCGAGATCCGAAAGGTTCGAGGTATCTAGGCTCCTCTTCACCACGAAGATGCAAGAAGGTTCGTCTGTAGTGCAGTTTGTGCTAAAGATGAACGGGTACATCGAGCGGCTAGCTACCCTCGGGTTTGTGATGGATCATGAGTTAAGTATTGACTTAATTCTGCATTGTTTGCCCAAGAGTTTCTCACAATTTGTGATGAACTATCGGATGAACAAATTAGAATCCACTATTCCCGAGCTCCTCAATATGCTGAAGACTGTGGAGCCTTCTGTGAAGCATGAGGAGAAGGCGGTTCTGTTAGTTGATTCCTCAAGGAAAGGTTCTAAGAGGAAGGCAAAAGAACAGAAGAAAGGGAAGAACAAAAAGGCAAAGAAGGCGGAACCAACGCAAAAGGGCACTTGCCATCATTGTGGCAAGGAAGGCCACTGGCGAAGAAACTGCAAGATTTATCTTGAGTCAATGAAGAAGAAAAGGCATCCGATGCCCCATCCTCTTCAGGTATATTCGTTATTGATTGTCATTTTATTTCCTTAGACACTTGGGTATTGGATACTGGGTGTGGCTCACATATATGTAATGACATACAGGGGCTAAGGAATAGAAGAAGACTCATCAGAGGGGAGTCAAATTTGCGAGTTGGCAATGGAGCAAAGGTTGCTGCGGTCGCCATCGGAACTTATTTGCTGAAGCTCCCTAGTGGACTAGTCTTGGAACTGGACAATTGCTATTATGTTCCTTCTCTAATAAAGAACATTGTTTCTATTTCCAGTTTAAATAGAAATGGTTTCCATTTGACGTTTAGTAACAATTGTTGTTATATAACTTTGAATGGCGTACTTTATGGAACTGGAACTTTGAGTAATGACATTAATACATTGGACATATCCAGTGACATTTTCAATATCGAAGCGAGCAACACGCGTGCTCGAAAGGGTAATCAATTAGACTCCTATATGTGGCATTGTCGTCTTGGCCATGTAAGTAAGAAACGCATGTCCGAATTACACCGATGTGGAATTCTAGAATCGTTTTAATTGGATTCATACGATACATGCGAATCATGCTTAAAAGGCAAGATGACTAAGTTATCTTTTACTGGAAAAGGTGAACGAGTGGGAGAGTTACTAGGTCTAATACATACTGATGTATGTGGACCTATGTCAACTCAAGCTTTAGGAGGCTATAGCTACTTCATTACCTTCACCGATGATCACTCACGGTTTGGGTATGTGTTCTTGATGAAACACAAGTCTGAAGCCTTTGAAAGGTTCAAAGAATTCAGAAATGAAGTAGAGAAACAACATGACAAGAGTATTAAAATACTTCGATCGGATCGAGGTGGGGAATACTTAAGTCAAGAGTTTCTTGATTATCTAAGAGACAATGGCATATTATCTCAATGGACTCCGCCATATACACCACAACATAATGGTGTATCTGAAAGGCGTAACCGGACCTTGTTGGACATGGTCAGGTCAATGATGAATCATGCGAATCTTCCCAAGTCCTTTTGGGGCTATGCACTTCAGACAACTGCTTACTTGTTAAACAGAATGCCTACCAAGGTAGTCTCTACTACTCCATATGAGATATGGAATAGTAAGAAACCTCATGTATCTTACTTGAGGATATGGGGTTGTCCTGCTTATGTGAAGCGGACAGTATCAGACAAATTGGATGCTAAGTCTGATAAATGTCTATTTATTGGATACCCTAAAGAAACAAGGGGTTACCAATTCTATCATCCTGTGGAATAAAAGGTGTTTGTTTCAAGGCATGCTGTGTTTCTAGAGAAAGAGTTTCTCTTGCAAGAAAACAGTGGGAGTGTCGTCGAGCTTGAGGAGGCTCGAGAGACTCAAATAGACATTAATGAGATACATGGTGAAGCACAACAGCCGCCAACTCATAGTGATGAGCAATCGGCTGGACCTATTGTAACACCACATCTTTGTAGATCTAGTAGAACACGCAATATTCCTAAGAGATATGGATTTCTCGTAAGTGAATCGAACGACGTGTTACTCATTGATGATGAGGAGCCTACTAGTTATGAAGAAGTGCTGACAAGTTCAGAAAGGGATAAGTGGCTTGATGCCATGAAGTCGGAAATGGATTCCATGTATGAAAACCAAGTTTGGAACTTGGTTGACTCACCTGAAGGCATAAAGCCTATAGGGTGCAAGTGGGTTTTCAAGAAGAAAATCGACATGGATGGTAATGTGATTACCTATAAGGCTAGATTGGTAGCGAAAGGATATCGTCAAAAGCAAGGTGTTGATTATGATGAAACCTATTCGCCTGTAGCTATGCTTAAATCCATTCGGATGCTCCTGGCCATAGCGGTTCATTATGATTATGAGATATGGTAGATGGATGTGAAAATAGCTTTCCTTAATGGAAACCTGCTTGAGGACGTGTATATGATACAGCCTGAGGGTTTCACATCGGTTGATAAAACCAAGGTATGCAAATTACGACGGTCCATTTATGGATTGAAGCAGCATCCAGGAGCTGGAATATCCGTTTTGATGAGACGATCAAAAAGTTTGATTTCTCACAAAATCCAGACGAACCTTGTGTGTACAAGAAGGTTAGTGGGAGTGCAGTCGTGTTCCTAGTATTATATGTCGATGACATATTACTTATAGGAAACGATGTTTCAATCTTATAGTCAGTGAAGGTTTGGTTATCCAAGACATTCTCCATGAAAGACCTGGGAGAAGCAACCTACATCCTCAGGATTAAGATCTATAGAGATAGATCGAAACGGTTGCTTGGTCTTTCGCAGTCTACATATATAGACCGAGTGCTAAAGAGGTTTAGCATGTCGGAATCCAAGAAAGGTTTCTTACCCATCAGGCATGGGGTACACCTTTCGAAGTCTATGTGTCCGCGCACAGAAGACGAGAGGATTTGCATGAGTAAGATTCCCTATGCATCCGCAATAGGATCTATCATGTATGCTATGTTATGTACGAGGCCCGATGTATCGTATGCTCTGAGTGTCACGAGCAGATACTAGTCTGATCTAGGAATGGATCATTGGGTGGCTGTTAAGATGATCCTTAAGTACTTAAGAAGAACTAAGGATGTGTTCCTAATATATGGAGAAGGGGACATGGTGATACGCGGGTATACGGATGCGGCTTCGAGACCAGACAAGGATGATTCAGTCTCGATCTGAATCGTGTTCACCTTGAATAGGCGTAGTGAGTTGGAAAAGTTCAAACAAGACAACATGGATTCTACCAGCGAGGCGGGAATACATTGCGGCGGGCGACAAAAGGCGGTTTGGATCAAGAAGTTCATTTATGAACTTGGTGTGATTCCTGCCATTGTTGAAGCAATACCGGTCTACTGCGACAACAATGGAGAAATTGCAAAGGCGAAAGAGCCGAGGTCTCATCAACGATCCAAACATGTGCTTCGCCGCTATCATCTTATCAGAGAGATCATCAGTAGGAACGAAATACAAATAGAGAAAATTCCCACTGAAAGGAACTTAGCGGATCCTTTGACTAAAGCATTACCTCAAAGTAAGTTTGAGGGTCATGTTAGTGCTTATGGTATTGGATACCGTAGCGATTGACATTAGGCCAAGTGGGAGTCTGTTCGTAATATATGAGAGATGTCCTAAGGCAATTGCCATATGTATGAACCATTTATATGACAAATGAAGATTCACTATTTGAGTATACATGTTTCATGTATTTGATTGGATCTTAAACTCATTTACTGAATGTCCACGATACGATTCACAGCATGAGAGAATTTGTGATTGGATCACAACTTGTGAGTATCTCTACATGTGTAATTGTGATGTATCGGAATTATCCCTAGTTGATAAATTGATGGATTTGGACACCATCAATTCTGTCGAGACTAGCATGAGGTATACTCCTTGGTGTATCCAAGCAGCTGATTCTCACTGGCTGGAGACATTGTGATGTCCGAAGTTGATCGTGGATGCTAGTTATGGTAACTAGTTCATCGGAGTGACCAGCCGTAAGACTTCATATGGTTCTCTGCATATATAGATATGTCAATGAAGTTCTTACTGTAGCTTAAGTGCGATGTTCCTTTGACTTGCGGTATTCAAGTCATCTTGATCATGGAGACTTATGCTTTGACATCTTAAGCAAGCATCTCTAAGGAGATGTGGACCCGGGATGATTGGGTATAAGTCGAAGTGATCGAAGGTGTTTGAATAACCTATAAAGGATTCACCACTCCTTGCGAGGAGATGTATACCCATGGCCTCTCGTCGGATTGTTACTAAAGTCTTTGGCCAAAGCATTACATGTTTAGAGTAAGGTACTCTTCGATACATGTGCAATAACTAGAATCTGTAGGACGAGAAAATTATACTTGGGCTAGGTGTGACGTAGTCAGCCTAGTGGGGACTGACACTATAGACCATGTCCTGAACCAAGTGGGTATAAGATGAGTGAAGGGAATGGGGCACGATTCATTCGAGCTGCTGAAGGGTTTCAGAAATATTTCTGGATCAACCGTTGATCTTTTCGGTTAATTGGGGATCATGATGTACTACTAGGTGCCACTCATGATCGTTCTATAATTAATGGTTAATTATAGACAACCAACATAAACTGAGAACCTATTTGGTCACACGCACAACGAGCGTAATCTGAAAGATTTAAAACGAGCTCGAGAATGGAATTCTCAGACTGAGAGAAACTAGGTTTGGTTGGACTAAACAAGAAGCGAGCATGAAATCGTTTCAGTCTCAATGGAAGCGTGGATGGGCCGTGTCTTATGAAGACATAATGGATGAACCAAAATGGTTTGGTTCTAATCCAATGGAGGAGAATAAACCAAAGGGTTTGGTTTATTTTAAACGAATGAACCAAAAGTTGGTTCGGTTTGTTTTAACTTAAAATAAACCATCATGGTTTGGTTTATTTTAATTTATATTAATGTAGCGGGTTAACGGGCCTTATGGTTATGATCCAATAACCATTAAGAGAGTTAGTTCTCTATAAAAGAGGGCTTAAACCCTAATCCAAAGCCCTAACCAAGTTTTGGCCGCCCACCTCTTCATCTATTCGGCGCCAACACCCATTGCCACCGCCCAGCTCCTTGTGCCGCCGTCCAAATTGTTGTCGGCGTCCAAGCTTCGACCGGTGATCCTCCGGCAACTCTCCGGTGATTTCCTTTGGGTTTGGCATCAAGGTGAGCTTCATTCTACCTTTTTGGCCGGCTCTAATTCTCCACCAAAGCTGTCCAGTTTTTTGTATAGCTTGTTTCCCTCTCGTCGGAGCATCGTTGGGATGACGTTTAGATCTCCGACAGCGGTAGCCTTGCTGGGGATTTGATCTCCGGTAATCCTCTGAGGTGGAGGACGAAGGATTCGTCAAACGGTTGATGGATACCTCTCCGGAGAAGCGAGTCTTGAGGACTTGTTTTTGGATCCGAATTTGGATTCGGATTGTGATCATCTCTCGATCACATCGTCTTCAACACGAGGCTAGTAACCCGTACAAAGACGAGGCTCGTGACTTAGTGAAGTCATCCCGAGGATACTCGGCGTGGATACGGATAGAGACGATTCTAGCGAGGATCGTTCTGGTTGATGCCGTTATCGCTACACGTGATACGAAAGGTATACGTAGTTAAATTTCCTTTTATTGCAAATTTAAATTTACGATTATGTCTACACATGTTGTACTATGCATGCGTGTGATGTGTGTGTTGTAATAAATGTAGATTTATTATTTTTATTTCTTCCACTGTGCACATGTTTACGAAACATGTTCGAACACACATTCGCTGCGGTGCCGGAAACCCAACACAAAACGGATATTCCATCTCCTGGATGCTTGCTTTAGTCCATATATGGACCGTCGTAGTTTGCATACCTTGATTTTATCAACTGATGTGAAACCCTCAGGCTGTATCATATACATGTCCTTAAATAGGTTTCCATTAAGGAAAACTATTTTCACATCCATCTGCCATATCTCATAATTATAATGAGCCGCAATGGCCAGGAGCATCCGAATGGATTTAAGCATAGCAATAGGTGAATAGGTCTCGTCATAATCAACACATTACTTTTGACGATACCCTTTCGCCACCAATCTAGCCTTATAGGTAATCACATTACCATCCATGTCGGTTTTCTTCTTGGAAACCCACTTGCACCCTATAGGCTTTATGCCTTCAGGTGGGTTAACCAAGTTCCAAACTTGATTTTCATACATGGAATCCATTTCCGACTTCATGGCATTAAGCCATTTATCCATTTCTAAACTTTTCAGAACATCTTCATAACTGGTAGACTCCTCATCATTAATGAGTAATACATCGTTCGATTCACTTACAAGAAATCCATATCTCTAAGAAATATTGCGTGTTCTACTAGATCTACGAAGATGTGGTGTCACAATAGATCCAGTTGATGGCTTATCACTATGAGTTATCGGTTGTGGTGCTTCACCAGGTATCTCATCAATGTCTATTGGAGTCTCTTGAGCCTCCTCAAGCTCAACGACACTCCCACTATTTTCTTTCAAGAGAAACTCTTTCTCTAGAAACACAACATGCCTTGAAACAAACACGTTTTGTTCCACAGGATGATAGAATTGATAACTCGTTTCCTTAGGGTATCCAATAAATAGACATTTATTAGACTTAGCATCCAGTTTGTCTGATACAGTCCGCTTTACATAAGCAGGGCAATCCCATATCTTCAAGTAAGATAAATGAGGTTTCTTACTATTCCATATCTCATATGGAGTAGTAGAGACTACCTTGGTCGGGACTCTGTTTAACAAGTAAACAGCAGTCTGAAGTGTATAGCCCCAAAAGGACTTGGGAAGATTTGCATGATTCATCATCGACCTAACCATGTCCAACAAGGTTCAGTTTTGCCTCTTAGATACACCATTATACTATGGTGTATACGGCGGAGTCCATTGAGACAATATACCATTGTCCCTTAGATAATCCAAAAACTTTTGACTCAAGTATTCACCACCTCAATCCGATCAAAGTATTTTAATACTCTTGCCAAGTTGTTTTTCTACTTCGTTTTTGAATTCTTTGAACTCTTCAATGGCTTCAGACTTGTGTTTCATCAAGAACACATACCCAAACCGTGAGTGATCATCGGTGAAGGTAATGAAGTAGTTATAGCCTCCTAGAGCTTGAGTTTATATAGGTCTGCATACATTAGTATGTTTTAGACCAAGCAACTCTCCCACCGATTCACCTTTTCCCGTAAAAGGTAACTTAGTCATCTTGCCTTTTAAGTATGATTCGCATGTATCATATGAATCTAATTCAAACGTTTCCAGAATTCCACATCGGTGTAATTCAGACATGCATTTCTTACTTACATGGCCAAGATGACAATGCCACATGTAGGAGGCTAATTGATTATCTTTTCGAGCACGCTTATTGCACACTTCGATATTGAAAATGTCACTGGATATATCCAACGTATAAATATCATTGCTTAAAGTTTCAGTGCCATAAAGAACGTCATTCAAAGTTATGTAACAACAATTGTTACTAAAAGTGAAATGGTACCCATTTCTATTCAAACAAGAAATAGAAATGATATTCTTTATCAACGAAGGAACATAAAAGCAATTGTCCAATTCTAAGACAAGTCCTGTAGGGAGTTTCAACAAATACATTCCGATAGTGAGTTCAACAACCTTTGCTCCATTCCCAAAACGTAAATTTGACTCTCCCTTGACGAGTCTTCTTCTATTTCTTAGCCCATGTATGTCATTACATATATGTGACCCACACCCAGTATCCAATACCCAAGTGTCTGAGGAAATAGAATGACAATCAATAACGACGATATCTAAAGAAGATGGGGCATCTGATGCCTTATTCTTCTTCACGGACTCAAGATAAATCTTGCAGTTTCTTCACCAATGGCCCTCCTTGCCATAATGATGGCAAGTGCCCTTTTGAGTTGGTTCTGTCTTTTTAGCCTTTTTCTTCTTCCCCTTGTGTTGTTCCTTTAACTTCCGCTTAGAACCTTTCTCGAGGAATCAACTAACAACACTATTCCCTGCTCATGCTTCACAGAAGGCTCCACAATCTTCAACATGTTGTGCAGTACCACAGAAGAACCTTATTGCATCTTAGAGGTGAAGAGGAGCTTGGAGACTTCGAACCTTTCGAATCTCACTTGCTCATCAAACAACTCATAAAGATGAAAGACTATGGTATGAGCATCCATATGCTCATGCTGCTTCCGCAGCTCGGATACCATCGCGGCTAGCATGATGCAACTCACTAGTTCAGAATTACTCACATGTTTCTGATAGGCCAACAATTGGTCCAGAGTTGCGTCATTACTAGGACGAGTGGGAAGAGGCTCTTCGAGAACATACCCAAGCTTTTTCGCCTGGAGAATAATTCTCAAGTTTCTAAGCTAGTCCAAGAAGTTCAACCCAGTCAATTTATTCGAATTCAAAATAGAGCGCAAATTCAAAGATATCATGATCAATTGATTAACCTAGAAATACAAAATCGAGCATATATGAGGAAGATGGAAAAAATGCATCAACATACATTTACAAATGCCATTCATTTTTCGAATTTTAAAATCCCAAAATCACTTCGGGAGATCGTAGGTCCATCTCCGAATGGGCTGATATCCAACATAGACATGAACAACCTTGGAGAGAGTCCAACAAGCCATTCATAGCTACAACGGTAGGTATCAAGTATACCGATTGCATATCACATATATGAAACTATCACAATGTGCTATCAACTAATTGAATGTTCACACATACATCGGGTTGTTAACTCATTAACAAGTATGCATCATATGCATAACACCCAACTTCACCTCCCTTTACATCGACCTTGGAGAGAGTCCAACAAGCTGATGCTCCAGGTTAAAGCCAATCCATTAATCGAGAAATAGTTTTAATATGGTTAGAGCGCATTCAACCAATTAGCCCAGCTTGGAAAGAGTCCAACAACCAAAGCTAATGATTGACCTCTGACTCTTACTATATTAGTATTAAACTATTCCATGGTTTGAACATGTTCGGGTTCGAGCCGGGCTTGGAGAGAGTCCAACAACCCAAACAAGAAATAGAACTCTGGTTCCAACCATATTAATGGAAGGTGTAGGCTTTAATATTGTGTAAGGGTTTTAATGTCTTATCCTCTTTACATGCAAATAACTATTATCTACATGACATGACATACATATATATGTCACGACACGCATGACATAATGATATGCATCTAATGCAATTACATGATATACAATTATGGCATGTACAAAATTTCCTTATATGTCATAACTATTTATGGAAATAAAATATCTTTGAGATTTGATTCCCCAAATAAAATCATGATTAAATTAGGAAACAAATTTCCAAATCTAATCACATATTTTATTTATGGAAGGTCTCAATTAAGGGAAGTCAAATTTAATTTAGAAAACAAATTTCCTAAATTGTCAAAACTATTTATGAAAATAAAATATGTTTTAGATTTGATTCTCCAAATCAAATCATGATTAAATTAGGAAACAAATTTCTAAATCTAATCACATATTTTATTTATGGAAAGTGTTAATTTCCATAAATACTTCTAAACTTTCCAAAAGTAGAAGATTTCCATAAATACTTCTAAACTTTCCAAAAGTAGAAAATTTTCATAAATACAATTATGACTATCACAAAATATTTTTACGATTATGTCGAAACACAACTTGGGTTCTGATACCACTGTTGGGTTTCCTCGGCACTGCAGTGATTGTGTGTTCGAACATGTTTCGTAAACATGTGCACAACGGAAGAATTAAAAGCAATAAATCTAATTTATTACAACACACACATCACACGCATATAAGATAAAACATGTGTAGACATAATCATAATTTCAAATTTTGTAATAAAAGGAAATTACGCTAGTTATACCTGACATATCACGTGCAGCGGGAATATCATCAACCGGAGCAACTCTCGCTAGAATTGCCTCTATCCATATCCACGCCGAGTACCGTCGAGATAGCTTCACCAAGATACGAGCCTCGTCTTCTTAGGAGTCACTAGCCTCGTGTCGAAGACGATGTGATCGATAGGAGATCATAATCCGAATCAAAATTCGGATGCAAAATGAGTCCCCAAAAACTCGCTTCTTTAGAGAGGTATTTGTTAGCCGATTGACGAATCCTTGGCCCTCCACCGATGAGGATTACTGGAGATCCAATCCCCGACAAGGAAGTTGCTGTCGGAGCTCCAAACACCGTCCAAATGACGCTCCGACACGAAGAAAACAAGCTGTCCAAAAACTGGACAGTTTGGTGGAGGACTTGGCTAATCCTTGGTCACCGGAGCCAAGGTGGATCATCGGAGGGTTGTCGGAGGGGTGGTCGGTAGCAGCTGGACACCGGCAGCACAAAGGGGTGGCGGCTCAAGAGCTGGGTGGATCCTCTTGGGCGGCGGCAAGGAGAAGAGAGCGAGAGGAGAGGAAGAGAAGTTTCCAAAAATAAACTTAGGGCTCTCCAAACCTCTAGCCGCGCTTTTATAGAGCACATGTTTCTTAACCATCAAGAAACCTTCTCCTTAGAGTTATTGGTTCATAACCAAAACCCGTTAACCCACTCCAATAACTTAAGTTAAAATAAACCGAACCGAGTTGGTCTATTTTAAGTTAAAACGAACCAAACCAACTTTGGTTCATTCGTTTAAAACAAACCAAACCACTTTGGTTTATTTTTCACCATTGGATTAGAACCAAACCAATTTGGTTGATCGATCATGTCTTCATAAGACACGACCCATCCATGCTTCCGTTGTGACAGAAATGATTTCATGCTCGCTCCTTGTTTGGTCCAACCAAATCTAGTTTCTCTCGATATGAGAATCTCATTCTCAAGCTCATTTTAAATCCTTCGGATTACGCTCATTGTGGGTGTGACCAAATAGGTTTCTGATTTATATTGGCCATCTATAATTAACCATTAATTATAGAATGATCATGATTGGCACCTAGTAGTACATCATGATCCCCAATTAATCGAAAAATCAACGGTTGATTCCAGAACTATTTCTGAAACCCTTCAGTAGCTAAAATTAATCATTCCCCATTCCCTTCACTCATCTTATATCCACTTGGTTTAGGACATGGTCTATAGTGTCAGTCCCCACTAGGCTGACTACGTCACACCTAGCTTAAGTATCATTTTCTCGTCCTAAAGATTCTAGTTACTACACATGTATCCAAGAGTACCTTACTTTAAACATGTAATGCTTTGGCCAAAGACTTTAGTAACAATCCGATGAGAGGCCATGGGTATACATCTCCTCACAAGGAGTGATGAATCCTTTATAGGCTATTCAAACACCTTAGACCACTTCGACTTATACCCAATCATTCTAGGTCCACATCTCCTCAGAGATGCTTGCTTAAGATGTCAAAGCATAAGTCTTCATGACCAAGATGACTTGAATACCGCAAGTCAAAGGAATATCGGACTTAAGCTGTAGTAAGAACTTCATTGACATATCCATATATGCAGAGAACCATATGAAGTCTTACAGCTGGTCACTCCAATGAACTAGTTACCATAACTAGCATCCACGATTAACTCTGGACATCACAATGTCTCTAGCCAGTGAGAATCAGCTGCTTGGATACACCAAAGAGTATACCTTGTGCTAGTCTCGATAGAATTGATGGTGTCCAAATCCATCAATTCATCGACTATGGATAATTCTAATACATCACAATTACACATGTATAGATACTCATTAGTTGTGATCCAATCATAAATTCTCTCATGCTGTGAATCGTATTGTGGACATTCAGTAAATGAGTTTAAGATCTAATCAAATACATGAAAACATGTATACTCAAATAGTGAATCTTCATTTATCATATAAATAGTTTAGACATAAGGTGATTGCCTTAGGACACCTCTCATATATAACTAACAAGGGCAGTGCATCTGTTGTGCCACACTTATCCACTATTGATGGTGGTAGTTGAAGTTGCATGCAGTTTGTCCTAGGTGTGTGACACTCGACTACTCATGGATAGTGATAGTCAGAGTGGCCAGCAGCAGAGACCCTCGTTGCGTAGCTTATAGCTCTTTAGCTCATCACTACTTATTCATACTATCCACTCGACCACTCGAGAGTAGTGGCTATTGTTGAGTCGGGACAGTTGTCATGTCGAGCCACCTAGGCCACACTGGGTTTATGGTAGCGAGTGGGGTGTGCAGGCATGACCATGCATTTTCATTGCCATGTATGATGGTGTCTATATATATGTGAGTGTGTGTGTGTGTGTGTGTGTGTGTGTGTGTGTGTGTGTAATCAGGATATATAGATATAATCTATATATGCTTGTTGTGATGTTTCATTTGTTTGAGTTATGTTTGCTGCATATGTTTGTTCATCATTTTGCATACTATTTGCATATTCTATACTGTTGTGTGTGGAGTATAGTGTACGAGTGGATCAGATCCTTGTACGCATTTGATCAGCGTCATGTTGTGGTATAGGATGGACCTAGTTTGTTTATGTACTTGTTTATATGTTGTTCATATAACAGTGTGTTGATTATAGATATAGTATTGTTCCTTTATGTTGTATGTGTTATAGTGTGGTATAAGTGTTCAGGGTGTATGAGTTGTATCGTTGTAGATCTTTAGGTATGTCAGTACCTTACATTATGTATGGTTGATCAGTTGGTTTGGTATATGCACTGATTAGTATTATACTGATAGTTTCGTTGTTTCCTTTAAGACTGTAAACTTGTTGATCTCCCTCTGTATACCTATTCATTTCCATTTGTATACCTGTTGCTCTTCGTATTTTATATTTGTTGATCATGCACTATCTTTCATATTACTGCTGAGTTTTATACTCACCACTACAGACCCTGGGTTTTCTTATCGCCCAGGTTACAGGTAGAAGATTCCTTGGTGTGCTTGGAGCTCCACCAGCTGATCCCATCTCACCTCGAGTATTTGGATTGTAATCCATATTGGTGTCATATATTTTGGATTGTATGTTTTGGATTTTTATCCTATATTTTTCTATTGTTTGGTAATCGATTATGTTATTATGTCTTTGGTTTCGATCATGTTTCTTGTTGTGTCAAAGTCGTACCCGTACGCATGTATTTGAGTCTTTGTATTTTTATTATTGTTGGTGTATTCCGCTGTGACTTTGGTTATATACTTTTATATGTTGTTTGGGTGTGGCCGGAAGGCTTTGTATCAATAGGGTATTGCATTGTCATACAAGGGAGATGCTATCCATTTATCGGGCTAGGCATACTCTCAGGGGTGTGACAATTTTATTGGTATCAGATCCCTAGGTTGCGAAGTCTGTTGGGTTTCCGGCACCGCGGCGTGTGTGTGTTCGATCATGTTTCGTAAACATGAGCACAGCGGAAGCAATTAAAATAATAATAAATCTATATTTATTACAACACACACAACACACGCATGCATATTACAACAAGTGTAGACATAACCGTAAATTATAATTTGCAATAAAAGGAAATTAAACTACGTTATACCTTTCGTATGACGTGTAGCGGGAACGGCATCAACCGGAACGATCCTCGTAAGAATCGTCTCTATCCGTATCCACGCCGAGCTCCTCGGGATGACTTCGCCAAGCCACGAGCTTCGTCTTCGTACGGGTTACTAGCCTCGTGTTGAAGACGACGTGATCGAGAGATGATCACGATCCGAATCCAAATTCGGATCTAAAATCAAGTCCTCAAGACTCGCTTCTCCGGAGAGGTATTCGTCAACCGATTGACGAATCCTTCGTCCTCCACCTCAGAGGATTACCGTTGATCAAATCCCCGGTATGTTAGCCGCTGTCGGATCACTAACCGTCGTCCAAGCAGCGCTCCGGCGAAGGAGAAAAGCTGTCAGAAAACTGGACAGCTTGGTGGAAGGAATGGCGCCGGCCAAAACAAGGAGAGAAAAGGCTCACCTTGATGCGAACCTATAGGAGATCACCGGAGGAGTGGCGGAGGTTCACCGGCTGGAGCTTGGGCGCGGCAAGGGTCTTGGGCAGCGGCACAAAGTTGGCGGCGGCAGCTTGTAGTTAGGCGCCGAAAATTCCTCAAGGGTGGGCGGCAACTTCAGCTAGGGTTTTGGATGATTAAGGGTTTAACAATCCCTTAAGCCCTCTTTATAGAGAACTAATTCTCTTAATGGTTAATGGATCATATCCATAAAGCCCGTTAACCCGCTCCATTAAGATAAGTTAAAATAAACCAAACCATGATGGTTTATTTTAAGTTAAAACGAACCGAACCAACCTTTGGTTCATTAGTTTAATATAAACCAAACCCTTTGGTTTATTCTCATCCATTGGATTAGAACCAAACCATTTTGGTCCATCCATTATGTCTTCATAAGACATTGCCCATCCATGCTTCCATTGCGGTGAAACAATTTCATGCTCGCTTTATGTTTGAGTCGACCAAACATAGTTTCTCTCGATGCGAGAATCCCATTCTCAAGCTCGTTTTAAATCCTTTGGATTACACTCGTTGTGCGTGTGACCAAATAGGTTCTCGGTTTATGTTGGCGTCTATAATTAACCATTAATTATAGAGCGATCATGAGTGGCACCTAGTAGTACATCATGATCCCCAATTAAGAAAGATCAGCAGTTGATCGAACTATTTACGAAACCCTTGATGGCTCGAATGAATCGTGCCCCATTCCCTTCACTCATCTTATACCCACTTGGTTGAGGACATGGTCTGTGTGAGTCCCACTAAGTGACGACTCGTCACACCTAGCCCAAGTATCATTTCCTCGTCCTCACAGTTCTAGTTACTCCACATGTATCGAAGAGTACTTTACTCTAAACATGTAATGCTTTGGCCAGACTTTAGTAACAATCCGACGAGAGGCCATGGGTATACATCTCCTCGCAAGGAGTGGTGAATCCTTTATAGGCTATTCAAACACCTTCGATCACTTCGACTTATACCCAATCATCCCGGGTCCACATCTCCTTAGAGATGTTTGCTTAAGATGTCAAAGCATAAGTCTCCATGATCGAGATGACTTGAATCAGCAAGTCGAAGGAACATCGCACTTAAGCCACGATAAGAACTTCATTGACATATCTATATATCGAGAGAACCATATGAAGTCTTACGGTGGTCACTCCAATGAACTAGTTACCATAACTAGCATCCACGATTAACTCGGACATCACTATGTCTCGGCCCGGTGAGAATCATTTGCTTGGATACACCAAGAGTATACCTCGTGCTAGTCTCGGCGAATTGATGGTGTCCAAATCCATCAATTCATCGACTAGGGATAATTAGCCGATACATCACAATTACACATGTAGAGATACTCACTAGTTGTGATCAATCACAAATTCTCTCATCTTTGTGAATCGTATCGTGGACATTGATAAATGAGTTTAAGATCAATCAAATACATTAAACATGTATACTCAAATAGTGAATCTTCATTTATCATATAAATGGTTCATACATAAAGCGATTGCCTTAGGACATCTCTCATATATTACTAACGGACTCCCACTTGGCCTAATGCCAATCGCTCGGTATCGATACCATAAGCTCTAACATGACCCTCAAACTTACTTTGAGGTAATGCTTTAGTCAAAAGGATCAGCTAAGTTCCTTTCGATTAGGGAATTTTCTCGATTTGTATTTCGTTCCTACTTATGATCTCTCGATAAGATGATAAGCGGCCCGAAGCACATGTTTGGATCATTGATGAGACCACATCAAGTTCATAGATGAACTACTTGATCCAAACCGCTTCCTTTCTTTGCTTCGAAGGCGCAGCGTATTACGCCTTAGTGGCGAGAATCCGCTATAGTGTCAAGCTTGGAACCTTTCCAACTTATTGCGCCTCCATTCTAGGTGAACACATATCGGTGAGACATGGAATCATCCTTATGCATGCGGAAGCATCCGTATACCGCGTATCACCATGTACCCTTCTCCGTATATTAGGAACACATCCTTAGTTCTTCTCAAGTACTTAAGGATCGTCTTATGACCCCAATGATCCATTCTGGATCGGTGGTATCTGCTCGTGACACTCGAGCATACGATACATCGGGCCTCGTACATAACATAGCATACATGATAGATCCTATTGCGGATGCATAGGAATCTTACTCATGCAAATCCTCTCGTCTTACGTGCGCGGACACATAGACTTGAAAGGTGTACCCCATGCACGATGGGTAGATAACCTTTCTTGGATTACATGCTAAACCTCTTTGCTTTTCGATCTATATATGTAGGCTGCGAAAGACCAAGCAGTTTCGATCTATCTCTATAGATCTTAATCCCAGGATGTAGGTTGCTTCTCCCAGTCTTTCATGGAGAATGTCTTGGATAACCAAACCTTAGCTTGTAAGATTGACACATCGTTTCCTATAAGTAATATGTCATCGACATACAATACTAGGAACACAGCCTCCCACTAACCTTCTTGTACACAAGGTTAAATGCGGATTTTGTGAAATCAAACTTTTTGATTGTCTCATCAAAGCGGATATTCGACTCTGGATGCTTGCTTGATCCATAAATGGACCGTCGCAATTTGCATACCTTGGTTTTATCAGCCGATGTGAAACCCTCGGTGTATATCATATACCGTCCTCGGCGAGTTTCCATTAAGGAAAAGTTTTCACATCCATGCCATATCTCATAATCATAATGAGCCGCTATGGCGGGAGCATCGAATGGATTTAAGCATAGCTACGAGGCGAATAGGTTTCGTCATAATCAACACCTTGTTTTTGGCGATATCCTTTCGCCACCAATCTAACCTTATAGGTAATCACATTACCATCCATGGTTTTCTTCTTGAAAACCCACTTGCACCCTATAGGCTTTATGCCTTGGTGGAGTCAGAGTTCGAACTTGGTTTTCGTACATGGAATCCATTTCCGACTTCATGGCAAGCCACTTATCCCTTCGAACTTATCGGACTTCTTCATAAGCTGGTAGGCTCCTCATCATCAATGAGTAACACGTCGTTCGATTCACTTACGAAATCCATATCTCTCGGGAATATTGCGTGTTCTGCGGATCTACGAAGATGTGGTGTTACAATAGGTCGGTAGATTGCTCATCACTATGAGTTGTCATTTGTTGTGCTTCACCGGGTATCTCATCAATGTCTATTTGAGTCTCTCGAGCCTCCTCGAAGCTCGGCGACACTCCCCTTTTTCTTGCAAGAGAAACTCTTTCTCTAGAAACCTGACATGCCTTGAAACAAACACCTTTTGTTCCACGGGATGATAGAATTAGTAACCCCTTGTTTCCTTAGGGTATCAATAAATAGACATTTATCGGACTTAGCATCCAATTTTATGCGTCTGATCCAGCTTCACATAAGCGAGACAACCCCATATCTTCAAGTAAGATACATGAGGTTTCTTACTATTCCATATCTCGTATGGAGTAGTTGAGACTACCTTAGTAGGCATTACATTTAACAAGTAAGCGGTATGCAAGTGCATAACCCCAAAAGGACTTGGGAAGAGTCGCATGATTCATCATTGACGACCATGTCAACAAGGTCGATTCGCCTCTCGGATACACCATTATCTTTGTGGTGTATAGGCGAGTCCATTGAGACAATATACCATTGTCTCTTAGATAATCAAGAAACTCTTGACTTAAGTATTCACCACCTCGATCCGATCGAAGTATTTTAATACTCTTGTCATGTTGTTTCTCTACTTCATTTCTGAATTCTTTGAACCTTTCAAAGGCTTGGACTTGTGTTTCATCAAGAACACATACCCAAGCAGTAGTGATCATCGGTGAAGGTAATGAAGTAGCTATAGCCTCCTAAAGCTTGAGTTGACATAGGTCCACATACATCAGTATGTATTAGACCTAGTAACTCTCCCACTCGTTCACCTTTTCCAGTAAAAGGTAACTTAGTCATCTTGCCTTTTAAGCATGATTCATGTATCGTATGAATCCAATTCAAACGATTCGAATTCCACATCGGTGTAATTCGGACATGCGTTTCTTGCTTATATGGCCAAGAACGACAATGCCACATGTAAGTCTATTTGATTATCGCTTCGAGCAACATGTTGCTCGCTTCGATATGCAAAGTCACCGGATACGCCCAACGATAAACACCATTGCTTAAATTCCAGCCCATAAAGAACCCCATTCAAAGTTATGTAACAATAATTGTTACTAAAGTCAAATGGAAACCATTTCTATTTAAACAAGAAATAGAAATGATGTTCTTTATCAACGAAGGAATATAAAGCAATTGTCCAGCTTCTAAGACAAGTCCGGGAGTTTCAACAAATACGTTCGATGGCGAGTGTGCAAGAACCTTTGCTCCATTCCCAACACGTAATTTGACTCTCCTCGACGAGTCTTCTTCTATTCCTTAGCCCATGTATGTCATTACATATATGTGAGCCACACCCAGATCAAATACCCAAGTGTCCGAGGAAATAGAATGACAATCAATAAAGAAGATTTCAAGAAGATGGGGCATCCGATGCCTTATCCTTCTTCATGGACTCAAGATAAATCTTGCACTTTCTTCAAGAATGGCTATCCTTGCCATAATGATGGCAAGTTTCCTTTTGTGCTAGTTCTACCTTCTTAGCCCTTCTCTTCTTTCCCTTCTGTTGTTCCTTTGACTTCCTCTTAGAACCTTTCTTCGAGGAATCAACTAACAGCACCGTCCCCTACTCATGCTTCTCAGAAGACTCCACAGTCTTCAGCATATTGAGCAGTACCATAGATGAACCTCCTAGCATCTCAGAGGTGAAGAGGAGCTTTGAGACTTCGAACCTTTCGAATCTCACTTGCTCATCAACCAACTCACAAAGATGAAGGACTACGATATGAGCATCCATATGTTTCGTAGCTTGGGTTCCATCGTGGCTAGCATGATGCAACTCACCATTTCAGAATCATTCACATGTTTCTGATAGGCCAACAATTGGTCCAGAGTTGCATCGTCACTAGGACGGGCGGGAAGAGGCGCTTCGAGGACATTTACAAGCTTTTCACCTTGAGAACAATTCTCAAGTTTCTAAGCCAGTCCAAGAAGTTCGGCCCAGTCAATTTATTTGAATCCAAAATGGAACGCAAATTCAAACACATCATGATCAATATATTAACTTAGAAATACAAAACGAGCATATATGAGAAAGATGATTTTTTTTTTAAAATTGCATCAATATACATTTATAAAATCCCATTCATTTTTCGAATTTCAAAAACCCTTAAAATCACTTCGGGAGATTGTAGGTCCATCTCCGAATGGGCTGATATCCATCATAGATAAGAACAACCTTGGAGTGAGTCCAACAAGCCATTCTTAGCTATGATGGTGGGTATCAAGTATACCGATTACATATCATGTATATGTAACTATCACAATGTGCTATCAACTAATTGAATGTTTACACATACATTGGGTTGTTAACACATTAACAAGTATGCATCATATGCATAGCACCCAACTTCACCTCTCTTCACATCGACCTTGGAGTGAGTCCAACAAATCGATGCTCCAAGTTAAAGCCGACCCATTAATCGCGAAATAGTTTTAATATGGTTAGAGCGCATTCAACCAATTAGCTGTGCTTGGAGAGAGTCCAACAACCCAAACTAACGATTGACCTCGACTCTTACCATATTAGAGTTAAACTATTCCAATGATTTGAACATGTTCAGGTTCGAGCCGGGCTTGGAGTGAGTCCAACAACCCAAACAAGAAACAGAACTCTGGTTCTAACCATATTAATGGAAGGTGTAGGCTTTAATATTGAGTTAGGGTTTTATGTCTCATCCTCTTTGCATGCAAATAACTATTATCTATATGGCATGGCATACATGGCATACATCTACATGTCACGACACGCATGGCATAATGTTATGCATCTAATGCAATTACATGACATACAATTATGTCATGTATATAATTTCCTTATATGTCATAACTATTTATGGAAATAAAATATGTTTAAGATTTGATTCTCCAAATCAAATCATAATTAAATTAGGAAACAAATTTCCAAATCTAATCACATATTTTATTCATGGAATTATTTGATTAAGGAAAATCTATTTAGGAAACCAATTTCCTAAATCATTAAAACTACTTATGGAAATAAAATATTTTAAGATTTGATTTCCCAAATCAAATCATGATTAAATTAGGAAACAAATTTCCAGAATCTAATCAAATATTTTATTTATGGAAAATATCAATTTCCATAAATACTTCCAACTTTCCAAAAGTGGAAGATTTCCATAAATACTTCTAGACTTTCCAAAATTGAAAAATTTCCATAAATACTTCTAAATTTCCAAAATTAGAAAATTTCCAGAAATACATTATGACTATCGCAAAACCATTTTACGATTATGTCAAAACACAACCGGGCTCGATACCATGGTTTTAAGACCGCGGCAGGTGTGTGGTCGATCATGTTTCGTACACATGAGCACAGCGGAAGCAATTAAAAATAATAAATCTATATTTATTACAACACACACAACACACGCATGCATATTACAACAAGTGTAGACATAACCGTAAATTATAATTTGCAATAAATGGAAATTAAACTACGTTATACCTTCCGTATGACGTGTAGCGGGAACGGCATCAACCGGAACGATCCTCGTAAGAATCGCTCTATCCGTATCCACGCCGAGCCTCGGGATGACTTCGCTAAGCCACGAGCTTCGCCTCTTCGTGACGGGTTACTAGCCTCGTGTTGAAGACGACGGATCGAGAGATGATCACGATCCGAATCCAAATTCGATCCTAAAACAAGTCTCAAAACTCGCTTCTCCGAGAGGTATTCACAACCGATTGACGAATCCTTCGCCCTCCACTCAGAGGATTACCGAGATCAAATCTCGGTAAGTTAGCCGCTGTCGGAGCACTAACCGCCGCCCAAACGACGCCCGAAGGAGAAGAAGCTGTCCAGAAAACTGGACAGCTTGGTGGAGGAGTAGGCGCCGCCAAAACAAGGAGAGAAAAGGCTCACAAGGGCGGCACAAAGCAGCTTGTAGTTGGGCGGAATTCTCCAACTCAAGGGGAGTGGGCGGCAACTCAAGCTAGGGTTTTGGATTAGGTTTAACAATAAGGTTTAAGCCCTCTTTTTATAGAGAACTAATTCTCTTAATGGTTAATGGATCATATCCATAAAGCCCATTAACCCGCCTCCATTAAGATAAGTTAAAATAAACCAAACCATGATGGTTTATTTTAAGTTAAAACGAACCAACCAACTTTTGGTTCATTCGCTTAATATAAACCAAACCCTTTGGTTTATTCTCATCCATTGGATTAGAACCAAACCATTTTGGTCCATCCATTATGTCTTCATAAGACACGCCCATCCACGCTCCATTGCGATCAAACAATTTCATGCTCGCTTATGTTTGGTCCAACCAAACATAGTTTCTCTGGCCCGAGAATCCCATTCTCAAGCTCGCTTTAAATCCTTTGGATTACGCCACAGCGTGTGACCAAATAGGTTCTCGGTTTATGCTGGTCAGCCTATAATTAACCATTTAATTATAGAGCGATCATGAGTGGCACCTAGTAGTACATCATGATCCCCAATTAACCGAAAAGATCAACGGTTGATCGAACTATTTCAAACCCTTGATGGCTCGAATGAATCGTGCCCCATTCCCTTCACTCATCTTATACCCACTTGGTTCAGGACATGGTCTATTGTGTCACCCCACTAGGTGACTCGTCACACCTAGCCCAAGTATCATTTCCTCGTCCTCTCAGTTCTGATTCTAGTTACTCCACATGTATCGAAGAGTACTTTACTCTAAACATGTAATGCTTTGGCCAAAGACTTTAGTAACAATCCGACGAGAGGCCATGGGTATACATCTCCTCGCAAGGAGTGGTGAATCCTTTATAGGCTATTCAAACACCTTCGATCACTTCGACTTATACCCAATCATCCCGGGTCCACATCTCCTCGGAGATGTTTGCTTAAGATGTCAAAGCATAAGTCTCCATGATCAAGATGACTTGAATACATAAGTCAAAGGAACATCGCACTTAAGCCACAGTAAGAACTTCATTGACATATCTATATATGCAGAGAACCATATGAAGTCTTACGGCTGGTCACTCCAATGAACTAGTTACCATAACTAGCATCCACGATTAACTCAGGACATCACAATGTCTCCAGCCAGTGAGAATCAGCTGCTTGGATACACCAAGGAGTATACCTCGTGCTAGTCTCGACAGAATTGATGGTGTCCAAATCCATCAATTCATCGACTAGGATAATTAGATACATCACAATTACACATGTAGAGATACTCACTAGTTGTGATCCAATCACAAATTCTCTCATCTTGTGAATCGTATCGTGGACATTGATAAATGAGTTTAAGATCCAATCAAATACATTAAACATGTATACTCAAATAGTGAATCTTCATTTATCATATAAATGGTTCATACATAAGGCGATTGCCTTAGGACATCTCTCATATATTACTAACAAAGTCCACTTTTGGATTTTATTTTGTTTGGACGTTGAGTTTTGTTTTACTCGATTTTGGTTTGTGAGTTCTGGGATCTAGCTGTTGCGGGACATCTCCGAGCTAAAAGGTTTAAGGTATGCTAATTGTTATCAAATATCATTATGTTGGCTATGCATTTAGTTGTTTATAACAGGGAATGCCATGTAGTGTGTTAGTCATTATTCATAACCATGGTTTGAGTTGACCACGGGAACGACATGTTGAGTTTATTAGATATGTACTTGCTTTCAAAAAGGTGAAATTCCTTTGAGAGCTGACTGATACCGAGTCGGATAGTAGGGGTTAGGCCGTCACTTTACTTATGGAGATCGAACATTACAGTCTTAGGGATTTTCACTAATTATGCTAGTCAGATTATTACCTGTGGGGTAATGGACAAGCGGGTATACTATTGTTGATGCAGATAGTGGTGGATTAATATTTGGTGGTTTATAGTGATTTTGATCCTTGAGTTGTTCATGTTGGGTTGTATAATTTTGAAGGTACTTTTGAGTACTTAACTCGTGATATGTAGGAAAAGTTGAGTTGCATACCATTATCGGCATCAAGCCGGTACTTGGTGAAAGATGTAGGAAATAACCTTCGGAGAATAGGATATCACTTGGTCACAGTTTAGTGATGTTGGGAGAGAGTATTTTCCCGCATCGTTTTCTTTGATGTATTATCAGGGAATTCTTGAGCTTCAAGTAGGGTGATCGTTTGGTAATAAGAGTACCATGCGGAGTCAGAGGTTACGATCACCTAATAGCTCGAGAATGTGATTGGGATGTTTTAAGCCACCCATAGTTTATTGGCTTACACTCAGATCAAGATGTTTGGATCTTCTATCAATCCTACCGAAAGACATTAGATCGAGTCATGTTTATGGAAATGACTCTGTAGCAAGTGTTTTAAAGAGTTGAGGATCGATAAGCAGACATTGCAAGTCAAATATTGGAATCAGAAGTTCCGAATGTTGGATAAAAGGAAAAAGATCGGAGTCATGGGTCATGAACTATTGTCCGATCATGGAAGACCAACCGTAGATTGTCAAAATCATCTTATGCTTATCAGTGAAATCAGAAGAAAGACTCTGAAGGAATTATGTGCATGCAGTGCAGGTCACGTCGACACGCAAAGTCAGATTATCCAGTTGGATTAGTCTATCTTCTTCTACAGTAGACAATCAGTACATATGATGTGAGAGTGTACTTTGAAGACTATCGATGTTGCTTTGGAAGGAAGATTCACAATCTCAACAGCAGAGATCATCATAGAAGCGATTTGCCACCTCAGACATAGTTGGAGTTCCTTGATACTTCCATTCAGAGGAAGTGATTTACTCAGCAGTATCAGCAGAAGACATCGTAAAAGACTCAAATGCAGACAACAACAACTGTTACCTCCCCAGGAGTGGTTATGCTTTGTATAGAGGAGAGAGTATACGATGATGGTCGTATCTATTCTATATTCTCCAGGCGCATCTATACCATTTGCAAAGTTATAGCATGCTACAATTGTAGGGAGTTGCTTCGGAGACTCATTGGCTCCCATGTCCCTGGATTAAAATTTTCACCAATGAAAGAACTAATCTGGATGGGATGAGTTTCCTTAGCACAACCTATTCGTCGTCGTGCTAACAACTTGAGTGATCGCTTGAACAAACTAGTTGTTTAAGCAACACAACTCTTCTAGTTGGTTAGCCGCGGAAGAGACGATGGACGGATCACCAGTTTTTGTGTTTGTCTTCGGGGTCCATGATTATACAAAATATATACATACGCACACTTGTATAATCAACACATAAAATAACATGCTAAGATCAGAAAATAAAGTTGTACCACTTTATACCATATGATCTTCTACCGTATGTCCTATCCTCCTCGTGGACGACGTGTGGGCGAAGATCCTCCACGAGTAGAAGCCTTCTAGATCGTGTTCTTCCCTTCCTTGTCCGCTGTGAACAAAGAGAAGAACCAACAAAACCTTTCCTTTCTAGAACCGGCCACCAAACAAGGGAGTTTTATGCAACCGTCGGCCAAGGACCGAAGGGATGAGCGCCGGCCAACCTTAAAGAGAGGTTGCCGCCGGCCACCTAGAGGTTGGAGAAGCACCGACCACCAATTGTTGGAGGACCGCCGGCCACCAAGGATCAAAGGAGGAGGAAGAGGGCCGGCCAAAGCTTGGAGAAAGAAGGAGTGAGCGCCGGCCACCAAGGAGAAAAGGAAGAAGATGGGCGCGACTTCTTGTCCAAGAGTTGCCGCCCAAAACTTTTCTTCCAAACCCTAGCCGCCCAAACTAAAACCCTAACTCCAAAATTGAACCTATTCTTTTGCCGCCCAACCTAAGCCCTCTATTTATAGAATTGGGCTTAAGCCTTCTTTAATCTCCACCGTCGGATCTAGGGATTTAATCTCCACCGTCGGATCTAGGGTTTTATCGCAACCGTCGGATCTAGGGTTTCATCCCAACCGTAGGATCTAGGATTTCATCCCAACCGTCGGATCTAGGGTTTCATCCCAACCGTCGGATCTAGGGTTTCATCCCAACCGTCGGATCTAGGGATTTAATCCCAACCGTCGATTCTAGGGTTTCATCCTAACCATCGGATCTTGGGATTTAATCCCAACCGTTGGTTCTAGGGTTTCATCCCAACCATCGGATCTAGGGATTTAATCCCAACCGTTGGTTCTAGAGTTTTGTTTTACATCCTTGGATCTAGACTTCTTTAGGATTATATTAGGCTACGATAGGGACCATAAGGAGGAGTTGGATCTTGGCCACCCGATGGATCGGAACCACACTAACTTGATCCATCAATGATGTTCCATTCCACTAGAGGATGATCATTGAACTACCTCACCAACCCCCATAAATTAATATGAGCTCCATATATTATTTGTACATTCATCTCCCCGTGTTTAAGATATCGAATGTCCGTCAATTAATTGATTTACTGACCATCAATTAATTAAGATCTAATTCCTCGAGTAGTACCACTCAACCTTATCATCATGTTGACTAAGTCAACCAACTGGGTTTACATGATGAACCTTATGAGCTCCTCAAGGGGACATCATCAACCTAGTATATAGGACACGGTTTCCTCCTATAATCAACGACACACCATGTAAATAATATTATTTCCCAACTTACCGGGCATATTGATTTAATCCATCTAAATCTCACCCTCTGGTAAATCAAAGAAATAAATACTAAGTACATGTGCCCGTTATTATATCGGGATTAAGAGCATGTACAACATAATATCCGAGGTCCGATTCAATTATGTAGTCAGCAATTAATTGAATCACCTTTATGTCGGTCCTGCTCAATACACCTAAGTGTACTAGTGTAACTCCATGTTCAAGACAAAACAATACCAAGCTACACTACAACCATGCCAATGGTTTGTCCAAAACCATCTTGGTTGTGACCCTCTACTTATATTTTACAAGGGACTGATAACATGATCTTCTGTGCCACACCAAGCATCATGTTATCTACAATGTAAAATATTAGACAGTATGCACACACATATAATAAATATATAAAGTGCAAACAATGATTATGTGATTCTTATTCCAAAATAAAATGTTCATACAAAAAGAGCTAGGCTTTCAGTATACATTCCAACAATCTCCCACTTATACTAAAAGACTATGCCGTCATCACACTGCCATACATCTGATCCCCATGTCCTCCACATGCCTATCAAATGCTTTTGCTGGAAGGGCCTTAGTGAATGGATCCGCCAGGTTATCCTCTGATGCAATCTTGGCGACAACAACTTCTCCTTGCTTTACGATCTCTCGTATAAGGTTGTACTTGCGCTCTATGTGTTTACTCGTCTTATGGGCTCGTGGTTCTTACGAGTTTGCAACTGCACCACTGTTATCACAATAAATTGTGATAGTTCTGGGCAAACCAGGAATCACATCCAAGTCCATCAAGAAGTTCCTGAGCCATACAACTTCCTTGGCTGCCTCAGAGGCTGCCACATACTCAGCTTCCATGGTAGAGTCCGCCACGCATTTCTGCTTGACACTCCTCCATACTATGGCTCCACCTCCAAAAGTAAACACAAACCCCGAGGTAGACTTACTCTTGTCCCTATCTGATTGGAAATCCGAATCCGTGTAACCCACAGGGACTAATTGATCTGCCCGGTAAACCAGCATATAATCCCTAGTCCTTCTCAGGTACTTCAATATATGCTTTATCGCAGTCCAATGTCCCTGTCCAGGATTACTCTGATGTCACTAACCATGCCCACGGCAAAGCAGATATCCGGTCTCGTACATAGCATAGCATACATAAGGCTTCCTACTGCCGAAGCATAAGGAACCGCCTTCATGTCCTCTATCTCCTTTGATGTTTTGGGACACATCTCTTTAGATAAAGGAACTCCATGCCTAAAAGGTAGAAAACCTTTCTTGGAGTTCTGCATGCTAAAACGAGCAAGGATAGTGTCAATGTATGAAGCTTGAGATAAGCACAACATCCTTTTCTTGCGATCCCTTATAACTTTGATCCCAAGGATGTGTCCCACTTCTCCCAAGTCCTTCATGTCAAACTATTTGGACAACCATACCCTTACGTCTGATAACACTTTGATATTGTTGCCAACTAACAAAATGTCATCTACGTATAGTACAAGAAACACCACTATGTTTCCGTCACATCTCTTGTATACACAAGGCTCATCCGGATTTTGAATAAATCCATATGACTGGATTACCTCATCAAAGCGGATGTTCCAAGATCTAGAAGCTTGCTTCAATCCATAAATGGACCGATTAAGCTTACATACAAGATGCTCTTTGCCTTTAGCAATGAATCCCTCTGGTTGTCGCATATAGATGTTCTCCTCAAGACTTTCGTTAAGGAAAGTTTTCTTGACATCCATCTGTCAAATCTCATAATCCATATGAGCAGCTATAGATAAGAGAATCCTGATAGACTTAAGCATAGCTACCGGCAAAAAGGTCTCCTCATAATCGATACCCTCTTTCTGAGTATACCCTTTCGCGACAAGCCTAGCTTTGAAGGTCTCAACCTTCCCGTCCACTCCTCTCTTTCTCTTGTAGATCCACTTGCATCCAATGGCTTTTACACCATCGGGTGGCTCTACTAGCTCCCAAACTTGATTAGAATCCATAGATTCTATCTCTGAATTCATCACACTTTGCCAAGATACCGCATCTCTATCTTGGAGTGCCTCGTCATATGTCCAGGGATCCGGTTCATGTTCACCAGAGACTAAGTCCGAAAACTCTCCCAAAAACATGAATCTCTCGGGTTGTCTAACAACCCTCCCACTACGACGAGGTGCCTCCTGTGTATACTCTGTGACACGCGGTGCAGTGACTTGTGGCATCTCCTCTTGTACCGGTGGTACTGAAGTCGGGACTTTCCCTGTTAACTCCTCAAGAACAATCCTACTCGTGGGCTTGTGGTTCATCACATAGTCCTCCTCTAGAAATCTGGCATTCGTACTCACGATCACCTTCTGATCTCTTGGACTATAGAATAAACCACCCTTCGTTCCCTTAGGGTAGCCAACAAACAAGCATACATGCGAGATTCCAACTTAGCATCTCCCTTCACATGTATCTTTGGGACTCCCCAAATTCGAATATGTCTTAGACTAGGCTTTCGCCCAGTCCACAACTCTATGGGAGTAGAGGGTACTGACTTAGATGGAACCAAGTTCAGAATGTGTGTTGATGTTTTTAGAGCAAATCCCCAGAACGAATCAGGTAACTCAGAATAACTCATCATAGATCTGACCATCTCCATAAGATTCCTGTTCCTTCGCTCCGCCACACCATTCTGCTGGGGTGTGCCAGGTGCGGACAATTGGGATTGAATCCCAGCCTCTGATAAGTAACTCCTAAACTCTCCCAAGAGGTACTCGCCACCACGATCAGATCGTAATGTCTTGATACTTTTACCTTGACGGTTCTCCACATCAGCCTTGAATTCTTTGAACCTGTCAAAGCATTCAGACTTGCGGCGCATCAAGTAAATGCATCCATATCTTGAATAATCATCTATAAAAGAGACGAAATATTCAAAACCACCTCTTGCCTGGATAGACATAGGACTACACAAATCAGAATGAACTAATTCTAACACATCTTTGGCTATATACCCCTTGGCCTTGAAAGGCCTCTTGGTCATTTTACCTTCCAAGCAAGATTCGCAGGTTGGGAGATCCTCCACCACTAATGAACCTAAAGGTCCATCAACTATCAACCTTTGAATTCTGCTTAGGTTAATATGACTAAGCCTTAGATGCCAAAGATATGTTTGGTTCATTTGCGAAGGTTCTTTTCTCTTATTAGACTTAGAAGATGAGTTATTGATTTCTATATGCATCGTGGGAGTTTTCGGTTCAAGAGTATATAAATTGCCAACCAATGAACAGATAATCTCCCTATTCCTTTTTATAACCACTTTGTCATTAAAAGAAACAGAATATCCATCCATAAACAATTTAGAAATTGAAATTAAATTCTTTCTAAAAGTAGGTACATAAAGACAATCTCTCAAAACCAAAATTTTATTCCTATCAAAAGATAAATAAACGTCTCCCACTGTTATAGCCGCCACCTTTGAAGCATTGCCCATGAAGACGGTAATCTCTCCCTTAGCTAGTCGTCGGGTTTCCTAGAACCCCTGCAAAGTATTGCAGACATGATCAGTGGCTCCTGTATCTACACACCAGGCACTGGTAGATAACACCGCTAAACATGTTTCAACAACTAAACAAGAAGATATACCTTTGTTCTTTCGGCGAGGACATTCCGCCTTCCAATGTCCAGTCTGCTTGCAAGTGAAGCACTTGCCTTTCAGCTTCTTCACTCTGCACGAGGTCCCACTGCCACCTTCTTGCTCCACCTTGCTTCTTCTTCTTCTTACCTTTGGTTTAGAGGAAGAAACCTTACGGCGACCATGGCAGGCACTTTGTGAAAAAGCCCCTCTGCGCTTTGGAGTTACATCGGAAGCTCCATGCGAATACAACCTCTTGTTCATGTTGTAGTTGGCGAGGCCTCAAAACTCCTAGCGGTGCGGAGAATGATATCGATCTGGGTTTCTCCATCGATCTCAGCTCCGAGGACTTCCATCTCATTAAGATGAGCCATCATCTTGAGAACATGATCCCTAACGGGTGTTCCCTCGATCATGGTGGTCGTTATCAAGTTTCTCATCGCCTCCTGTCTAGCCGCCCTACTCTGATGTCTGAAAAGTTCCTTGAGATTGAACATCATGTCATAAGCTGTGGCTATGGCCTGATGCTGATGTTGCAGCACATTTGACATAGATGCCAAAATGTAACACCGCGCCATCTCATCTGCCTTGACCCATTTCTTATAACGTTCTTTCTCCTTTTCATCAGAGTCATCGGAGGGCTTAGGAGGACATACCTCGAAGAGTACAAATTTGTACTCCTCCGCAGTTAAGACAATATCCAGATTTCTTTTCCAATCAATGTAGTTTGGTCCAGTAAGCTTATTTTCTTTTAAAATCACAGCAAGTGGGTTGAAAGCCATTTGAAAATCCTAAAAATCACAATGATCAAAATATTAGATTTCAAATATTATTTATTTCTCAAAACAATAAAATTCCGAAATCAACCAACACCTCAAAACACCGAGAATATTGCATGCCACGATAGTGTGGACGTATACGAATTCTACATTTGTAAGAGGAGGTTTTACCCATTAATTTTATTATCTTGTCAACCTTACTTTTTGACAAATAAAATTAATAGTTGGTTCCTCTTTAGCCCTACAAATAAAAGCAGTGACTCCGATTGGGAGGATACTTTTTATTTGCATCTAAGTGTGCACAATTACACGATACTAAGGGAATTATTTCAGATTATGTGCCTTACCGATGGGGAAGTACACACGCTCCTAAATAATTTCCTATAACCATTATTTGACCTAGTGATCCGCAAACAAACCCATCCGATGGGGAGGAAGGCACTCAGAGCCAACGCGCAAGTTTGTTGCATCACACGTCAAATTGTAATGGAGGCCGCGGGAATTAATTAAAATATCCCTCTCCCACTTAGTAAATTGAAATCAAGGAATTTTAAAGCATACACAACATGCATATAAAACAAATAAGCAATAAATATGGAAAAAACAGAATTTTTCCAACTATTATGGCATTGTTCTCCAATACGCATCCCGTCGTGTCGCCACCTCGTCCGCTCCATCTTTTCCCGTGCGCAAGTCACCAAAGAGATCCGGGCCGAGATAAATCATTTTAATTTACATCTATCGATCCTATACTCCACGAAGGAGTGTACAAATAATCTAGATCGAAAGTAAACTAAAATGAACGGCTAAACAATGCCGTATTTAATTACAAAAATTAAATACTAATCTAGCCTCGTCAACCCCGAGGATTCAAATAATATACATACAATCACACACAAAACAATCACATACAACCAAATAGCCATAATAGTCGTATCTTATTCCTGCAACCAAAAAGTTAGCCTACACACATCCTACTATTATCCGGCATACTCAATATATGATATGTGCATGAAAGTAACCGAATCCAAAACACACAAAACCGGAAACCGTGGCTCTGATACCACTTGTAGGGAGTTGCTTCGGAGACTCATTGGCTCCCATGTCCCCGGATTAAAATTTTCACCAATGAAAGAACTAATCCGGATGGGATGAGTTTCCTTAGCACAACCTATTCGTCGTCGTGCTAACAACTTGAGTGATCGCTTGAACAAACTAGTTGTTCAAGCAACACAACTCTTCTAGTTGGTTAGCCGCAAAAGAGACGACGGACGGATCGCCGGTTTTTGTGTTTGTCTTCGGGGTCTATGATTATACAAAATATATACATACGCACACTTGTATAATCAACACATAAAATAACATGCTAAGATCAGAAAATAAAGTTGTACCACTTTATACCTTACGATCTTCTACCGTATGTCCTATCCTCCTCGTGGACGACGTGTGGGCGAAGATCCTCCACGAGTAGAAGCCTTCTAGATCGCGTTCTTCCCTTCCTTGTCCGTTGCGAACAAAGAGAAGAACCAACAAAACCTTTCCTTTCTAGAACCGGCCACCAAGCAAGGGAGTTTGATGCAACTGCCGGCCAAGGAACGAAGGGATGAGCGTCGGCCAACCTTGAAGAGAGGTTGCCACCGGCCACCTAGAGGTTGGAGAAGCACCGGCCACCAATTGTTGGAGGACCGCCGGCCACTAAGGATCAAAGGAGGAGGAAGAGGGCCGGCCAAAGCTTGGAGAAAGAAGGAGTGAGCGCCGGCCACCAAGGAGAAAAGGAGGAAGATGGGCGCCGACTTCTTGTCCAAGAGTTGCCGCCCAAAACTTTTCTTCCAAACCCTAGCCGCCCAAACTAAAACCCTAACTCCAAAATTGAACCTATTCTTTTGCCGCCCAACCTAAGCCCTCTATTTATAGAATTGGGCTTAAGCCTCCTTTAATCTCCACCATCGGATCTAGGGATTTAATCTCCACCGTCGGATCTAGGGTTTTATCCTAACCGTCGGATCTAGGGTTTCATCCCAACCGTCGGATCTAGGATTTCATCCCAACCGTCGGATCTAGGGTTTCATCCCAACCGTCGGATCTAGGGTTTCATCCCAACCGTCGGATCTAGGGATTTAATCCCAACCGTCGATTCTAGGGTTTCATCCTAACCATCGGATCTAGGGATTTAATCCCAACCGTTGGTTCTAGGGTTTCATCCCAACCATCGGATCTAGGGATTTAATCCCAATCGTTGGTTCTAGAGTTTTGTTTTACATCCTTGGATCTAGACTTCTTTAGGATTATATTAGGCTACGATAGGGACCATAAGGAGGAGTTGGATCTTGGCCACCCGATGGATCGGAACCACACTAACTTGATCCATCAATGATGTTCCATTCCACTAGAGGATCATCATTGAACTACCTCACCAACCCCCATAAATTAATATGGGCTCCATATATTATTTGTACATTCATCTCCCCGTGTTTAAGATATCGAATGTCCGTCAATTAATTGATTTACTGACCATCAATTAATTAACATCTAATTCCTCGAGTAGTACCACTCAACCTTATCATCATGTTGACTAAGTCAACCAGCTGGGTTTACATGATGAACCTTATGAACTCCTCAAGGGGACATCATCAACCTAGTATATAGGACACGGTTTCCTCCTATAATCAACGACACACCATGTAAATAATATTATTTCCCAACTTACCGGGCATATTGATTTAATCCATCTAAATCTCACCCTCTGGTAAATCAAAGAAATAAATACTAAGTACATGTGCCCGTTATTATATCGGGATTAAGAGCATGTACAACATAATATCCGAGGTCCGATTCAATTATGTAGTCAGCAATTAATTGAATCACCTCTATGTCAGTCCTGCTCAATACACCTAAGTGTACTAGTGTAACTCCATGTTCAAGACAAAACAATACCAAGCTACACTACAACCATGCCAATGGTTTTTCCAAAACCATCTTGGTTGTGAGCCTCTACTTATATTTTACAAGGGACTGATAACATGATCTTCTGTGCCACACCAAGCACCATGTTATCTACAATGTAAAATATTAGACAGTATGCACACACATATAATAAATATATAAAGTGCAAACAATGATCATGTGATTCTTATTCCAAAATAAAATGTTCATACAAAAAGAGCTAGGCTTTCAGTATACATTCCAACAACAATATTAGCAGTTATTCAACATTTTATAGTCGGTGGTGTACTCTTTATTAGTACAACAGTGTTTACCATCTCCATTGCAGTCATTTTGGTTTGCATCACAGTTTCAGTAGTTGATTTCAGTTCCTCCATGATAGTTCTTTTGCATCTATCGGAACTTAGCCGTCAAGAACAGAAGTTGGATGAGTTTACATATCTACTCGAGAGGAGATGTAGAGGGTCGAAGGATTGATCATTTGGGGGTATTACTTTAGTTTACCCTATTTGTTGATATAGTAAGAGATACTAGTAATTTATAGGTATCTATGTTTGGAGCATTCTTAGAAGGATTTCTATATTTTGGATCATGTGGATTGGTTGTTTCTCTACCCTCAGGTGAGATGTTGAACAACAACTAAGAAGTCAAGGGATGCCCTTAGACTTTGATAGTCATACCTTTACTATAGATATATCCTTGCGGATAGTTAAATTGTTGAAATGATGGTATAATATGTCTCTTGGATGTGCAAATAATATGAGAGTATTTGGATGTAGTTTCGGATGAACTCCTAGGTTTGCCACTGCATAGGCAAGTGGAGTATGCAATCGGAGTGATTTTAGAAATAGTTTTAATATTGAAGACCTCACACCGGGAGATAATTTTATTGGTGTCAGTGTTGCTAAACACTATGGAAATTAGAAGAACGTAAGTTGCGATTATAGGAGGTGTTAGATGGGAGATTTATTTGTCTTAGTGTTTCTTCTTGAGAAGATCCATAACTCTTTGCTAAAAGAGAGACGAACCTTTGAGGTTATGTATCAATTCTCGATGATGGAATACGATAGCTGTTGAGAATGAACATCTTTCGTTGAGAATAGATGATCTGTTTGGATCAGCTAAAGGAAACCTTTTTATATTCTAGAGTTGATTTATGATTGTAGTGTTGATATTGTAGTGACTTGGCGTCATACAGTTATCATTGTCGGTGTGATGATTGAGATATCATCAACTTAGAGTAAAAAGGATGCGGGTGTGTAGAAGACGATATGTCATACTTGGTATGAATTTTATAAGCTGTTGATAATATTATTAGACTTTTTTAAGGATTTAGTCATTCATGGACTTGAGGAATTGAGTATCCTGGATGCAGTTGGATCAGATAGTGATTGTTGGAGTTGCGTAACTTGGCCACTGTTGATGGTGGTAGTTGGAGTTGCACACTCAGCCACCGTAGATGGTGGCTCCCTTGGATTGATTTTGTTATTATCGCAGATGTGGATAGGATTTTTTAGCGTTACTATACCACTGATTTGTTTGACCAAGAAGGTGATGGAATTTACTTGGTTAGAAGCTTGTGGAACTAGGTTTCAGGGCTTAGACGGTGGATGATTTTTGCATCAGTGTTAGAAAATCCTTCCAGTGTGGATGGAAGGGTACTGTATACGGATGTATCATTTAGGGATCGTAGCGATTCCGATGCAGTTGTATGAGACGTATCTCATACACATGTTTACGCCAGTTGAGAAACTATGAGATAAGCTATCATACACATGACGGAGATTTAGCAGTTATTATCTTGTTTTGTATATGTATGGAGAAGGAATGCTCATGGGGTTTTGGTTAGCTACTGGGTAGCTACTATAGAGTTGTTGGAACACGGATAGTTGCAACTAGGGAGATTGGTTATTATAATCTCCCAGTCACTTCTAGTTTCTGTGTGGTAGAGCGGATTTTAGAATGTAGATTGATTTCTTTTGTGAGAGAGAAATTCTCCCTGAGGAGGATAGTGGTTTATAGGGTTGCATTAGATTTATGATGAGTTGATTCAGGAGGCTTGTCATTCGAGATTGGTGATTTATTTGGAGTGTATCCGAAAATAGTGAGTTTTGAAATGTTCATGGTGGTGGAATGACATGTGGGACATGGTTGATTTTGTAGTTGATGTTGGGTGTGCAACAAGTAAAGGTGGAATATTAGTGACCATTAGGGTTATGTATCAAGATGGAAGTGGTAGCCTAGTATGATGGACTGCGTTGGGAGATTATCTAGAATTCGGAGAGGACTTGATGCGATTTGGGTAGTTAGTGGTCGATTAACCAAGTATGCTCATTTTCTACCGAGCTGTAAGATGGATCTTATTGGGTCGCTCGACAGAATTATACTGCGAGGGGATTTTCAGTTTTCTTTGGAGTATCTTTGAGTATCATTTCTGATAGTGATTCATGATTCACTTTATGATTCTGGCAAGGTCTCCAATAGGTCACGGATATAGAGCCTCACTCTGGTATGATTATTTATCTTTTGATAGATGGTCAATATGAAGGTACTATTCATACTTTAGAAGGGATGTTGAAGGCATGCATGATAGATTTTAGAGGCCATGTGAGAGTTGAAAAATAATATTTAAACTCAGTACCCCACTTAGTCACTTGAGGTGTGTGACTTGTCTCCAGATACTTGAGATGGTTGTTGTGACATCTTGTACTCATAAATGAGTCAGAAATTTGGGGACCAAATTTCCATTAGGGGGGAGAATGTGAGATATTGGAAAATAAAATAATAATAAAATATCTCTTGTTAATTAAGAAATTATCTTATATGATTTTACAAAAATTTTTAGAAATTTTTCTGGATTAAAATGGAGTTCATATGACCTCTTAAGAGGAAGATTAAAGTTTAAATAGGTGGTTGGGTCAACTTAGGTTAGCTTAGACTTAACCTAAGCTAGCTTAACCATAAGGGGCCAATTTTTAAAGCTCGAACCCAACCCGTTTGCAAGTTCCCATTTCTTTCCTCCATCATGATTTCTTCCTTTGCTCATCGTGACCTAGCTATTTCTCTGCTTCTCTTCGCCGATCGTATCCTTCCGATTTCTCCATCGTCCTCGCTCCTCAATCTCCCCAATCCCTAGCCTTTTCGATCGCCCCAGCCGCTGTACCGATAGCGTCGCCTCCTGTTCGTGTGCTGCCACAGCTATGGACACGACTTCGTTTCTCCTCTTCATCGCTGCTTCAATGGATCACGCATCTCCAACCGCCGTGAGGTTGATTCGTTGCCACCTCATCACCATCGCTCGAGCCAGATCGTCATCGATGAGTTTTTCGATGCGGATATCGAGCCCTGCAATCTCAATGCCGCATGGTCAGCTGCTCAGATCTTCGTTGATGCGCTCTTCTTCTTCCGGTGCAATGGAAGTTTGGATCCTTGTAGCGATTGCCATCATCAAACGAGAGCAACGATTTCAGTCGCCCATAGCCAGCCATGCGACCACTATCGCCATTCCCCAAATCACAACCAGTGGGAATTTGGAGTAGATCCAGACATTCCTTTGGGTAATTTCATAGTCATTTCTGTGTTTGTTTGGATTTTAGATTCATATAGAAATTTAGGTTAAGGTTGATTAATGATTGGTTAAATTGGGTATGTAGAGGTTGTCAATCTTAGAGAAGTTTATGGTTTCTACATTTACAGGTTGTGAGGATCCTTGTGAATCCAATTGGGCTATGTAATTTGAATGTTTGAGGTAAGTTCATATTTGAATGGTTGTAAATGCTTATCGTTTGATAGGTTGTTAGTTAATCTAAGTGTGATGGATGCTACTATAATTTACAATTGATGTTGTAATTGAATTGGAGATTAGGTGAGTTTTTACCTAATCATGCTATAGAGTGCAGTAGTAATATTGTTCTATGATCCTTGTTATAGTGGGTGGATGGTGGATTTGCATGTTGTATTTGGACAAGGAATTGATTAAGAATAAAGGGATTTATAACTAATTACTTGTATGATTAGTGGGATCACAAGGTAGGATGAATAACTCTCATTTTAGAGATGACTATGAATTATATGAATCCATAAAGGGAATGATTAGTAGGGGTTAACTAATTAGAGTTTAGGGTGATGCTAGAGATTTATTGATATATATATTGCATGTTGCAGGATTTTGATTCGAGACATTCTTGGACATGAAGACTATCAACATAGCCTACATATCAGGTGGGTAATATTTCTACCCTGGTCAGGTAGTTGGTAATCTTAGTGGATGATATTATATATATTGATGACTTCATTACCTTGACTCCACTCCTGTTATTCTATGCTTGATACTTAGTCTTTGCACTTTGAGATGCACTATTGTTGATGTTATATTTCATTCATCATTATGAATTCCTGATGCTATGGTATGTGGACCTATAGATGCTTAACTATATGTACGTAGTTGTGTATGGTTGTAGTCTTGACTTGTGTCTTCAAGATTAATCATTCGCGGGTGGGTGATGTAAAATATCACAGAAAAAAAAGTTGGACTATAATTAATACCTAATCTAGGTATTAATTAAAGGGGTTAATCAAACCTAGGTTTGGTCTTATAGGGTAAGAACCCAATAAACATTTTTTAGCCCAACCCGTTAAATCTGCCCGACCTGCTAAACCATTAACGCCGTTGCTTTCTTCCTTTCTGTTTCTCGTCGACGAACATCAATTTCCTCGTGCGAGTGTTTCTAGCACACCGCGAGTTTACTCGTCGCCGACTCTGCCACAAGCACTGTCCCTTCCCGAGCCCCTCTCTTCCTCTTCTTTCTCACGCGCGACGCCACCTCTAGATTCCTCACCGAGCGATCCCTCATCTCTTCTGCTCTTCCGAAATCCAGGGCCACCGAGCTCTCACCTTCTTCCTTGCGAAGCCTACCTTGCGGTAGAGAGCATCCGAAGTCTTGACGATCTTCGCAGGTGAGTGGGAGGAGTGGGCAAGCAAGGCCAGTGAATACGGGTCAACAACGGTCCCAAATTGGAAGTTGTTCTTCCCGATCGAACTGGAGGTTACGCCGACGATCGCTGTGAGTGCTAGGTAAGGCGCTGATTTTCTTACTACTTGGACGAGATCTAGGTTGTAGCGGTGATCTTCCTTGGCTGAGCTGATTTTTAGTTTGGGCAACGATCTCGAGCAATTGAATGGGGCTGCCAAGTTTTGGGAAGTTGCTGTCGGTGAGGATCAAATTGCCGGTAAGCAAGCCATTTTCCTTTTAGTTATGTCCGTGTAGTTCAATTCATTGTTGTATTGCTGTGGATAAGGTTGGTTTCTTATTATCTCAATGGACAACCTTGATTTTGAGTATCGTTCAATGTTTCCTTTGAGTTATCTGTTAGGGCAATCTCTTGCCATGATAAGGTTTTGATGTGTGTGGCAAAGGGTTTAAGTTAGGATGATATTGTTATTTGATATGTGCGTTGGAGTCTTGCAGGACTTAGTAATTCACACATGGAGCCTTGGCGAGTTCACCCTCATAACCTCGGTCCTTGAGTCGGTGAAGGATGACTTTGCGGAAGCCGTGCACTTGGAGCATCCGAGGGACCGCCGGACGAGATGACTTGAAGTGAAGCCAAGGAAGCAGACTTCAGAGGCAAGAGACGCGAAGGAGCATTGCAGAGTCGTGCGCCTGATGCTGCCGAGGGACGTGGCCGCAAACGAAGAGAGCTTCGGCGAGGGACTTCGAGTGAGATGAGAGAATGAGTGAAATGTAAGTAGCTCATTAGGTGAACTTGGCCGAATGGCTGAGTGTCGGAGACTTGACCGCAAGGGTTAAGGTTTACCCGACCGTCGGAAGCTCAAACTTATGTTAAGTTTGAGTTTCACTCCCGATCGCCATGTAATGGCAATGATCGCTTCCGAGTCGAGTGTGTTCGATTGGTATCCGACTGATGGGTTTATGCCCAGTGATCATCGCCAGAGGATGTCACGGACATAACCGCCCGTGGTGGCAAGGCGATCGACTACGGAGGCAGCAGTCGACTGATGAGGTCCATCAGTCGATTGCCAAGTGTTCCGTTGGACTACGACGGTCGGGATCCGACGTGTTCGGAGGCCGTTGGAGTGGCGGTAGTGGACTGCTAAGGGCAGCAGTCGACTGGTGACGGCCAACGGGAAGAAATCAGCCCTCTCTATAAAAAGAGAGGGTGTGGAGCTTTGGGAGGTTAATGCTGAAGTTCTAAACGACCATCCAAGTGCTCCACAAGATTCAAACTCCTTCTCTTAGCTTTCTTTAACATCTATTGTAAAAGGAGGAGTGTGCTTGATTTGTAAAGGTTACCTCCACCTAGCTTGGTGCAAAGGAGAGACCAATAGTGATTGGCTTTGAAGGAGTGATTCACCTCGGACGAATCGGGATCGTGGATTAGCGGCGTAGCCGTGAACCACGTTACATCTTCTTTGTTAGCGTTTGTATTTTCGTTTATTGCTTTGTCTTTATTGTTTATGCTTCCTCTTCGCTAATGATTGTGTAGATGAGCAAACGAACGAGAGAATTCCGACATCCATCGTAAGAGGGCTATTCACCCCCCTCTAGCCGGCCAATCGATCTCCAACATTATCTAGTTAACGGTGGAAATGGTTGATGGAGGAGGCTGTGATTGTGGTTGGACGGCTATGAACAGGTTGTTGTGGGGTTGTTTGGGGCTGAGATGGTTGTGGGCAGGAAGATTTTCGGCTGTAATATTCTGTTTGAGAGGTTGTGAGTGAAGTTAGGTCAGTTGTAATTATCTGAGTAAGCGAGGATCGATTGTACGACTGGAATTGAGTGTAAAAGACTGTGTGAGTAAGCTGTGAACGACTGTGTGACTGTGGGCAAGGAATTACTGGTGGTGCGACTATGAACAAAGCTACTCTTGGTTGCGAAGGGGCTGAAATGACCTTGAAATGGTTGGTACTGGAATTAGCTCGGTTGAAGCTAAGTGGAAAAGAGTTGGTTGGAACGGAGTGTATCAATTAGAGTGGTTAGATCCTTGATTTGGCATAATTATGGGTGGTTATGCACTGTTTCAAGGTGAGTAATTAGGGCTTGGTTGAGATTAGTCAGGTCCTGAAACTTGTGCGAAATGTCGATTGTCGATCGAGCTGTGTGATTCTTTGATCTCGGCTACAAAATGGAAGTTATAACACGTATTCGATAAGGGATGAGGATTTGGGGAAATACGTAGTAGTTAATTCATATTTTGTTGTATGCTTGCACTAAATTATAATTGATGATATATGCAGGACGTGGATACGAGACAGGTCCGCGGACGTGAGGACTCTAGTACTACGAGCATTTACAATAGGTGGGTAATTCCCTACCCTAGTTAGGTAAATGTAATTGCATTCAGATTTAGTCATAGATATGAGCATGTTAGGTGTTCATATTATCTTGACCCTGCTCTTATTTATCTTATGCTTGATACTTGTCGTTGGCTATATTTGCTCAAAGGTTGATATCACATTTTTCCTTTATCATGATTTAGGAGTTACAGGTGTGATGTAAGTAGGTCTAAATGTTTAGTAGGGTGTAGATGTTAGAGTACGGGTGATGACCTAATTTGTAAATTGGAAAAAAGGTCATCCGTGGGTAGGTAATGCCCTAAATATAGGATTTATTCCAATACCCGTATGTTGCATATTTATTTACCAACCATGTGTTGTGTAAATGGTCAGGTGAGTCGTGAATAGTGTGTCTGTTGGGTTTCCGGCACCGCGGCGTGTGTGTGTTCGATCATGTTTCGTAAACATGAGCACAGCGGAAGCAATAAAAATAATAAATACTCCTATTTATTACAACACACACAACACACGCATGCTATTACAACAAGTGTAGACATAACCGTAAATTAAAATTGCAATAAAAGGAAATTAAACTACGTTATACCTTTCGTATGACGTGTAGCGGGAACGGCATCAACCGGAATGATTCTCGTAAGAATCGTCTCTATCCGTATCCACGCCGAGCTCCTCGGGATGACTTCGCCAAGCCACGAGCTTCGTCTTCGTACGGGTTACTAGCCTCGTGTTGAAGACGACGTGATCGAGAGATGATCACGGTCCGAATCCAAATTCGGACCTAAAACAAGTCCTCAAGACTTGCTTCTCCGGAGAGGTATTCGTCAACCGATTGACGAATCCTTCGTCCTCCACCTCAGAGGATTACCGGAGATCAAATCCCCGGTATGTTAGCCGCTGTCGGAGCACTAACCGTCGTCCAAACGACGCTCCGACGAGAGGAGAAGAAGCTGTCCAGAAAACTGGACAGCTTGGTGGAGGAGATAGGCGCCGGCCAAAACAAGGAGAGAAAAACTCACCTTGATGCCAAACCTATAGGGGATCACCGGAGGGTCGCCGGAGGTTCACCGGCTGGAGCTTGGACGCCGACAACGACTTGGACGGCTGCACACAAGCTGGGCGGTGGCTGCTCTTTGGGTTCAAATCCTTCAACAAGGGTGGCGGCAACACAAGGGGGGAGGCTAGGGTTTTGATTAATTAGGGTTTAACAATCCCTTAAGCCCACTTTTATAGAGAACTAATTCTCTTAATGGTTAATGGATCATATCCATAAAGCCCGTTAACCCGCTCCATTAAGATAAGTTAAAATAAACCAAACCATAATGGTTTATTTTAAGTTAAAACGAACCGAACCAACTTTTGGTTCATTCGTTTAAAATAAACCAAACCCTTTGGTTTATTCTTATCCATTGGATTAGAACCAAACCATTTTGGTCCATCCATTACGTCTTCATAAGACGCAGCCCATCCACGCTTCCATTGCGACTGAAACAATTTCATGCTCGCTTTATGTTTGGTCCAACCAAACATAGTTTCTCGATCGAGAATCCCATTCTCAAGCTCGTTTTAAATCCTTTGGATTACACTCGTTGTCGTGTGACCAAATAGGTTCTCGGTTTATGTTGGCCGCCTATAATTAACCATTAATTATAGAAGCGATCATGAGTGGCACCTAGTAGTACATCATGATCCCCAATTAACCAAAAGATCAACGGTTGATCCGAACTATTTTCAAAACCCTTCAAGAGCTCGAATGAATCGTGCCCCATTCCCTTCACTCATCTTATACCCACTTGGTTCAGGACATGGTCTATTGTGTCAGTCCCCACTAGGCTGACTACGTCACACCTAGCCCAAGTATCATTTCCTCGTCCTACGGATTCTAGTTACTCCACATGTATCGAAGAGTACCTTACTCTAAACATGTATTGCTTTGGCCAAAGACTTTAGTAACAATCCGACGAGAGGCCATGGGTATACATCTCCTCGCAAGGAGTGGTGAATCCTTTATAGGCTATTCAAACACCTTCGATCACTTCGACTTATACCCAATCATCCCGGGTCCACATCTCCTTAGAGATGTTTGCTTAAGATGTCAAAGCATAAGTCTCCATGATCAAGATGACTTGAATATCGCAAGTCAAAGGAACATCGCACTTAAGCCACATGTAAGAACTTCATTGACATATCTATATATGCAGAGAACCATATGAAGTCTTACGGCTGGTCACTCCAATGAACTAGTTACCATAACTAGCATTCACGATTAACTCCGGACATCACTATGTCTCCAGCCAGTGAGAATCAGCTGCTTGGATACACCAAGGAGTATACCTCGTGCTAGTCTCAACAGAATTGATGGTGTCCAGATTCATCAATTCATCGACTAGGGATAATTCCGATACATCACAATTACACATGTAGAGATACTCACTAGTTGTGATCCAATCACAAATTCTCTCATGCTGTGAATCGTATCGTGGACATTCAGTAAATGAGTTTAAGATCCAATCAAATACATAAAACATGTATACTCAAATAGTGAATCTTCATTTATCATATAAATGGTTCATACATAAGGCGATTGCCTTAGGACATCTCTCATATATTACTAACAGTGTCGCTACGGACCGGTGGTCATAGCTTGTCATGATCAGTTGAGTATTACTCTCTACAGGATAGAGAGAGTACTGATCAAATGGGTATGACTCTCTGTTGAATAGAGAGTCTATAGTAGATGTCTGTATGTGAGACAGTACATTCATGTCATTGCATGTATACTGACGACATAGTCTCCCTTGGGGTTGAGAGAGTCGTCAGTCATCCTGCCTCCCAGGTTACTCCCAGAGGAGTAACTGGTGTGAGGGAAGAGCATTTGTTGTGCCGCACTCTACCATTATAGACGATGGTAGTTGGAGTGCGTGTAGTTGTCCTGGGTGCGTGGCACTCGACCACTCATAGGTAGTGTTAGTCGAAGTGGCTAGCAGCAGGGACCCCCATTGTGTAGCGAGCTCTTTATACTCATATGCTACTTGATTATACTGTCCACTCGGCCACTCTAGAGTAGTGGTTTGTGTTGAGTTGGGATAGTTGTCATGTCATGCCACCTAGGCCACATTGGGGTCGCGGTAGCAAGTAGGGGTGCACAGGCATGACCATGCTTGCTGCATTGCCGTATCATACGGCGTTTTGCATATTGCTATATATATATATATACATATATGCATGTATATATATATACATAGATGATGGTGATTAGTATACATACAGATGCAGTCTATATGTATACTCACTTTTATGATGCATTTGTATGTACTATGCTTGTTACATTTATTTGTACATATTCATACATGCTATTGCATTTTCTATATGGTAGTAGGTCGGGTACTTGTATATTTGTTGGTCAGTCACTGTGATACCCTCGACCCGTATCATGATATAGTGTGAGTTAGTATTACTCTTTATACCTTGTGTTGTGGATATATGCCCAGTTTGGATGAGTGTAGAGTAGATGACTGTCAGGAATGTCAACACCTTTTATTGTTCAGTTTATTTAGTGTATGTATGTTTGTATATTTATTATGCTGATGTATACCTATCGTACCAGTAGATTGTTGATACGAACGGTTAATGAATTGTCACTATACCGTTCCCAAATTATTTACCGAACCCCCTAACTACACTAATGCAGTATAGAACTGACTTGGGTCATCTCCCAACGAACCTAATGGCTGAACGTTTGTTTTTAAACAGAAGTAAACACTGGGGTTTTTTATAATTATCAAAACAATTAAAATGCAAAATCAAAAGCAACCATGAGAATTAAACATGCAAGAAGTAAATCTAACTACCAAATAACTATTAACAAGCGACTATCCTAATGCGCAAAAGTAAGTGATCACGCACCGCACTGTCACTATACGGTACATTGATCAAACAAATGTGAAAAATTCAACCAAGCACCGCACTGTCACTATACAGCACAGTGATCGAACAGTCACTGAAAAACTAAACTAATAGACAGAAAAGAAAGCGACCAAGCACCGCACTGTCACTATACGGTACAATGATCAAACAAATGTGAACAATTCAACCATGCACCGCACTGTCACTATACGGCACAGTAGTCAAACAGTCACTAAAAACTGCAGTAAACGAAATGCAATAAACGAAAGCAATTCAACCAAGCACCGCACTGTCACTATACGACACACTGGCTGAAGATTAACTAAAATAGGAAAGAACAAGTACACTAAAGGAGATAAATCTAACCACTAGATAAACACTGTAAACGAATAACAAGACTCACTAAACTATCAACTAATTACCACGTGCACGATTTACCACACAGACATGATACGACTAAACATCAGTGGAACACTACTGCACACTAAGAAATCAATACTAGAACAATACTGATAAAATATAGTGCACATCAGGGAGCCAACAATGTAAAAAATACTAAAATACCCAAAGTGAACAATGCAGTAAACAATAAGAAACACAGTACTGAATTAACAGTAAATCAATAAAGTAAATCAACAGTCATCCACAAACACCGGAAAGGTACCACCCTCTCCGGTGACCTACGACAATACCGAACACTCCAAGGATCTCAGGATGCGGATCTCTCGTCGTATTCCGACGAGAGTTGGATCGATGCGGTAGTTCACAGCTCCGATGTGGATGCGGGACTGCCGTGACCACGAGCAGTCAATGTGGATGGAATCGAATCTGGGAACTGATACTTTTCGTCACCCGCTGCTGTTGAAGACCGCCCAGAGTTGGAAGTAACACTGCCGCCGGAGCTGGAAACTGATTCTCGCGGATCCCGACAAGTAGCAAGTCACCTAGCTAGCGTAACCACGCCCCACTAGGGTAGCTCAACTCACGGTGAGGGCTCAAGATCGCGGTGAAGACAGCGAACTCCATCGCCATCGATGGACTGCCGCCACCCAATTGCTGCTGAGAGCTCCATCTGACCGAAGAGGGAAAAGTCCGCCGGGTGAAATGGACTAGGGAAGAACCAGGGATTGCTGGAATTATCGCCGGAGTGATACGTGGAGCTGTCGCCCGCTCGCGAGAGGAAGACAACGCCGCCCGCACTTTTTTGTGTCGCGCGATGTCGCGCAGCTGGGAAGAAGTTGGATTTTTATCTCCAATTTTCTCAGCCGTCCGATTGTGCCAATTCTGATTTCAGCCGCCCAAATAAAGCTAGGTTAAATGAGTCCAATTAATCTTGTGATCCAATAATCCAAATCACCCGATTTGCAATGGATGGATCTGATCCGTCTGAAGGTATAATCACGATCCAACGGTCCGGATGAACGACCAAGACATGTAGATCTTAATGTACGGGTCGGATCACTCCAGATCCAAATGGATGGCTCAGAATCAATCACTTTCTTCGGACGGTCCACAATGCTCAGATCTGATCCGGATCGACGGCTGCGATTGCTCCAATTAGATCCTCATTATATGTTTCCTACAAAATCACATGCAATTCATGAAAAATACTGAAATTATAGGAATTAACGTAATTAATCGCAAATAGGCTCAATATGTAAAAACATCCCAAATACAATAATTATCCCATCAAAGAGCCTAAAAGATCTAATCAACAAGTAAAAATAGCGCAATAAAAAAATGCAGCTATCAAATTCCCCCACACTTATTTTTGCACGTCCCGTGCAATAACAAAAACAAAGACACACTAACTCCCTAACTCATTCCCCTAGTAATACCTAGATAAATAATTCAGAGACAGAAAAAATAAGTTACTTAGGATCACCAAATTCATCAGGATCTAGGGTATTCAAAAGATCCGACTCCTACAACAGTCAACATGTATGATGAGTTACAGTCAAATCAAATACACCAAGCCTGATACAAAACCTCCCAAATGGATATATGCACTCATGCTCACATAATGATCGTAGGAGTGGGGTACCCTCAAAACACCATGCAATTTTTGTACTACCATATGCTTGCTTATCATCTACTTCTCTACTGCTATCAATACATTTCATACATGAATCAAAAGGATTTATCGAAAATCAAACATGATCAGAAGTGGATTGCAATAGAGAAATACAAAGAAGATCAAGATACAATGGAAACAATAGAAGAATTGGAAGAATAAACCTGATAAATTGCAAGTAGTAGTGTAGGGAAAAAGATATTTTAATAACAATCCAATGAAATAGCTCTCAACAGCATACAACTTCTGATACAACTGGTTCAGGTATTGCCTACAAGAATTGTAAGTTTGGTTGTGCTCGTTGTTGTGCCATAACTTTAGCTTGAATATCTCGAGGAAGAGCAGCTAAAAATTCAGGATCTATATATATTTTTTCTCCATAGGTGGTGGTGGGCCATAATTTGGAGCTTGCCGTGAAGCTAGAACTTCATCACGTGGATCCTCTGGAAGTGCCTCAAGAATTGTAGGATCAATTGCATTTACACTGGAAACCTCATTACTATCTAGAAGCAACTTGTATGATTTGGCAATAGAGTAATGTTCTGATTCTGAACTTCATTGTAGACTTCTGTAGCTTGAATATTATCAAGTATTTCGGCGTCAATTCAAAGTGGACTTCAGGTATAGTATCCGTCCCAGCCCAATCTAGAGCACCTCTACCTCTATGTGCAGAATCTATCATCTTCCAATTTCTCCAAGACATAGCAATGCTAGGTATTGTTTAGCAGAATTCCTATTGCTATCATCTTCCACAATTCCTTTTTGCATCTCTACACTGGATACACTTTTCTGATAACCAGCTGCTAAGCAAAGTAGAGGAACACTCTGTAGCAGAATTAAGAACACGTTTAGATTGTATCTAGCTTCTCTAGGCTTGCAATTTCAGAATATCAAAGCATGTAAATAAGAACCCCGAAATCTGGTTTCAATTTATATCTCAGGTAATTTCAATTTCTGCAAATCTGAAAATTTCAGAATAGTTCAGATCAGAATTGAATTTCCCTTGAAATTGCAGCTTCCGGGAGGAGCTGTGACCAGAAAACATCTCAAATAAGCCATAACAACACTATCACAACTTTTGATAATTCTGGGGTAAAACATGTCCAGCTGCAGCCACTTGTTTGTTGATGCTGTCGACTACATCAATGACAGCATAAGCTGCTGTCATTAAACAAATTTTTAGAATGTTCCCTTAATGCAGCATTAATCTGATTGAGTTTGATAGCCTCGGCATAAGTTATAGGCCTTCAGATTGAAGTGATTGTAGTGTTAGAACCCATAAAGAATGCCATATTTAAGTAGGGCCATCCTAAATGTCCTTGAATTCAAAATTTGATACAACCTCCAATAGATCTTCCTTGAATCCACGATAAGCACGACCTTTATAGCTTGGTAGGTCTTTGCACTTGGCAAGAATACCCAATCCACGTGTAAGCACATCCTCTTGGATATGTGGTGACTCATGCATTTTTCCAGAATTTGACTAGCTCATTAAAACTTGCAATTACAGCTTCTCAAAGGCCGCGAATAAAAACACTGCCACATGTACAATGGTTGCCTCAGGAACTCCAGAAACAATACTATTGAATAAACTCCCATTCATGTAGCATTTCACATAGCTTTAACAACAATTTAACTCTCGGTGAGACTTGTGCATAGATCTCATGGCCTGAAGCCAGAAAGAATACCATAGCTGTATCCAATGGCTAAACATCAAATAGAACTCAAAAGGTCTCAAAAATGCTCCATCCCACATTCCAGTTTCTCTTTTTCACAGATTTTTCCACAGCCACCGATTTTCCTTCCTATTCTTCCATCTCTAAGCTTGCACATGCATTTTATTCCAATCTGAAACTGATCAACAAGGTTTGCTGTGAACAATTTCCAGGTGATACCATTTTCCTTCAATTCAAAAATTTCCTTAGATCATTTCAGAAATTCCAATTCCAATTCATGCAGCACAATCACTTTCTTCCTTGGTATTTGCATGTTGCTCCTTCTGTAAACATGCTACTCAAATCTTTTCTGGTTGAAGGTTTTGAGTAGGCATCAATTTTCCTAAAATCCTCATCACTGGATTTTGATTCGTAATAGTGGATGCCAATTTCAGATTCAGAAAACTGTTATGTAGCAAGAATACTGGAAATTAACATCAATCACTAGGTTCATCCTTTTGTTTGTTTGTTGCAACAATGTCCAACACTAAACACAATTCAATCCAGATCTTGCACGTACAGCTCCTGAAAATCTGATACAACCAAACGCATTCAATCCATAAGTAGAATTTTAACTTGTTGGCCTTATAACCCACTGGTTACACCAAGCAGAACCAATTTTTTTTTCTTTTTCTATTGTGCTCTCAGCAGAAACACGATCTGCAATTTTCAACCCAAGCTTCATCTACCAGTTTACCAGAATGTCACAGCAACAGGAGCTGAGGTCGATTAAGTTCTGAATAGCCAAGCTCTGTAGTAAATTTTTGCCCAACGAAACAGTATATCCTCCCCACACTTAAGAATTTTGTCCGTCTCGGACAAACAATTTAACAAGTTATTCTTCCAATATGGGAACAAAAGCTACGAGAGAAGATAATCCTCGGTGGAGTAGATAACAAAGACAATAAATGGCAAATGTAAAAATATGACATGTAAGACAACATGGAAGGATCAAGTGGATTAGACAAGCAATACAAGTAAGGAAAAGAATCAACAGTGAAATCCTTCATCATATTCATGCAATTAAATGCTATTGCAGTCGTGAAAAGACTCAAGGCAAGTTCTGGAGTAACAAGTATCACATGTGTTATCACACAAAAGTGGGTAGATGATAAGAATGACATGTAACCTCACTAGGTGAATAAACATCAAGCTTAGTCTATCAATAAAAAAAAAAATTCACCATCATAACAAGTGACTGCATGCAAGTGAAGTCTTCTATCATACACAAAAATCCATCATTTGATGATCAAACTTAACTAATTTTTACCACCTCTGAAATGATACTAAGGCATGCATAGGGAATATTATTGGACTAAACAACAACTGAACAAACAAATAACCTAACAACAAACAACCTAAGTCATCAGGCAAATAAACAACCAAACTACTAAATCTGAACATGCAAAGAAAGAAGGAAATACAATAAGGAAAGGAACACACTCCCCTTTCATGTCAGAGAAGAAACATCGGCAAAGTGCACTTCCTCTACAAAGGCATCGCTCGCCCCCTCGTGAAATATTTTGAGGCGGTGTCCATTCACTCTGTAAGTATTCCCTGAAGAAGGTTCCTGCACCTCTACAACACCATAGGGAAATACATTAGTAACAAGGAAAGGACCATTCTACCTGGATCTCAACTTACCTCTGATCAACTTGAGATGAGACTGGTACACTAAAACTTTGTTACCAATATGGAACTCCTTCTTCACAAGCCGCTTATCATGAAAATGTTTAGTCTTCTCCTTGTAAATGCGGGAGTTCTCATACGCTTCTAACCTTGTCTCCTCAAGTTCCTGAAGCTGAAGTTTTCTCTCTCTCCCTGCTCTGTAAGCATCCATGTTGCAAGCTTTCACTGCCCAGTAAGCTCTATGCTCAATCTCCACCGGCAAGTGACATGCTTTGCCGTAAACCAATCTGTATGGGTACATGCCTATGGGAGTCTTATAGGCAGTCCTGTAGGCCCACAGAGCATCTTCCAATCTTTTGCTCCAATCTTTCCTGTTTGGCCCCACTGTCTTCTCCAGTATTGATTTTATCTCTCACATTCACACTTCAGTCCCATTTGTCCGAGGTGATATGGAGTAGAAATCTTATGACACACCCCATACTTGCTTAACATAGCTTTCATGCGCTTGCAAAGAAAAGTGAGACCCTTGATCATCGATGCATCGCACAGGTACCTAAATCTGCAAAATATGTTAGACCTGACAAAATTCACAACAACTGGAGAATCATTAGTCCTGGTGGGGATGGCCTCCACCCATTTGGAAACATAATCAACGGCCAACATAATATATAAAAATCCGAAAGATACAGGAAATGGACCCATAAAATCAATACCCCAAACATCGAAAATCTCACAGAATAACAAAGGTTGCTGAGACATTTCATTTCTACGTCCTATGTTCCCTGTTCGTTAACATTGCTCACAAGACTTATAAAATTCATAGGCATCACGAAATAAGGTGGGCCAATACAAACCAGACTCTAAAACTTTCCTAGCAGTTCTTTGGGGTTCAAAATGCCCCCCACAAGCCAGAGTATGACAAAAGGTAAGTATGGAATGAAACTCATAATCAGGAACACATCTCCTAATAATCTGATCACTACAAAACATCCAAAGGTAAGGATCATCCCATACATAATACTTGGCATCACTTTTCAATTTCTGGACTTGTGCATGAGAAAAAAATGAAGGTACAACACGGGCAACTAAATAGTTAGCAATATCTGCATACCATGGTGTCTTACCCTGCAGGTGAAAAAGTTTCTCATCTGGGAAAGAATCTGCTATGGGGGTGGAATCTATCTCCGTCACAATCCTGCTCAGGTGGTCTGCTACCAGGTTCTCCCTCCCACTCCTATCGCGTATCTCTACGTCGAATTCTTGAAGCAGAAGCATCCATCTAATCAGTCTCGGTTTCGCATTAGGCTTCTTCAGGAGGAATTTCAAAGCATACATCGCTAGAATGTCCCGGGAGCATTGCAAAGTCCAAAAGGCATATGCCGATATGCATACGTCCCAAAAGGGCAAGTAAAAGTGGTCTTCTCCTGATCCTCTAGAGCAATACAGATCTGGAAATACCCAGTGTAACCATCTAGGAAGCAATAGTGTGACTTGCCTGCCAACCTCTCTAGCATCTGATCAATAAAAGGTAGGGGGTAGTGGTCTTTCCTACTGGCCTGATTAAGCTTCCTGTAGTCTACACAAACTCTCCAAGAGTTCTGAACTCTGGTGGGAACCAACTCATTATCTGCATTGGCAACCACTGTAATACCAGACTTCTTCGGAACCACCTGAACAGGACTTACCCAATTTCTATCTGAAATAGGATAGATAATGCCAGCCTGTAGAAGCCTTGTCACCTCCTTCTTTACCACATCGAGAATCAGTGGGTTAAGCCGTCGCTGTGGTTGTCTGACTGGTTTCACATCCTCTTCCAAGTGAATTCTGTGCATACAGATTGAAGGACTGATACCAGGAATATCTGCAAGCATCCACCCAATAACTTTCCTGTGCTGCCTCAGAAGATCTACTAATCTGTACTCCTGATCTGACTCCAGATCTCGAGCAATAATAACGGGTTGCTGCTCGTCCTTATCCAAATACACATACTTCAAATGCTTCGGAAGAGGTTTCAATTCAAGCTTCTGTGGTTGCGCATCTGATGGAAGTGATTCTTGGGCCGTTGCCTGAAGATCGCAAGTCCCTACACATTCCATGTCCCTGTCCAAATCAAAGGGCTCACAGATAGGTCCTATCATATCATCAATAATATCAGAATTGACAGATTCACTAAAATCGGTACACAAAATAGAAGGTATAGAGATATCCAATTGAAAAACTGACTCATAAATGAAACCCATGCAATCCAGCTCATACTCTGAATCCATGCTAAGAATAGAATGATCCTCCATCGGATGCTTCATCGCATCTAAAATCCTGAACTGAACTACAGTATCCCCTACCTCCATGGAAAGTGTACCTGCATGCACATCAATCTTGGTCTTGGCAGTCTTGAGGAAAGGTCTGCCCAGAATAAGTGGAGCTCTGCCGCTCTGTGAATCACCCTCCATGTCAAGAATGTAGAAATCTACAGGAATTATCAGCTCTCTCACCTTAACCAACACATCCTCGATCACCCCAGCTGGGTGAGTCTGACTGCGATTGGCTAACTGAATCACTACACCTGTCGGCTGCAAGGGTCCAATACCTAGTGAACAAAAAACTGACCTTGGCATCACATTAATGGAAGCTCCTAGATCTAGCATAGCATCCTCGAACACCTGGCTCCCAATCACACAAGGTACAGTGAAAACTCCTGGATCCTCGCACTTCTGGGGCAAAGGTTGAATAAGTGCTGAAACATTCTTTCCAACTCTGATCAACTCATTTCCTTTCAGCTTCTTCTTATGCACACACAATTCTTTCAGAAACTTGGCATACTTGGGAATCTGCTCGATCATTGTCAATAAAGGGACATTAACTTCCACCCATCAACAAATCCACAAGCTCACGAAATTCCTAGCCTTTTCTTCATTAACCCCTTCCTAGCGGGCCTCGAGGGAAAGGTAATGAATGGGCGACTCCGATCATCGCGGTGTGGCCCGCCGCTCGCTTCTGCCGCTCTGAACTACCCGAATCCAAGAATCGGATCTCGCAGTGGTCCGCCCGGTCAAGTAACTCTACCACTCCGTAGTGTAATCGAACTAATGTTTCCTTTAGGATTTGGGATGGTCTGAGATGGTAGCTGACTAGATCCCTGTGACTGCAGCTGGTTAATGTTGGATGCAAGCTGGCTAAGCTGTCTCTCTATGTTCTGAATAGATGCATCCGTCTTCTGCTGAAACTGCTGCTGTTGTACCAAAAACTGCTGCACAAGATCCTCCATCTTTGACTTTGAACTCGAACTGGAAGACTCATCCCAATCGAATGTAAGGTTTGAACTATCCGGGTTACTCTGGATGGCTAGGGGTCTCTGAAATGCTGGTCCTGGCTGAAACGGCTGCTGATAAAATGAATTCCCATACCTCAGATTTGGTTGATCAATTCCCATACCTTATAAGTGGCAGACATCGGATCATATCTGTAATGTTGTTCGTCATCGAGGTTGATATCGAGCGTCTTGATGCCGATATGGAGGCCGAGCATCGAGGTTGATCTCGAGGTCTAGAAGGAAACTGACTAGCCGCCGCTACTATTTCATCTTGCTGGAGTGAAGGACATGAATCAGAAGGATGCTCTGGACTCTAACAAATACCACAAACTCTCATAGGCTGCATAGGCACTATCGAAGATTGGCTTGCCTGGTTCAGTGCCAATTGCCTAACTAAGGATGTGAGCTCCTGTATAGAATTCTTCATCTCCGCCTGATCAGTAATAGCTAGGTGAGCCTCACTCACCCCTCTAGTCACTATACCTGCCTCCCAAACCCGTGAGTTCTCTCGCCATGTTTGCAATAAGCTCTGGGCCTCACTGGGAGTCTTGTTAACTAATGCCCCTCCACTAGCCGATCTATCATACTCGCCCATGGGAAGCCCCTCATAGAAGTTCTCAACGAGCAATCGTCACCGATCCGATGTCAGTAATCTGGAACATAGTTTCTTGAATCTCTCCCAGTACTCATACAACGTCTCTCCAGTAGACTGCTGGATACTGCAGATGCTTTTTCTGATGGTAGCAGTTCTAGATGCTGGGAAGAACTTTTCCAAGAATGCTTTCTTCAATTCAAGCCAACTGTTGATACATCCAGGTGGAAGATAGTATAACCAATCCTTAGCTGCTCCAACCAATGAAAATGGAAAAGCTCTCAATTTTATATCTTCCTCTGAAATGCCCTGTGGCTTCATAGTAGAGCACAACACATGGAACTTGTGCAAGTGTTTGTTGGGATCTTCACCAGACAATCCATGAAACTTAGGAAGCAAATGAATCAGCACTGATCCGAGCTCAAAATCCTCCTCTAAAGCTGGGTAGCTAATGCAAGAATACTGGTATGTCGCATCAGGGGCTGCAAGCTCCTTCAGAGTCCTATTATTATCTGCCATGACTATCTGCAACTCTGATGGACTGTAATCAGAAGTATCAATCGACCTGCCCTGTGCTCTCTGCAGTGCGTGAAAAGTCCTATCAATCTCAGGATCTAGCTCAAAGAGTTTATCGCCTGAAGACCTGGTCATTCACACAAACAAATATAATGAGAAACAAATATAAATGATAAGAAAGACAATAATAACAAAAGAAAAAGAAAACAAACAAACAAACTACAGTTTAAAGACAAACGAACCCATTAGAGTCCCCGGCAACGACGCCAAAATTTGATACGAACGGTTAATGAATTGTCACTATACCGTTCCCAAATTATTTACGGAACCCCCTAACTACACTAATGTAGTATAGGACTGACTCGGGTCATCTCCCAACGAACCTAATGACTGAATGTTTGCTTTTAAACAGAAGTAAACACTGGGGGTTTTTATAATTATCAAAACAATTAAAATGCAAAATCAAAAGAAACCATGAGAATTAAACATGCAAGAAGTAAATCTAACTACCAAATAACTATTAACAAGTGACTATCCTAATGCGCAAAAGTAAGTGATCACGCACCGCACTGTCACTATACGGTACAATGATCAAACAAATGTGAACAATTCAACCAAGCACCGTGATCGCTACTATACGCATGCTGATCGAACAGCCATCAAAACTAAACTAATAGACAGAAAAGAAAGCGACCAAGCACCGCACTGTTACTATATGGTATAATGATCAAACAAATGTGAACAATTCAACCATGCACCGCATCACTATATACGCACATAGTCAAACAAATACTAAAAACCGCAGCAGAAACAATATGCAATAAACGAAAGCAATTCAACCAAGCACCGCACTGTGAGTATAGGACTCACTGGCTGAAGATTATCTATATTAGGTAAGAACAAGTACACTAAAAGAGATAAATCTTACCACTAGATAAACACTGTAAACGAATAACAAGACTCACTAAACTATCAACTAATTACCACGTGCACGATTTACCACACAGACATGATACGACTAAACATCAATGGAACACTACTGCACACTAAGAAATCAATACTAGAACAATACTGATAAAATATAGTGCACATCAGGGAGCCAACAATGTAAAAAATACTAAAATACCCAAAGTGAACAATGCAGTAAACAATAAGAAACACAGTACTGAATTAACAGTAAATCAATAAAGTAAATCAACAGTCATCCACAAACACCGGAAAGGTACCACCCTCTCCGGTGACCTACGACAATACCGAACACTCCAAGGATCTCAGGATGCGGATCTCTCGTCGTATTCCGACGAGAGTTGGATCGATGCGGTAGTTCACAGCTCCGATGTGGATGCGGGACTGCCGTGACCACGAGCAGTCAATGTGGATGGAATCGAATCTGAATCGATAATTTTGTCACCCGCTGAAGATCGCGAGTTGGAAGTAACGCCGCCAGGAGGAAATCGGTTCTGTGGGATCTCGGCGAGTAAGTCACCCCTAGCTTCGCGTAACCACGTCCCACTAGGGTAGCTCAACTCTGCCGGTGAGGGCTCTAAAGATCGCCGATGAAGACAGGTGAACTCCACTGCTCAGTTGATGGACTGCCACCGCCCAATTGCTGTTGAGAGCTCCATCTGACCGAAGAGGGAAAAGTCCGCCGAGTGAAATGGACTGGGGAAGAACCAGGGATTGCTGGAATTATAGCCGGAGTGCTACGTGGAGCTGTTGCCACGCTCGCGAGAGGAAGACGACGCCGCCCGCACTGTTCTGTGTCGCGCGATGTCGCGCAGCTAGGAAGAAGTTGGATTTTTATCTCCAATTTTCTTAGCCGTCCGATTGTGCCAATTCTGATCTCAGCCACCCAAATAAAGCTAGGTTAAATGAGTCCAATTAATCTCCTAAGCATGCTGTGATCCAACGGCTGAAATCAGTCTGATTTGCAATGGACGGATCTGATCCGTCTGAAGGTATAATCACGATCCAACGGTCCGGATGAACGGCCAAGACGTGTAGATCTTAATGTACGGGCCGAATCGCTCCAGATCCAAATGGATGGCTTAGAATCAATCACTTTCCTCGGAGGGTCCACAATGCTCAGATCTGATCCGGATCGACGGCTGCGATTGCTCCAATTAGATCCTCATTATATGTTTCCTACAAAATCACATGCAATTCATGAAAAATACTGAAATTATAGGAATTAACATAATTATTCACAAATAGGCTCAATATGTAAAAACATCCCAAATACAATAATTATCCCATCAAAGAGCCTAAAAGATCTAATCAACAAGTAAAAATAGCGCAATAAAAAAATGCAGCTATCAATTGTGCTGTTGAATGACATGTGATATTGATATATATTTACATGTTCTATCTTATTATCCACTAAGTTTTTACTCACTACCACAGACCCTAGGTTTTTCTGTCGCCCAGGTAATAGGAAGAAGTTTTCGTGACGGCTTGGAGCTGCACCGATGATCCATCTCATCTATGTTTTTCCAAGCTTCTCAGGGACTTTGTTTATGCTGTGGACTTGGTTTTATGTTATGGATTTGTTTTGTGTTATGGAATTTGTCTTTATGTCATGAACTTTATTTCTGTATCCAATGTTTTATGTACGGTTATTTACTGTGGACTTGTCAGGTGGTGTACACCTGTGTTGTTTTGGATTATATGTCGGTATATGTGTAGTGGGTATGTGGTTTATGTTTTCGATGTGTTTGTTATATTTATATTTGCTTATTATGTTGTAGTTGTGGGCATACGGACCTTGTATTAACCCGAGATGTTGCCACGTATAGAGGAGATGTCGTCCGTTTGCTTTTTGGCATGGCATACTCTCGGGGCGTGGTGTTGGATTTCGTTACGGGATTACCTAGAACCCGTAAAGGACATGATGCGATTTGGGTGATCGTGGATCGATTAACCAAATCAGCTCACTTCCTTCCGATTCGTGAGACGAACTCATTGGATTGTCTAGCGGAATTGTACTGCCGAGAGATTATCAGATTGCACGACGTACCTTTGAGTATCATATCTGATAGAGATCTGTGATTTACTTCGCGATTCTGGCAGAGTCTGCAGCAGGCCATGGGCACAGAGCTTCGACTCAGTACAACATTTCATCCGCAGACAGATGGACAATCCGAACGTACCATTCAGACTCTGGAGGATCTATTGAGATCTTGTGTCATGGATTTCGGTGGCAGTTGGGAGGATCACATTCCTTTAGTGGAATTTGGCTACAACAACAACTATCACTCTTCTATTCAGATGGCTCCTTTCGAGGCTTTATATGGCAAACCTTGCAGATTTCCTATGTTATGGGAGGAAGTTGGGGAACGATAGTTATTGGAGCCTCAGAGTATCCAGCATGATGCAGAGTTGGTGTGAGTGATCAGACGACGGATATCTGAGGCACAGGATCAGCAGAAGAGTTATGCGGATCGGAGGCGAAGGCCTCTAGAATTCTCAGTCGAGGATCATGTATTCCTACGAGTGTCACCCACCAAAGGAGTCAAGAGATTTGGGTTGAAAGAAAAATTAACTCCATGTTACATTGGACCATTTGAGATATTGGAGTGAATTGGAGGTGTAGTTTATCAGTTGGCTTTACCTCCGACACTTGCGGGTGTTCACAACGTATTTCATGTTTCTATGCTGAGAAAATATGTGCTACGATCTGACCACATTCTGAAAGAGGTTCCGATACCACTCCAGGCGAATGCGACTTATGAGGAGATTCCGGTGCAGATTCTTGATCTCAAGGAGCGATAGTTATGGAACAAAACCATCCAACTCGTAAAGGTGGGATGGTAGCATCATACGAATGAGGAGGCTACAAGGGAGCTGGAAGATACTATCTGAGCTCGATACCCTCATCTGTTTTACCTGTGGTATGTGGTTATTTCGGAATATGCTTGATCTAATTTTTGCATTTAAGTACGAAATTTGGGGACCAAATTTTAATAAGTGGGGAAGAATATAAAATACCACAGAAAAAAAAGTTGGACTATAATTAATACCTAATCTAGGTATTAATTAAAGGGGTTAATCTAACCTAGGTTTGGTCTTATAGGGTAAGAACCCAATAAACATTTTTTACCCCACTCGTTAAATCCACCCGACTCGCTAAACCATTAATGCCGCTGCTTTCTACCTTTCCATTTCTCGCCGACGAACATCAATTTCCTCGTGCGAGCGTTTCTCGAACATCGCGATTTTACTCGTCGCCGACTCCGCCGCCATCACTGTCACTTCCCGAGCCCCTCTCTTCCTCTTCTTTCTCACACGCGACGACACCTCTAGCTTCCTCACCGAGTGATCCCTCATCTCCTCTGCTCTTCCGAAATCCAGGGCCACTTAGCTCTCGCCTTCTTACTCGCGAATCCTACCTCACGGCAGAGAGCATATGAAGTCTCGACGACCTTCGCAGGCCAGCGGGAGGAGTGGGCAAGCAAAGGCCGGTGAATACGGGTCAGTGGCGATCCCAAATTGGAAGTTGTTCTTCCCGATCGAAGTGGAGGCTACGTCGACGATCGTTGTGAGTGATAGGTAAGGGGCTGATTTTCTTACTACCTTGGACGAGATCTAGGTTGTAGCGATGATCTTGCTTTGCTGAGCCAATTTTTGGTTTGGGCAACAATCTCGAGCAATTGAACAGGGCTACCAAGTTTTGGGAAGTTGCTGTCGTTGAGGATCAAATTGCTGGTAAGCAAGCCATTTTCCATTTGGTTATGTCCGTGTAGTTCAATTCATTGTTGTATTGCTGTGGATAAGGTTGGTTTCTAATTATCTCAATGGATAGCCTTGATTTTGAGTATCGTTCAATGTTTCCTTTGAGTTACCTAGTTAACGGTGGAAATGGTTGATGGAGGAGGCTGTGATTGTGGTTGGCCAGCTGTGAACAGGTTGTTGTGGGGTTGTTTGGGGCTAAGATGGCTATGGGCAGGAAGATTTCCGACTGTAATATTCTGTTTGAGAGGTTGTGAGTAAAGTTAGGTAAGTTGTAATTGTTTGAGTGAGCGAGGATCGGCTGTACGGATGGAATTGAGTGTAAAATACTATGTGAGTAAGATGTGAACGACTGTGTGGATGTGTGTTGGGATGTATACTGAAAGCCTAGCTCTTTTGTATGAACATCTTTATTTTGAAATAAGAATCACATGATCATTGTTTGCACGTTATATTTATATGTGTGCATATTGTCTAATATTTTACATTGTAGATAACATGGTGCCTGGGTGCGGCACAGAAGATCATGTTATCAATCCCTTGTAGAATATAAGTAAAGGCTCACAACCAAGATGGTTTTGGACAAACCATTGGCATGGTTGTAGTGTAGCTTGGTATTGTTTTGTCTTGAACATAGAGTTACACTAGTACACTTAGGTGTATTGAGCAGGACTGACATAGAGGTGATTCAATTTATTGCTGACTACATAATTGAATCAGACCTCGGATATTATGTTGTACATGCTCTTAATCCCGATATAATAACGGGCACATGTACTTAATATTTATTTCTTTGATTTACCAGAGGGTGAGATTTCTATGGATTAAATCAATATGCCCGGTAAGTTGGGAAATGATATTATTTACATGGTGTGCCGTTGATTATAGGAGGAAATCGTGTCCTATATATTAGGTTGATGATGTCCCCTTGAGGAGCTCATAAGGTTCATCATGTAAACCCTGCAGGTTGACTTAGTCAACATGATGATAAGGTTGAGTGATACTACTCGAGGAGTTAGATGTTAATTGATTGATGGTCAGTAAATCAATCAATTGACGGACATTCGATATCTTAAACATGGGGAGATGGATGTACAAATAATATATGGAGCCCATATTAATTTATGGGGGTTGGTGAGGTAGTTCGATGATGATCCTCTAGTGGAATGGAACATCATTGATGGATCAAGTTTGTGTGGTTCCGATCCATCGGGTGGACAAGACTCAACTCCTCCTCATGGTCCCTATCGTAGCCTAATATAAACCTCATGAAGTCTAGATCAAATGATGGAAAACAAATCTCTAGATCCGACGGTTAGGATTAAAACCCTAGAACCGACGGTTGAGATTAAATCTCTAAATCCGACGGTTGAGATTAAAACCCTAGAACCGACGGTGGAGATTAAACCAAGGCCTAAACCTAACTCTATATAAAAGGGAGAGGAAAGGTTGGATAAGGTGGGCGGCAAGTTTAAAAGATTGATAAATTTTTTTTCCTAATTCTATGCCACCTTGGGCGGCAAGATTAGAATTAGTTAAAAAAAATATTAAGATTAGAATTGGTGAAATTTTTTTTTTCTATGCCACCTTGGGCGCCAAGATTATATGAAGAATTTTTTTTTTACTAATTCCTTGCTACCCTTGGGCGGCAAGAAAATTGGGAATTAGTTCCTATATTTTTGGATACCTCATCAATAACCAACTTTCTCCTAAGTTCTATAAATAGGGGCTTAGGCTTGGGCGGAAGAAATAGATATGGATTAGGGTTAGGGTTTGGTTGATGGTGTTGGGCGGCAAGGCTTCTCCTTCTTCCAATAGTTGGCCGGCAACCCATCCTCCCTATTCCTCCTTGATTTGGCCGGCGGCCAAGTTTTACCTTTCCTTCTATGGCTTAGGTTGGATGGAATTAGGATGGCTTCCTTGGCAACCAAAACCTAGATGGGATAGGATTGGGGTTGTTAGGGTTAGGGTTTTGGGATTAGGTTGGGCAGCAACATGGAGATGAAGATCTTCTTCTTCTTCCTTCTAAGTGTTGGCCAGCCACTATCCATGTTCCCTATACCTTGGCCAGAGCTCAACCTATTCTCCTTCCCTTCATCCTTGGCCGAAAATTAGGAAAGCTTTGTCTAGGGTTTCGGCAACAAGGAGGAGGATTGTTTTCTTTCCTTTCTCCAAGTGTTGGCGGCGCCCATACCCTTGGTGTTTCTCTCTTCGGTTGGCTTCCATACTCCATTCCATCTTCTTCTTTGGATCGTGCAAACATCATGCTTGGAGCTTGATGGTTGGTCCTAGATAAGAGATGAGTTTTGTTTCCATTTTGTTCTCTCTATTCTTGGGGCCGGCGGCATCAATCCTTTGTGGATTGGTGGTTGGCTCAAGCAAGAAGGGAAAAAGAGTTCTTCTTTCTTTGGATTGAAGAAGATCTAGGATGCTTCAACTTGTGGAGGATCTTCGCCCACACGAAGTCTACAAGGAGGTTAGGACATACGATAGAAGGTCAAGAGGTATAAAAGTTTTATAACTTTTATTATTGTTCTTTGCATGTTCTTATTTGATATGCTAGCTTATGTTCTTTATGTTTGTATATGTTGATTATACTAGTTTACATTTGCATGTATTTGTATAATCATGGACCCCGATAAGAAACACAAAAACTGGCGATCCGTCCGTCGTCTCTTCCGCGGCTAACCGACTAGAAGTGTTGTGTTGCTTGAACAATTAGTTTGTTCAAGCGATCGCTCGAGTCGTTAGCACGATGACGAATTGGTTGTGCTTAGGAAACTCATCCCCTCCGGATTAGTTTTCATTTGTTGAAAATTTTAATCCGGGGACATGGGAGCTAATGAGCCTCCGAGGATTAGCACATTGCCAACAATTGGTATCAGAGCAACGGTTTCCGGTTCTGTGTATTTTGTATTCGGTTACTTTCACTCACTTATCATATATTGTGTATGCCGGATAATAGTAGGATGTGCGTAGGCTAACTTTTTGATTGCAGGCATAAGATCCAACTATTATGGCTATATATGTGTGTATGTGATTGTATGTGTGTGTGATTGTATATTATTTGAATCCTCGGGGTTGACGAGGCTAGATTAGTATTTAATTTTTGTAATTGAATACGACATTGTTTAGCCACTCTTTATTTTATTTTACTTTCGATCTAGATTTCATGTACACTCCCTCATGGAGTATAGGATCGATGGATGTAAAATAAAATAGGTTTTATTCTCGGGTCGGATCTCCGGATGGCTCGTACATGGCGTAGGATGAGCAGACGAGGTGGCGACACGACGGGAAGCATATTGGAGAACAATGCCATAATAGTTGGAAAAATTCTGATTTTTCCATATTTATTTCTGATTTGTTTTATATGCATGTTGTGTGTGCTTGAAAATTCCTCATTTTCAATTTACTAAGTGGGAGAGGGATATTTTAATTAATTCCCGCGGCCTCCATTACAATTTGACGTGTGATGCAACAAACTTGTGTGTCGGCTCTGAGTGCCTTCCTCCCTGAGGACGGGTTTGTTTGCGGATCACTAGGTCAAATAATGGTTATAGGAAATTATCTAGGAGCATGTGTACTTCCACAGAGGTAAGGCACATAATCCAAAATAATTCCCTTAGTATCGTGTAATGGTGCACACTTAGATGCAAATAAAAGTATCCTCCCCATAGGAGTCACTGCTTTTATTTGTAGGGCCAAAGAGGAACCGACTATTAATTTTATTTGTCAAAAAGTAAGGTTGACAAGATAATAAAATTAATGGGTAAAACCTCCTCTTACAAATGTAGAATTCGTATACGTCCACACAGAGTGGCATACGATATTCTCGGTGATTTGAGGTGTTGGTTGATTTTGGAATTTTATTGTTTTGAGGAATCAGTAATATTTGAAATCTAATATAATGATCTATGTGATTCTTAGGATTTTCAAAATTGACTTTCAGTCCACTTACTGTGATACTAAAGGAAATAAACTTACTGTACCTAAATAATGTTGATTGGAAAAGATTCAAGATATTGTCTTATCTCCTAAGGAGTACAAGTATGCACTCTTCAAAGAGTGTCCTCAAGCCATCATTGCTCAAAAGGGTTTCTACTTCTAAGCCGAAAGGCAAGAAGAAGAAGAAACAAGGTGAAGCAAAGATGGTGGGAGGATCTCAGGGAAGAGTGAAGAAGCCGAAAGGCAAGTACTTCACTTAAAAGCAGGATGAACATTGGAAGGAGGACTGTCCCAATTCAAAATAGAACAAAGGTATATCTTTTGGACTAGTCATTGAAACATGATTAGCGGTGATATCTACCGGCACCTGGTAAGTAGATACGGGAGCCACTAATCATGTCTGCAACAATTTGTAGGGGTTCCAGGAAACCCGATGACTAGCTAAAGGGATATTACCATTTACTTGGGCAATGCCATGAAGATGGCGGCTATTGCAGTGGGAGATGTTTTATTTATCTTTTGAGAAAAATAAAGGTTTTTGGTTCTTAAGAATTTCCTTTATGTACCCTTATTTAGAAAGAATTGATTTCGATTTCTAAATAGTTTTTGGATGGATAATCTATTTCTTTTCATGACAGATTTGTTATAAAAGGAATAGGGACATTATCTATTCAGGTACATAGATAGGAAATTTATAACTTGAACCACAAGCTCCCACGATGCAAATAGAAGTTAATAACTCATCTTCTAATTCAAATAAGAGAAAAGAACCTTCGAAGATGAACCAAACATATCTTTGGCTTCTTAAGCTTGGTCACATTAACCTAAGCAGAATTCAAAGGTTGATAGCTGATGGACCTTTGGGTTCATTAGTGGTGGAGGATCTCCCAACCTACGAATCTTGCTTGGAGGGTAAGATGACTAAGAGGCCTTTTAAGGCCAAGGGTATAGAGCCAAAGATTTGTTAGAAATGGTTCATTCGATTTGTGAGGTCCTATGACTATCTAGGCAAGAGGTAATCTTGAATATTTCGCCTCTTTCATAGATGATTATTCAAGATATGGATGACACTACGATCGATCGTGGTGGTGACAACCTCTTGGGAGAGTTTAGGAACTACTTATCGAGGTTGGGATTCAATCCCAATTGATCGCACTGCACACCCCAAAGTGTACAAAGTGTAGAAGCAAGGAATAGGACTCTTATAGAGATGGTTAGATCGATGATGAGTTATTCTGACTTGTTTTGTAGTCCTAGAGATCAGAGGGTGATCGTTAACACGAATGCCAAATTTCTAGAGGAAGACTATGCGATAAGCCACAAGCCCAAGAGTAAAATTATTCTGGAGGAGTTAAAAGGGAAGTCACTTCTTTAGTACCACCGGTACAAGAGGATATACCACATGTCACTGCACCGCGTGTCACAGAGGATACAGTGATACTACCTCGTCATAGTGGGAGGGTTGTGAGATGACCTCTCGATTCATGTTTTTGGACAAATCTTCCGATTTGGTCCCTAGCAAACATGAACTGATCCTAGACATACTGACGAGGCAATCCAAGATATAAATACAACATCTTTGCAAAGTGTAATGAATACTGAGATTGAATCTATGGATTCAAGACAGGTCTGGGAGCTCTTATGCATAGCAACTCATATGGATTATGAGGCGTGACAGATGGATGTCAAGACAGCATTCCTTAGTGGAAGTCTTGAGGAATCCATCTACATGAAGCAAACCAGAGGATTCATTTCTAAGGGCAAGAGCGATTGTATATAAGCTTAATCGGTCCGTTAATGGATCAAGCAAGCTTTGAAGTCTTGGGACATCCGCTTTGAGGAAGTAAATCCAGTCTTATGGATTTATTCAAAGTTCGGATGGGTCTTGTGTATATCAGAGATGTGACGGAAACGTAGTGGTATTTTTGTACTATATGTAGATGACATTTTGGTGGTTGGCAACAACATCGAAGTGTTATCAGACGTAAGGGTATGGTCGTCCAAACAGTATGATATGAAGGACTTGGGAGAGTGGGTCACAACCTTGGGGGATCAAGGTTGTTGTGCTTATCCCAAGCTTCATAGACATGGTTTTGGATCGCTTTTAGCATACAAAACTCCAAGAAGGGTTTTTCTACTCTTGAGCATGGAGTTCCTTTATCTAAGCAGATGTGTCCTAGATCATCCGAGGAGATAGAGGAGATATAGGCGATTCCTTATGCTTCGGTAGGGAAGCCTAATGTATGCTATGTGAGACCAGATATCCGCTGACGTAGGCATGGTCACAGACATCGAGTAATCCAGCAGGACATTGAACTGCGGTAAAGCATATATTGTAGTGCCTGAGAAGGACTAGGGATTATATGCTAGTTTACCAGGCAGACCAATTACTCCCTGTGGGTTACACGGATTCTGATTTCCAATCTGATAGGGATAATAGTAAGTCTACCTCAAGGTTTGTGTTTACTTTGGGAGGTGGAGTCATAGTATGGAGGAGTGTCAAGCAGAAATGCGTGGCGGACTCCACCATGGAAGCTGTGTATGTGGCAGCCTATGAGGCGGCCAAAGAAGTTGTATGGCTCAGGAACTTCTTGATGGACTTGGATGTGATTCCTGGTTTTCCCAGAACTATCACAATTTATTGTGATAATAATGGTGCAGTTGCAAACTCGAAGGAACCACGAGCCCATAAGGCTAGTAAACACATAGAGTGCAAGCGCCACCTGATACGAGAAATCGTAAAGGAGGTAGAAGTAAGCTGTCGCCTAGATTGCATCAGAGGATGACCTGGTAGACCCTTTCACTAAAGCCCTTCTGGCAAGAGCATTGATAGGTAAGTGGAGGGAAGGGGAATCAGATGTATGGCAGTATGATGACAGCATAGTCTTTTAGTATAAGTGGGAGATTGTTGGGATGTATACTGAAAGCCTAGCTCTTTTGTATGAACATCTTTATTTTGAAATAAGAATCACATGATCATTGTTTGCACGTTATATTTATATGTGTGCATATTGTCTAATATTTTACATTGTAGATAACATGGTGCCTAGGTGCGGCACAGAAGATTATGTTATCAGTCCCTTGTAGAATATAAGTAAAGGCTCACAACCAAGATGGTTTTGGACAAACCATTGGCATGGTTGTAGTGTAGCTTGGTATTGTTTTGTCTTGAACATAGAGTTACACTAGTACACTTAGGTGTATTGAGCAGGACTGACATAGAGGTGATTCAATTTATTGCTGACTACATAATTGAATCGGACCTCGGATATTATGTTGTACATGCTCTTAATCCCGATATAATAACGGGCACATGTACTTAATATTTATTTCTTTGATTTACCAGAGGGTGAGATTTCTCTGGATTAAATCAATATGCCCGGTAAGTTAGGAAATGATATTATTTACATGGTGTGCCGTTGATTATAGGAGGAAACCGTGTCCTATATATTAGGTTGATGATGTCCCCTTGAGGAGCTCATAAGGTTCATCATGTAAACCCTGCAGGTTGACTTAGTCAACATGATGATAAGGTTGAGTGGTACTACTCGAGGAGTTAGATGTTAATTTATTGATGGTCAGTAAATCAATCAATTGACGGACATTCGATATCTTAAACATGGGGAGATGGATGTACAAATAATATATGGAGCCCATATTAATTTATGGGGGTTGGTGAGGTAGTTCGATGATGATCCTCTAGTGGAATGGAACATCATTGATGGATCAAGTTTGTGTGGTTCCAATCCATCGGGTGGACAAGACCCAACTCCTCCTCATGGTCCCTATCGTAGCCTAATATAAACCTCATGAAGTCTAGATCAAATGATGGAAAACAAATCTCTAGATCGGACGGTTAGGATTAAAACCCTAGAACCGACGGTTGAGATTAAATCTCTAAATCCGACGGTTGAGATTAAAACCCTAGAACCGACGGTGGAGATTAAACCAAGGCCTAAACCTAACTCTATATAAAAGGGAGAGGAAAGGTTGGATAAGGTGGGCGACAAGTTTAAAAGATTGATAAAATTTTTTTTCCTAATTCTATGCCACCTTGGGCGGCAAGATTAGAATTAGTTAAAAAAAAATTTAAGATTAGAATTGGTGAAATTTTTTTTTCTATGCCACCTTGGGCGGCAAGATTATAGGAAGAAATTTTTTTTTACTAATTCCTTGCTACCCTTGAGCGGCAAGAAAATTGGGAATTAGTTCCTATATTTTTGGCTACCTCATCAATAACCAACTTTCTCCTAAGTTCTATAAATAGGGGCTTAGGCTTGGGCGGAAGAAAGAGATATGGATTAGGGTTAGGGTTTGGTTGATGGTGTTGGGCGGCAAGGCTTCTCCTTCTTCCAATAGTTGGCCGGCAACCCATCCTCCCTATTCCTCCTTGATTTTGCCGGCGCCCAAGTTTTACCTTTCCTTCTATGGCTTAGGTTGGATGGAATTAGGATGGCTTCCCTTGGGCGGCAACCAAAACCTAGATGGGATAGGATTGGGGTTGGGCGGCTAGGGTTAGGGTTTTGGGATTAGGTTGGGTGGCAACATGGAGATGAAGATCTTCTTCTTCTTCCTTCTAAGTGTTGGCCGACCACTATCCATGTTCCCTATACCTTGGCCGGAGCTCAACCTATTCTCCTTCCCTTCATCCTTGGCCGGAAATTAGGAAAGCTTTGTCTAGGGTTTGGGCGGCAACAAGGAGGAGGATTGTTTTCCTTTCCTTTCTCCAAGTGTTGGCCGGCGCCCATACCCTTGGTGTTTCTCTTTCGGTTGGCTTCCATACTCCATTCCATCTTCTCTTTGGACCGGCGGCAAACATCATGCTTGGAGCTTGATGGTTGGTCCTAGATAAGAGATGAGTTTTGTTTCCATTTTGTTCTCTCTATTCTTGGGGCCGGCGGCATCAATCCTTTGTGGATTGGTTGTTGGCTCAAGCAAGAAGGGAAAGAGAGTTCTTCTTTCTTTGGATTGAAGAAGATCTAGGATGCTTCAACTTGTGGAGGATCTTCACCCACACGAAGTCTACAAGGAGGTTAGGACATACGATAGAAGATCAAGAGGTATAAAAGTTTTATAACTTTTATTATTGTTCTTTGCATGTTCTTATTTGATATGCTAGCTTATGTTCTTTATGTTAGTATATGTTGATTATACTAGTTTACATTTGCATGTATTTGTATAATCATGGACCCCGATAAGAAACACAAAAACGGGCGATCCGTCCGTCGTCTCTTCCGCGGCTAACCGACTAGAAGAGTTGTGTTGCTTGAACAACTAGTTTGTTCAAGCGATCGCTCGAGTCGTTAGCACGACGACGAATTGGTTGTGCTTAGGAAACTCATCCCCTCCGGATTAGTTTTCATTTGTTGAAAATTTTAATACGGGGACATGGGAGCCAATGAGCCTCCGAGGATTAGCACATTGCCAACACTGTGGGCAAGGAATTGCCGACGATGCGGCTGTGAACAAGGATGCTCTTTATCGCGAAGGGGCTGAAATGACCTTGAAATGGTTGGTACTGGGATTAGCTCGGTTGGAGCTAAGTGGAAAAGAGTCGGTTGGAATGGAGTGTATCAATTTGACTGGTTAGATCCCTGATTTGACATAATTATGGGTGGTTATGCACCGTTTCAAGGCGAGTAATTAGGGCTTGGTTGAGATTAGTCAGGTCTTAAAACTAGTGTGAAATGTCGATTGTCGATCGAGCTGTGTGATGCTCTGATCTCAGCTACAAAATGGAAGTTATAACACGTATTCAATAAGGGATGTGGATATGGGGAAATACGTAGTAGTTAATTCATATTTTGTTGTATGCTTACACTAAATTATAATTGATGATATTTGCAGGATGTGGATACGAGACAGGTCCGCGGATGTGAGGACTCTAGTACTACGAGCATTTACAACAGGTGGGTAATTTCCTACCGTGGTCAGGAAGATGTAATTGCATTCAGATTTAGTCATAGATATGAGCATGTTAGGTGTTCATATTATCTTGACCCTGATCTTATTTATCTTATGCTTGATACTTGTCGTTGGCTATATTTGCTCAAAGGTTGATATCATATTTTTCCTTTTTCATGATTTAGGAGTTACAGGTGTGATGTAAGTAGGACTAAATGTTTAGTAGGGTGTAGATGTTAGAGTACGGGTGATGACCTAATTTGTAAATTAGCACAAAGGTCATCCGTGGATAGGTAATGCCCTAAATGTAGGATTTATTCCAATACCCATATGTTGCATACTTATTTACCAACTATGTGTTGTGTAAATGGTCAGGTGAGTCATGAATAGTGTGTCGCTATGGACCAGTGGTCCTAGCTTGCCATGATCAGTTGAGTATGACTCTCTACAGGATAGAGAGTGTACTGATCAAATGGGTATGACTCTCTGTTGAACAGAGAGTCTGTGATAGATGTCTATATGTGAGACAGTACATTCATGTCATTGCATGCATATTGACGACATAGTCTCCCTTGGGATTGAGAGAGTCATCAGTCATCTTGCCTCCCAGGTTACTCCCAGAGGAGTAACTGGTGTGAGGGCAGAGCATTTGTTGTGCCACACTCTACCATTATAGAAGATGGTAGTCGGAGTGCATGCAGTTATCCTGGGTGCGTAGCACTCGACCACTCATAGGTAGTATCTGTCGAAGTGGCCAGCAGCAGGGACCCCCATTGTGTAGCGAGCTCTTTACGCTCATATACTACTTTATCATACTGCCCACTCAGCCACTCTAGAGCAGTGGTTGATGTTGAGTTGGGATAGTTGTCATGTCATGCCACCTAGGCCACATTGGGGTCGTGGTAGCGAGTATGGGGTGCGCAGGCATGACCATGCATGCTGCATTGTCGTATCATACGACATTTTGCATATTGCTATATATATATATATATATATACATATATGCATGTATATATATATACATGGATGATGGTGATTAGTATACATATAGATACCATATGTATACTCACTCAATGATGCATTTTGGTTTGATTTCATGCGCATAGCAATACGCAACTGGTAGTAGGTCGGGTACTTGTATACCGATTGGTCGGTCACTGTGTTACCCTCAACCCGTATCATGATGTAGTCTGAGTTAGTATTACTCTTTATACCTTGTGTTGTGGATATAGCTCAGGTTGGATGAGTGTAGAGTAGCTGACTATCAGGTATGTCAGCATCTTTTGTTGTTCAGTTTATTTAGTGTATGCATGTATGTATATTTATTATGTTGATGTATACCTGTCGCATTAGTAGATTGTACTGTTGAATGACATGTGATATTGATATATATTTACATGTTCTATCTTATTACCTACTGAGTTTTTACTCACCATCACAGACCCTGGGTTTTTCTGTCGCCCAAGTAACAGGTAGAAGTTTTTGTGACGGCTTGGAGCGGTGCCGACAATCCATCCCATCTCCGTTTTTTCGAGCATCCCGGGGACTTTGTTTATGTTGTGGACTTGGTTTTATGTTATGGATTTGTTTTGTGTTATGGACTTTGTCTGTATGTCGTGAACTTTATTTCCATATCCAATGTTTTATGTATGGTTATTTACTGTGGACTTGTCAGATGGTGTACACCTGTGTGGCTTTGGATTCTATGTCGGTATAAGTGTAGTGGGTATGTGGTTTATGTTTCCGCTGTATTTGTTATATTTATATTTGCTTATTATGTTGTAGTTGAGGGCTTATGGACCTTGTATTAACCCGATATGTTGCCACGTACCGGGGAGATCTCGTCCGTTTTCTTTTTGGCATGGCATACTCTCGGGGCGTGATAGGTGATGTCCTTTAGGTAGAGTTGATGGTCATTTCATCTTCCTTTTTGTTGTATATCCACTATGGATAAAGTATTTTTTGTATGGTTGTGTGGGTTGTCAATAGTGTGATGCTATGGACGGGAGGTCCTAGCATGGTTGATTGTTGGTAGTGGGTTGCTACGGACTGGAGGTCCTAGCATAGTTGATTGTCGATAGTAGGTTGTTACGGACTGGAGGTGTTAGCATAGTTTATTGTCGATAGTGGGTTGCTACGGACTAGAGGTCCTAGCATGGTTGATTGTCAGTTGTGTATGACTCTCTATTGGATGGAGAGTGTGTTGTGTATGTGTGGTTGTGCATTCATTCCATTTACATGCATGCTAGCAACTTGGTCTCCCTTATGGTTAAGAGGGTCATCAGTCATCCTGCCTCAACGGTTACTCTTTGTAGTAGTAGTTGGTGTGAGTGTAGTGCATCTGTTGTGCCGCACTCGACCACTATTGATGGTCGTAGTTAGAGTTGCGTGCAGTTTGTCCTGGGTGTGTTGCACTCGACCACTCCTGGGTAGTGACAGTCGGAGTGGCCAACAATAGGGACTCCCGTTGTGTAGCTTATAGCTCTTTAGCTTATCGCTACTTATTCATACTGCCCACTCGGCCACTCGAGAGTAGTGGTTGTTGTTGAGTCGGGACAGTTGTCATGTTGAGCCACCTAGGCCACACTGGGATCGTGGTAGCGAGTGGAGTGTGCAGGCATGACCATGCATTTGCATTGCCATGTATGATGGCATATGTGTGTGTGTGTGTGTGTGTGTGTGTGTAATCAGGATATATAGATATAGTCTATATATGCATATTGTGATGTTGCATTTGTTTGAGCTATGTTTGCTACATATGTTTGTTCATTATTTTGGATAATATTTGCATATTCTATACTGTTGTGTGTGGAGTACAGTGTACGAGTGGATCAAACCGTTGTACGCATTTGATCAACGTCATGTTGTGGTATAGGATGGACTAAGTTTGTTTATCTACTTGTTTATATGTTGTTTATATTACACAGTGTTGATTACAGATATGGTATTGTTCCTTTATGTTGTATGTGTTATAGTGTGGTATATGTGTTCAGGGTGTATGAGTTGTATCATTGCAGATCTTCAAGTATGTCAGTACCTTACATTATGTATGGTTGATCAGTTGATTTGGTATATGTACTGATTAGTATTATACTGATAGTTTCGTTATTACTTTAAGACTGTAAACTTGTTAATCTTCCTCAGTATACCTATTCATTTCCATTTGTATACCTGTTGCTCTTCGTATTTTATATTTGTTGATCATGCACTATCTTTCATATTACCGCTGAGTTTTATACTCACCACCACATACCTTGAGTTTTCTTGTCGCCCAGGTTACAGGTAGAAGATTCCTTGGTGTGCTCGGAGCTCTGCCAGTTTATCCCATCTCACCTCGAGTATTTGGATTGTAATCCATATTGGTGTTGTATATTTTGGATTGTATGTTTTGGATTTTTATCCTATATTATTTCCGTTGTTTGATAATTGGTTATGTTGTTATGTATTTGGTTTCGATCATATTTCTTGTTGTGTCAAAGTCATACTGGTACACATGTATTTGAGTCTTTGTATTTTTATTATTGTTGGTATATTCCACTGTGACTTTGGTTATATACTTCTATATGTTGTGTGGGTGTGGCCGGAAGGCTTTGTATCAATAGGGTATTGCATTGTCATACAGGGGAGATGCTGTCCATTTATTGGGCTAGGCATACTCTTGGGGTGTGACATATAATTCCTTGAAAAATATTTTTATTTGAGGGGGAGTTAAAATTCTTTGAAAAATATTTTTATTTGAGGGGGAGTTACAATTCTTTAAAAAATATTTTTATTTGAGGAGAGTTATAATTCCTTGAAAAATATTTTTATTTGAGGGGGAGTTATAATTCTTTCGAAAATATTTTTATTTGAACTTAGTAGTGGTTTTGATGTATGGCAAAGGGGGAGAGAGGAGATTTAAAGTTAGAAAAAGAGGAGATTTAAAGAAGAGATTCAAAGCTTTTATGCATATATGCATCTCATGCACTTGCATTTTGTTTAACTCAATACATTTATGAAATATGTCAAATTTGAATACTGAAAATTGATTCTCCTAACTTTAATTGATGTGTTGTCATACATCTAAAAGGGAGAGATTGTTGATGCAAAAAGCATCACTCCTTTATTTTGATATATGTACCATAGTTAAAGTTAGGACTTACTTATGTTCTAATATCAGTGTTAAGTGTGCTGGCTTAACAGGAAGTCCTAGTAGGTCGTGTTGACTTGATACTAGGCAAATGTCTTGACAGATCAGAAGGACCGGACACCAGGCATGAAGTCCAGATGAGTCATGTGGACCAGACATTTGGCATGAAGACCGGTTGGTTCAGGAGACCGGACAATTGACAAAAAGTCCAGCTGGGTCAAGCAGACCGAACAGCTGGTGGAAGCTCTGGTGGGTCAGATCGAATGTCAAGAGTGGTAAGCCCGGCAGGTAAGCCTCGAGTGGAGAGGTGAGGCCGAGTCCCTTGTAGGGGGACAAAACTAGACGTCGATTCGACAGAAAGTCCACTTGGGACTTAGTAGTCGAGATCGAGCAGTATTACTACTGCTATATTGTTTTATATCTGTGCTAATCTTATTTTGCAGGGATCAGTTGACTGATTAAATTCCAGTCGACTAATGTCCAGTTGACTGGGTATGGGTCAGTCGACTGGATACCTAGATGGCAGGATTAGCTAGTGATTGATCGGAGATCTAACAACGCAAATGGAAAGAGTTCTAGTCGACTGAGGAGTTTCAGTCGACTGGAGAGCCAAATTTCCCGATGTGGAGCCAGGTGACCTAGAGTCGACTGAAGTGTGTTCAGTCGACTGGAAGACCAGAAGTTCCATATCGACGGACAGATGTGGAGTCGACTAAAAGGCATTCCAGTTGACTGGAAAGGGTTTATAAAACAATTGCTCGACCAGCTCCGAGAAAGACACTGCTACTGCACCGAAATGCTGCCAAAATACATTCTCGTTCACAAGAGCTTCGATTATTCACAAATGCACTTTTTCGACATCTCGTGCCTACTTCAGAGCTTTCATTTGTGTCAGTATAAAGTAGCTTTTAATTTTAAGTAATTATTTTTCGCTTGTGTACTTAACTTCAAAGAGAGGGTAGTGTGTTACCCATCTCTTACTTTTGTAAAAAGCGAACCCCTCCGAAGTCGAGAGTTCTCAAATCGGAGGATATATACTGATTGCCCATCGAGGTAGCTCTCAGAAGTGCTACAAGCCTTGGAGTAGCAACCCAATTATGGTTGTGAACTAAGTAAAAGAAGCAGTCTCTATTTCATTTTATTTCCGCTGCATATTCTCTAAAATTTTTAAATATTAAAAATTAGCTTTAAAAAATAAAGAAAATTTTATACTCCGAGATTCACCCCCTCTCTCGGAATTTCTCAATCCTACACACCAGCCATATATTGAAAGGGGCAGAGTTGTGATACACTGAATTGGAAAAGTTAGCATACATTCTGGTCTTAACTGATCGTAAGTTGAAGCCTTATTTCTTAGCCTAGATATGTGGGAAAGGTGAGCTCAAAAATTAACCGAACCATTTCTGGACTAGATATCGACATAAGACCTTCCACAGAAGTCTTAATGGACATCCACAGTGCTATCTCCGTAAAGAGGACACAACTCCATAATCACAAGCTTCAATTTCACACGAGCTTACTAGCCTCTGTTGATAGTAGCCTCGCTGGCAGAGCTTCCACTCGATCCTAATTTCTTAGCAATACGCAACTGTGGAGTTGGAGTAGTACTTATGTCTCCGGTAAACGAAGAAACCTACATAGCCTTTTGCTTGGGATATTTAGCATCCAACAATGAGGCAGAGTATGAGGCAATCCTTGTTGGATTGCAGGTGACTTGGGCGGTGGGGGTCACTTCAGTCATCATCCATTCAGATTCTGAATTGGTCGTGTCACAGCTTAAGGGTGATTTTGCCATTCGAGAGGATAAGTTAAAGAAATACTTCACGCTTTTGAAAAAGGAAAGATTCATTTTCATGAGGTAATCCTACAGCAAATCTCGAGAGAGGAGAATCGAAGGGCGGATGAGTTAGCTCAGTTGGACAGTGCCTTAGAGAGATGGAGGCTTCAGGACTCTGTCTGTATTGAAGTTCCTCATTCCTTGGTGGTGCATAATGTGGAAGACGTGGTGCATGAAGGTAATAGTACATCCGACTGGAGAACCGACATCATGACTTATTTACAACACGGAAATATTCCAACTGAAGGTGGGGCAGCATCAACTTTGTTAAAAAGAGTGAAGCGGGTTGTAATTATTGATGGAACCCTATACAAGACGTCTTTTGGCCAACCTCTGCTGAAGTGTCTCGGAAAAGAGGACGCCGAGTGGGTACTCAGAGAAATACATAAAGGATGTTGTAGCAACCATTTAGGAGGAAGGACACTGACTTGGAAAGTGCTATTAGTTGGATAATTTTGGCAAACTCTGCATCGAGATGCAACTTACCTAGTGCAAGTTTGTCCGACCTGTCAAAAGCATAGCAATAGGGCAGAGCAACCCACCAAGTTGATGAAGGACATAGATGCTTCTTGCCCCTTTGATCAGTGGGGAATGGATATAGTCGGCCCGATGCCTACAACCCCTTTATAAAAGAAGTTCTTATTAGTGGCAGTGGATTATTTCTCTAAATGGGTAGAAGCTAAACCTTTAGCCAAGATCACAGAGAGTGCGGTGATATAGTTCTTTTGGAAGAATATAATTTGTCATTATGGGGTTCCCCGAAAGTTGGTTAGTGACAATGGACGTCAGTTCCAGGGCCGAAAGATTAGGGAGTGTTGCCAAAGTCTCCATATTCAATAGGCCTTCACCTCGGTAGCTCATCCGCAAGCCAATGGTCAGGTGGAAGTAGTCAATAGAATTCTCATTCAAGGGTTAAAAACCAAGTTGGGGGCCAAGAAAGGAAATTGGGTGGATGAGTTGCCTGAGATATTATGGGCTTACCGAACCACACCCAAAATAGCTAGAGGAGAAATCCCATTCAGTCTAGTGTATGGAACTAAAGCAGTCATCCCAGTGGAAGCTATTTTGAATAGTGTCTGAGTTGAAACTTATGAGCCAGAGCATAATCAAATCGTGAGATGTACGGAATTAGATTTGTTGGAAGAAAGGCGAGAATAAGCTTGATTCCGAGCTGAAGCATACAAGCAAAGAATACAATAATTCTTCAACAAGAAGGTAGTATCGAAGAGGTTTCAAGAAGGTGACTTAGTTTTATGCAAAGTCAATCCTGCTGGAGGTCCTGAAAAGCTAGCCCCTAATTGGGAAGGACCTTATACAGTCACTTGCCGAGTTGCCGAATTGGCGTATTACTTAAAAGATGCTGAGGGCAAGGAGGTGCCTGTGCCCTAGAATTATGTGCATTTAAATTATTTTCATACCATGTAATTGAGAGGCATCAATGAGAGAAGTTATCTATTACATGTTTGCTATTAATCTCAAAAAGAAGGATTGCGACTCGAATATAGTTTCATATCATTGCAACAAGTAGTTGTTTACAAATTATAAAGAGAAGGAAAGTAAGGAAATCACAATTTAAAATGTTCAGGAGGGTATCAGTTGAAACCAATCTCCCAATTCAAAAAAAAAAGAGAAGTCAAGAAACATCACTGAGAAGAATTATCTATGGCAAACTTGTTATTAAGGAGTAATACAACTCAAATATCATTCTATATCATTGAAATTAGTAACCGTTGCCAACCATAAGAAGAAGAAGAAAAATGGAAAAGTTACAACCTAAAATGGTCGGGGGATAGCGTCTAAAGCCAATTTCCCAATTCAAAAAGGAGATGGTTGTTGTGTCGGAAGGTATCCCTGATCGACATACTATCTGATTGCCTCATTGAAACCATCCCTGAATGTGGCTTGCAATAAGGGCTTCAGGTGTTCTTGTCGGCGTTTGTCAACAACGTGCACATCCTGGTGGAACTTTATGCAGTGCTCCCTATGCTCCAAGCAGTCCTAACGAATTCAGTGGTATTGGCGTGATGTTTGAGTTATAGTATCAGTTAGGATAAACATGCCCTAAGATTGGGAGGCATGATCTTGCTATATGATTCTTGACATATCCACCAAATTCTATCGCATTGAGGCCGAGACTTCTTCCACATCTTCAGTATAAGCCCTAGTGCGGGCAACTTCGTTCCTCACTTGCTGCAAGGAAACTTCATGCCGGTGCACTTGAGAAAGGGCTCAATTTCTCTCTGATATTAAAGCTGAACTGTGGTAGATCTCCCTACTTACTTATGCGCGTAAGGTGGCTATGGTCTCTGCATCCTTCTGCTTCTGCAGTTGAGCTTCTGATAGCTGATCACGACATTGTGCCAATTCTTGAAGCAAAGAAGTTTCTCTCTATTTAAACATTTCTTGAGATGCTGAACTGGTGATAGATTGCTACAAAGTTTATTGCTGAAGTTGCATTTGATAATGGAAGAATGATCACTTCAGCTCTTGGTAATTCGTCATCGCCTGAAGAAATCAAGTTAGGGAAAGAGTTATTACTGAAGGTGAAAGCAAGAGTGGCTTAGAGAAGCTTACCAGTTCAAGAGCATGTTGCAAGCTTTCCATCCATCATATTAATTCATCCAAATTGAGGATGTGTGAGTCTCTTGCAGGAGGAGAAGAAGGAATATAAGCAATGAGGGGGGCTAACTCACTCATAATGGGTGAAGAATGATGTGTCACAGGGAACTATTTTATTAGCTCAGAAGGAGAAAAGAAAGGAGGTTCCGGAGGAAAAAGGGGAAATGTCACTACTAGGTGGGGGGAGGGGGGGGGGGGAGGGGGGGGGGGCTAGGGTTTTGACCTAAATATGGGGAATTCAAAGGTTCTAAAGATGGAAGGGAAATAGGAAGAGGGGAATTTGATGGTCCGAGCGACATGGACATTGGGGTGGAAGCTATGGCGAAAGTTGTATGGGTAGCCGGGGGAGGGGGGATGTGACCATTGGAAACTCCTCTTCGGCCAGAGAAGGAGCACCAGAGGAGAATTCAGGGTTGGACCATTGACGGAGGCCTTTGGAGACTATATGAAGATTGGCAGAAAGGAGGGTATCTGAAGGAAGAGATAATGGTTGTGGTAGGGTTGATAGAATGGGAGATGAAGGGAGCATGATAGGGGTTGATTCCGTGGATGTAAGTGAGGTGAACGAAGAAGAGGGGCCAACGATAGAAGCATCTTCTTCTTGCCTTCATCGGCACGCAACTCCTTGTAGCCTAGTTTTCATGTGTAATAATGGAGGAGGCGACACAAAGCTACGTAGAAGTGGGGGCGAAGAGGATGGAAGGCTAGGGTTTGGTGACAATATAGATGGGGAAGGGGAAGATAGTGATATCGGTAGGAGATTCACAGTAGATGATTGTGGGGCAATATGGGAGGATGTTGTCAAGGAAGGGGGAGGGGGCATTACGGAGGAAACGATAGAAGGGATCCCTACGAGAGCCGAAGAAGTGGGTGGGGGTACGAGGTTGGCAGGCATCTGAACGAAGCTCATCGAGTCGTCTCATAGTTGTCGGAAAGCTGCTTTCTGTAGGCGAGCCTTCATCTTGTCAAAAAAAGGGAAGGATTGAGGGAGATGCAAGAGTAAGAGAGAAGAATATTCACGCTACACAGAAATGGGGGAAGGGTTTCAGAGACAAGAAGAGTGGAAGACGAAGAAGGGGGAGGTAGGAAGTCAAATTTAAAGGAGGGGAGTGTATCCTTATTGGGCAAGATGATTGGGCCTATGGGAAAAGATATGGGCCTTAAAGAAGTGTTAGGCGTGATTCATTGATGGGTTGAGCCTTTGTTCAGTTTTTATAGCATGGCGGTAGCCAGAGCTCTTATCCCCGTGCAGGTGCGGATCGGAGGAGTATGGTTTAAGGTAGATACACTTTGGAAGATTAGCAGAGTAAAAAATTCAATCCGATCTGATAGGGTGAAGCCCTAGATCAAATCATCACTCTTTTTATAGCATAGCACTAGCCAGAGCTCTAATCCCCTTGCGGTTACAGATCGGAGGAGTAGGGTTTAATGTAAATACACTTTGGAAGATTAGCGGAGTAAAAAATTCATTCCGATCTGATAAGGCAAGGCCTTAGATCAGATCATCACTCTTTTTTTACAGCTAGGCGATAGCCGAAGCTCTTATCCCCATGTAGTTATGGATCAGAGGAGTAGGGTTTAAGGTAAATACACTTTGGAAGATTGGCCGAGTAAAAAATTGATTCCGATCTGATAGGGCAAGGCCTTAGATTAGATCGTCACTCTTTTTTATAGCTCAACGATAGTCGAAGCTCTAATCCCCATGCAATTGCGGATCGGAGGAGTAGGATTTAAGGTAAATACACTTTGGAAGATTGGCGGAGTAAAAAATTCATTCTGATCTGATAAGGTAATGCCTTAAATCAGATCATCACTCTTTTTACAGCTCGGCGATAGCCGAAGCTCTTATCCCCGTTCGGTTGTGGATCGGAGGACTAGGATTTAAGGTAATACACTTTGAAAGATTGACGAAGTAAAAAACTCATTCCGATATGATAAGGCAAGGCCTTAGATCAGATCGTCACTCTTTTTATAGATCGGCGATAGCTGAAGCTCTTATCCCCGTGCAATTGTGGATCGAAAGAGTAGGGTTTGAGGTAAATACACTTTGGAAGATTGGTGGAGTAAAAAATTCATTCCGATATGATAGGGCAAGACCTTAGACTAGATCATCACTCTTTTTACAGCATGGCGCCAGCTAGAGTTCTTATCCCCGTACGGTTGCGGATCGGAGGAGTAGAGTTTAAGGTAAACACACTTTGGAAGATTGGTGGAGTAAAAAATTCATTCCGATCTGATAAGGCAATGCCTTAGATCAGAATGTCACTTTCTTAGAGCATGGCGCTTGCCAGAGCTCTTATTGTTGGAGGATCGTGGCTCGGCTAGAAGGGGGGTTGAATAGCCTTGAATGTCTAGATGGAATTCGATCGGCTTAATCGTCTACAAGAGTCATTAGTGTAGCGGAATATATGCTAAACAAAAACAATTTAGCTAATACAAAGAAGTAAAGAGATGCAAACACTAACAAGAGATGTAACGTGGTTCACGACCCTTGCCGCTAGTCCACGGACGATTCGTAAGGTGAATCACTCCCCAACTCAAATCACTAATCTCTCATTTAGCTTAAACAAGGTGGAGGTAACCTCTTTACAACAATTTCTCCCTCTTACAATAAGATAGAGCTAAGAACAAAGAAGAGGAGAGAAAACACATTTAGGGCACTTGGGAGTATGAATATGAGTGAAGCATTAACCTTTCAAAGGTACCCAAGCCCTTTTTTTTTTATAAAGAAGAGGGATTTCTTCCTGTTGGGTATGCAGCAGTCGACTACCGCATTCCATCAGTCAACTATCGCTCTAATGGCCGACTCCCAATGACTTTTGACTTATTGTCATCACCATCCAACGGTAGCCTTGGCAGTCAACTGCTGCTATCAATAGTCGACTGCTGCTTGCGTAGCCAACTGATTAGTCGACTACGAGCGGTTCTGTGCCCATGACCATCTTCGAATGATCGTCCCAATGATCAACTAATGGTGCGTGATCGACTACTAGGCGAAACAATTGATTGAACACCGATCGACAATCACTCGACTCGGAAGCGATCATTTGCTATCTATAGCTTAAAATCTCAAACAAACACTTGTTTGAGCATCTGACTTGTCAGGTAAAACCTCAAACCTATGTTTGAGCGTCCAACACTTGACTTAGCCATTCAGCCAAGTTCACCTATGAGCTACCCCATCCCGGGTTACAATCGCTCAACTCTCATCTCCCCATGGAGTCCCTCACCGAAGCTCTCTTCATTTGGCCACATCCCTCGGATGCACTAAGTCTGTGGCTCCTCCAGTGCCATCCTTCGTGTCTCACCCTGAAGTCTGCTTCTATTTGGCTTCACTCCAATGCTCCTCGTCCAGCAGTCCCTCGAATGCACCAAGCGTACGACTTCCGCAATGCCATCCTTCACCGACTCAGGAACTCGAACCATGAGATGGTGAACTCGCCAATGCTTTCATCAAGTCAACATGTGTGATTCACTTAAGTCCTGCACATCAAATCACATAAACAACCTAACTTAAACCTTTTGCCACACACATCAAAACCAAACACATACTTGGGTTGATTGCCTTAACAATCTCCCCCTTTTTGATGTGTTGCAACATGTTTAAGTTAGGTAAACCATTAACAAAATACTAAGGAGGGAAAGAATGTAAATAAAACATGAGTATCAAACACTCCCCCTTAAAACATGCAACTCCCCCTTAACACATGTTAATTCTCCCCGTAGCATGATTAACTTAAACTCTCACATTTCTCCCTCTTTGACACCATCAAAAACATCATACAAATATTATACAGCAAGGTATCAAAGTATAAGGGAATAAAATGACCAAAATATGACTTAAATCCACCTAAAATAGGTTATTGTGCTCGTGCACAGTACATCAGTCGACTGGTTCAGACCAGCAGTCGACTGACACATGCAAAATCCAATTTCTGATTTATGAACCCAATTTTAGAAATGCATTAAAAATTTTAAAAAATTCAAAAAATCACAAAATTTGGGGAACACATTTCTAATGAGTCCCTTTATCAAGGAAAAATGAGTTTTCATGAAAATTCATTCAATTTTTGTAAATTAGGCAAAAACTCAAAAGTTGTAAAAGTTCTCAATTATGTATCAACTTGAAAGCCTAGTTTTGCCTTGAAACATTTTAAAACATAAACTCTCAGTTTTCAAAATATGAAATGGTTTTAATTCATTAAAAATATCCAACCATGATCTTTGGGCAATATATCCATGAATTAAACATATGCTTTCCCCATAGTTTGTCTATGATTACTATATCAAGATAGACCTAATGACTGATCAAAATGTCATAAGCATTAGTGAATCATTTGTATCATCCTAACATCTCACCCATTGCTATGTTTTCAATCAAGTTAGCCTTATGGTGAATGTGAGATGTAACTAAGGTATTTATACTTAACCATAAAATTTCATACAATTTCTACTCAAGGTTAAGTATTATCCATACTCCCCAATCATGATCATAAGTCAAACATCATCACCCAACATGCTCATAAGTAAACCAAATAATATGATATGAAATAAAATCAAGTATGGTGGACTATCCTAGGTTTTTCTAACCTTTAAGGATTGACTTGGGAATCCAATATACGTTCTTTCCTATAGGGTTCACCAAGTACTCCTTTGGGATCCATTTCCTAGCTACCATGGTTGTTTTAGCTTGTCCTCTAGCAATTAAACAATGGTAGACTTTTTCATTTTTGGATCCTTTATAACCTAGGCCCTTCTTGTTAAAGCTTTCCCTTTGGCTCCCTATAATCATATTCAGGGTGTTTGAGCCAATGATAAATTTTTCAAGGGCCTTAGTAAGGTAATCTACCTTTTCCCTTAGAGTCTTATTTTCTTCAATACATGCATTATTTGTCATAAAAGAAGAAGCATTATCATTTAAACATGCATTTTCTAGCTTTTCTTCTAATTTCCTAATTTCATCAAGCACACATTTGTTTTTCTTCTTAGCCCGAAATAAATACCTAGTTAAACTAGAAATCATGAAAATAACCTTTTTAGGAGGGAGATTTGTTACCTCACTTACCCAATCCTCTTGTTCCGAATTCGATGAGGATGATGCTCCCCCTACACTTGAGCTCTCCTCCTCACTTGTGCTTCCTTATTCTTGCTCGGAGGAGGTGGAGGTTATGTCATCAATCCCCATGAGTGCTAGGTGTGTGAAAATTTCTTCCTCTGATGAGGATGGATCATCCCATGTCGCTTTTAGGTTTTGCATTTTTTCCCTTTCCTTTTTCCCTTTGTTTTCTTTTCTTCTTTATTCTTGCTTTCTTTCTTCTTGTCATTTTTCTTCCTTTCTTCTTTGGTTCAATAAGGGACATTCATCCCTCATGTGTCCCTCTCCTTGGAAATTATAGCATATGATCTTCCTAGTCCTCCTTCTCCTATCATGAGATTTGTTAAATTCAAAAGTTTTTAATGCACGTCTCACCTTTCTTACCATGTAAGCCTCTTCATCGGTGTTCAAAGAGGAAGATGAGTCGTCATCCGATGAAGTGGGTGGAGTCTCCTTCTTCTTCTTTCCTTTGTCGGCCACTAATGCTACTCCCCTTGATTGCTTGATTAGATCTTCAACTATTCCTTCAATCCTAGTTTCATGTAATTCTATGGTAGAAAAGAATTCTTCTAGAGTACTTACCTCTAGATTCTTTGAGATGTAGAATGAATCTACCATGGAGCTCCACTTTGATGACCGGGGGAAGGCGTCTATTGATTTCATGATCATTTCCCGGTTTGAAAGCTTCTCCCCTACACTAGATAAACCGGTTATTATTTCCTTAAACCTAGAATGCAAAGATAGTACCTTTTCTCCTTTTTCTAGCTTGATGTTGCTTAATTGCGATCGGAGAAGGTCCCTTCTTGTGAGTTTTGCTTCGGAGGTGCCTTCATGAAGCTCCACTAGCTTCTCCCACATCTCCTTGGCACTAGAGCACTCTCCAATCCGGTTGATCTTGTTGAGGTAACACATTGTAGAGATTGTGTTTTGCTTTTGAATTTGCCAAGTGCTCCTCTCTTTTCTTCTTTGCCCATCTTGATTTCTCTAGTAGTCTCTCTTCTTCATCCCTATGAACTTCGAAATCATTTTCCATAATAATCATTATTTCAAAATCCATTTTGAAGAATACCTCCATTCTCTTCTTCCACTAAGAGATGTCGCCTTCAAATTTGGGTGGATGGATGTTGGAGCTGGTCATTTCGTTGATTGTTGCGGCGATGAGTTCGGCGACAATCTTCTCGCTCTGATACCACTTGTTGGAGGATCGTGGCCCGGCTAGAAGGGGGTTGAATAGCCTTGAATGTCGTAGATGGAATTTGATCGGCTTAATCATCTACAAGAGTCGTTAGCGCAGTGGAATATATGCTAAACAAACACAATTAAGCTAATACAGAGAAGTAAAGAGATGCAAACGCTAACAAGAGATGTAACATTGTTCACGACCCTTACCGCTACTCTACGGATGATTTATAAGGCGAATCACTCCCCAACTCAAATCACTAATCTCTCCTTTAGCTTAAACAAGGTGGAGGTAACCTCTTTACAATAATTTCTCCCTCTTATAATAAGATAGAGCTAAGAACAAAGAAGAGAGAGAAAACACGTTTAGAGCACTTGGGAGTATGAATATGAGTGAAGAATTAACCTCTCAAAGGCACCCAAGCCCTCTTTTTATAGAGAAGAGGCTTTCTTCCCATTTGGCATGCAGTAGTCGACTGCTGCTCTAACGGACGACTCCCAACGACTTCTGACTTGTCGTCATCACCATCCAACAAGATCTTGGCATCATTGCTGCTATCACCGACCGATCACGTAGCCGATCGATTAGTCGGCTACGAGCGCTTTGTGCCCATGACCACCTTCAATCATCGAGTCCCTTAACGATCATTGCCAAACCCTAGTAGTCATTCTTTGGGCGAAACACTTCAGTCGAACACCAGTCAATAATCAGTCGACTCAGAGCAGTTAACTACTATATATAGTAGTCGACTGATGTCAAGTAAAACCTCAAACAAACACTTGTTTGAGCATCCGACTTGTCGGGCAAAACCTCAAACCTAAGTTTGAGTGTCTGACACTTGACATAGCCATTCAGCCAAGTTCACCTATGAGCTACCCCGTCCTGGGTTACAATCACTCAACTCTCATCTCCCCATGGAGTCCCTCACTGAAGCTCTCTTCATCCGACCACATCCCTTGGATGCACTAAGCCCACGGCTCTTCTAGTGCCATCCTTTATGGCTCGCCCTGAAGTTTGCTTCCTTTGGATTCACTCCAATGCTCCTCATCCAGTGGTCTCTCGGATTCACCAAGCACACGACTTTTGTAATGCCATCCTTCACCGACTCAACGACCTGAGCCATGAGATGGTGAACTCGCCAATGCTTTCATCAAGTCAAACATGTGTGATTCGCTTAAGTCCTGCACAAGTTAAACACACACATCAAATTACACAAACAACCTAACTTAAATCCTTTGCCACACACATCAAAACCAAACACATACTTGGGTTGATTGCCCTAACACTTATTCCCGTGCAGTTGCGGATCGGAGGAGTAGAGTTTAAAGTAAATACACTTTGGAAGATTGGCCAAGTAAAAAATTCATTCCAATCTAATAAGGCAAGACCTTTGATCAGATCATCACTCTTTTTTACAACTCGACGATAGCCGAAGCTCTTATCCCCGTATGGTGGCTGATCGAAGGAGTTGGGTTCAAGGTAGATGCACTATTGAAGATGACGAAAGTAAAAAATTATTTCGATCTAACTAAGCGAAGCCCTAGGTCAAATCGTCACTATTTTTTCAGCTTGGCCTCAGTGCAAGCTATTATCCATGTGTAGTGGTAGATCGGAGGAGTTGGATTCAAGGTAGATGCACTATTGAAGATGACGGAAGTAAAAAATTATTCCGATTTGACTAGGCGAAACCCTAGGTCAAATCGTCACTATTTTTTCAAGCTTGGCCTCAGTCCAAGCTATTATCCTCGTGTGGTGGTGGATCGAAGGAGTTGGGTTCAAGGTAGATGCATTGTTGAAGATAACGGAAGTAAAAAATTATTCCGATCTAACTAGGCAAAGCCCTAGGTCAGATTGTCACTATTTTTTCAGCTTAGGCTTAGTTCCACCTATTGTCCCCATGTTGTGGAGGATTAGAGGAGTCGGGTTCAAAGTACATGCAAGGTTGAAGATGACGGAAGTGAAAAGTTTTATTCCGATCTGACCAGGCGAAGCCCTAGGTCAGGTCTTCACTATTTTTTACAGCTTAATTTTATCCCTGTGTGGTGGTAGATTAGAGGAGTCAGAAGGCAAGATAATATTTCTATGACTGACTTGAGTCGAAAGTCATTTTTTGAAATGCAGAAAAGTCAGAGACCCCCAGGGGAAAGAAGGGGACGTTGACGTGAGGCTGACAATTTTCTATTGTTCCTTCTACCTTGAAGGGTGGTGTTATGATATTTTACTTATCTAAGAGAATCAATTTTTAGTGAGAAGAGGTACACTTTTTCATTTCCCAAAATAAGAATTATATTGCTACAGAATAAGGTTACATTCATTACTTCTTAAGAGCAGAAAAGAAAATACACTCTAGTAAGATGAAAATTAGGGGGCTTCATGGATGACTCTCTCTGGAGGTAGAGTCGGGGCCCTGTGACAACTTAACATGGTGAGAAGCTGTCTGACATGAGCCTAGTTAATGAACTTGAGTCTTAATAGGGCTCGTTGGGTCACTATCAGTTCTTGGCGTAGGGAGTAGTTGCGAGTGGAAGATAACTACAGTCGACCTCTCAAATCTCTCACTAAATCTTCTAGTTGTATATGCTGCTGGTCTGCTGGAAGGGGATCATGGGAAAGTGGTTTGCTTTCTTACTCTGAAGGGTCTGACATTCACCAGGTAGAAGAATGAAGGAGTATACCTGCAAAAGGCATTGCCGAAAGTTTTTATAATGGAGAAGGAAGTATTAATTCATCTTCTTAGAAAAAAGGAAAGTAAAGGCTGATAAGATTGGAAGATGAGGAGGTAGTTGATGCGTTAATGATAAGATGACTGTTCATATCCCACAGAAGAAGTAAATATTTGGTGGGTGTAATCCAATCGTGATACAGTGGTCTCCTTGTGATATTTTCTCATTCTGCGACACGCTGCTGGCCTTCTGTGAGGGATCAAGAGTTAAAGTAGTTATCGTACACGTGATATTTTCAATGACTATGGCAGTTATACGGAATTCAATATTCTTTTCTTTTATATATGAACCAAATGATACTGCCAATAGAGACATTCGTGATTTCAGAGATCGAAAAGTACTGGAAGAGTCAACAAAAGACTCTCCTTCTAAGTAGGGTGGTAGGGCTACTGGAGGAGGAGGAATGTCAGCCGGTGGAGGAGAAGGAATGTCGACCGGGGGAGGAAGAGGAATGTCAACTTGTGGAGGAGGGGGATTTGTTGGAGGTTGCGGCTAAAATGCTAGAGGATTCCATACGCGATGGCAAAAGGAAGGTAAAGGAGATCGGAAGGACCTCCTGGAGCTTGGAGCCACTGTGTCAATGGAGCTTCGAAGGGGTGGAGGTTGATATGCCGAAGTTGCTGTAGAATAAACATCTGAATCATCAGTCTGGTCTGTATCGGAGCTTATGCTATGTGGGTGTGAGGGGGAAGCCATAAGAGTAGTATGAAGACAGCAGATCTCCTGGGAGATATTTATAGAAGGGAAGGAGCATTAATTTTCCTTTCTTGAAAAAGAAGAGGAATACAGAAGAATGGAGGGAGTAATTGAAGGGTTGGTGTTGGGAATAGTGAGAACATTGACAGTGAGGTGATTGGTTATATTCTTGTCCGACCAAAGGGATAAGGGCTAAGCAGGTATGATTCGACTACGGTGCAGGATAGCTTAGCAGAAGTAGGTCCCATTTCCAGGAGGAATGGCTCAGGATAATGTGAAGGTATATTATTTTCCAAGCTAGCCAGAGTAACTCCTGGGGAGGCAAAGTATCAGTCAACTGGCACAAAGGAAGTTTCTATCCAAAGAAAGTTGAGTATGAGAAAGAGGTGGTATGCACTCGGCAAGAAGAATATAGCTATCAAGATAGTGATGACTCAATAATTTGGAAAAAGAAGGAAATGCAGGTTATTCCACAAAAACTCAATACTTCATATAATTCAAAAACATTTAGTACAATTTGAAAGAATGAAGATTTACAATTCAAAGATGTTGTCTGGGTACTCCTCCATGGATGCCTTCACGCTCAAGTAGCTAATGTCAGTGCCTAGAGGAGGATGTCCGTGAGCAGCGTGCTGTTTATTGGCCCCCTTAAAACCCAAAATGAATAACTTAGCTCCTTTGTCGCCAAATTTTATTAACAGGTCCTCTTCTCATTACTTCCACCGAGCTTCCTCAGTGGTTATCTAATTAGTGAGAGCAACCTTCAGTTCATCCCTTTCTTTGGCGACAACTATAGTGTGTTGGCCCATAGAAGTCATGGCTTGGGCATTCTCCAGCTGTAATGCCTACATTTTTTCTGTTATTTCTACTAGAGCCCCTAGAAGTACAGATACATTGGAAGAAAGACTTTCTAATTGTGTTTGACTTGATTTTAGGGAGGCTTCCAAAGTCTTGATTACTGATTGGGATTCCAGTAGTTCAGCCGAGGATTCAGATTTTCTAGCCTCTGTCTCCCGGAGCTGAACCTAGCGCTCTGATAGTTCTTGGGCCAAGGCATTTACATGTTGAATTTTCTCAGATTGTAAGAACAACTAGGTTTGGAGGGAATTGGTCTTTTTAAGGGCTTCTTCTTTTTCACACCCTGCTGTCGTCAACTGAGTCTTCTGTTCTTCACAATGGGCAGCTAAAATAGTCTCCCGCTGTTTGCTTTAGCTAGCTGCTGAGTTAGTTTTTTATGTTGGACTTGGGAGGCACTATGGCAAGCTGCCATAGTGGATTAGTAGTCAGCTAAATGTTGGGTCGCTTCATTATAGTTGGTGACCACCCATGTAGGGAGAAGAAATATTTTAGAGGTGGATACCAAAATATTTTAAGTATAGTAAGGATAAGGAAAGATACCTCTGACAAATTTTTACGCATATGTTCAAAGGGATCGTGTATGCCAGACTGATTGAAAAGTTTCACTTCCTGTGTATTGCGGATCTTGAGTACAGATCCGAGGGTGGTAGTAGGAGGGCTTAGAGGAAGAACATCTCCCATGGGAAGGGGGGGGGTTCTTCCTCGTGTAGGGAAGGATCAAGAGAAGCAGAATCCGGAAGTGGGGAAGGGGGACAAGATAATTTTGGGGATGCAATAGGAGGAGAAGAAGGCACAGGGGGATCAATTTCCATGCATGACAAAGAAGGAAGTGAAGGGGTAGGTAGCGAGGAAAGATGCTCTTTGGGGATGCGGGGAAGGATGGCAGGGGACTGAACATCCTCCTCAGTGGCTTCGGAGGTATTAGTGTAGGGATATTTTTTATGCAAAATAGCATATGCGCAACGGAAAAATAGGATCCCTTCCAAGTAATCCTTGCGTAAGAAAACCTCGTACAAAAAAAATAAATTTCTCTAAAAGAAAAACCTATCTTATAGGAGAATATTACCTTTGTTGTGTGCCCTTTTTAATCCCGCTTCTCCTTGGGTTTGTTGGATCTTTTAGCACGTTCAATTGTCCGTGCCTCTATATGTATCCACACGAGCAAGCTCTTGTCTCACAAAAGAAACTAGAAGAGCTCTCCTTTACTTCTTGCTAGAGAAGTCCCTAAAGGAGAGGAAGGTAGGTAAAAAGAGAAAGGAAGAAGAAAACCACTCTTCTTGCTAGCCTACACTCACAAAAGCCACACAACCAAAGCCTCTCACCACCAAGCTCTCTCCAAGCCTCAAGCTTCCCCCCACCTTGGCCAGGCACCCCATGGAGTGTTTTATAGGATTGAAAAAACCTTTCACCTCCTATCACATTCAATGCAATCAATTGCATTGAAAAATAATTTACACTCCTTGTTTGGCCGGCCACATGTGGAGAAATTCCAAAGGTCAAAACCCTTTGTCTCCTTCCACCTCATCAAGCTTAGGTGGCATGCTTATGTGGCATGCTTAGGTGCCATGCTTATGTGGGATTCATGCATGTTGAATTAATCTTATTAATTCAATAAGCTTATGTTATCATATTGAATTAATCTCATTAAATCAATAAGGTAACATATTGAATTAATCTTATTAAATCAATTAAGCTTAGGCTATCATGATAACATATTTATTTAATCTTATTAAATTAATAAGCTTAGCATATTGAATTAATCTCATTAAATCAATAAGCTAAAATTCTCATTTAGCTTAAAGTCCAAAAACCATTTTGTACTTAAGCTTATTCCCAAATTATTCTAGTCAAACTAGAATGCACTAATTCTTCTAATCATCATGCTCTTTGTGTGTGACCCTATAGGCTCTCATAACGTTGGAAATGGATCTAAACTCTTTTAGATACACAAGCAATGAGCGACATCTAGCAATACATCATTGCTACCCAAGTTACGAAATTAATCAAGATCCGACTAACCTTTCCGTGACTACTATAATGTATGACCGTGCCCTTCTATCCTTGATATCAGATTGACCAATGACGCATAGACCGTGTCATCCTTGATCAATCTATGTGTTTCTTGATACCTGAGTAAACTAACTCAAACAAATGAGCTCAATATCTCATATTGACTCATTCGAGCATGACCATGCGTTTTAGTAGTTCTACTCAATCAAGGGGCCCACAGATATCACTCCCGTCATATGGGAGAGATAGATCCCATCTACATCACTCACATCCCTCCGCATAATTTGTTATATACCCAGTAATTGCCTTTATGGTCCACCCTGTTACGGGTGACGTTTGACGATACCAAAGTACATAACTCCTTATGTAGGGAATCGTAGTGACTTCAGGTTTGAGGACTATTCATACCAATAGTCACATGAGAAAGTTTATGACACTCATATGACGATCCATGAAACTTTCTCATGGCGGGTTAGTTCAGTATATATTCTCTAATATATACCCATGTGTCAACTTAATATCATATATCCATGACTTGTGAGATCAAGTCATCAATTGACCTACATGCTAGTCTTTATGTATTAATATTGCCCTTGCATATTAATACTTGACTAGGAACATTTTAGGAAAGTGTTCTCTACAGCCTCTCATAATCAATTCTGCCAATTGATGTGCTGTAGATAACAACCTACTTTTCTAGGGCATTATTATATTTAATTTAGTTGGCACAAGCAAGACATAAATATAATAACCAATCCTTTGCCTTTATAGAATATGATACAAAATGTTCCCTATTCAACCATCACATGATTGGTTCTAGGGCTATAACTAACCATCTCCCACTAGCACTAGTACCAATCACTATAATATCTAATACCTAGTGACCTAGTGTGACCATCATGCTTCCTCTGTGCCAAAGCCTTGGTCAATGGATCTGCGATGTTAGCTTCTGTCGGTACTCTGCATATCCTCACATCTCCTCTATCGATGATCTCTCGAATGAGATGGAAGCGCCGCAGTATGTGTTTAGTCCGCTGATGTGATCGAGGTTCCTTAGCCTGTGCAATAGCCCCATTGTTGTCACAATAGAGGTCTATTGGATCTGCAATGCTAGGAACTACCCCAAGTTCATTGATGAACTTGCAGAGCCAAACAACCTCCTTTGCTGCATCAGACGCAGCAATATACTCGGCTTCTATTGTAGAATCAGCAACTGTGTCCTGCTTTGAACTCTTCCATCTCACAACTCCACCATTCAGGCAAAACACGTACCCCGATTGCGATCTATAGTCATCCTTGTCTATTTGGAAGCTTGCATCACTGTAACCCTTTACAGTTAGCTCCTCATTGCCTCCAAATATCAGGAAATATTCTTTCGTTCTTCCTAAGTATTTTAGAATATTTTTGACTGCTATCCAGTGACTTTCACCTTGATCCGACTGGTATCTACTCGTCATGCTCAAAGCATACGAGATGTCAGGACGAGTACAAAGCATGGCGTACATGATAGACCCTATAGCAGATGCATAAGGGATCTTATCCATGCGATCTCTCTCCTCCTTAGAAGAGGGACATTGAGTCTTCAAAAGACTCACACCATGTGATAAAGGCAGAAATCCTTTCTTGGAATTTTGCATAGCAAAATGATCTAGCACTTTATCAATGTATGTACTTTGACTTAGGCCAAGTAATCTTTTAGATCTATCTCTATAGATCTTGATGCCTAGAATATAGGCAGCTTCACCTAAGTCTTTCATCGAGAAGCAATTCCCTAACCACATCTTCACAGACTGGAGTGAGGGAATATCATTTCCGATGAGAAGTATGTCATCTACATACAAGATAAGAAATACAACTGTGCTCCCACTATTTCTCTTGTAGACACAAGGTTCATCTTCATTCTTGATGAAACCAAACTCCTTGATTGCATCATCGAATCGAAGATTCCAGCTTCGAGAGGCTTGCTTTAGTCCATAAATGGACCTTTGCAGTTTGCATACCTTTCCAGGATGCTTTGGATCTTCAAAACCCTCAGGCTGTGTCATGTACACATCCTCGAGTAGCTTTCCATTCAGAAAAGCGGTTTTGACATCCATCTGCCAGATCTCATAATCATGGTAGGCTGCAATAGCAAGTATGATCCGAATGGATTTAAGCATCGCAACTGGTGAAAAGGTTTCATCATAGTCAATACCATGAATTTGTTTGAATCCTTTAGCCACCAATCTACCTTTATAGGTATGCTTATTACCATCCATGTCAGTCTTTACTTTAAAGACCCACTTACACCCAATGGGTTTTACCCCTTCAGGTGGATCAACCAAAGTCCATACTTGGTTAGTGTACATGGATTCCATTTCGGATCTCATGGCCTCTAGCCATTTCTCAGAATCTGGGCTCATCATGGCTTCTTGATAGGATGTAGGCTCATCAAGATCAACAAGCAATACATCACCGTTGTCAGTCAAGAGAAAAGAATATCTCTCAGGTTGACGACGGATCCTATCAGATCTACGAAGAGGTTGGTCTACTTAAACAGGTGTTTGCTCCACAACTCTTTGGGCAACAATTTCCTCATCCACAACACTTTGTGGTGCTTGTTCATTTTCCATCGAAGCCTTAGTGTTATCTTCATCTTGAATTTCTTCAAGATGAATTTTACTCCCACTAGTTTTTCTAGAAATAAATTCTCTTTCTAGAAAGACAGCATTTCTGGCAACAAACACCTTGCCAAGTGTGGGATTGTAAAAGTAATATACCTTAGTTTCCTTGGGATATCCTACAAAATAACACTTATCTGATTTGGGTCCTAGTTTATCTGAGACTTGACGTCTAACATAAGCATCACAACCCCAAATCTTTATAAAAGACATTTTGGGACTCTTCCCAGTCCATAACGTATATGGTGTCTTTTCTACGGCTTTTGATGGGACGCGATTAAGTGTGAAAGCGGCTGTCTCTAAATCTAAACCCCAAAAGGAAGTAGGTAGATCAGTCTGGCTCATCATTGATCGTACCATATCTAATAGAGTACGATTTCTCCTCTCAGATACACCATTCCATTGTGGTGTTCTAGGTGGAGTGAGTTGGGATATTATCCCACACTCAGCCAGGTGATCACGAAACTCTTGACTAAGGTATTCACCACCTCGATCTGATCGAAGTAGCTTAATACGCTTACCAAGTTGGTTTTGTACTTAATTCTTGAATTCTTTGAGCTTTTCAAAGGATTCTGACTTATGTCTCATCAAATATAAGTAGCCAAATCTACTCATATCATCAGTGAAAGTAATAAAGTACTTATAGCCTCCTCTGACTTCGACATTGAAAGGGTCACATACATCAGTATGTATGAGTCCTAACAAGTCCGTCGCTCTCTTGCCATGTCCACTAAATGGAGTTTTAGTCATCTTTCCTAAAAGACAAGATTCGCATACCTCATATGATTCAAAATCAAATGAGTCCAATAATCCATCTTTATGGAGTTGGGATATGCATTTTTCATTTATGTGACCTAGGCGACAGTGCCAGAGATATGTTTGGTTCAAATTATTCGATTTGAACCGTTTGGTATTTACGTTATAAATTGGGTTTTCTAAATCTAGAACATAGAGACCATTCATAAGTGGTGCATTACAATAGAACATTTCATTCAAATAAATGGAACAACATTTATCCTTTATTATAAAAGAAAAGTTTTTCTTGTCTAAACAAGATACAGAAATTATGTTCTTCATTAATGCAGGTACATAAAAGCACTCCTCTAGTTCTAAGATAAGCCCAGTGGGCAAAGACAAAGAATATGTTCCTACAGCTACAGCAGCAACTTTTGCGCCATTGCCTACTCGTAGGTCCACTTCACCCTTTGCCATTAGTCTACTATTTCTCAGTCCCTGCACATTAGTACAAATGTGAGATGCACATCCGGTATCTAATACCCATGTAGAAGAAATAGATAGATTAACTTCTATAACGTGTATACCTGAGGCAGAAGTCCCACTTCTTTTCTTCTTTACTTCCTTAAGGTAGACTTTGCAGTTCCGCTTCCAGTGTCCAGTCTCACCGCAATGGAAACAGTCCCCTTCCTTAGGTACTTTACCTTTACCCTTTGAAGTGGATGAATTGGCCTTGCCTTTGGCTTGGGTCTTACCCTTGCCTTTGCGCTTACCTTTGCTCTTCTTGACCATTAGTACGTTACTAACTTTCTTCTTGAGATTCGGTTCAACAGTTCTTAACATGCTGAGAATCTCAGGCAAAGGCTTATCAATTTCATTCATGTTATAATTCATGACGAATTGATTATATGATTTCGGCAATGATTGCAGGATAACATCGGTTGCCAATTCTTGGCTCAGTGGAAAACCTAGTCTTTCAAGGTTCCCAACGTACTCTATCATTTTAAGTACGTGAGTTCCTACAGGTGTTCCTTCTTGCATCTTGCATGCAAAAAGAGCCTTAGACACTTCAAAATGCTCGTGCCTAGCTTGTCCTTGATATAGTTGTTTCAAATGCTCAACCATACCATAGGCATCCATGTTCTCATGTTGCTTCTGAAGCTCAGAGTTCATGGTGGCAAGCATAAGACATGACACATCTAATGCGTCATCTTGATGCTTCTTATAAGCATCCTTTTCAGCACGAGTGGCCGCAGGGACGGGTGTTTCAGGGATAGACTGCTCTAGGACATACAATTTACGTTCTTGCTTGAGGATAATCCTCAAGTTTCTATACCAGTCTAGAAAGTTAGCTCCATTGAGCTTGTCTTTCTCAAGGACAGATCGCAAGTTGAGGGGGTGAGTCGTATTAGATGACATGGTGATCTACAACATTAAAATGCAAAATTAAGTATCATACCTAAGTCATTTAATTAGGCCTTTAATTAAATGAGGCTCCTACTAAATTCTCATAGCTTTGATATGAGCTAATCATTGATGTAGGCAAACATATTTTGCTTACATCATTAGCTTCTATTTAGCTATAAATTTATATGGGATAAAGATCCACATCATACTTCGTCTTGAGTTAGCTTTGGCTAATCGCCCAAGACGTAGTATGATTAGGTAGGAAATCTTTTGCCAATTACATCTGATGTAACTCTTTAATAGCTTTGGTTAAGTTTAGATTAGTTTAATGCTTATTCCTAAACCAGCTTCCAGGCTGTGGCGAGGCACAGAGGCCTTCTTTGATATCGGAGCAACGACCACTTTCTAAGACAAAGCTGATGTTCGGAAATCACACAAAACTAATTTTTAAAACTTATGTTCAAAGCTAATATATGCCTCTACTTTCTTAATTAATTAAGAAAAACTTAATTAAGTCTTAACCAAGTTTGATAGCGGGACGTCACGATTGTCCACTCGCACTCTTCCAAGATAAAATGCATTGCTTTGCTTTGGCAAACCCAACAACAAATGATCGAGGAAGTAGTGAGTACCAAACTTTGGTAGGCATATCGTTTTTGACTTATTAAGAAATAAACTTAAACATGCATCACATACATATTAGCATACATCACATATAAGCTAAATTAACATGCATCACATACATATTAAACTAAGCGTGTCATGGTTATGGCCCTTATTCTACAATCTTCTCAAGCCAATGAAAAGATTGATTGGTCAACCTAGGGATAGCATATTCTCCCAAGTGCTTCCTTTTGGTTGTCTTGTATTGTTGACTTCCTCCTTGTAACATCATCTTCCAATGGACCCTCCATCTTTGTTTTGTATATTACAAAAGGAGAAATACTCGAGTTACATTCGAGTCTAAAACTAATTTTACAACAAGAATTTTAGGAGAAAGGCACGACACGCAGGCCATATTAAGAATTACAACACACACATTCACAAACTTTTTGGGACTAGGCCATAACCATGCACCATGTCAATTTTAACTTTTAAAGGACATCGGATATTTTATTATGTTTGAAAAATTGCTAATGCAATTATACTCTCATAATAAAATTTATCTTACTTCTATATCATATATAATATAGAGAAAACCTATTTTTTTTATACGATCTTTCGCAAGTGGCTCTGATACCACTGTAGGGATTTTTTTATGCATAATAGCATATGCGCAACGGAAAAATAGGATCTCTTCCAAGTGATCCTTGCGAAAGAAAACCTCGTATAAAAAAAATAAAATTCTCTAAAAGAAAAACCTATCTTATAGGAGAATATTACCTTTGTTGCGTTCCCTTTTTAATCCCGCTTCTCCTTGGGTTTGTTGGATCTTTTAGCACGTTCAATTGTCCGTGCCTCTATATGTATCCACACGAGCAAGCTCTTGTCTCACAAAAGAAACTAGAAGAGCTCTCCTTTACTTCTTGCTAGAGAAGTCCCTAAAGGAGAGGAAGGTAGGGAAAAAGAGAAAGGAAGAAGAAGACCACTCTTCTTGCTAGCCTACACTCACAAAAGCCACACAACCAAAGCCTCTCACCACCAAGCTCTCTCCAAGCCTCAAGCTTCCCCCCACCTTGGCCGGCCACCCCATGGAGTGTTTTATAGGATTGAAAACACCTTTCACCTCCTATCACATTCAATGCAATCAATTGCATTACACTCCTTGTTTGGCCGGCCACATGTGGAGAAATTCCAAATGTCAAAACCCTTTGTCTCCTTCCACCTCATCAAGCTTAGGTGGCATGCTTATGTGGCATGCTTAGGTGCCATGCTTATGTGGCATTCATGCATGTTGAATTAATCTTATTAATTCAATAAGCTTATGTTATCATATTGAATTAATCTCATTAAATCAATAAGGTAACATATTGAATTAATCTTATTAAATCAATTAAGCTTAGGCTATCATGATAACATATTTATTTAATCTTATTAAATTAATAAGCTTAGCATATTGAATTAATCTCATTAAATCAATAAGCTAAAATTCTCATTAAGCTTAAAGTCCAAAAACCATTTTGTACTTAAGCTTATTCCCAAATTATTCTAGTCAAACTAGAATGCACTAATTCTTCTAATCATCATGCTCTTTGTGTGTGACCCTATAGGCTCTCATAACGTCGGCAGTGGATCTAAACTCTTTTAGATACACAAGCAATGAGCGGCATCTAGCAATACAGCATTGCTACCCAAGTTACGAAATAAGTCAAGATCTGACTAACCTTTCCGTGACTACTATAATGTATGACCGTGCCCTTCTATCCTTGATATCAGATTGACCAATGAGGCATAGACCGTGTCATCCTCGATCAATCTATGTGTTTCTTGATCCCTGAGTAAACTAACTCAAACAAATGAGCTCAATATCTCATATTGACTCATTCGAGCATGACCATGTGTTTTAGTAGTTCTACGCAATCAAGGGGCCCACAGATATCACTCTCGTCATATGGGAGGGATAGATCCCATCTACATCACTCACATCCCTCCGCATAATTTGTTATATACCCAGTAATCGCCTTTATGGTCCACCCTGTTATGGGTGACGTTTGACGATACCAAAGTACATAACTCCTTATGTAGGGAACCGTAGTGACTTCAGGTTTGAGGATTATTCATACCAATAGTCACATGAGAAAGTTTATGACACTCATATGACGATCCATGAAACTTTCTCATGGCGGGTCAGTTCAGTATATATTCTCTAATATATACCCATGTGTCAACTTGATATCATATATCCATGACTTGTGAGATCAAGTCATCAATTGACCTACATGCTAGTCTTTATGTATTAATATTGCCCTGCATATTAATACTTGACTAGGAACATTTTAGGAAAGTGTTCTCTACAACCTCTCATAATCAATTCTGCCAATTGATGTGCTGTAGATAAGAACCTACTTTTCTAGGGTATTATTATATTTAATTTAGCTGGCACAAGCAAGACGTAAATATAATAACCAATCCTTTGCCTTTATAGAATATGATACAAAATGTTCCCTATTCAACCATCACATGATTGGTTCTAGGGATATAACTAACAATTAGGTGGCGGCGTCAGCGGAGCAGGAGAGGAGGTGGGCTAGGAGAATGAGAGGAGGAAGTTGTTGGAAGAATGGAGGAGCTGGCAACGCCCCCCGGGCGCAAGCAAAATTTCTTGGGGGATGAAGGGGGGAGAACAGGGTTTTTCCCCCTTGCTCGTTTCCTTTGGGGCTTAAGGGCTAGAGCCTTCTCTACATCAAGTCGTCTACAATACAAGACATCCAGAACAATAGATAACAACAATAAGAATTAACATACATTATGTACTAAGTGTTGTCAGTACCCTACCAATGACAACGGGATCATCTAGGTGGAAGGGGGATAGCTCATAATGGCTTAGGATGTGGGCATCTAATAAGATGTCAGAATTGTAATGGTTTTTTTCAACACCCTATAGACCTCTGTGGAAGAGCATTGGAGCCTACAGTCCTGGAAAGAAGGCAAGTCTGGAAGGTCAGTCTTCCAAGTCTCAGAATGAGAGAGTGGTGTAGGGAGCTGGGCAAAGAAGTATAAGTCTCTCTAACCTTTATGGGAGGAGAGTTTATTGGTAAGAAACTAGCAATCGGAGCGGCTAGCAAAATAAAAAATTCCTTCCTTTGAAGATTTCAACTGGAAAAGGCAGTAGAACATTAATGTGTAGGGATGTATACTGAAAAGTCTATCTTTTCTATGAACATCTTTATTTTTGAAATAAGAATCACATGATCATTGTTTGCATATTTTTATGGTTATAAAATATTGTTTAATACTTTACATTGTAGATAACATGGTGTGCGGTGTCACACAGGAGATCATGTTATCGGCCCCTTGAAAAGTATAAGTAAAGGCTCACAACCAAGATGACTTTGGACAAACCATCGGAATGGTTGTAGTGTGATTTGGTGTTGGTTTGTCTTGACCATAGAATCACACTAGTGCACTTTGTGTGTATTGAGTAGGACCGACTTAGAGGTGATTCGATTTATTGCTGACTACATAATCGAATCGGACCTCAGATATTATTTAGTACATGCTCTTAATCCTGATATAATAACGGGCACATATACTTAGTACTCATCTCTTTGATTTACCAATGGCGAGATTTATAGATTAAATCGATAGGCTCGGTAAGTTGGGAGATGATATTATTTATATGGTGTGTCGTTGATTATAGGAGGAAACCATGTCCTATATATTAGGATGATGATGTCCCCTTGAGGAGCTCATAAGGTTCATCATGTAAACCCTGCAGGTGGACTTGGTCCGACATGATGAAAAGGTTGAGTGGTACTACTCAAGGAGTTAGATGTTGATTAATTAATGGTCAGTAAATTAATTAATCGACGGACATTCGAGATCTTAAACACGGGGGAAAATGTACAAATAATATATGGAGCACATATTATCATATGGAGGTTGGTGAGGTAGATCAATGATGAACCTTTAGTGGATTGGATCATCATTAGTGGATCGGACTTTATATGGGCTTGATCCATAGGTGGCCAAGACCCAACTCCTCCTCATGGTCCCTAATGTAGCCTATTAACACCTCATGAAGCTTAGATCCAATGGATAGAAACAAAACTCTAAGATCCATAGGTAGAGATTAAATCTCTAAGATCTGACGGTTGAGATTAAATCTCTAGATCCGACGGTTGAGATTAAATCCCTAGAACCAATGGATGAGATTAATTCATGACTTATCCCTAACTCTATAAAAGGATGTCAAGGGAGTTGGCGTGGGATAATTGATGAGAGCTAGGGTTTTTGGGCGGCAAGGAAGAGGAATCCTAGTTGAGATAGGATTAGGATTAGGGTTTGGAGGCAAGGGTGGCACCAAATAAGGAAGGTATTCTTCTCTTCTTCTTCCTATTTTGGCCAACGTCCAACACCTCTCCAGCCTCTTTTTCAGCCTTGGCCGACGCCCAAAAGCTCCCTTCTCCTTCTCCTTAGGTGGTGGAAACAAGATATAGGGCTTCCCTTGGTGTCTTGGTTGTTTTCCACCATCTTCTCCTTCACCTAGTTGGCCGGCGGCAAGGATAGTTTTAGTTCCTTGTTGGTTGTTTCGAGAGAGGAGAAAAACCTTGTTTCTATTCTTCCTCTTTCTTTGGAAGATCAAGGAAGGAAGATTTGCAATCTTGGAGCTTCGACTTTTGGTAGATCGTTGCTCACACGACGTCCAAAAGGAGGAAGGACATACATTAGAAGATCAAGAGGTATATCTATTCTCTTTTATCTTTTGTTTGTTGCTTGTTTTTGTTTTTCAATTATAAGAATGTTATAAATCTGTAAATGGCTAAATAATACTTGGATCCCGAGCATAAACACAAAAATCGGCGATCCGGACATCGTCTATTCCGCGGCTACTCGTAGAATAGAGGATGGTCGCTTGAACAACTAGTTTGTTCAAGTGACCTCTCTAAACGAATAGTACGACGATGACTTGGTGGTTTGGGCAATCCCTTTTGTCCATGATTAAATTTTTTTAATCTGGGGACATCGAAGGGATCACCATGGACAAGCTACCGAGGTGAAGTGGGAAGCAAAGTTTCCCCTCACGGACTCGATAAGCAAAACCCTTCATAATGGGAATAAGGGGAGTTCTAAGTGTTTAAAAACTACAACGGTGCCTACTAACAGTCGGAAGGCATTAGGGGCTAACTGATTAATAGGTAGTTTATAAAATCTAACAGTTCGAAGTAAATAGGGGGCACAGGCAGTCGGAGGCCATTTATTAGCTATTCGGAGAAGAAATAGTGATGGTTGGGAGGCTGACAAAGTGGCCGAAAAGAGGTGGAAGTAAAATGACATTTTATAGTGAGATATATAAATAAGTCCTTAACATCAAGAAAGTGATGGTGACCATCTGTGTGTGTGATGGTATCCTCATACCATGGGGTCGAGCTAGGGTTTGTCGGGGATGGAGCCATAGCTGGGAAGGCAAGGGAGGAACTTACTTGTGGTTGAGAGGAAGCGGTTGTTTGGAGAAAGAGGACTCCTAGGTGCCGAGAGTTTAGGCGAGGGACAATCGCTGGTGAAAATCGTCGGGCGGAAGAAGAAGTTGTCAAATGAAGACTATGTTGATGAGGATTTTGGCTTTTAAACTTCCCCCTGAAATGAGAAAGCGGGGCCCATTGGCTCAGTAAGAGGCTTAACATGGTTAAGTAAGTAAGAAGAAGGAAAATTCTAGCCCAATAAGTTAAATAGGACCAATAGAAGATGAGAAGGTGGTTAAGGTATGGCTGAGAAAAGGTGGCTAAAGGGGATCCCATTTGACAATTTTAGGGGGGGGATGGCTAATGATATTGCTATAATATAATTTAGGAGCTAGAAAAAGGAGTTATGATTGATAAAAGGAAATAAGAGTGAAGGATTATAATGAAGGATATATACTATAGTTTAGCATGACCCAACTCGGGAAATAAGCCAAGTGGATGAGGTGGCAACTTGGGGAAGGGAGAGGAAGTCTGGTGATCAAAATCAAACTAGACGGTGACTCAAGGAAAGTAAGCCAGATAGAAGATGTATCACCTCGAGCAACCGAGTTAGGTTAGTGGTTAGAACAGTGACAAACATCGACTCGAGAAAGTTGAGGTGAGTTATAGGCACATGTGCCCAATGACCAAAGCAAGGTTAAATATCAATTTGGAGAGTCGAGTTGGGTTATCCTCCATTCCGCAACCGCACGGGGATAATAGCTTTGGCTAAGACCAAGCTGTAAAAAAGTGTAACAACCTGATCAAGGGCTTTGCCCCATCATGTCAGAATAAATTTTTTACTCCGCCATTCTTCACAGGTGTATTTACCTTAAACCCTACTCCTCCGTTCCACAATTGTATGGAGATAATAGCTTTGGCTAATACCAAGCTGTAAAAAAGTGTGACAACCCGATCCAGGTCTTTGCCCTATCAAGTCGGAATGAATTTTTTACTCCGCTGTTCTTCACAGGTGTATTTACCTTAAACCCTACTCCTCTGTTCTGCAACCGCACGAGGATAATAGTTTTGGCTAAGACCAAGCTATAAAAAAGTGTGACGACTGTTGGATCGATGTGGTTCGCTAGAGGGGGGGGGTGAATAGCGAAAAACCTTTTCTTTTTCTTTCGTTAAAACTCGAGAGATAATTAGTTAATTGCAGCGGAAATGTAAAAATAAAAAAAAACAATCGACACAAGGGTTTTACTTGGTTCGTAGCCAAAGGCTACTACTCCAAGGCCCTAGTGGTCCTTGACCACGTACGGAGGGCAAAAGCACTAAAGGAACTCCTCCTCGTTAGAGGTAGGAGTTAATCGATACAAGAAGGAACCACAAAAACTTGAGGTAGAGGGACACTCCCCCTCTCCTCATATACGATAAAAGCTCCGGAAATGTAAATGACAAGAAAAACTAATACCGACGTACAAGAATAATAAGAGTTAAACCTAGACGTCGGAATGGAAGGACTTCATTGTCGGAGAGTTGCAGCGTAACGGGGATTTTTTGGAGGCTTAGAATTGTTGTTAAAACCCTAGGTTTGGCCCTCCTTTTATAGCCTTTGAGCCCCTTTTCGAGTGGGTCTTCAACCAATCACAAATAGACACCAAACCGCTTTGAGGTGGAGTGATAAGCCTTGACTCCTCGAATCTGGTCATTGACCATCAGTCGACTGATGGCCATCATCAGTCGACTGATGGCAGCATCAGTCGATTGATGACCTTCGGCAGTCGATACACGGCAGCGATGAGTCCTCCAAGCCGGGCAATGTCGATGCTTCTTGCCGCAAGTCAAGTTAGCTCAACAAAACATATACACGGTCTTCGACCGTCCGATCTCGACCTAGACCACCTATGAGATGTCTTGGGTCGGATCTACGCTTAAGATCATCCCCGTAAAGAGGATACGACCTCACTTACGCTCACACACACGAGCTTACCTCGATACTTACGTGTTGCTTTTGCTTCCGGCCTTCCACTCGATTCCATCGGCTCCCTCCGAAATCACTCGAGTGTCGCCCGACCACCGCGGCTTCCTCCGGGTGTCGCTAGCCTTCAGCTCCAGCTATAGCAATCTTCTGCACACTTGATTCAGCTCGTGAGATAACGACATGAGCTTAACTTTGTATCGTTTGCTATAATCAAAACTCAGGTTCGACTTAGGTGCCTGCTGCACCAACAACGACTTGATCTAGGTCTTTGCCCCATCAGGTTGGAATAAATTTTTTACTCTTCCATTCTTCACAGGTGTATTTATCTTAAACCCAACTCCTCCGTTCCGCAATCACACGGGGATAATAGCTTTGGCTAAGACCAAGCTATAAAAAAGTGTGATGACCCGATCTAGGGCTTTTCCCCATCAGGTCGGAATAAAATTTTTTACTTCGTCGTTCTTCACAGGTTTAACCTTCCTCTGAATCACGCTCCAACCTTCATTTAAGGGCCACATTCCTGCCCTAAGGCCTAATTACTTCACTTGCCACCGAAGTATTTCTTCCCTTTATACACGCTCCTCGACTCCCCTCTTCTTCATCATCTACTCCTTCTGTACCACTTCTTTGAATTTCGCAAGTTCTCCTTCCCTTGAACATCTTCTTCCTTTCCCCCTTCTTCGCGACAAGATGAAATCTCTTCTTCAGCAAATGCTTTCCGAGTTTCGATGTGAGGCCGCGATGTGTGGGAGTCAACTGCCCTCTACACTTACGTTGCCACCCCTTGCTCCGGCTCCCACTGGGCCCTCCGTCATGGCTCCTCCATCTACATCTCCTCCCCGTTCATCAACAAATTCATCCCCTATCATTCCACCTTCATTTGTCGCAAACTCCAGGTCGCTACCACCTTCTCCTCTTTCCTCTCCAGTATTATCACTAAACCCTAGCCCTCCTTCATCTTCGCCTTTGCTTTTGCATAGCCCTAGCCCAACCCCTCCTTGTTTATAGACTCAAACTAAGCTGCGAGGAGCGGCATGCCAACGGATGCAGGGAGAAGAAACTTCTTCCCTCGATTCTTCGTCTTCCTCTGTGCTTCCCCCAGACCTAGAGTCAACCCCAATGAAGGTTCCTTTGCCTTCCACTCTATCCACTCCAATGACACCCCTGTCTTCTCTTGTTCATACTCCAGCCTCTGAAGGCCTTTCTCCACGGTCCGTTTAAGAATTTGACTCTGGCACTCTTCTCCCTACTAGCGAAAAGCCACTGATGGTCCCATTCCCCTCGGCTACTCTCACCCCTTCAACTTCAGCTCCCACTCTAATGTCCTTGTTACCTGAATTACCCAATCCCCCCATTCTCTCCTCTTGTCCATCTCCAGGGGGTTCCCTTCTTCCATCATTCAATAGATAGTTACGGACATGCTCCGACCATCATTGAGCTTCCCCCTCTCATCTCCTACCTCTATAAGCCCCTTAGCGATGACTCTTTTCTCTGTGACTTCCCCATCCCCCTTTTCCATGGATGTTCCTTCTTTTTTGTACAGAGCCATTCCTCCTCTTCTTGGGCTAATGGCACAGTCTTCTGCGCCATCCCCATTTTTGCCTGTTTTAAGTGAACCCACTCCCTTGTTGCTTCTACTCCATCTTCCCCGTCTGCTAGGGCTTTGCGGATCCTCAATTTGGAGGAACTCATTCCACGGATGGAAAGTTTGCGTCACACTTTGGAGCTGGTAAGCTTTCTTGGTGACTTCTGCTTATATTGTCAACAATAACATTCTTCTAAATTTTCTGTCTTCAGGTGATGGTGAATTATCAGGAGCTGGATCGTTCCTTCTCCCACTACCAAGATCAACTGCAACAACAAAACCTGCAGCAAACTATAGACCATACTGCCTCCAGAGACAGAGAGAACTCCCTACTACAAGAATTGGCATGATGCCAGAATTAACTTCCAGAAGTTCAACACCAAAGGCAAGAATATGCTAAAACCATAGCAACCCTTCAATGGCAGCAAAAGAGGGACACCAAGACTATATCCACCTTCCGGCGCGAGAAACAAAAGGATGTGAATACTATAGCCACCCTTCGAACCCAATTAAGTAAAGAGGTCTACCAAAATTCAGTTTTGATATCAGATAGAGCTCGAGCTCACTCTCAAATACACAGGCTAGAGGTCTCTCTGCAATAACTGAGGAATGAGATTGCCCACACCAGGGCTTATACTGAAGTAGTGGAGGGGATTTCATCTTCAATACATCAGGATATAGTGGACCTGTCCAGGGTTAAGCAGCAGGGTCAAGCTTCCCGATCACGCGACGTCTCCACCCTGACCGAGGCTATCATTGAAGTGTCCCAGTAGTATTGCCAAGCTCGTCGAGCTCTCCGGGAGCATAGGGAGCGCTACGCCAAGTTCCACCAAGGGCATATGTGAATGATCAAAATTGACAACAACACTTGGAGTCCCTAATGCGAACCACCTACCAGGATGGATTCAACGAGGTGGTCCGGAAGTACACTGATCAAGGATTCCCCCCAGCTCAGCAACCAACTCCTTTCTTAAACTAGGAGATTGACTTTAGATGCTCTCCCCAGGCACATTTTAAGTTGTAATTTTCATGTCTACCTTCCTCTTAGGATAATGATGGATAATCATTAAATTTATACCATGATATTTGAATGACATTACTTTTCCTAAATATATTGTCCTCAGTATTGCTTTTTGATTTCTTTTTCCTTGGGATGAGAAACTAGTTCCCATTGACTCTTGCTTTACATAATTGTATATAACTATGGTCGCAATGTCATGACCTTGCATTCATGTTATATTCTTTATTTTCGGGGATTAGAGGTAAGCATGGGATAGACAATTCCTCTAGTGGGAGTGTACCAATTACATGGTATGAAAATACTTTAGGTGTACAACATTCCAGGGTCTGGGTAATTCTTTACCCTCATCATCCTTTAAATAATATGCCGACCCAGCCACTCGGCGAGTAATAGTGTAATGCCCTTCCCAATTAGGGGCTAATTTTTTTGGGTCTCTGGCAAGGTTGACCTTGCGCATAACTAGGTCACCCTCTTGAAATCTTCTGGGCACTACTCTCTTATTGAAGGCTCACTGTTGTCTTCGCTTGTAGGCTTCAGCCCGAATTTGAGCTTGCTCCCTTTTTTCTTCCAGCAGATCTAATTTAGTGCTTCTCACAATCTAATTTTGCTCCGGCTCATACACTTCGACTCGGGTGCTACTCAAAATGGCTTCCACCAGGATGACCGCCTCTGTTCCATACACCAAACTAAACTGGGTTTCTCCCGTAGCTGTTTTGGGTTTAGTTCGGGAAGCCCATAATATCCCGGGCATTTCTTCCACCCAGTTTGCCTATTTGGTTCCCAATTTAGTATTCAACCCTTGAATGAGAATCCTATTAGTAACCTCCACTTGACCATTAGCCTGAGAATGAGCTAGCAAGGTAAAAGCTTGTTGAATGTTGAGACTTTGACACCATTCTCTAATCTTTCGACCCTGGAATTAGTGTCCATTGTCACTAACCTCTGGGGAATTCCATATCGACATACGATATTTTTCCACAAGAATTGTATCACTATATTTTCTGTGATTTTGGCTAAGGGTTCAGCTTCCACCCATTTGGAGAAGTAATCTACTACTACTAACAAGAACTTCTTCTGTAAAGGGGCAACAGGCATTGGACCTACTATGTCCATTCCCCACTAATCAAAGGGGAAAGAAGCAACCACGGCTTTCATCAACTCGGCAGGGCACTCTGATCGGTTGTTGTGTCTCTGATAGGCTAGACAAGTTTGCACTAGGCATGTCGCATCTTGATGAAGAGTTGGCCAAAAATACCCAGCCAATAGTACTTTCCTAGTTAGTGCCCTTCCTCCCAAGTGATTGCTACAACATCCTTCATGTATTTCCCGAAGCACCCACTCGGCGTCCTCCTTCCCTAAGAATTTCAACAGAGGCCAGCCAAAAGATGTCTTATATAGAGTCCCATCAATAATGGTGAATCGCTTCGCCCTCTTCATTAAGATTGATGTTGCTCCACTTTCGGTGGGAATCTTCCCATGCTGCAAATATGTCATGATATCAGTTCTCCAGTCGGATGCACAGTCATCTCCTGGCACCACATCTTCCACATTACACACCGCTAAGGAATTAAGAACTTCCACACAAACAGAGTCCTACTGCCCCACCCCTTTTACGACACTAGCCAACCGGGCCAACTCATCCGCTTTTTGGTTATATTCTCTGGGAATCTGCTGCAACATTACTTCTTGAAAATGAGCCTTCTCTTTTTCGAAAGCCATCAAATATTTCTACAACCTTTCCTCCCAGACAGTGAAAATGCCTTTGAGCTACGACATGGCCAACTGGGAATCTGAATGAATAACGACTGAAGTGGCTCCTACTGCCCCAGCCACTTGTAATCCTTCCAAGATGGCTTCATATTGGGCTTCATTATTGGATGCTCTATATCCGAGCCGAATGACTATATGAGTTTCTTCCCCTTTGAAGATATGAGCACCACTCCGACTCCGCTCCCTGCAGCTCTAGAAGATCTATCCACAAAAGCATTCCATACACTCTTTTCTTCTCTTTCTTCCTTCGAGTTATCCTTCGAGCCAAGTGGTACCTCAGCTAGGAAGTCGCCCAATGACTGAGCCTTGATAGAAATTCGGGGATGATAATGGATGTCATATTCACTTAGTTTCACAGCCCATTTAGCTAACCTTCCTGAAAAATTAGGCTTGGTAACCACCCGTCCAAGCTCACTGTTGGTCAGCACATTAACCGGATTGGATAAGAAATAAGGCCTCAACTTGCGAGCTATTAAGATTAAAATGTATGCCAACTTTTCCAACTCAGTATAATGCAACTCCGCTCCCTTCAGTATGTGATTGGTATAATATATTGGCTGTTGTTGAGAACCGTCCTACTTCAACAATACCGAACTAACTGCTCCTCCTGAGACGGCTAAATACATCCACAGTGGTTCCCTCGGGACAAGTTTTGCCAACAAAGGAAGTTCAGCTAAATACTTCTTCAACTCCCAGAAAGCTTGTTCACACTGCTCATCCCACTGAAACTGCGTAGCCTTGAGTAGAATCCTGAATAAGGGTAGCCCCTTGTCCACTGATATGGCTATAAAGCGAGACAAAGAGACTATCCTTCCTACCAATTTATGGGTCTCCCGCAGATTGGTAGGTGACTTCATATTAGATAGTGTCTGCACCTTCTCCGGATTGGCCTGCAGTCCTTCCTCTGTCACAATATATCCCAAAAATTTTCCACTCTTCACCCCGAACAAACACTTTTTTGGATTTAATTTCATGTTGTACCACCTTATAGTAGCGAAAGTCTCTTCAAGGTCTACCACTAATTCCCAAGTTATTTTTGACTTGACTAGAATATCATCAACATACACTTCCACATTCTTGCCTTTTTGTTTCGAAAAAATCTTGTCCATGAGCCTTTGATAAGTAGCTCCCGCATTCTTTAACCAAAAGGGCATCACAACGTAAGCATATAATCCCTCTGCTGTCAAAAAACTAACCCGCTTCTGATAATCTTTCGCCAAGGGGATTTGATGATACCCTTGGTAAGCATCCATAAGTGATACTACCTCATATCCCACAGTGGAGTCAACTAACTGATCAATACGAGACAAGGGGTAGCAATCTTTAGGGCATGCTTTATTCAAATCACAGAAATCAATACGCATCCTCCATGCCCAGAGGGCTTGGGGACCAACACTACATTAGAAACCCACTCAAGGAATTGAATCTCTTGGATGTCACTAGCTTATCAACCTCTTCAACAATAACTTTGTCCTTTTCTGACCCAAAGTGGCGCCTCTTCTGTTGGATATGCCAGACTCCCCTGATAATGTTGAGGTGGTGTTTAGCAATCAGAGGATCGACCCTAGTGAGGTTGTGCACGTCCTTAGCAAAAATGTCTTCGTTCCTCCGCAAGTAGGCAATGATCTGTTCCTTCACCTCCAGCTGCTGAGCCACCCGAGTGACTTTTCCAAGAGCTATCTCCACTACCTCACCATCTTCCATCTTTTTGACCTTAGGAGGGGAATCTTCCAACACATATACTCCTGAGGTGACGACGATCTTCCCTTTGTGATCATGCATCCTGGCTTTCTTCTGGTTGTCCCTTATCATTTGGATATAACAACTCCGAGCCGCTCCCTGCTTTCCTCGAGCTTCTCCAATAAGTTGTCCGACTAGGAATTTCACCTTTTGATGGTAGGGGGAAGCCACCGCCTAAAAAATGGATAGGAAAGGATGACCCAATATAACATTATAAGTGGAAGGAGCATCCACTATGAGGAAAGGATTAATGTTAGTCTTCTGACTGGGCTTTGTGCCCAAAGTAAGAGGAAAAGAGATTTGCCCAATGGGATGCACCATATGCCTAGCAAAACCAAATAAAGGAGTCACCACGTCTTCTAATTGCACATTTCCCAACTGTATCTGTCCGAATGCCTCCTAGAAAAGTATGTTAACAGAACTTTTTGAGTCCACCAGGACTCGGGCTACCTCATAATTGGCCAATGAGACCCTAATTACTAGAGCATCTGTGTGAGGTAGGAGAATGCCCTGTAGATCTTCAGGTCCGAAAGATATCAATGATACATTTTGAATAGTTTGATCTTCTCTGATAGCCAAACTCTCCATGAGATGGGCGTATGATTTTTGGGCTCTATTAGAATCTCCGTCAGTAGGTCCTCCATCAATAGTGTTTATGACTCCCCGAGTGGGGACATCACGCAGAGTGGCCAATGCGCCCTCACTCAGTGACCCTCCTTGTGAAGTACCTTCCAGGTTGGTTGGTTGCTAGCTTGACAGGAGGGGAGCTTGTGGCCTCCTATTGTAGGGTCCCGAGCGAACCATATTTGGTCGACGACCTCTTCTTGCTGGGTTCCCCATATGTGGTCGTAGATGGGGATACTCGGATCTGATCCGCTCCAACTCACTTTGCAACTTAAAATAGTGGTCACTAGTGTGACCATACTCCGTGTGATACTGGTAGAAAAAGGGAGTTGGGGGATTACGGGGGATCCCCCTATATCTTGTGGGATGCTGGAAAATACCCTATTGGTCATACGCCTCCATTTTCCGCTCTTTCTAGGTCTGCGGGGGATGCAAGGCTTCTGTAGCTATAATCTGCAAGGGAGGAGTAGGACGAAATCCCGGCATCAATACTTGAGGCCGAGTGATGCACACGAATGCGACCTCAAATCTTGTGATGGGAATCGTCAAGGACTCGAAGTGCATGCTCGCGCTCAACACCTGCAAGTGCACGGATGTCGTCAAGTAATAAAAATATTATCGATCCAACAGGGACTAAGATTTGAGTACCGATTGGTTTAGTGGACGTTATTGTTCGGAGTTCCGTTCTAATGGTTGTGATGATGAGGGTTGTCGGCGGTCCTAATTCTAGTACAGTGTCACACAGAGGAAGAGAAGGGTTGCTACGAGTCTTTTGAGAGAATTCTAGGATTTCAGTTTCGCTTGTGTGTCGCAGAACACGCTATCAATTGGGTATTATCTAGACATCTAACTATGGTCTTGTGGAAGGGACATCATACACTTCCCCGATGAGCCTTTCCACCTATCGGGAACTACCTCTACCATACTAGGTCGACCCCTGGCTTTAGGACTGGATAGGCGGTACGAGGATGTCGATTCAATCCTTATGACGAGTCAGAATGTGTCCCGTTTCCGACTCTATCACACCCTTCTATCTACGGTTACCGAAGATGAGGTCAACCCTTAAGTTTCTCCTTAATTCTCCTAAATCTTTGATACGAGGGTTGTCACCCCTCATATCAGCTATGCACAGCAAATAGAAGACCAAAACAACTAGCTATCGATCTAAACAATCACCAATTTCAAATATGATTTCAAGAACAGAAATATATTTGAAATAACATGTTCTATGCACACAAACTACTCCCTAATCCTAGAATCAAAGTATTTACTCCATAAATATGAGAAGAGAAACACAAAGCATATTAGAATTCATAGAAACAATGTAAACTTCGCAAAGAACATGAATTACAATGCACTTTGGCTCTCCTCTCCGGTGTTGATGTGCAGAACTTGATCCTCGAGCGGCCTTCTTCCTCCCCGTTGTGAGTTCCCAAAACTTTTTAGGGGTCAGAGTGTTGTCCCGACCATCGTGCCCTCCCCCTAGGGTTTGGGCATAGCTTCCCTTATATAGACATCAGGCCAGATCTCCCCAAAACTTGGAAAATAACTGAATCATGTCGAAACGCCCGACGCCACACGACCGTGTGAATTCACATGGCTAGGCCGTATGTGGAACTGGGGCATGAGCCATGTGGATTCATAGGGCCAGGGTGTGTGTCCTTCTATTCTAGCTGCCAAATGCCTTCTTTTTGCTCCAAAAGTGCGCCATTTTCCCAGTAGAATGCTATCCCGCACACAAGAGTATAAAGAGCAGATCTCCGAACCAAAAAATAGGAAATGCATGCAAAATAAAGTGAAATATGCAAGAATCAAATATAAAATGCAATGGGATGTGAGCGAAAACTACTCCCCTATATGTTTTGCTCACATCAATTCCCCTAGACTTAAGTGTTTGCTTGTCCTTAAGCAAATCTCAGTGCCATGAAATTTTAAAAAGCATTATTCTATACTTAGCTTGTCAACTAGATTTATCAAGTGGTATTTGTAATCAAAGCAAAATAGATATGTTCTAAAAATTCACTAAGTTAGCTTCTCGTGCACATGCTTAGCGAATCTTCTTAGGGGATACTCGTTCCATGGTAAGTTAAGTCATCATCCTATAGCTTTCCTAAGGTCTCTGACTCTTAGGCACTTATCTACCCAAAGTGAGGGGCATTCTCTAGATCTAGCACAAAGTCTCAAAGGCGTGCTCGGTATTGAGAGAAATTGCTAGGTGTTTCCCTAGTAACCTAACTCGGTCTCAAAGGGGCACCGAATCATTTCCGCCCACGACAACTATTTTTTATCCCTCATAATCTTTTTTTCAATTTCTCTCACTATATTTTTCTTTTCCTCTTTTTTTTTCTTTTCTTATTCCATTTTTTTTCTTTTCTTTCTCTCTTGGGATTTTGATTTTTCCGAATGGGCTTCCACGATCCGAGCATCTCCAGTAACTAAAATGCTAAATCTAGCTAGAGTCACCTATGGATTCCAAAGTACTAGACTACTGAGATAAATCATAACTAAGTGCGTACTAGATTCTCCCTTTCAAAATGTTCTACATGTGTAGGTGTAAAAATAAAAACTAACCAGTGTAAGTCTAGAACATTCATTAGAGCAAATAAAATAAAATACTACGAGATAAATGAAGTTAAGCTACCTATGGGAACAACTCATGAAAGTAACTTTAAAAATACTACTGAGGAAACTTAAAGATAGCAAAAACTAAGTGGAGAAAGAAACTAAACACACTATGTATGAATAAATGAATGCTAACTAAAACTAAAATGCAAATATTAGGAAATAAATTATTGCTAGAAACAAAATAAATCACAACTTGGGGTTCCCACCAGACTAAAGCAAAGTATACCTCTAATACGGTGGTCGAGACGCGAAGTCCGGTAGCCTCAGAATGTCTGGCTTTTATGAGAATCTTGTGCTCAGCCGCTGATGCCAAATGTACATGTGGTCAATCTGAGAGCTGGTAGATGCAACACCTACTCTATGCTCCTCCTCCCTAGCCCACTGTGTGTTAGTAATATATGAGAGATGTCCTAAGGCAATCGCCTTATGTATGAACCATTTATATGATAAATGAAGATTCACTATTTGAGTGTACATGTTTTATGTATTTGATTGGATCTTAAACTCATTTACTGAATGTCCACGATACGATTCACAGCATGAGAGAATTTGTGATTGGATCACAACTAGTGAGTATCTCTACATGTGTAATTGTGATGTATCGGAATTATCCTAGTCGATGAATTGATGGATTTGGACACCATCAGTGCATCGAGACTTGGTATACTCCTTGGTGTATCCAAGCGGTGATTCTCCTTGGTGGAGACATTGTGATGTCCGGAGTTAATCGTGGATGCTAGTTATGGTAACTAGTTCATTGGAGTGACCAGCCGTAAGACTTCATATGGTTCTCTGCATATATAGATATGTCAATGAAGTTCTTACTGTGGCTTAAGTGCGAGGTTCCTTTGACTTGCGGTATTCAAGTCATCTTGATCATGGAGACTTATGCTTTGACATCTTAAGCAAACATCTCCAAGGAGATGTGGACCCGGGATGATTGGGTATAAGTCGAAGTGATCGAAGGTGTTTGAATAGCCTATAAAGGATTCACCACTCCTTGCGAGGAGATGTATACCTAAGGCCTCTCGTCGGATTGTTACTAAAGTCTTTGGCCAAAGCATTACATGTTTAGAGTAAGGTACTCTTCGATACATGTGGAGTAACTAGAATCCGTAGGACGAGGAAATGATACTTGGGCTAGGTGTGACGTAGTCAGCCTAGTGGGGACTGACACAATAGACCATGTCCTGAACCAAGTGGGTATAAGATGAGTGAAGGGAATGGGGCACGATTCATTCGAGCCATCAAGGGTTTCGTAAATAGTTCTCGATCAACCGCTGATCTTTCTTGCTAATCGGGATCATGATGTACTACTAGGTGCCACTCATGATCGTTCTATAATTAATGGTTAATTATAGACGGCCAACATAAACCGAGAACCTATTTGGTCACACGCACAACGAGTGTAATCCAAAGGATTTAAAACGAGCTTGAGAATGGGATTCTCAGACCGAGAGAAACTATGTTTGGTTGGACCAAACATAAAGCGAGCATGAAATTATTTCAGTCGCAATGGAAGCGTGGATGGGCCGTGTCTTATGAAGACATAATGGATGGACCAAAATGGTTTGGTTCTAATCCAATGGAGGAGGATAAACCAAAGGGTTTGGTTTATTTTAAACGAATGAACCAAAAGTTGGTTCGGTTCGTTTTAACTTAAAATAAACCATCTTGGTTTGGTTTATTTTAACTTATCTTAATGGAGCGGGTTAACGGGCTTTATGGATATGATCCATTAACCATTAAGAGAATTAGTTCTCTATAAAAGAGGGCATTAGGGTTAGTTAAGCACTAATGAAGAGGCACACCTAGTTTGGCCGCCCACCCTCCTCCTCTTGTTGGCGCCAACTCTATTGCCGCCAACCATCTCTTCCAACGGCGACCAGCTGCTGCTTTCCTCCTCTTCCGGGCGATGAGCTATTGCCGGAGGAGCTCCGGAGATCTTCCTTGGCTCCGACGACAAGGTGAGCAAGTCGCTTTCCGTATTTGGCCGGCGCAAGGTCTCCACCAAAGCTGTCCAGTTTTCTGGACAGCTTGGTTCCCGCTCGTCGGAGCGTCGTTTGGACGACGGTTAGTGCTCCGACAGCGGCTAACTTACCGGGGATTTGATCTCCGGTAATCCTCTGAGGTGGAGGATGAAGGATTCGTCAATCGGTTGACGAATACCTCTCCGGAGAAGCGAGTCTTGAGGACTTGTTTTAGGTCCGAATTTGGATTCGGATCGTGATCATCTCTCGATCACGTCGTCTTCAACACGAGGCTAGTAACCCGTACGAAGACGAAGCTCGTGGCTTGGCGACGTCATCCCGAGGAGCTCGGCGTGGATACGGATAGAGACGATTCTTACGAGGATCGTTCCGGTTGATGCCGTTCCCGCTACACGTCATACGAAAGGTATAACGTAGTTTAATTTCCTTGTATTGCAAATTTTAATTTACGGTTATGTCTAGACTTGTTGTAATATGCATGCGTGTGTTGTGTGTGTTGTAATAAATATAGATTTATTATTTTTAATTGCTTCCGCTGTGCTCATGTTTACGAAACATGATCGAACACACACACGCCAAGTGCCTAAACCCAACAAAGGGTATCAGAGCCAGTGTTGTGTTTCGACATAATCGTAAAATGGTTTTGCGATAGTCATAATGTATTTCTGGAAATTTTCTAATTTTGGAAATGTAGAAGTATTTATGGAAATTTTTCAATTTTGGAAAGTCTAGAAGTATTTATGGAAATCTTCCACTTTTGGAAAGTTGGAAGTATTTATGGAAATTGATATTTTCCATAAATAAAATATTTGATTAGATTCTGGAAATTTGTTTCCTAATTTAATCATGATTTGATTTGGGAAATCAAATCTTAAAATATTTTATTTCCATAAGTAGTTTTAATGATTTAGGAAATTGGTTTCCTAAATAGATTTTCCTTAATCAAATAATTCCATGAATAAAATATGTGATTAGATTTGGAAATTTGTTTCCTAATTTAATTATGATTTGATTTGGAGAATCAAATCTTAAACATATTTTATTTCCATAAATAGTTATAACATATAAGGAAATATATACATGACATAATTGTATGTCATGTAATTGCATTAGATGCATAATATTATGCCATGCGTGTCGTGACATGTAGATGTATGCCATGTATGCCATGTCATGTAGATAATAGTTATTTGCATGCAAAGAGGATGAGACATAAAAACCCTAACTCAATATTAAAGCCTACACCTTCCATTAATATGGTTAGAACCAGAGTTCTGTTTCTTGTTTGGGTTGTTGGACTCACTCCAAGCCCGGCTCGAACCTGAACATGTTCAAATCATTGGAATAGTTTAACTCTAATATGGTAAGAGTCAGAGGTCAATCGTTAGTTTGGGTTGTTGGACTCACTCCAAGCTTGGCTAATTGGTTGAATGCGCTCTAACCATATTAAAACTATTTTGCGATTAATGGGTCGGCTTTAACTTGGAGCATCGATTTGTTGGACTCACTCCAAGGTCGATGTGAAGAGAGGTGAAGTTGGGTTCTATGCATATGATGCATACTTGTTAATGTGTTAACAACCCAATGAATGTGTAAACATTCAATTAGTTGATAGCACATTGTGATAGTTACATATACATGATATGTAATCGGTATACTTGATACCCACCATCATAGCTAATAATGGCTTGTTGGACTCACTCCAAGGTTGTTCTTATCTATGATGGATATCAGCCCATTCGGAGATGGACCTACGATCTCCCGTAGTGATTTTAAGGGTTTTTGAAATTCAAAAAATGAATGGGATTTATAAATGTATATTAATGCATTTTAAAAATCATCTTTCTCATATATGCTCGTTTTGTATTTCTAAGTTAACATATTGATCATGATGTGTTTGAATTTACGTTCCATTTTGGATTCAAATAAATTGACTGGGCCGAACTTCTTGGACTGGCTTAGAAACTTGAGAATTGTTCTCAAGGTGAAAAGCTTGTGTATGTCCTCGAAGCGCCTCTTCCCGCCCGTCCTAGTGACGATGCAACTTTGGACCAATTGTTGGCCTATCAGAAACATGTGAGTGATTCTGAACAAATGAGTTGCATCATGCTAGCCACGATGGAACCCAAGCTACGAAAGAAGCATGAGCATATGGATGCTCATATCGTAGTCCTTCATCTTTGTGAGTTGGTTGATGAGCAAGTGAGATTCGAAAGGTTCGAAGTCTCAAAGCTCCTCTTCACCTCTGAGATGCTAGGAGGTTCATCTGTGGTACTGCTCAATATGCTGAAGACTGTGGAGTCTTCTGAGAAGCATGAGCAGGGGACGGTGCTGTTAGTTGATTCCTCGAAGAAAGGTTCTAAGAGGAAGTCAAAGGAACAGCAGAAGGGAAAGAAGAGAAGGGCTAAGAAGGTAGAACTAGCACAAAAGGAAACTTGCCATCATTATGGCAAGGAGAGCCATTTGCGAAGAAAGTACAAGATTTATCTTGAGTCCGTGAAGAAGGATAAGGCATCGGATGCCCCATCTTCTTCAGAAATCTTCTTTATTGATTGTCATTCTATTTCCTTAGACACTTGGGTATTGGATCCTGGGTGTGGCTCACATATATGTAATGACATACATGGGCTAAGGAATAGAAGAAGACTCGTCAAGGGAGAGTCAAATTTACGTGTTGGGAATGGAGCAAAGGTTGCTGCACTCGCCATCGGAACGTATTTGTTGAAACTCCTTGCAGACTTGTCTTAGAACGACAATTGCTTTTATATTCCTTTGTTGATAAAGAACATCATTTCTATTTCTTGTTTAAATAGAAATGGTTTCCATTTAGTAACAATTGTTGTTACATAACTTTGAATGGGGTTCTTTATGGGACTGGAACTTTAAGCAATGGTGTTTATACGTTGGACGTATCCAGTGACATTTGCAATATCGAAGCGAGCAACAAGAGTGCTCGAAAGGATAATCAAATAGACTCCTACATGTGGCATTGTCGTCTTGGCCATGTAAGCAAGAAACGCATGTCCGAATTACACCGATGTGGAATTCTAGAATCATTTGAATTGGATTCATACGATACATGCGAATCATGCTTAAAAGGCAAGATGACTAAGTTACCTTTTACTGGAAAAGGTGAACGAGTGGGAGAGTTACTAGGTCTAATACATACTGATGTATGTGGACCTATGTCAACTCAAGCTTTAGGAGGCTATAGCTACTTCATTACCTTAACCGATGATCACTCACGGTTTGGGTATGTGTTCTTGATGAAACACAAGTCTGAAGCCTTTGAAAGGTTCAAAGAATTCAGAAATGAAGTAGAGAAACAACATGACAAAAGTATTAAAATACTTCGATCGGATCGAGGTGGTGAATACTTAAGTCAAGAGTTTCTTGATTATCTAAGAGACAATGACATATTGTCTCAATGGACTCCGCCCTATACACCACAGGCAGCTTGTTGGACATGGTCAGGTCAATGATGAATCATGCGACTCTTCCCAAGTCCTTTTGGGGTTATGCACTTCAGACAGCTGTTTACTTGTTAAACAGAATGTCTACCAAGGTAGTCTCTACTACTCCATATGAGATATGGGCTAGTAAGAAACCTCATGTATCTTACTTGAAGATATGGGGTTGTCCTGCTTATGTGAAGCGGACTGTATCAGACAAACTGGATGCTAAGTCTGATAAATGTCTATTTATTGGATACCCTAAGGAAACAAGGGGTTACCAATTCTATCATCCTGTGGAACAAAAGGTGTTTGTTTCAAGGCATGCTGTGTTTCTAGAGAAAGAGTTTCTCTTGCAAGAAAACAAGGGAGTGTCGCCGAGCTTGAGGAGGCTCGAGAGACTCAAATAGACATTGATGAGATACCGGTGAAGCAACAAATGACAACTCATAGTGATGAGCAATCGGCTGGACCTATTGTAACACCACATCTTCGTAGATCTGGTAGAACACGCAATATTCCTGAGAGATATGGATTTCTCGTAAGTGAATCGAACGATGTGTTACTCATTGATGATGAGGAGCCTACCAGTTATGAAGAAGTGCTGACAAGTTCAGAAAGGGATAAGTGGCTTGGTGCCATGAAGTCGGAAATGGATTCCATGTATGAAAACCAAGTTTGGAACTTGGTTGACCCACCTGAAGGCATAAAGCCTATAGGGTGCAAGTGGGTTTTCAAGAAGAAAACCGACATGGATGGTAATGTGATTACCTATAAGGCTAGATTGGTGGCGAAAGGATATCGTCAAAAACAAGGTGTTGATTATGACGAAACCTATTCGCCTGTAGCTATGCTTAAATCCATTCGGATGCTCCTGGCCATAGTGGCTCATTATGATTATGAGATATGGCAGATGGATGTGAAAACAGCTTTCCTTAATGGAAACCTGCTCGAGGACGTGTATATGATACAGCCTGAGGGTTTCACATCGGTTGACAAAACCAAGGTATGCAAATTGCGACGATCCATTTATGGATTGAAGCAAGCATCCAGGAGCTGGAATATCCGTTTTGATGAGACAATCAAAAGTTTGATTTCTCACAAAATCCAGACGAACCTTGTGTGTACAAGAAGGTTAGTGGGAGTGCAGTCGTGTTCCTAGTATTGTATGTCGATGACATATTACTTATAGGAAATGATGTTTCAATCTTACAGTCAGTTAAGGTTTGGTTATCCAAGACATTCTCCATGAAAGACCTGGGAGAAGCAACCTATATCCTCGGGATTAAGATCTATAGAGATAGATCGAAACGGTTGCTTGGTCTTCCGCAGTCTACATATATAGACCGAGTGCTAAAGAGGTTTAGCATGTCGGAATCCAAGAAAGGTTTCCTACCCATCAGGCATGGGGTACACCTTTCGAAGTCTATGTGTCCGCGCATAGAAGATGAGAGGATTTGCATGAGTTAGATTCCCTATGCATCCGCAATAGGATCTATCATGTATGCTATGTTATGTACGAGGCCCGATGTATCGTATGCTCTGAGTGTCACGAGCAGATACCAGTCCGATCAAGGAATGGATCATTGGGCGGCTGTTAAGACGATCCTTAAGTACTTGAGAAGAACTAAGGATGTGTTCCTAATATATGGAGAAGGGTACATGGTGATACGTGGGTATACGGATGCCAGCTCCAGACAGACAAGGATGATTCCATGTCTTTGTCTGGGTATGTATTCACCTGGAATGGAGGCGCAATAAGTTGGAAAGGTTCCAAGCTTGACACTATAGCGGATTCTGCCACTAAGGAAAAATACATTGCAGCTTTGGAAGCAGCAAAGAAAGCAGTTTGGATCGAGAAGTTCATCTCTGAACTTGATGTGGTCTCATCAATGATCCAAACATGTGCTTCGCCGCTATCATCTTATCAGAGAGATCATCAGTAGGAACGAAATACAAATCGAGAAAATTCCCGAAGGAACTTAGCGGATCCTTTGACTAAAGCATTACCTCAAAGTAAGTTTGAGGGTCATGTTAGAGCTTATGGTATTGATACTGTGAGCGATTGGCATTAGGCCAAGTGGGAGTCTGTTAGTAATATATGAGAGATGTCCTAAGGCAATCGCCTTATGTATGAACCATTTATATGATAAATGAAGATTCACTATTTGAGTATACATGTTTTATGTATTTGATTGGATCTTAAACTCATTTATCAATGTCCACGATACGATTCACACAAGATGAGAGAATTTGTGATTGGATCACAACTAGTGAGTATCTCTACATGTGTAATTGTGATGTATCGGAATTATCCTAGTCGATGAATTGATGGATTTGGACACCATCAATTCGGAGACTAGCACGAGGTATACTCCTTGGTGTATCCAAGCACCGATTCTCACCAGCCGGGAGACATTGTGATGTCCGGAGTTAATCGTGGATGCTAGTTATGGTAACTAGTTCATTGGAGTGACCAGCCGTAAGACTTCATATGGTTCTCTGCATATATAGATATGTCAATGAAGTTCTTACTGTGGCTTAAGTGCGAGGTTCCTTTGACTTGCGGTATTCAAGTCATCTTGATCATGGAGACTTATGCTTTGACATCTTAAGCAAACATCTCCAAGGAGATGTGGACCCGGGATGATTGGGTATAAGTCGAAGTGATCGAAGGTGTTTGAATAGCCTATAAAGGATTCACCACTCCTTGCGAGGAGATGTATACCTAAGGCCTCTCGTCGGATTGTTACTAAAGTCTTTGGCCAAAGCATTACATGTTTAGAGTAAGGTACTCTTCGATACATGTGGAGTAACTAGAATCCGTAGGACGAGGAAATGATACTTGGGCTAGGTGTGACGTAGTCAGCCTAGTGGGGACCGACACAATAGACCATGTCCTGAACCAAGTGGGTATAAGATGAGTGAAGGGAATGGGGCACGAATCATTCGAGCTGCTGAAGGGTTTCAAAAATAGTTCTGGATCAACCGTTGATCTTTTCGGTTAATTGGGGATCATGATGTACTACTAGGTGCCACTCATGATCGTTCTATAATTAATGGTTAATTATAGATGGCCAACATAAACCGAGAACCTATTTGGTCACATGCACAACGAGTGTAATCCAAAGGATTTAAAACGAGCTTGAGAATGGGATTCTCAGACCGAGAGAAACTATGTTTGGTTGGACCAAACATAAAGCGAGCATGAAATTGTTTCAGTCGCAATGGAAGCGTGGATGGGCCGTGTCTTATGAAGACATAATGGATGGACCAAAATGGTTTGGTTCTAATCCAATGGAGGAGGATAAACCAAAGGGTTTGGTTTATTTTAAACGAATGAACCAAAAGTTGGTTCGGTTCGTTTTAACTTAAAATAAACCATCTTGGTTTGGTTTATTTTAACTTATCTTAATGGAGCGGGTTAACGGGCCTAATGGTTATGATCCAATAACCATTAAAAGAATTAGTTCTCTATAAAAGAGGGCATTAGGGTTTGTTAAGCCCTAATAAAGAGGCAAACCTAGTTTGGCCGCCCACCCTCCTCCTCTTGTTGGCGCCAACTCTATTGCCGCCAACCATCTCTTCCAACCGGCGACCAGCTGCTGCCGTTTCCTCCTCTTGCCGGTGACGAGCTGTTGCCGGAGGAGCTCCGGTGATCTTCCTTGGCTCCGGCGACAAGGTGAGCAAGTCGCTTTCCTTATTTGGCCGGCGCAAGGTCTCCACCAAAGCTGTCCAATTTTCTGGACAGCTTGTTCTCCTCTCGTCGGAGCGTCGTTTGGACGACGGTTAGTGCTCCGACAGTGGCTAACATACCGGGGATTTGATCTCCGGTAATCCTCTGAGGTGGAGGACGAAGGATTCGTCAATCGGTTGACGAATACCTCTCCGGAGAAGCGAGTCTTGAGGACTTGTTTTAGGTCCGAATTTGGATTCGGATCGTGATCATCTCTCGATCACGTCGTCTTCAACACGAGGCTAGTAACCCGTACGAAGACGAAGCTCGTGGCTTGGCGAAGTCATCCCGAGGAGCTCGGCGTGGATACGGATAGAGACGATTCTTACGAGGATCGTTCCGGTTGATGCCGTTCCCGCTACACGTCATACGAAAGGTATAACGTAGTTTAATTTCCTTGTATTGCAAATTTTAATTTACGGTTATGTCTACACTTGTTGTAATATGCATGCGTGTGTTGTGTGTGTTGTAATAAATATAGATTTATTATTTTTAATTGCTTCCGCTGTGCTCATGTTTACGAAACATGATCGAACACACACACGCCGCGGTGCCGGAAACCAAACACTGTGCCTGTTGGGCATGCATGTGCTGCCTGACCTCCTGATGGTAGGCATCTTCCTCCTAGCGATGGGCAGCCTCCTCCTGAAAATAAACTCGGGCCGAGGCATAGAACACCTCGGCCCGCTGAAAGTGTTCCCATAAGCCCTGAAACTCTGCTTGCATGTCAGCACTTTGCTCCTCCCATCGCTGCCTCTGCATTTGCTGCTCTGCGTATATGTTGTCGAGGCGCGATCCGAACTCTAAGAAGTTATAGGTGGATGTACTTGCATCCTACTCAAAAGTAGAATAAGGTGGTGGTGTAGGTGCAGGCTCATGTTGACGTGAACTAGGTGGGCTCCTATACATGTGTGGACTGGAGGGAGAGTGATGTACAGGGGAAGAGATGGGTGCCGAAGTGGAGGGTCCCTCATATGGTGGGGATTCCACTATCAGGTCCAAATGCCAGTTGATGTGTTTGATGATGGTGGTATGATCGAGGTCGGGGAGCCTAAGGGATGATAAATTTTTCCTTACATAGCACAAGGAGTGTCCCTCTCTCACGATCATTTTCATTGCCATACACACTCCTAGGTCGATCCTAGGGCTCCCCTCTATGCTATCTAATGTTGTGTAGTCGTACCCCATCTTATGGCAAATATGGGTAACTAGGCCTCCCAAAATAATATCTCCCCTCGCCGCTTTGCCCATTTTCACTAGGTGTCTAATGAAATGGGACTCTACATCAATGCTACTCCTTTCTTGTAGAGCAAAGCACCTCACTTGCTCTCACTACCCCATCACTCTCCCCTTTTCCGAAAATGGTACTCGCCATAACCAGGTGTAGGTACCAGAAGATGGGGTTTTAGAGGCGTGAGGCTTTAGCCCTAGAAGGGTCATAAGCATTCTCCCCCGTCAATTCGGACCAAAAGGTCCGGGTATTAAACACAATCGGGGTTCTCCTCTCTCTCCCACTAGGCAAGCCAAAGCATGTGTTCCATTGGTGTAATGTCCATTCATGCTCAATGTTGAACAACCTAAATGTAATCCTACCCTCTTCACTCTCTCTTCCAGTCAAGATTTCCGCTTCTAAAGAACTCAAAAAATCTAAAACTATCCTAGGGTAGGTTGGATGCCTTATTCCCATAATCTCTCCCCACCCCATTTTTGCAAATAGAGCTTGAATATCACACAACAAACCTAGGGTTTCCAAGAGATCTTCATCTAGATATCTAGTAGCGGTGATACTCCTAGTAGAAAGCATGTTAAATCTTTCCCTATGCTCATTATTATGAAATGCAAGGGAGGGAAGAGCGTCACCTTCTCCTGGAGCTTGTGGGGCGTCCCCTCTCCTTGTTCTTTGCTCCGAGGTAGTATATCGGGGTGCCACTTGCCTTGTCCTCCTCATCCTTTCTTCTATTGGGCTTCCTTGAGGGTTGGAGAGGATCCTAGGTGGTGGGGAAGACGATTTCACACGGCTAGGGCAAAGGAAATCAAAGCACATGACACGTTTGTGGCAAAACACATGGTTCGACACCCCTTATACTTCACGCACCAAGACCGTGTGGATTCACACGGCCGGGCCATGTGTGTCGCTGGAAGGTGGGAAATGATCGTGTGTATTCACATGGAAAGGCCGTGTGCCCCCCATTTTTCTCCCATGGTACGCCACAGTCCGAATTCTCCTTACATGATCTATTGTGTAGGTTCAAAATTGATTTTTGTGTTTACCTAGAAGGTTCTTTCTAGTCCTAATTCATGCTCAAAAATGCTAAATGCTAGAAATAAAAGATCAAATTACCAAAACGAATGCAATTAAATAAAAAACAAGTAAAAACTAAACTTGGGTTGCCTCTCAAGAAGCGCTTTGTTTAAGGTCGTTTAGTTCGACCACACTCCTATGTCTCATCTTGGCTCTAGTGGCCCAAGGAGATTTTTCTCCCTCCCCTTCTTGATGCGTTTGAATCTTGCTTGTGGGGGAGCAAGATATTTGCTCACTTTACGCCGCTTGCCTTTTGGTCCTCCATCACTATGTCTCTTAAATCTTGCTCGTGGAGGGGCAAGATATTTATTAGCTGCTTTCCATGGCCCGAGATTGAACATGCTTAGCCTCAAGTAATCATTGGGAGTTTGATCATGATATTCCATTGTGTCCAAATTGTAGGGGATCTTTGGAAGGCTAGAGGGGGGTGAATAGCCTCTTTTCGCTTCTATAAAGATGGTTAGCGGAAGCAAAACTAAATACTAAAGAAAAACAAGAAACGAAAAGATAATACACAAGCGCTAACAAAAGATTTTACGTGGTTCGAAGATTATGCTCCTACTCCACGTTGATCCTTAAGGTGGATTAACCCAAGCCAATCTTCCACTAGAAGTCTCCTTTTGATGACCAATCAAGGTGGAGAAGCCTTCTTACAAACACTCCTCTTCTTCTTACAAGATGATGGATTTGAGCTTAGGAAGAAGAGGTTTAAAAGCACTTGAGAGCTTAGGGAAGACTTGAGGAGCTGAGTATGAACGTTTAGAATGAAAGCATTAATCTCCTCCAAACTTCCCTAGCTTCTATTTATAGAGAAAAACTATTTTTTCCTGTTGAGCATGATAGCAGTCGACTGATGAATGCATCAGTTTGACTAATGGCACTATTGACCGAATCCAACGGCTTCTGACGGAGCCTGATTTGCATTCGTCACGCTCAACATTAACCTGATCAGTCGACTGCCAAAAGTGCCAGTTCGACTGATGTCTGTGTAGCCGACTGATCAATCGGCTACCAGCTTTTCTATTCATGGCAATCGACTGCCAATAATGGCAATGATCGCCAAATTTTGTACGCGTAGTCCGTCCGAAGTCGACTTAATATCGCTCGATCGATAACTCCTTAATTCATACTTGAAAACATACCCTAAGCCTAGACTTAACCTTCTAGCTTATCCATCAGCCTTGCACCTCCAGGATTTCTCTGAGTCAACGACTCCATCCATGCATTTGCCTTCAAAAGTTTCCTTCGGTTTCGTCATGCTTTGGGTTTCTTCTTTGCCAAAGGTCCGCTTGGACTTTACGCTGCCAAGACTACATGCTTGGACTTATACTGCCAAGACTTCGCCTTTGACTTCCTTTGCCAAGGTTTGCTTGGACTTTACGCTGCCAAGATTACATGCTTGGGCTTATGCTGCCAAGATCTTTCCTTGGGCTTTCCTTGCCAAGATTACCCTTGGACTTCTCTTTACTAAGTCTTCATACTTGAATTTTCCTGTCACTTAACACAATCATAGTTAGATCACAAATATTGGCTAACTTAGATGATTATCCAAACATCAAAATACTTAAATGCTTGGGGCATTGTTGCACCAATAATCTCCCCCTTTTTGATGTTTGATAATCATTTAAGTTAGGTCTTGAAATATGCTCAAAAATAAACATCATAAATGAAATTTATTGAAATATGCTAGAGACAACCATCATATATGAAATCTAACTTAAATTTTCCTTCTCCCCCTTTGACATACATCAAAAAGAGAGAAGGGGTTAACAAGTATTAGAGAGAATACAAGTTATCATGCCTTGAGCTAAGGTATAAAATAGAATCAGGGTTCCCCCTTAATCCAAGACATAGGTCATGATGCATAAAAATCATGTCGAGCAAATCATGAAACAAGAAATAGGCAAATATGTCCTAACTTTGCACCAACAATATAGATTTTAGGGTTGAAGCTCCCCCTAAACCAATGCATCAATGTAGTCCTCCTTTCCATACAAGTTATCATTAAGATATTGTGGGAATCATAGTATGGAGATATAAGATCCAAAATTGGACTTTTAAACGATGAAAATAGGTTTTCCATCCCAAAACAGTGTCACCGGTGCGACTGATACTATCATCAGTCAACTGCCGGTCTTGGCAGTTGACTGCCAATAACGGCAGTCGACTGATGCCTGATAACTCTGAAATCAGAGTTTTTCAGTTGAGGTTCAAAAATGCGTAGGAAATTCCATGGATGTCCAAAAATCATGAACCTTGGCATACACATTACTTATGACTAATATAATGTGTGAAAAATATTAGACTAAAAATATGCTAATCAGATTAACGGATTGACACAAGATTCAAAATGATAAAAATTTGAATAGGTTTGGATTGTATCATATTAATACTCTTAACGAGGATTACAATCAATTTGTTTAGACAATAAAGATTTTCAAAAACACTTAGTAATATGTGTTCAATTCTTAAAACTTAAAATATCAACCCATAGTAATATAGACACAAATAGAGATGAACTATAAACAACTCCATTTCATTAAACAAAGATGTTACTAACATAAATATGAGTTAGTGCCGTACAGATGGCCAACAAAATACAAAATGGAGGCTATCTAGAGATCGCCATCATTAGCATCCATTGGTACTGACAACAAACCATCGTGAGGAGGTAGATGTTTAGGAGCAGGAGGGCGGAGAATCGCCAGAATCTCCTGCTGCTGTTGGTGCATCGCGCTCAACTGGGAGAGGAGCTTTTGGTGCTCCCGACGAAGCTCCTGGTGCCCAAAACAAAGATCTTCAAAGTGTGCATCCATCCTCTCCGCAAAGGCGTCAAAGGGGGCTGTGAAAGATGAGTCCGACTTATCATCACCGCTTGCAGCGATATCCTCCACAGCGGCACCCTCAACAGCTGCCCCCTCAGTAGCAGTACCCTCAGCAATGGCACCCTTCGCAGCATCACCCTCCAGTGATGGAGCGCCGCCTGCCTGCCATCGTGCAGGGTCCCATATAATGGATCCCTCATGGGGCTTCAAGCCAGCAAAAGAGAAGCTCCGAGCATTTAGTTTGTCATACTTCTTTATCATGGGTTTAATGACCCCCTGGGCCACATCGATGCCGACGGAACCCATCCACTGAGTAAGCACATTACCAAATGGCATATGGACCTTCCCATTGTTCGGCCTGATGAAAAGAATGATGCAATGAAAGGTGTTGAGACCAATATTTACATCTAAATGTTGATAGAATATATGCATAAGGAAAAAGTGAATGGGTCGGACCAAGACCAGCCCACGGGTAACTTTGGGAGAATGCAATGAGCAATGACCTTATAAAGGACATTGTCACGAGCAGAAAGCTCTTGGGATTGGAAAAGATTAGTATTTAGAGGACGAGGGGAATGGTAGAAGAGAGCATGAAGCGAGTCTAGAGAGATATCCTCGAAAGGAGGCGGAAGTGGCTCACTCCAAGAAGGATAAAAGATGAACTCACTCTCGGATGGGCAACATCCGAGGAAATACGCCCAAATCTGAGACTGAAATCCATATCGCATTGAGCAACGCGAGTCCGATACCTTAAGCCATCCCTAGCCGATCGCAAGTTGTTGAAAAACTCGGAAAGTAGGGTAACATTGATCGGGTGGTCACAGAATACCAAGGACTCAAGGTTATAGTGTTGGATGATCTGGAAAATGTCGAAATAGTTGTCTTTAAGGAATTTAGGGTCCAATGATCGAAGAGGGATGAGTTGAAATTTATTTTTATGAAATGAAAGCTCAAAGGTTGGACTAGGAAATCAAGGATCGGTAGTGAGTTGGGGGTTCGACGGTCCCTCATGAACAGGTGGTGTAGGAGTGCGTTTAGATGGAAGACGCTTAAACCTAAATGTGCAGATTGAAAGAAAAGGAACAATGCAGATAAAAAATGCATGATGATGGTAAATGCATCACAAAAACAACCAAAGACAACAGTGGTTAGTGAATCAAGAGTAGATAAACAAAGAATCCAAGAGTAGGGGTGAGGGTTTACCTGGGAGGCATGGTGGAAAGTTGCTAATGACCAAAAAACGGTGTCGGAGTTGAGGTTCCACGAAGCCCTAATCGAAGGGTTAGGTTGTGGTGGAGATCGGGGCTTGAAACAGTGAGAAAAGGGTCCTCGAGTCGAAAGAGCCTTCGAGCACAAGAACCGGTCGGTGAGATCGCCGAAAAAAGAGAGAAGGGAGCGAGAAGGTCATGACGAAAATGCGCGTCGGAAGAAGGAGAGGCGAGGGTTCGGGCTTTTCACGAGTCAAGCTGGTGGGATAATCCTAATACCCGTGACAGCAATCGACTGCCATTATGCGACAGTCGAACTGCTGAAGGCCAGTTAAATCGGTCGGTCAACTATGAACGATTCTGTGCACGACAGTCGACTGCCATAAATAGCAGTCGAACTGCCAATGAACCGAGTGAACCCGATTGGGGGAAAAGCGTATCAGTCGACTGGCGATAAGCACCAATTGACTACTATCAGTCTGATAGGTTTTATGGCTAGATTGGGAAATGTATAATTAATTCAATAAAGATAAAAAAAATCTTGAAATTTCATGGACAACTTTGTTAGATCATTTTCCATCATGGAAAAATAGTCTTAAAAATATGTTACTTCTAGATTTTGGTATTGACACAAACTTGAGACTTAACAAAAGTTATGAAGTTTTTGCAAACTTTGTATCACTTTTGCTTATCAAGTGCCAATTGTTTTTCAAAAAGTGATCAACATAGTTTAAATTGTATTTGATTTGACATTTTCAATCATGTTCATAGAGCTATATGCACATCAATTGTACACAAGTCTTCCCAATGATTGGTCCAATTAAGGATCAATGTCTCTAGATGACACCTTGGTTCATAGTGATGCATCATAACAAGCATAATGAACCAAGTGCATCTTCCTAACATCTCACATGAAGTCTAAGTGGCTCAATACAAAAGTCATGGTTTCTTAGGACTTTTGTGAGATGCTTAGAGGTATAAATCCTAGGGTTTCTATAGGATCATGGAAAACTAACCCTCTATTCTACTAAGCACATTCCAAGTTCTCTCCTAAGTGATGAAAATTCCGCTTCGAGGAGAGCCTTGGTGAAGATGTCAGCTAGGTTAGACTTAGATTCAATGTAATTGAGTTCAATGTTCCCCTTTGCTACATGATCTCTAATGAAGTGATGTTTCACTTCAATGTGCTTTGTTCTAGAGTGATGTACCAGATTTTTGGTCAAATTTATGGTACTTACATTATCACAATAGGCTTTTATGTTGGAGTATTGAAGCTCATAGTCTTCTAAAGTGTGTCTCATCCATAGTAATTGAGCTTCACAACCACCCATGGCCACATACTCAGCCTCGGTGGTCGATAGGGAAACACAAGGTTGCTTCCTACTACTCCAACTAACTAGGGAGGATCCAAGAAATTGGCATCCACCACTAGTACTCTTCCGATCCAATTTGCAACTGGCATAATCAGAATCGATATACCCAACCAAATCAAATGACCTAGTCCTAGGGTACCAAAGTCATACATTTAGTGTGCCTTTGATATATCTTAAAATCCTCTTAACGACAACTAAATGAGATTCTTTGGCACATGATTGATATCAAGCACATATACCTACTGCAAATAAGATATCGGGTCTACTAGCGATTAGGTAGAGTAGGCAACCAATCATACTCCTATAGAGTTTCAAATCAATTGATTTACCTTCACTATCATTATCTATTTTAGTGTTAGTTGCTATGGGGGTTGACACTACCTTAGCATTTTCTAAACCAAATTTCTTGATCGTTTCTTTGGCATATTTGATTTGGTAAATATAAATTCCTTCATTTGTTTGTTTAACTTGTAAACCTAAGAAGAAATTTAACTCTCCAACTAGACTCATTTCAAACTCTTTTTCTATATTTTTTATAAAGTCTTGAAGGAGTTCATCATTTGTTGACCCAAAAATAATGTCATCTACATATACTTGGGCCACAAAGATATCCTTATACTTTGATTTAATTAAAAGAGTTTGATCTACTTGACCCCTTCTAAAACCCTTGGAAACTAAGAATGATGATAGTCTTTCATACCAAGCCCGGGGAGCTTGTTTTAACCCGTATAAAGCTTTTCTAAGCTTATATACATGGTTTGGATAATCTATATTTTCAAACCCGAGAGGTTGCTCTACATATACTTCTTCCTTAATGAACCCATTCAGGAATGCCGATTTTACATTCATTTGATGGAGTTTAAAACCCATGTAAGAGGCATATCCTAATAGGATTCTAACCTAGCAACCGAGACATAAGTTTCATTATAATCAAGTCCTTCAACTTCATTGAAGCCCCTTGCAACTAACCAAGCCTTATTTCTTGTTATATTTCCTTGATCATCTAATTTGTTCCTAAAGACCCATCTTGTAGTAACAATGGTGCTATTATTGGGTCTAGGAACTAGCTCCCATACTCAACTCATTTCAAATTGAGCCAATTCATCTTGCATTGCTAAAACCCAATCCGGATCAAGTAATGCATCATTGATTGATTTGGGCTCAATTTGGGAGATAAGAGCTATTTGACTAGTGGGAGCTTTATGGAAGGACCTAGTTCTAACACTTTGAGATAATTCTCCTACAACTTGGTCAAGAGGATGATTTTGATTAATTCTTAATGTTCTAGGAGTGTATTAAATTGATTTTGATCTTTGTTATCCTCAATTCTCCTTTCATCATCCGAATCTCCACTTGCTCTCCCTTGATTATTACCCCCTAAGGTCAGTCTTGAAATTTTTGGGTAATCTCTTGATTTTTGTCATTAATATCATTATTAATGGTGGATTTCCTAGGGTAAGTGGTAGAGGTTTCATCAAATTGAACATTTGAGGATTCCTCAACCTTTTGAGTTCTCTTGTTATAAACTCTATACCCTCTACTAGTGGGTGAGTATCCAACTAGGATTCCCTCATCCGCTTTGGATTCAAATTTACCTAAATTGTCTTTGGTATTTAAGATGTAGACTTTGCATCCAAAGACCTTAAAATAGTGAATTGTAGGAATTGTTCCATTCCATAATTCAAAGGGTGTTTTTCCTAAAAACCTATGTATGAAAACCCTATTTTGGATATAGCAAGCAGTATTAACCGCTTCCGCCCACAAGTAGCTAGGAAGTGAATATGTATTAAGCATAGTCCTAACTACCTCTTGTAGGGCACGATTTCTTCTTTCCACCGCCCCATTTTGTTGGGGTGTTCTAGGACAAGAGAATTCATGCTTGTACCATTGTTCTAGGCAAAATTTGGAGAAATTAGAATTCTCAAATTCTCCACCATGATCACTACAGATCCGGTTGATTTTGAGACTTCTTTCATTCTCTACTATTTTACTAAAAGCTATGATTATTTCTAGGGTTTCATCCTTATGTTTCATAAAATATACCCATGAAAATCTATAAAAATCATCAACTATAACTAAGCAATATTTACTACCATTTAAAGGAGTACTATGATAATCAAATAAATCTAAATGCAAAAGTTCTAAAGGAAAAGACGTATTGATTAAGGTTTTACCCTTGTGTGATGACTTTGATTGTTTTCCTTCTTGACATGCATCACACATCTTGTCCTTGAGATACTTGACTTTTGGCAAACCTTTGACTAGCTCAATCTTAGCTATCTTGGCAATATTTTTCATGTTGATGTGCCCAAGCCTCCTATGCCATAACCAACTTTCTTCTTCTTTTGCCATAAGACACTTAGGGGAAATGTTAGAAGCATAGGATAAATCAACATAATAAATATTTGATTTCCTATATCCTACTAATATGCAATCATTTAATGTCTTATGTCTTATAAAGCATTTAGAAGAATTAAATTGAACATCAAAGTTGGCATCACATAATTGACTTACACTAAGCAAGTTGAATTTCATATTTTTAACTAACAATATTTTATGAATAGCATGATTTGGGGATACCTCAATTGTGTCTTTTCCTAGAATTTTAAGTTTTCCACTATTTCCAAAAGATAGTCCCCTTGCTAATGTGGTTGATTGTGGAAAATTTGCTCTCATCACCGGTCATATGATTTGAGAAACCACTATCAACAATCCAAAAGTTTGGTCCTTCTACCTATACAACATGAAAAATACAAGTCTTAGGCACCCAAATCTTTGGACTGGTAGCATTAACTACATATCTCTTGGGAACCCATGCCTTTCTAACCTTGCTCCTAATGGTTGATTTCCTACTAACAAGGGAGGTAAAGGCTACTTCCTTCTCCTTAGGCCTATATCCTATTCCAGCCTTGTTGTAGATAGCCCTTTGATCCCTAAGTATCATATCTAGGTATTTGGAGCCATTTGTAAATTTTTCTAAGCATGCTCTTAGTTCACCTATTTCTTTTCTTAGTTCATCATTTTCATTCCTAAGTGAACATGCATCATCACAAGAAATTTATACACCCTTAATTGATTTAATTTCTACTTTTAAATCCTTAATCCTAGATTTTGATTTATTTAGAGAATTTTGAAGACATGGAATGGTTTTATAAAGTAAGTCTATCCTAGGAGAGTCTTTTACCTCATCGTCAATAGAGGATGATTCGTCGCTTGAGGATGATGATGACTCCTCACTTGAGCTATCTTCTAAGGCCATGAGTATCATATTTCTTGTGATGTGGCAAAGTTCTTCGTCATCGGAGGAATCTTCTACACTTTGTGTATCCCATGTTTGGGCTACCATGGCTTCCTTCTTCTTCTTCTCCTTCTTTTTGATGCATGCGAACACGACCTCAAATGTCGTGACGGAGACCATTGAGGACTCGAAGCATGTGCTCGCACTCAATGCCTGCAAGTGCACGGATGTCATCAAGTAATAAAAGATTATCGATCCCATAGGGACTGAGATTCGAGTACCGATTTGTTCAGTGGGTGAAATTATTCGAAAGTAAAATCTAAAGGTTTCGATTGCGAGGGTTGTCGGTGGACGAAACTCTAGTGCGATGTCACACGGAGGAAGAAAGGAGCATGCCAAGATCTTTAAAAGGGATTCTAGGACTTCAGTTTCACTTGTGTGTCGCAAAACATGCTATCAATTGGGCATTGTCTAAACGTCTAGCTATGGTTTTGTGGAAGGGACATCATACACTCTCCCGATGAGCCATCACATCTATCGGGAGCTATCTCTACCTTACAAGGATGGGATAGGCGGTATGAGGATGCCAAATCAATCCCTGCGACGAACCATTTCCAGTTCCATCGCATCCTTCTACCCACGGTTACAGGAGATCAGGTTTACCCCTAGGTTCCTTGTATAAATCCCCTAAATCTTAGATATGAGGGTTGTCACCCCTCATATCGCCTAAGAACAGTAGGTAGAAAACCAAATACGCATAGATATTGGTATAAAAAATTTCCAATTGCAAATTCAAACTCAAAAATAGAATTCAATTTGAAGCAACATGTCATGCATACACAAGCTACTCCTTAATCCTAGAATCGAATGAACTACTCCATAGAAAAAAATCACAAAGCATGTTCATGTTCGAATATATCAAAAATAAAATGCAATAACAAGAGGTTACAATGCCGATGTGGCCTTCTCTCCGGCGTTGAAGTGCATAACTTGGATCTCCGACGGTGTTCTTCCTCCCCGTTGTGAGTTCCCGAATTTTTTAGGGCTTCGGTGTGCTGTCCCAGCCGTCGTGCCTCCCCCCCCTAGGGTTTAGCTGGAGCTCTCCTTATATAGACATCATATCAGATCATTGCAAAATCTGAAAAAAAAAACCTAATCGCGTCAATCTGCTGGGCTGCCACACGACCGTGTGTTTCCACATGGCCAGGCCGTGTGCGGCCCTGGGGTGGCTAATCTCGCCCAATGGAAACGGTCGTGTATAGCCACATGCTCTGGCCATGTCCCATTCTGCGTCTAGCTACAAAATGCCCTTCTTTTGCTCTGAAAGTGCACCTTTTTCCCCCGGAATGCTATCCTGCATGCAAAACTACAAAGAGCATATCTCCGAACTAGAAAATAGGAAATGCATGCAAAACAAAGTAACATACGCATGAAACTAACATGAAATGTAATGAGATGTGAACGAAAACTACTCCTAAAACCCTATATGTTTTGCTAACATCACTTCCCCCAGACTTTAATTTTTTGCTTGTCCTCAAGCAAACCTCAGTGCCATGAAATTTTAAAAGGATATTGTTCCATACCAGCATGTTAACTAAATTTATCAAGTGGTATTTGCAATCAAAGCAAAATAAATATATTCTAGAAATTCACTAAATTAGCTCCTCGTGCTCGTGCCAAGCAAATCATTCTTAGGGGATACTCGGTCCATGGTGAGTTAAGTCATCATCCTATAGCTTTCCTAAGGTCTCCGACTCTTAGGTACTTACCTGCCCAAAGTGAGGGTTGTTCTCTAGATCTATCACAAAGTCTCAAAGGCATGTTCGATATTGAGAGAAATTTGTAGGTGTTTCCCCAGTAACCTAACTCGGTCTCAAAGGGGCACCTAGCCATTTCCACCCATGATAATTATTTTTTATCCCTCATAATCTCTCTCTCTCTCTCTCTCTCTCTCTTTTTTTCTTTTTTTCTTTATTCTCTTTTTTTTCATTTTTTTTCGGCTCACTGGGATTTTGATTTTTCCGAATGAGCTTACACAATCCGAGCATCTCTAGTAACTAAAATGCTAGTCTTAGGGTCACCTGTGGATTCCAAAGTACTAGACTACTGAGATGAATCATAACTAGGTATGTACTAGACTCTCCCTTTCAGAATGTTCGACATGTGTAGGTGTAAAAATAGAAGCTAACCAGTGTAAGTCTAGAATATTCATTCAATGCCAATAAAATAAAATACCATGAGGTAAATGAAGTTACACTACTCATGGAAACAACTCATGAAGAAAACTCTAAAAATAAAATACTAATGAGGAAGCTTTACAGATAGCAAAAACTAAGTGTTGAAAGGAACTCAACCACCTATGCACGAACAAATGAATGCTGACAATGATGCAAATATCAGGAAAGAAACTACTGCTAGAAACAAAATAAAATTTGGGGTCCCCCCAGACTTAAATGAAAGTATACCTCTAGTATGGTGGACGAGGTGGAAAGTCTGGAAGCCTCGGCATCTCCGGATTCTGGGAGAACCTGCTGCTGAGCCGCTGATGCCACATGTACATGTGGTTGATCTGAGAGCTGGTGGATGCAACAGCTACTCGGTGCTCCTCCTCCCTATCCCACTGTGCCTGCTGGGCATGCATGTGCTGCCGCATCTCCTGGTGGTAGGCGGCCTCATCCTGACGACGGGCAGTCTCCTCTTGGAAGTAGATGTGGGTCTCATCATAGAACTCCTCAACCCATTGGAAGTGCTCCTGGAAGCCCTGGAACTCCTCCTGCGTGTAGACGCTCTGCTCCTCCCATTGCTGCCTTTGTGTCTACTGCTGGTGTATATATCATCGAGGCGCGATCGAAACTCCGAGAAATCATAGGCTGATGTACCTACATCTTGCTCAAAAGTAGAAAAAGGTGGTGGTGCAGGTACAGGCTCATGTCGACGTGGACTAGGTGGGCTCCTATACATGTGTGGACTGGAGGGAGAGTGATGTAAAGGAGGAGAGATGGGCGCTGATGTGGATGGTCCCTCGTGTGGCGGGGACTCCACTATCAGGTCCAAGCGCTAGTTGGCGCATGTGGTGATGGTGGTACGATCAGGGTCGGGAAGCCTAAGGGTCGTCAGGTTTTTCCTTACAAAGCATAAGGAGTGTCCCTCTCTTACAATCATTTTCATCGCCATGCACACTCCTAGGTCGATCCTAGGGCTTCCCTCTATACTCTTTAATGCAGTGTAATCGTACCCCATCCTATGACAAATGTCGGTAAGTAGGCCTCCCACATTAATCTCTCCTCTTGCTGCTTTGCCCATCTTCACTAAGTGTCTGATGAAGTGGGACCCTACATTGATGCTACTCCTTTCTTGTAGCATGTCCCAGAGGCAAAGCAACTCAGTAGCTCTTACTACACCGTCACTCTCCCCACGACCAAATATAGTATTGGCCATGATTCGGTGGAGGTATCAGAAAATGGGATTTTGGAGACGCGATGCTTTGGCCCTAGAAGAGTCATAAGCATGCTCCCCCGTCAACTCGGTCCAAAATATCCGAGAGTTAAACCTAATAGGGATTCTTCTCTCTTCCCCACTCGGCAAGCCAAAGCATGAATTCCATTGGTGGAGGGTCCATTCAAGCTCAATGTTAAATATCCTAAAAGTTATCCTACCCTCTTCGCTCTCTCTACCCGTTAAAATTTCCACCACTAAGGAACTCAAAAATTCTAGAACTATCCTAGGGTAGGTTGGGTGTCATATTCCAATTATCTCTTCCCACCCCATTTTTGAAAATAGGGCTTGAATGTCTCCCAACAACCCTAAGGACTCTAGCAAATCTTCATCAAGGTACCTAGTAGCAGTGAGTTTACAAGTAGAAAGCATGTTATATCTATATCTATGTTCATTATTGCAAAAAAGGAGGGTTGGTAGAGCGTTACCCTCCTCCGGAGCTTGAGGGGCGTCAGTTCTCCTTGCTCGTCGCTCCGAAGCACTGGATCAAGGTGCCACATGCTTGGTCCTCCTCATCCTTGCTTCTTTTGACTTCCTTGAAGGTTAGAAAAGCTTCTAGGTGGCGGGGAAGAAGAAACCACACGGCTAGGGCAAGAGAAATCGAAGCACACGACACAAATAGGGTGAAAACACACGGCTCGCCCTACTTAACCTGGCGCGACACGACCGTGTAAAAACACATGGCCAGGTCATGTGCGCCTCGGGTCAGTCGGGCACGACCGTGGAAAAACACACGACTAGACCGTGTGCCCCCTTTCTTCTCCCCTTTTTGCACCACACTCCGAATTTCCTCATACGCCTCGCCGTGTAAGCTAATATTGATTTTATTTGTACCTAACAAAGTTCTCTTCTGATCCTAATGCTAAATGAAATGGAAATCAAAGTTCAAATTAACTAAATGTAGGGTCGATGTATTGTTGGCCGACTAGAGGGGGGTGAATAGCCTTTGTCGTAGATGATGGAATTCGTTCGTTGCTCGTCTACAAAACTATTAGCGCAAGCGGAATATGCAAATACAAAAAATTAAAGACAAAACAAAGGAAGAATAAACACAAATGCTAACACCACATGTAACGTGGTTCACGGCTATGCAGCTAATCCACGGTCCGATTCGTCCAAGGTGAATCACGCCTCAAGCTTTCACTATTCTCTCCTTTGCACCAAGCTTGGTGGAGGTAACCTCTTTACAATCCCTCTTCTTACAATAGAATAGAATAATAGCAAGTAAGAAGAGTGGGAATTCTTTAGGGCACTTTGGGAGAAGGTTAGAGCATAAGCATTAGGCTCCCAAAGCCCCACACCCCTCCTCTTTATAGTGGAAGAGGGTTTCTTTCCATTGACACAGGAGCAGTCGACTGATGTCCCTATCAGTCGACTGGTCTATAGTCGTTGCCCAATAACGACTGCTTTCCACATTGGATTCCATCCAACGACACCATAATTAGTCGACTGCTCTTACCATTAGTCAACTGATGGACCTATCAGTTGAGTGCTCATGAGCTCAACTGGCTTCTGTGCCCGAAACCCTTGCTACCAGTCGACTGATGCCTTCATCAGTCGACTGGTGGTCTCGCAGTCGAATGCCATTCCATGGCAGTCAACTGTTGGCACTTGAACCAGACTCGAACACTAGTCGAGTTACAGTCGACTTAGAGTAGTCAACTACCATAACATGGTAGTCGACTAATGTCGGGAAATCCCATCCGACACTTAGCTGAATGACCAAGTTTCACCTAAGAGCACTACCCCTTCCCGGGTTACTTTCGCTCACTCTCATCCCTTAGAGTTCCTCGCCTTCGAAGTTATATTCATTCGGCCATGTCCCTCGGATGCGCCAAGCGCACGACTCTGCAGCGCCATCCTTCGCGTCTCACCCTGAAGTCTACTTCCTCTGGCTACACTCCAAGCTCCTCTTCCGGTGGTCCCTCGGATGCTCCAAGTGCACAGCTTTCGCAAAGCCATCCTTCACCGACTCAAAGAACGAGTTATTGTAGGAGATTTGAGGCCACTAGAGGGGGGTGAATAGCGTCGCGTGATTGTACGATGATAGAATTCGTTGCGTTTGTCTCTACAATTTTGTTAGCGCAACGGAAATAGAAATAATACAATAACGAAATAAAAAAAAACACAACTCACAACATGAGATATAACGTGGTTCGGAACCGAATGGTTCCTACTCCACGGATCGAGCTCTAAAAGAGCTCTAGTGATGCACACACACTCACTAATCACAAAAACTTCTTCTCGACACAAGTCGGAGATGGAGAAAGCTCGTACAATAGTTTACAATAATAAACTAAGTACAACAAGTAATTACAATGAAATACAATGCAATACAAGTAAATAGATCACTTTACAAATGCCTTTAGATCGCTTGTTTTTGGTTACCTTTGTAGGATCGTTGGCGTCGCTAGAAAGGGGGGGAATGAATAGCTACGCTTATCTTTTCGATTCGTTGTACCCTTCAACAATGATTAGTACACAACGGAAACAAGAAAACAAATACAGAAAGAATGACAAACACAAACACACCAATTTTACGTGGTTCAGAACACAAGTCCCTACTCCACGGTTGAGCCCTCGTCGGCTCTAGTGATGCACACCACCACTATAAACTTCCCCTTCTCAGTGATACACCGAAGGTGGAGAAACCCTTTTGCACAGTTTATCAGAAACGTTACAAGAAAGTTTACAGTAGACAATGAATAAGAAGTAAAACGAGTACAAATTTCAGAGTGAATGAAAATGCATCTTGCTTGCTGAATCGTTGACACTCCTGTTGGATGATCAAGGCTTTAAGAATGAAGAAGCTTTTTCCCTCGTGTCTTTCTTCAGAAAATGTCGTTAGTTCTTATTTTTTTAACTTTGAAATATATAAGCCCAGAATACTTGATAGCTCGAGCCTGATTAGGACTTTTCTGCCCGCCCAGTCGAGTCGCCTCGGCTGGTGCATCGACTGGAGCATTAATTGGCATTTATTAATGGCTTCAACGGTAAGATTTGGACCATAATTAATTTTATTTCTGTTAAAAACATAGGTCCAGTCGAGGCGATGATCTGACGCCTTGACTGGCAGGCTTTGGTTCCAATTGAACAGAGCAACAGTCGAGCTCCCAGTTGACAGTCCCTTGCTTCTGTTCCGTTGGATTAAAGCTTTAGTCGAGTCGCCACTTCGACTGGCAGGCTTTGGTTCCAACTGAACAGAGCAACAGTCGAGCTCTCAGTCGACAGTCCCTTGCATCTGTTCCGTTGGATCAAAGCTCTAGTCGAGTCACCGCTTCGCGGAGCTGGTTCCAATCAACAGAGCAATGAATGAGCTCCCACGATCCTTGCATCTGTTCCGTTGGATCAAAGCTCTAGTCGTGTCACCGCCTTGACTGCTGTCGGTTTTCCTACGAACATACAGGCCACAGTCAAGACATCAACCGACTATTGCTTGCCTCGCCAGAAGACATAACCTCGAGGCGCGCCGCCGATCGATCAAAACTCTGCTTGTCCAGAGCAGTCGAGCTCTCAGTCGACACCTCCTTACGTCTGCTTAGTTGAACCAAGAAACAGTCAAGGCGTCGCCTCGACTGGTATGAGTCAACCTGCTGCTCGACAAGAGCAGTAGGTTCTAGTCGAGGCGTCACCTCGACTACCACCTTTACCTGATGCCTATGAATTACTGTTCATAGGTCTTCCATGCCAGAAATCATCTCCGGGACTTCGTGCTAAGACTCCCTGTCCGGGTCTTCACTGCCAAGAGGCCACGCCTCCGGGACTTCACTGCCAAGACTCCTCATCCGGGTCTTCACTTGCCAGGACTCCATGTCTGGGTCTTCACTTGCCAGGACTCCACGTCCGGGTCTTCACTTGCCAGGACTCCACGTCCGGGTCTTCATCAATCTTGCATCCAGTCCTCGACCTACAAGAGATTTCCTAAAAATACATCTCAAACAACTGTATGAGATAACAAATAATTATCACCTTGACTTAAACCCTTGTCAATCACCAAAAACATCCTTTGGGTCTGATTGCACCAACAACCTTGGACTAGCCTTAAAGGACTAGAAGAGCACCAACTATTCCCCTTCAAATCGCCCAAGAGAACATGCTTTGAGCCTTCCATGAACAACTGCTTTTATCCTCCATCAGGCTGGATTTCCGCCTAGCAGTCGACTTCCATAAGGCCCCAGTCGACTGCCACCATTGTAGCTGTGAGACAACGGCTAAATCCACGTTGGACAAGTTCCAACGGATCTCTTGGCAGTCGACTGCCAACATTGGCAGTCGACTGCCAGCGCCCGTAGTCGACTGCCCAGTCGGCTACAGAGCATTCTATGCTCGTGGTCGAACAATCGATCGGCCCTCATGGTACATGGCGATCGGTGATCGAGGCCAACGATCGACTTCTACAAATGAGCGATGATGCCGGCTACACTTCAGCCGAACTCAAGTCGACTCACGGCGGTGCCATAATGCTAGATGAGGTTTTAACCCAAGTATGGTGTCCCCAAACTTGCTAGACCACCCTTAGCCTAGACCTAAGCCTTTTAACCACCTCCATCAGCCTTAGGCCTCTCGGATCCCTCCATGTCATCCATGACTTGCTCATCCACCACGCTAGCCTTCAAGTGCTTCCATCGGCTATGTCATGTTAACTGTGTCTACACCGCCAAGGCACATTGGACTTACACCGCCAAGACTCCGCTTGGACTTTACGCCGCCAACCATTGGACTTATGCTGCTAAGACTCCACCCTTGGACTTTACGCTGCCAATATCAAACCCCTTGGACTTCTCAAATGCCAAGACTCAAGCTTGGACTTTTCCATAATCACATGGTCAACCCTAGTCAACCATCAAAGTCTCCCTCGAGTCTGGTCAATTATAACCTGGGTCAATTGTATAAACAATCTCCCCAAAACATTAACTGACATCAATGTCAAACATACTATGTCAAACCACTTTGTCAAACATCAAAATTTCACTCGAGTCAAACTCGAGTATGGTCAATCGTGACCTCGACTGATTGCACCAACAATCTCCCCCTTTTTGATGTTTGATAAAACAAACCTTGAGTTAGGCCACTAACTCAAATTTCCTTACCAATTATCCCAAATTAGTAATCCCAAACACTCTCCCAAAACTTCTCCCCCTTTTTGACTAACATCAAAAAGGTTATCTCTCCAAGGAGGTCAATGTCTCATGTCCCAATGAGATCTTACAATCTCCCCCTTGATCCAAAAAAAATACCTAGGATGCCTACCATCTTCCTAGTGATAAGTCCCATATCACTCAAGAGAGGTAATCCTATACTCTCTCCCAATTTCCAAATTGGGTTTCTCAAAATCCCATCCATTTTCTCAATTGATGATACTCTCCCAATAACTTCTCCCCCTTCAAGAAGAGAAAATACATCCATCATCCCAAGATGGATAACTCCCCCTAAAGGCTTGCTCCCCCTTGACCATTGCACCAACAATGTCCTTGGGAAGTCCCTAAGCCAATTGGAACTCTAAACCATTAAAATTAAGGCTCAAAGTTCAAACATGAACTCTCCCCACCTTAAATTTGATACATTACCCTAACACCTCTCCTAATCCATATCCAATGGATTTTCACCCTTTTTAATGCTTCCCAAAGCATATCTTAGGGTTAGGAGTGATTAGGAACCTTTACCATAGCTGAACACGGGCTAAACAACCTTGTTTTTCCCGAAATCAGCTTGACAGTCGACTACTTACAATAATCAGTTGACTGCCACTCACATCGATCATTGCCATCGGTGATGCGATATTTCTTATTAGAATCGAATTTTAAAAAGTCATAAGTAATTCTACGTATTTTGAAAATTCATGAAAATTCATACGTACATTACTTATAAGCAATACAATAGGTGAAAAATATTTGAAAATTATTTTACCCATAAAAGAGTGAGTTTGATACAAAACTCAAAACCATTGAAATTTTCAATGTTTTGGCCCTATTTTGTATCAACTCTATCAATGGCGATTGCTATCAAAAGATAGACTTCACTAAGGTTATTCAAAATGATTTTGAAATGTGTTTAAAACCTTATTTTGGATCATATTCCTTGGGCTCTATGTACATGACTTGTACACATGCTTTTCCAATGATCCACAATTGAAATTAGATGAGTTATAGTCCATCTAGATGCAAAAACTATACACCTTGAACTCAACTCATATCCTAGCATCTCACATGTATCTAGGGTGTATAAATACACATACATGTCAATGTAATGTGAGATGTGGATTTCGTTCATCCTAATCTAGGGTTTCATGCATTCTCTCAGGTAACTCTACTTGATTCCCTTATAAATGGGACTCCAAGTCATGTCATTGTCCTTAAATCAATTTCAATCAAATTATCTTAAATGCATGAATGATTATGTCATTAGAAATGATATAAATAACACATGCTCATAATCATGATGTCATGGCATAAGATATACTCTAAAAATACATGACATTTATCCTAAATCCTAAACATGATCATGACATATAAATGATGAACATAAACATGATGTCATGACATGCTATATGGCAAACAAAACATGGAAAATAAAATATATATAGGTATAATAATGCCTAAAATTTAATATTAATTGCCATTTGATATAATTAAAGATATTTTGCCATATTATCACTAATCTCCCAAGTGTGCCAAAAACCCAAAATGACACACTAACCTCTAAACCTAAATTGTGCCAATTTGATCATTTTATCAAAACTTCTCAAATAATATTGGCATATCCTAAAATCTTTTAGGATTAAAGCTCAAATGTATTTCCAAGGTAACCATAACCTTGAAAAATGACCTAAAATGCCACTTTTATCATGGTTGAGTTAACTACCCATCCAATCAAGGTTGGCACACCCTAAACCTACCTAGTGTGAATCAATCACACTCTTAGGAACCCAAAATCTATTTGATCTCCTAGGGTTAATTAGGTATTCCTTAGGGATAACCTCCCTAGATACCTTACTAATGACCCTCCTAGGCTTGTTAGCCTTGGTCATTGTGGTCTTACCTAGGTTGACTCTAGAGGTAACTCCCGTTGCAACCTTCTTAGTGGCCACCCTAGGTTTCCTAGAAAGCTTAGCCACTAGGCACAAACCTTGGTTACTCTTAGGGATAACTTCCCTAGTAACCTTAGTCTTCCTAGACCTAGATTGTGTTCCATAATCTAATGGAACATTATGATAAGTCATCTTAGGCTTAGGTTTGTGACCCAAACCATTCTTGCCCTTGGTTGACTTTTGTTTCTTGTGTCTTAGATGTTGACTTTGAGATATTGACCCTTGACTTTGACCATTAGACCCTTGCATTTGATTTTGCATAATCTTGAGGGTCTTTTCTAATTTCTCAAGCCTTGATCTCAAGGCTTGGTTCTCTAATTCTAATTGCCCAATTTTAGATTTTTGATTTGGTCTTTGGGCATGCTTCTTTCTAGGCATATGCCTAGTCTATTTGAAATTAAAACCTAAGTGCTCTTGCACCTTTCTAATTGTCTCCCTAGGTAAAATTGGTCTAGTGTTATTTGACCTAGGTTTGTCCTTAGATGAATTATTTTTAGGGACATTAGTCCCAAATTTATCCTTATTTTCAAAATAAAGGTTCTTAGCTCCTAAACAAATGTACTTGTTCCTATTAGCATGTTTTTCATAAATTGCAAGAGAATTAAAATCCCTAGCATGCTTTTTAACATTTAAATTAGAAGGAGCATTATTTAGATATACCTTAGGGTTTGCCTTAGAGGCTCCCCCAACTTGTGATGCTCCATTTTGCTTCTTCCTTTCCCCCTTCGGGCATTGATTCTGGTAGTGTCCCGGTTGTTGGCACTTGAAGCAAATGACATGCTCTTTGCTTCTTCTAGTGGGGGCACCGGCATCTTTTGATCTTTCTTGAGGTTTTGGTGCCGGAGGAGTTTTTCTTACTCTTTTCGGACACTTACTCTTGTAGTGTCCAAATTCTCTACACTCAAAGCAAATTATATGATTTTTATTTAAAATTGAATTGCTTGAGTTACCTAAGTCAATGGTGGTGGTGAGGATCTCTTGAGCTTGCTCTTCCTCTCTACCGGATGTAGATGGTTCTTCTTATTGCTCCAGTGTTGAGGATGCTCTCTCCTCCCCCTCAATCCTAGAGGTGGAGGCTTCTTCCACTTCTACCTCCTCCTTGGAAGTTGAAGGCCTCCCAACCTCCAATTCTTCACACTCTCCTCTTGACCCGGATGTTGACTCTTCTTCAACTTCCGAATCCTCACTTGCTTGTGAGGAAGAGCTTGCTTCTTCGGCCTCTTCTGATTGAACCGATGAACATTCTACATCTTCTTCTTCTTCATGGACCGGTTGAGGGTTTTCAAGATATTTTGCCAATTCATTCCAAAATTCCTTGGCATCCTTGTATTCACCTAGGCTACACAAGATATCATTAGGGATCAAATCACTCAAAAATTTGATTACCTTATTACTCCTCTCGAATTCTCGAAGTTGTTCTTCGGTCCACTTCTTCATTTTGAGGAACCCTCCTTTAGGCCCTCTTGGAAATTGGAACCCTTCCATCAAAACGGACCACTCTTCAAAGTCCCTCATTATCAAGAAGTCTTCGGTCCGTGCGCTCCATTGCCTAAACCCTTCTTGTCCATAGAAGGAATACGGGATCGGAGTGTTGATATCCCAACCTAGTTTCTCTTGAACTTCCATCTTCCCTCTAGCTTCTTTAGCTCTCGGCGGTTAGTCCGTAGAAGAGCTCTGGGCTTTGATACCAATTGTAGGAGATTTGAGGCCGCTAGAGGGGGTGAATAGCCTCGCGTGATCGTACGATGATGGAATTCGTTGTGTTTGTCTCTACAATTTCGTTAGCGCAGCAGAAATAGAAATAATACAATAACGAAACAAAAACAAACACAACTCACAACACGAGATATAACGTGGTTCGGAACCGAACGGTTCCTACTCTACGGATCGAGCTCTAAAGAGCTCTAGTGATGCACACACACTCACTAATCACAAATACTCCTTCTCGACACAAGTCGGAGGTGGAGAAACCTCGTACACCAGTTTACACCAATAAACTAAGTACAACAAGAAATTATAATGAAATACAATGCAATACAAGTAAAAAGATCACTTTACAAATGCCTTTAGATCGCTTGCTTTTGGTTGCCTTGGACTAGCCTTGAAGGACTGGAAGAGTACCAACTATTCCCATTCAAATCGCCCAAGATAACACATGCTTTGAGCCTTCCACGAACAGCTACTATTATCCTCCATCGAGCTGGATTTCCACCTGACAGTCGACTGCCATAAGGCCCCAGTCGACTGCCACCACTGTAGCTGTGAGACAACGACTCAATCCACATTGGACAAGTTCCAATGGATCTCTTGTGGCGCCAACATTGGCGCCGATTGTTAACGCCCGTGTAGCTGACTTCCGACCACTGTAGCTCGTGCTCGTGGCCAAACAATCATACCAACACTTTCACTTCGCCCCAAGCTGGCAGTCGAACTCAAGTCGACTCATGACAGTCGAACCGGCCATAATGCTAGTCGACTGGCAACCTCAAAGATGAGGTTTTAACCCAAGTATGGTGTCCCCATACTTGCTAGACAACCCTTAGCCTAGACCTAAGCCTTCTAGCCACCTCCATCATCCTTACGCCTCTCGGATCCCTCCAAGTCATCCATAAATTGTTCATCCACAACGCTAGCCTTCAGGTGCTTCCATCGGTTATGTCATGCTAATGGTGTCTACACCGCCAAGGCACATTGGACTTATGCCGCCAAGACTCTGCTTGGACTTTACGTCGCTAACCATTGGACTTATGCTGCCAATATCAAACCCCTTGGACTTCTCAAATGCCAAGACTCAAGCTTGGACTTTCCCATAATCACATGGTCAACCCTAGTCAACCATCAAAGTCTCCCTCAAGATAAACTCGAGTCTAGTCAATTATAACCTAGGTCAATTGTATAAACAATCTCCCCAAAATATTAACTGACATCAATGTCAAACATATTATGTCAAACCAATTTGTCAAACATCAAAACATCACTCGAGTCAAACTTGAGTATGGTCAATCGTGACCTGGGCTGATTGCACTAATAGTCATGAGATGTGAAACTCGCCAAGGCTCCATGTGCGAATTACTAAGTCCTGCAAGACTCTAACGCACATATCAAATCCATACATCATAACTTGAACCCTTTACCACACACATCAAAACAATATCAAGGGTTGATTGCACTAATAATCTCCCCCTTTTTGATGTGTGGCAATCCGTTTAAGTTAGGTAAAATATTTGATAAAAATACTAAGGTAAGAAAGCATGTAAATAACATGATTAACAACTCTCCCTCTAAATACATGAAACTCCCCCTAAATGTAATTCCCCCTTACTTAAACAAATATATTTCTCCCCCTTTGACACCATAAAAAATAGTAAACAAAGTTTATCTAAGCATGGTATCAAGTTTAGAGGGAAACAAAAGCCAAAACATGCCTTAAAATTGGATACAAAAGGTTATTGGGCATGTTATCAGACAATCAGTCGACTGGCTCAGACTACCAGTCGACTGGCACACTGATTTTGAGTTTTTCAGATTTTCAGGGTGGATTTCAGAAATGCATTAGAAAATCTATAAAATTCAAAAAATCAAGAAATTTGGGGAACACATTTATTTTAAGGTCCTTTATTAGTGAAAAATAGTTCTCGATAAAAAATCATTATATTTTCAAGTATTTGCCAAAAATCCAAAAGTTTCAAAATCAACTAGATTTTTGAGCAAGTTTGTATCACTTTTAATACCTAGTTTTGCTTTAAATTGTTTCAAAACATGAACACATAGATTTTAAAGTAAGAAATTGTTTTGAAAACATATAAAATATCCAACCATGATCTTTGGGCAATATGTCTATGAATTAAACATAAGCCTTCCCCATGATTGGTCTATTATTGCTATTTTGATATCTTAAATGACCATCTAAATGTCATAGACATTAGTGGACATTTGTATCATCCTAACATCTCACTCATGCTAAGTTTTCAATCAAGGTAGCCTATGGTGAGTGTGAGATGTATCCTAAAGGTATTTGTATATACTTAACCATTATTTTCATGCAATTCTATACAAGGTTAAGTATCATCCTAACATACCACATGATCATAAAGATATATATGAATTAATTTTACATTATGATCATGAAACAAATGTATTCATCAAATTGTGATCATGCATTAGGTATTACATCATGATAATAAGACAAATATCACCTAAAGCATGATTTATATTTTCTATGGGTGCATTATCATCACACAACACTATTTCAAAAATTTTGTCCCACCATCCTAAGTCAACCAACATATGATATAGATAAATTCCATATGGTTGACTATCCTAGGGTTTTCCTAACCCTTTAGGATGGATTTAGGAACCCAAAACAAATTCTTGCCTATGGGGTTCACTAAATACTCCTTAGGGATCCATTTTCTAGTAATTGTCTTCTTTTTATCTTGACCCCTAGCAATTAAGCATTTATAGGCCTTTTCATTTTTCTTTTCTTTATATCCTAGGCCTTTCTTATTTAAGCTTTCCCTTTGGCTCCCTATGATCATATTAAGAGTGTTGGAGCCTATAGTGAATTTTTCTAGGGCCTTGGTCAAGTGGTCTACCTTTTACCTTAGGACCCTATTTTTTTCAATACATGCATCATTAACATCAAATGGTATATAGTCATGTGAGCATGCATCATTTAGGCTAGAAGAAATATCATCATTAATATTTAAGCATGCTTTTTCTAATTTTTCTTCTAAGTCCTTAATTTGATCTAGCATGCATTTGTTCTTTTTCTTTGCCCTAAACAAGTCCTTAGTGAGGCTAGAAATAATTGACATAACTTTCTTGGGGGAAAGATTGGTTACCTCACTTACCAAATCCTCTTCCGATGATGAGGATGTAGAAGAAACTCCCCCTTCACTCGAGCTCTCCTCACTTGAGCTTGCTTCTTCATTTTCGGAGGAGGAGGAGTCTAAGTCGTCAAATGCCATTAATGCCAAATTTGTGACAAAGACATTTTCTTCCTCGGATGATGATGATGATCAGGAAGAAGGGTCATCCCAAGTCCTTGCTTTTAGTGCCTTTGCCTTTCCCTTTTCTTTGGCTTTCTTCTCTTCTTCCTTCTTCTTGCTCCCCTTTTTCTTCTTCTTTTCTTCCTTCTTTCTCTTCTCCTCTTTGCTCTTGTTCAAGAGGGGACAATTATCCCTTATATGTCCCTCTCCTTGGAAATTATAGCAAATCACCTTCCCCCTTGGTCTTCTCCTCCTATCATTAGATTTATTAAATTTAAAATTTTTCAAAACACGCCTTACCTTCCTTACCATGTATGCTTCTTCCGTGCTATCCATGGAGGAGGAGGAGGATGCTTCATCGGAGGAGGAAGGAATCTCCATCTTTTTCTTCCCCTTATTTGCTACTAGGGCTACTCCTCTTGATGACTTGATACTTGATTCTTCAATTACTTCCTCAAGCCTTGTTTCATGGAGCTCCATGGTTGAGAAGAACTCCTCCAAGGTACTCACTTCTAAATTCTTTGACATGTAGAAGGAGTCCATCATTGAGCTCCATCTTGAGGACCGAAGAAAGGCATCTATTGCCTTCATGAGCATGTCATTATTTGAAAGCTTCTCCCCTACACTAGATAAACCGGTTATTATTTCTTTAAATCTAGAGTGTAGTGTGGTTACCTTTTCTCCCTTTTCTAATTTGATGTTTGATAATTGGTAGTGGAGGAGGTCTCTCCTTGCAAGCTTGGCCTCCGAGATACCTTCATGAAGCTCTACTAGCTTCTCCCACATCTCCTTGGCACTAGAGCATTCCCCAATCCGGTTTACTTCTTGTTGGGGGAGTACATTGTAGAGGTGATGTTTGGCTTTTGAATTTTCCAAGTACTCTTCCCTTTGCCTCTTGCTCCATTTTGATTTTTCCAATGGCTCCCCTTCTTCATCCCTAGGCATTTCGAAACCGTTTTCCATAATTAAAAGAATTTTGAAATCGGTTTCGAAAAATACCTCCATTCTCTTTTTCCACCAAGAGAATTCTTCTTCAAACTTCGGTGGATGAATGTTCGAGCTAGCCATCTCTTGATATAGTTCTTGTGTTGGTGATTAGTCCTCAACAAGCGCCTTGGCTCCGATACCACTTGTAGGGTCGATGTATTGTTGGTCGGCTAGAGGGGGGTGAATAGCCTTTGTTGTAGATGATGGAATTCGTTCATTGCTCGTCTACAAAACTATTAGCGCAAGCGAAATATGCAAATACAAACAATTAAAGACAAAACAAAGGAAGAATAAACACAAACGCTAACACCGCATGTAACATGGTTCACGGCTATGCCGCTAATCCACGGTCTGATTCGTCCAAGGTGAATCACGCCTCAAGCTTTCACTATTCTCTCCTTTACTCCAAGCTAGGTGGAGGTAACCTCTTTACAATCCCTCTTCTTATAATAGAATGGAATAATAGCATGTAAGAAGAGTGGGAATTCTTTAGGGCAATTTGGGAGAAGGTTAGAGCATAAGCATTAGGCTCCCAAAGCCCCACACCCCTCCTCTTTATAGAGGAAGAGGGTTTCTTCCCGTTGACATAGGAGCAGTCGACTGATGTCCCTATCAGTTGACTAGTCCTGTAGTCGTTGCCTAATAACGACTGCTTTCCATGTTGGATTCCATCCAACGGCACCATCATCAGTCAGCTACTCTTACCATTAGTCGACTAATGGACCTATCAGTTGAGTGCTCGTGAGCTCGACTCGCTTCTGTGCCCGAAACCCTTGGTACCCTTCATCAATCGACTGCCATTCCATGGCAGTCGACTGTTGGCACTTGAACCGGACTCGAACACTAGTCGAGTCACAGTCGACTTAGAGTAGTCAACTACCATAACATGGTAGTCGACTGATGTCGAGAAATTCCATCCGACACTTAGCCAAATGGTCAAGTTTCACCTAAGTGCACTACCCCTTCCCGGGTTACATTCGCTCACTCTCATCCCTTGGAGTCCCTCGCCTTCGAAGTTATCTTTGTCCGGCCACGTCCCTCGGATGCGCCAAGCGCACTCGAATGCGCCAAGCGCACGACTCTGCAGTGCCATCCTTCGCGTCTCGCCCTGAAGTCTACTTCCTCCGACTTCACTCCAAGCTCCTCGTTCGACGGTCCCTCAGATGCTCCAAGCGCACGGCTTTCGCAAAGCCATCCTTCACCGAATCAAAGACTGAGGCATGAGATGTGAAACTCGCCAAGGCTCCGTGTGCGAATTACTAAGTCCTGCAAGACTCCAATGCACATATCAAATCCATACATCCTAACTTGAACCCTTTCCACACACATCAAAACCATATCAAGGGTTGATTGCACTAACACTAAATGCATGCAATACAATTAAAGAGAAATCTAAAAACTAAACTTAGGTTGCCTCCAAAGAAGCACTTTGTTTAAGGTCGTTTAGCTCGACCACACTCCATTATCAACTTGGCTCTGGAGGTTTAGTGAAACTCCATTCATCCGTCTCAGAATCTTTATTTGGGGGCTTCGACTTTAACCTGCTAAGAGTGAAGCGGTACAGGTAGGGGGCTCTACATTCTGAAAGGCTGAAGAGGATGATCTCCCCATCTACCTCTAGGGAGATCTGGTGTGCCTTAGCATTTATGCACGCTCCTGTAATTGCCAGAAAAGGCCTTCCCAAAATGATGGAATTCTGGGGATTGGGTCCTGTGTCTAGTATGATGAAGTCTGTGGGTATCACGAAATTCTCTACAACCATAGGCACGTGTGTTAGCAAGCTGATGGGTTCCTTGACTAAGTCATCCCCCATAGGAATACCAAGATTCGTTGGTTGGAGCCCATTCCGTCCCATCTTCAGATAGTATGCATAGGGCATCACACTTACTGATGACCCCAAGTTACATAATGCTTCATCGAGGCTTTCCCCATAAATCGAGCAGGGGATAACAAATTCACCTGGGTCCTCAAGCTGTGGTGGAATCTTATCTTCAATTTTAGCTTGGTCAGGTTGGGTGGAAATCATGGCTGCACACCCCTTGGCGAATTTGCTACTCTTCCCCACTCCTTCCTCTTTAGCTTGACTCTGCTCGAGTAATGACGGAGAGCTCTTCATAGTTTGTGACACGGTTTGGGCTATCTAGGCCACTTGTGTCTCCAACATCCTTGTGTGACTTGCAAAGCCATCAATGGTGACCTTCAAGTCTTTGAGTGATTCTTCATATTTCTGATATTGGCGACAAAATTCCTCATTGGCCTTAAGTCTGGGTAGCAATGAAGTCTTCCATCATCAGTTCCAGTATGGACTTCTGTGGTTGCTGCTCATTGCCCAGCTGTTGCCCATACCCTCCTGATGGTTGGAAGTTTCCCGAGTTATTCTAATAGGAGAAATTCGGGTGATTCCTCCATCCAGGATTGTAGGTACTAGAGTATGGGTTGTTGGGCCTTTGATTATAGTCCCCAACCGCATCAACATGCTCAATATGCTCTTCTGAGGTTCCCCTCCCTCCATAGTGGTTCTCTCGATACGCTGCTTCTCCCTCTCCAAAGTCAATGGCCACACATGCAGATGAAGGATTCAAAGATTCGAACCGTCTACTGAGCGCATCCATTCTTGCTGCTAGGTGGTTCATGGAGTTGACAGTGTATCGTATCATTGCAGGAGTTGGTTGACGACGTTCGGAAGCCCACTGATGGTGGTTCTTGGCCACCTCTTCTATCAGCTCTTCTGCTTCCTCTATGGTCTTATTCATAAGTGCTCCTCCTGCAGCAGAATCCAGGGACATCTTAGTGGCGTACGCGATCCCATTGTAGAAGATGTGGATCACCAGCCACCTTTCCAGTCCATGGTGGGGGCATTGGTAGAGTAGCTCCTTGTAGTGATCCCAGGCTTCGAATAAGGACTCCCCCTCCTTCTGACAGAAGCTCGTGATAAGATGGCTCATGTGAACAATCTTTCTTGGTGGGAAGTATTTGTTCAAAAACTGCTGCTCACATTACTCCCATGTAGTGATGCTTCCCGAAGGTAGGGAGTGAAGTCATGCCTTAGCCTTATCCCACAATGAGAACGGGAATAGGCTCAGGCGGATCGCATAAGAAGGACTTCGTTCATCTTCATTGTTGAGAAGATTTCCAAAAATGCCTCTAGGTGCCAGTTCGGGTCTTTAGTCGCAGCTCCCTCGAATTGACTCTATTGGACCATATGTATAAGTGCTGGTTTAAGTTCAAAGTTGTTTGCCGAAATAGATGGTCCAGCTATACTCAGCCTAAATCCTCTAGTGCTAGGAGTTGCGCAATCCCGCAGAGGTCAGTTACCTATATGTACTTCAGATGCAGCTTGGTCCTCCATCCTTTTCTGTTCTGCTTTCCGACGATGAAAGGTTCGTTCAATTTCTAAGTCAATCGGAATCAGGCCTTCCGATCCTAAGGGTCTAAGCATACGAATAACTGAGCCACAAAAATTAGGAGTGCTACCTAATACTAAGAAATAAGAAATAAAATAATCTAGCTAATAAAATCGAAGAGGCAATAAGGAAATAGAAAACTACTGCTAAAATAAAAAGAAAAACTAAATCTAAATATGGAAAATATAAAACTAAAGTAAATGAAGCAAACTAAAAAGAAAATTAAACAAGTAAATAAATCTAATCCTAAGTCCGATCCAATTTTCCACTTCTCGATTCGATATCGAATCGATCAGTCCCCGGCAACGGTGCCAAAAACTTGATGCACGCGAACGCGACCTCAAATCTCGTGATGGAGACCGTTGAGGACTCGAAGCATGCGCTTGTGCTTAACGACCACAAGTGCACGAATGTCATCAAGTAATAAAAGATTATCGATCCCACAGGGACTAAGATTCGAATACCGATTTGTTTAGTGGGTGAAATTGTTTGGAAGTAAAATCTAAAGGTTTCGATTGCAAGGGTTGTCAGTGGACTAAACTCTAGTACGGTGTCACACAAAGGAAGAAAGGAGCATGCTAATATCTTTAAAAGGGATTCTAGGACTTCGGTTTCGCTAATGTGTTACAAAACATGCTATCAACTGGGCGTTGCCTAAACGTCTAGCTATGGTTTTGTGGAAGGTACATCATACACTCTCTGGATGAGTCATCACATCTATCGGGAGATATCTCTGCCTTACAAGGACGGGATAGGTGATACGAGGATGCCAAATCAATCCCTGTGACGAACCGTTTCCAGTTCCATCATATCCTTCTACCCACGGTTACAGGAGATCAAGTTTACCCCTAGGTTCCTTGTATAAATCCCCTAAATCTTAGATACGAGGGATATCACCCCTCGTATTGCCTAAGCATAGCAGGTAGAAAATCAAATACGCATAGATATTGGTATAAACAATTTCTAATTGCAAATTCAAACTCAAAAATATAATTCAATTTGAAGCAACATGTCATGCGTACATAAGCTACTCCCTAATCCTAGAATCGAAGGAACTACTCTATATATAGAAGAGGAGAATCACAAGGCATGTTCATGTTCGAATATATCAGAAATAAAATGCAAGAACAAGAGGTTACAATGCCGATGTGGCCTTCTCTCCGGCATTGAAGTGCAAAACTTGGATCTCCGGCGACATTATTCCTCCCCGTTGCGAGTTCCCGAAGCTTTTTAGGCTTCGGTGTGCCGTCACAATCGTCGTGCCTCCCCCCTAGGGTTTGGGCGGAGCTCTCCTTATATAGAAATCACATCGGATCGCTGCAAAATAAGAAAAAAACCCTAATCGTATCAATCTGCTAGGCTGCCACAAGGCCAGGCCATGTGCGGCCCTGGGGTGGCTGATCTCACCCATTGGACACGGCCGTGTGTAGCCACATGCCCTGGTCATGTCCCATTCTATGTCTAGTAGCAAAATGCCCTTCTTTTGCTTTGAAAGTGCACCTTTTTCCCCCGAAATGCTATCCTGCATGCAAAAGTACAAAGAGCATATCTCCAAACCAGAAAATAGAAAATGCATGCAAAACAAAGTAACATACGCATGAAACTAACATGAAATGTAATGAGATGTGAGCGAAAACTACTCCTACAACCCTATATGTTTTGCTCACATCACTTTTCCTTCTTCTTCTTTTCCTTATCCTCCTTCTTCTTTAGGTCCAGGCAATTTGGCTTGATGTGCCCTTTCTTGTTACAACCATAACAAATTATGTTAGTGTTTAAACTTGAACTACTAGAGGATTTACCTTCTGAGGATTGGAAAATTCTCCTCACATCCTTCTTGGTGAGCTTTCTTGACCTCCCACCAAACTTCTTCACATAGTGAGCCACCTCACTTGTCGATAGCTCTTCATCACTACTGGATGGCTCCTCCTTAGATTCGAATGAAGAAGAGACTTCTTTCTTCTCCATCTTCTTTTTCTCCTTCTTCCCTACAACAAGAGTTATACCTTTTTCTTTCAAAGAAGTATTATCTTGTTCATGCAACTCAAATTCATAAAATAGTTCATCTATCTTAACTAAGTAAAGGTCCCTAGAGACTTTATACGCATCAACCATTGATGCCCATAAAGTTGTTCTAGGGAAAGCTTGAAGAACATACCTTACAAGATCTCGGTTTTTGACCTTCTCAGCTATTACATGTAGTCCGTTAACTACCTCCTTGAAGTGACCGTGAATTTGGCTCACGGTCTCATTGGTCTTCATGTTGAAATTTTGGAGTTGACCTATCAAAATGTCTGTCTTTGCTCTTCTTGTCTCCTTTGACCCTTCATTTAGTTCGATGAGCTTCTTCCAAAGCTCCTTTGCGGATTCAAAGGGTCCTACTTTGGATAGTTGCTCCTTTGATAGACTACATTGGAGTGTGATCGATGCTTTTGCATTTGCTTGCACCTTCTTTGCCATTTCCCTTGTCCAATCCTTGGTTGGTAGTGGCGCTCCAAACTCGTCAATCGACTTCTTGAACCCATCTACAATACGAAACCAATTTTCGATGTCATTCATAAGGTAGTATTCTATTCTACCTTTCCAATAGCCGAAGTCATTTCCATCGAAGAATGAAGGCCTCGCCGTGTTATATCCCTCTTGAAATGTCATGCTTCGGTTGATGGTTAGATCCTCCGATGCGATCCGGGCTCTGATACCACTTGTAGGGGATCTTTGGAAGGCTAGAGGGGGGTGAATAGCCTCTTTTAGTTTCTATAAAGATGGTTAGTGGAAGCAAAATGAAATACTAAAGAAAAATAAGAAATGAAAACATAATACACAAGCGCTAACAAAAGATTTTATGTGGTTCGGAGATTATGCTCCTACTCCATGGCGATCCTTAAGGTGGATCAACCCAAGCCAATCTTCCACTAGAAGTCTCCTTTTGATGACCAATCAAGGCGGAGAAGCCTTCTTACAAACACTCCTTTTCTTTTTACAAGATGATGGATTTGAGCTTAATAAGAAGAGGTTTAGAAGAACTTGAGAACTTAGGGAAGACTTGAGGAGATGAGTATGAATGTTTAGAATGAAAGCATTGACCTCCTCCAAGCTTCCCTAGCTTCTATATATAGAGAAAGGTTGTTTGTTTTTCCCATTGAGCCTGATAGTAGTCGACTGGTGAATGCATCAGTTTGACTGATGGCACTGTTGATCGAATCCAACGGCTTCTGACAGAGCCTGATTTGCATTCGTCACGCTCAACGTTAACCTGATCAGTCGACTACCAAAAGTGGCGATTGATCGATGTCCGTGTAGCCAATCGATCCGGCTACTAGCCTTCTATTTGTGGCGATCATTGCTAACAATGGCGGTCGATCGCCGGCGCGCGGTAGTCCGATCCGAGTCGGCTACCATTATCGGCCAGGATAACTCGATCGTGCAGCAGTTCTCTGACCTCCAATGCTGCATATTGAAGGCCAGTTCGACTGGCACAATGTGTTAGTCGACTGGCACACCCCAAGTATGACTAATTTATCCATGCGCTTGCCTTCAAAAGCTTCCTTCGATTTAGTCATGCTTTGGGTTTCTTCTTTGCCAAAGGTCCGCTTAGACTTTACGCCGCCAAGACTACATGTTTGGACTTATGTTGTCAAGACTACATGCTTGGACTTATGTTGCCATGACCTTTCCTTGGGCTTTCCTTACCAAGATTACTCTTGGACTTCTCTTTACCAAGTCTTCATACTTGAATTTTCCTATCACTTAACACAATCATAGTTAGATCGCAAATATTGCCTAACTTAGATGATTATCCAAACATCAAAATAATTAAATGCTTGGGGCATTGTTGCACCAAGACAAATGTTGTAAATAATGTAACTCGCCACGGACATCCTTACCAAAATATCGATTAGTAGATTCTATTATGTTGAATGAAATTTTATTGTCACAATTCACTAAAAGGCCTTCATTATTAGTAACTACAATTTCAGTGAGGGTTAGGGAAGGCTCTTCTAGATCCTTGAGGTAAGGAGGTGTTTTGATTGAAGAAATACACTCCTTGATTAAAGTATCAATTATATAATCCTCAAGTTCTTCTTCAAGTGGCGATTGAATGGATTGTCCTTCTTCACTTCCTATGTCATCTACGTCCTCCTCATCCGTTCGTTCAAAGTGAGTCTCCGCCATATTGGGTGTAATACAGTCATCAAAGCCACCTTCTCGTCGTTTGGTTTCTTCTCTTGCTAGATCTTGTTGCATAATCTTCGTAAATTGTCGGCTATGCTCCTTGCATTCCCTAGTAAAATCGGGTAGCAAGGCTTCTAAGCGGGGACTTGGTTCTCGATAAAATTCACATGGTGATTCATAGCTCTCATGCTCACTTAGGAAACAATATTGAGGGTTCAAGTAGCCAGGGTCATAACTATATAAATAGGATTCATCTCGTGACCACAAGTTGTAATCATAGGTGACATCTTCTTGTTCAAATTGTGAAGGTTCAATTATATCCAGACAATCATTATTGGTATGTCATGTTTCACCACAATGCTCACAATAGATGTTACCAAAACTCACAACATTAACTTGACCATAATCATGAGAAAAGTATGCATGTTTATCTACAAGAAAATATGAATAAGGAAAGGAACAGTAGTGCCACAGCAAGAGACTAAAGCTTCTAGAACTACGATTAATCTAAAAGAAAAACTGCTAGAAAATAACTAAAGCTATGATGCACGGGAACGCAACCTCAAATCTCGTGATGAGAACCGTCGAGGAATCGAAGCGCGTGCTTGTGCTCAACGCCTGCAAGTGCACGGATGTCATCAAGTAATAAAAAGATTATCGATCCCGCAGGGACTGAGATTCGAGTACCAATTATTCAGTGGACATTATTGTTCGGAGTTTAACATTAAGGGTTATGCTTATAAGGTTTGTCGGTGGTCCTAACTCTAGTCCAGTGTTACACGGAAGAAGAAAAGGGTAGCTACGAGTCTTTTAAGGGAATTCTAGGATTTCGATTTCGGTTGTATGTCACAGAACACGCTATCAATTGGGTATTATCTAGACGTCTAACTATGGTCATGTGGAAGGGACATCATACACTTCTCCGATGAGTCTTCGCATCTATCGGGAACTACCTCTACCATACCAGGTCGACCCCTGACTTTAGGACGGGATAGGCGGTATGAGGATGCCAAATCAATCCCTGTGATGAGTCGGAACATGTCCCATTTCTGACTCTATCACACCCTTCTATCCACGGTTATCGGAGATGAGGCCAACCCCTAGGTTCCTCCTTAATTCTCTTAAATCTTTGATATGAAGGTTGTCACCCCTCGATCAGCTACACACAGTAAATAAAAGACCAAAACCAACAGTTATTGATCTAAACAATCACCAATTGCAAATATGAAATCACGAACAGAAGTATATTTGAAATAACATGTTCTACGCACACAAACTACTCCCTAATCCTAGAATCGAAGTATCTACTCCATAAACGAAAGAGAAGAAACACAAAGCATGATTGAATTCATCATTACAATACAGAAGATGTATAGAAAATAAATTACAGTGCTCTTTGGTGTTGGGTTTTCCGAGCCGCAAAAACCGCTTTTTGCGTTGCGGAAACCTCGGAAGCCCCGGCCACGGATCCGTGCGAAGTATAAAATATAAAACTAACATGTATGTGTTTAATACCTTTAGATCTACTCTAGATCTACATGATAAGAAGTTACCCTCGATGCGACACCCTTCGCAAATCCCGCTTATCCAAAAGGTTTGCCGAAAATCGAGAGTGTCAAGTGCACACTCCTCTATTGGTATCCACACAAGCAATAGGTGGAGAAAAATACCTTAGAGTGTGTTAGCACCCTTTAGGAATTTCGGCCAAGGAGGTTGGGAGAGCTTGAGAGGGTGATCCAAGGAAGAAGATGAAGTTGTGTAACTCACAAAAAGAATTCACCATCTAATGGAAATAGTGGCCGACCACTTTTCTTAGGGGGGGGGGGGGGGGGTTAACTCCTCCAAGAGCCAATGGCTCTTGGTCTCCCTCATGAGTTGGCACCACTTCATAAGTCAATGATGATGTGGAGCATCATCATTGGCCGACCATGCCAAGTCATCATCATGACATGGCATTTGGTCAAGTCAAACTTGACCTTTCATCTTGCCTCTCAAGTCAAGTCAAACTTGACCTCTTATCTCCCATGGTTGATCAAATCCAACCATTTGATTCAAGTCAATTTAATTTAATGAATCTCTATTCATTAATTTAAATTGATTTGATGAATCAAATCTAAATTAGACTCATTCAACACTTGAATCAAATTGAGTCCAACTCAATTAGTCTAATTAGGATTACTCTTAATCCAATTTGGTTCATCCCATGAACCTAATCCTAATGGTTCATCATATGAACATAATCTCCATCTAATTTCCCTTAGTGTGTGACCCTATAGGTTCTTGTAACGTTGGCAATGTCCCTAAACCAATTTAGAAACATAAGCAATGAGCAGTATCCAACAACACATCATTGCTACCCAAGTTACAAGAATGTTGAGCTCCAACATCACCTTTGTGACTACTAATTGTGACTCTCACAATATGTGACAATGTCCATCGATCCTTGACATCTAGATTGACCAATTGAGGCATAGACCGTGTCATCCTCGGTACAATCTATATCTTGAACTCCAAGTAGACTCACTCTAATCAAATGAGCTCAATATCTCATATTGACTCATTTGGGCATGGCCATGCACTTCGTGCTCTCACTCTATCAAGAATATCGATGTCACCCCCGTCATATAGGAGGGATAGATCCCATCTACATCACTCACATCCCTCCACATAATTTGTTACATACCCAGTAATCGCCTTTATAGTCTACTCATTTACGGGTGACATTTGACGAAGCCAAAGTATGCAACTCCTTATGTAGGGAACCATGGCGACTTCAGGTCTAAGGACTAATAGTCATACTAATAGCCACATGAGAAAGTATATGACACTCATATAACGATCCATGATACTTTCTCATGGCGGGTCATTCAGTATACATTCTCCAATGCATACCCATGTGTCAACTTGATATCTCATATCCATGACTTGTGAGATCAAGTCATCGTGTTGACCTACATGCTAGTCTCTACGCATTAACATTGTCCCCAAATGTTAATACTCGACTAGGAATGATTAAGAGTAGTGTTCTCTATATCATCTCATTATCGATTCAACCAATCGATTGATATAGATAAGAACCTACTACTCAAGGACATTATTATATTTAGTTATTTGGCACCAATACAAGTAAATATAATAACCATGCCTTTATAAATAGGAATATGATACAATAAAGTCCATACAACAATCATCACATGATTGACTCTAGGGCTTTCACTAACAATCTCCCACTAGCACTAGTGCCAATCACCGTAGTATCTAATACCCAATAACCTAGTGTGACCATCATGCTTTTTCTGTGTCAAAGCCTTGGTCAAGGGATCTGCGATGTTAGCCTCTGTGGGTACTCTGTAAATCTTCACATCTCCTCTATCGATAATCTCTCGAATGAGATGGAAGCATCGTAGTATGTGTTTGGTCCGCTGGTGTGAGCGAGGTTCCTTAGCCTGTGCAATCATTCCATTGTTGTCACAATAGAGCTCTATAGGATCTGCAATGCTAGGAACCACCCCAAGCTCAGTAATGAACTTGCGGATCCAAACTGCCTCCTTTGCTGCCTCAGATGCAGCGATATACTCGGCTTCTGTTGTAGAATCAACAACTGTGTCCTGCTTCGAACTCTTCCAGCTCACAGCGCCACCATTCAAGCAAAACACGAACCCTGATTACAATCTATAATCATCCTGGTCAGTTTAGAAGCTGACATCGCTGTAACCCTTTACATCTAGCTCCTCATCGCCTCCAAATATCAAGAAATATTCTTTAGTCACTCTCAAGTACTTAAGAATATTCTTGACTGCTATCCAGTGACGCTCACCTGGATCTGACTGGTATCTACTCGTCATGCTCAAAGCATACGAGACATCAGGACGAGTACACAACATGACATACATGATAGATCCTATAGCAGATGCATAAGGGATCTGCTATAGGATCTGTAGCGAAGGAATGTCATTTCCAATGAGCAGTATGTCATCCACATAAAATACAAGGAAGACAACTGTATTCCCATTAACCCTTTTGTAGACACAGGGTTCATCTTCATTCTTGATAAAACCAAACTGTTTGATTGCATCATCGAATCGAAGATTCCAGCTCCGAGAGGCTTGCTTTAGCCCATAAATGGATCTCTCTATGCATACTTTCCCAAAGATGCATCAAGTGTTTCATCATAGTCAATACCATGAATCTTCTTGAAACCTTTAGCCACCAATCGGACCTTATAGGTATGCATAAGTCCATCCATGTCAGTCTTTCTCCTAAAGACCCACTTACACCCAATGGGTTTGACCCCTTCAGGTGGATCAACCAAAGTCTATACTTGGTTGGTGTACATGGATTCCATCTCGGATCTCATGGCCTCTAGCCATTTCTCAGAATCTGGGCTCATCACAGCTTCCTGATAGGAGGTAGGCTTATTCTCAATGAGCATAACATCATCATGGTCAGACAAGAGAAATGAGTATCTCTCAGGCTGATGATGTACCCTATCAGACCTTCGAAGAGGTAGGTCTACCTGAATAGGTGGTTGTTCCACAACTCATTGTGCAACAACCTCATCACCCACAACACTTTGTGGTTCCTGTTCAACCTCCATCAAGGCCTCAGTGCTATGGTCCTTATCTTGAATTTCTTCAAGATCGAACGTACTCCCACTAGTTTTTCTAGAAACAAAATCCCTTTCTAGAAAAACCCCAGTCTTTGCTATAAACACTTTGTGCTGACTGGGAATGTAGAAGTAATATCCCTTTGTATCCTTGGGATATCCAACAAAATAGCACCTATCAGATTTGGGTCCCAGTTTGTCTGAGACTTGACGTCGAACGTAAGCCTCACAATTCAAAATCCTCATGAAAGATATCTTGGGATTTCTCCCTGTCCATATCGTATATGGTGTCTTTATCACAGCCTTGGATGGTACACAGTTAAGGGTAAAGGCTGCTGTGTCTAAAGCATATCCCCAAAAGGATATACGAAGATCTGTGTGACTCATCATAGATCATACCATATCTAATAGGATATGATTCCTCCTTTAGGATACATCATTCCACTGTCGTGTTCCAGGAGGAGTGAGTTGGGATAGAATCCCACACTCAGCTAGATAGTCACGAAACTCATGGCTAAGGTATTCACCACCTCGATCTGATCGAAGTATCTTAATACTCTTGCCAAGCTGGTTTTGTACTTCATTCTTGAATTCTTTGAACTTTTCAAAGGATTCTGATTTATGTGTCATAAGATACACATAACCATATCTACTGAGTCATCAGTAAATGTAATGAAGTACCTGTAACCACCTCTAGCAGCAACATTGAAAGGACCACATACATCACTATGTATAAGTCCTAACAAATCTGTTGCTCTTTCGCTGTGTCCACTAAAGGGAGTCTTGTTCATCTTGCCTAAAAGGCAAGACTCGCATGTCTCATATGATTCAAAATCAAATGAGTCTAGTAGCACATCCTTATGGAGCTGAGATAAGCGACTCTCATTTATGTGACCTAAGCGACAATGCCAGAGATAGGTTTGGTTCAACTCATTTGACTTGAACCTCTTGGTACTTATTGTTAGTAATATATGAGAGATGTCCTAAGGCAATCGCCTTATGTATGAACCATTTATATGATAAATGAAGATTCACTATTTGAGTATACATGTTTAATGTATTTGATTGGATCTTAAACTCATTTACTGAATGTCCACGATGCGATTCACAGCATGAGAGAATTTGTGATTGGATCACAACTAGTGAGTATCTCTACATGTGTAATTGTGATGTATCGGAATTATCCCTAGTCGATGAATTGATGGATTTGGACACCATCAATTCTGTCGAGACTAGCACGAGGTATACTTCTTGGTGTATCCAAGCAGCTGATTCTCACTGGCTGGAGACATAGTGATGTCCGGAGTTGATCGTGGATGCTAGTTATGGTAACTAGTTCATTGGAGTGACCAGCCGTAAGACTTCATATGGTTCTCTGCATATATAGATATGTCAATGAAGTTCTTACTGTGGCTTAAGTGCGATGTTCCTTTGACTTGCGGTATTCAAGTCATCTTGATCATGGAGACTTATGCTTTGACATCTTAAGCAAACATCTCCGAGGAGATGTGGACCCGGGATGATTGGGTATAAGTCGAAATGATCGAAGGTGTTTGAATAGCCTATAAAGGATTCACCACTCCTTGCGAGGAGATGTATACCCATGGCCTCTCGTCGGATTGTTACTAAAGTCTTTGGCCAAAGCATTACATGTTTAGAGTAAGGTACTCTTCGATACATGTGGAGTAACTAGAATCCATAGGACGAGGAAATGATACTTGGGCTAGGTGTGACGTAGTCAGCCTAGTGGGGACTGACACTATAGACCATGTCCTGAACCAAGTGGGTATAAGATGAGTGAAGGGAATGGGGCACGATTCATTCTGAAGGGTTGCAGAAATAGTTACGGATCAACCGCTGATCTTTTTGGTTAATTGGGGATCATGATGTACTACTAGGTGCCACTCATGATCGTTCTATAATTAATGGTTAATTATAGACGGCCAACATAAACCGAGAACCTATTTGGTCACACGCTGACAACGAGCGTAATCCAAAGGATTTAAAACGAGCTTGAGAATGGGATTCTCGCAGAGAAACTAGGTTTGGTTGGACAAACATAAAGCGAGCATGAAATCGTTTCATGCAATGGAAGCATGGATGGGAAGACATAATGGATGAACCAAAATGGTTTGGTTCTAATCCAATGGAGGAGAATAAACCAAAGGGTTTGGTTTATTTTAAACGAATGAACCAAAAGTTGGTTCGGTTCGTTTTAACTTAAAATAAACCATCATGGTTTGGTTTATTTTAACTTATCTTAATGGAGCGGGTTAACGGGCCTAATGGTTATGATCCAATAACCATTAAGAGAATTAGTTCTCTATAAAAGAGGGCTTAATGGATAATTAAGCCCTAATCCACAACCCTAAGTTGCCGCCCACCTCTCCTTGGAGAAATTCGGAGCTAACTCTCCTCCTCCTTGCCGCCGCCCACCTTGAGGCTCCAACCGGCGTCCAGAAGGCTGCTTCCTTCCCCCTCGCCGGCGTCGAGCTGCTGCTGGTTAGTGCTCCGGTGATCTCCTTCAAGTTTGGCATCAAGGTGAGCTCTATCTCCCTTGGTTGGTCGGCGCTTATCTCCTCCACCAAGCTGTCCAGTTTTCTGGACAGCTTCTTCTCCTCTCGTCGGAGCGTCGTTTGGACGACGGTTAGTGCTCCGACAGCGGCTAACTTACCGGGGATTTGATCTCCGGTAATCCTCTGAGGTGGAGGACGAAGGATTCATCAAACGGTTGACGAATACCTCTCCGGAGAAGCGAGTTTTGAGAACTCGTTTTAGGATCCGAATTTGGATTCGGATCGTGATCATCTCTCGATCACGTCGTCTTCAACACGAGGCTAGTAACCAGTATGAAGACGAAGCTCGTGACTTAGCGAAGTCATCCTGAGGAGCTCGGCGTGGATACGGATAGAGACGATTCTTACGAGGATCGTTCCGGTTGATGCCGTTCCCGCTATACGTCATAGGAAAGGTATAACGTAGATAAATTTCCTTTTATTGCAAATTTTAATTTACGGTTATGTCTACACTTGTTGTAATATGCATGTGTGTGTTGTGTGTGTTGTAATAAATATAGATTTATTATTTTTAATTGCTTCCGCTGTGCTCATGTTTGCGAAACATGATCGAACACACACACGCTGCGGTGCCGGAAACCCAACACTTATGTTATAGATAGGGCTCTCTAAGTCTAGAAAGTAGAGTTCGTTCATTAGAGGTGCACTACAATAGAACATATCATTTAAATAAACTGAACAACATTTGTTCTTTATTATAAATGTAAATCCTTTCTTGTCCAAACAAGAAACCGAAATTATGTTTTTAGTCAAAGCAGACACATAACAACATTCATCTAATTCTAGTACTAGCCCAGAGGGCAGAGATAGATCATAAGTTCCTACAACAACAGCAGAAACCCTTGCTCCATTGCCTACTTGTAGGTCCACCTCGCCCTTTGTCAATGCCCTGCTATTTCTCAGCGCCTGCACATTGGTACAAATGTGAGATGCACATCCGGTATCAAATACCCATGATGAAGAAATAGATAGATTGACTTCTATAACATTTATACCTGAAGTAAAAGTCTCACTTCTTTTCTTCTTAAGATCTTCCAGGTAAGCTTTGCAGTTACGCTTCCAGTGTCCAGCTTCCTTGCAGTGGAAGCAAGCCCCTTCCTTGGCTACCCCTCCTTTGGGTTTAAGTTCTTTGCCTTTGCCCTTGGCTTGGGACTTTCCCTTACCTTTAGGCTTGCCCTTGCCTTTATTTTTGTGCACCATCAAAATGGTGTCATATTTTCCCTTCTTAAGGTTAAGCTCAGCAGTTCTCAACATGATGAGCATCTCAGGCAGTGACTTATCATTTTCATTCATGTTATAATTCATGACAAATTGATTATAGGCTTGTGGAAAAGATTGCAAGATCAGGTCAGTGGCCAGCTCTTGGCCAAGTGGGAATCCCAGCCTTTGTAGGTTTTCTACGTACCCAATCTTCTTGAGTACATATGGACCTACGGGAGTCCCATCTTGCATTTTGGACCCAAACAATGCCTTAGAGACTTCATATCTTTCATGCCTTGCTTGTCCTTGATATAGTTGACGAAGATGTCCAACCATATCATAAGCATTCATGATCTCGTGTTGCTTCTGAAGCTCAGAGTTCATGGTCGCGAACATTAGACATGACACATCTAATGCATCATCTTGATGCTTCTTGTAAGCATCTTTGTCAGCTCGCGAGACAGTGATAGGAGGTGCCTCCGGAATGGGCTGCTCTAGGACGTACAACTTCCTTTCTTGGGTGAGAACAATTCTCAGGTTCCTGTACCAATCCAGGAAATTTATTCCATTGAACTTGTCCTTCTCACAGACAGAACGCAGAGAGAGAGTGTTCGTGTTTGTCGACATAGTAATCTACAACATACAATGCAGAGAATTAATATTATATTTCTTTTATCATTTAATTAGGCCTTTAATCAAATGATGCTTCCACTGAATTATAGGAATTTTGTAGAATTGAGTTATGGATGTGGTCAAACCACATTACTAGATTCATACAAACTAGCTATAATTCTTGCGGGACAAGATCCACATCATACTAAGCCTTGAGTTAGCTTTGGCTAAATCGCCCAAGACTTAGTACGATCGGTGGGTAACACATTACCGATTACATCTCTATGCAACTCTTGTTTATAGGATCAAGATCCACATTTACAAAAGACCTTGAGTTAGCTTTGGCTAAATCACCCAAGATTTAGTGTAAATGCGATCTTATCCTATCTTTCCAACGATTGGAATATGCCTATAGTTCTACTCGATCCAATTGAGTTAACTAGTTTTACTCAATCTAATTGAGCTTACTCTAACCCAAGCCGTGATAGGCGGGACCAAGATTGTCCCTCCGCACCCTACCAAGATAATATGCGTTGCTCTGCTTTGGCAGATTCAACAACTACAAATGATCGAGGTAGTGATGGGTATCAAGGACCTGGTAGGCATTTACGAGTTGATTCGATTAAGATCTAATCTAATCGTAATGTTTATCATATACGCATTAAGGCCTTTATTATCCTATATTAGCATGCATCACATACATACATACATTATTCTAGCATGCATCATATACATACAAGAAAAGTATCCTAGCATGCATCATATACATACAAGCATTATTCTACTAGCATGCATCACATACATACAAGAAAAATCAAATATATATATATATATATATATATATATATATATATATATATATATATATATATATATATGTAGTCATGGCCCGACGACGATCTGCTCAAGCCAATGAGACGATCGCACGGTCAACCTAAGGCTCGCGGCTTCTCCAAGCGCTTCCTTTGACCGTCATGTGGCGTCGGCACCCTTCTCGTAACTTCTTCAAGTGGACTTTCCACCGCTCCATTTTGTACATTACAAATATGAAACTCGAGTTACATTCGAGTCTAAAACTATTTACAATTAGAATTTCAAAAGAAGAGGTACGCGAGCGCATATACACTATACAACACGCCTGACCACAAAAATGGCATACAACACATCATAATCCAATCAATTTGGGGTCATTGGGCCATGACAATCACAGAATTATACATAATTATAAATTATGTATTTTTACAAAAAAAATCTATAATTTTTCCTTTTTCAATTTTATGAGTCACCTCTCCGTAACAGTCCCGCTAAGCGGTTTCCGGGCACGATCGCGGGACAAGGCCCCTTTCGGGGATAGGGGCAGCACCCCTACTCACAAAATAAACTTTGCGAGTATCCCTACTACGATCTTACATCAACTTAAGTCGATGTCCCAAAAACCTAAAGCGAGAACTCACCGTTTCGGAGAGTTTTTCTCGGTGGTTGAAGCCGACAAGTGTCCCAACACTCGTTGCTTCGACTCTTCGAAAAAAATACCCAAAAATTCTATAAAAATAGGAAATTTACAAAAAAATAAAATTCTGTAATTTTTATATCTAATATAAAAACCATAAAAATGAAACACATACATGCTTCTCACGTGGCTCTGATACCACTGTTGGGTTTTTGAAAGCAAAACCGCTTTTGCGTTGCGAAACCTCGGAAGCCCGACCACGTATAAAATATAAAACTAACATGTATGTGTTTAATACCTTTAGATCTACTCTAGATCTACATGATAAGAAGTTACCCTCGATGCGACGCCCTTCACAAATCCCGCTCGTCCAAAAGGTTCGCCGGAACTCGAGAGTGTCAAGTGCACACTCCTCTATTGGTATCCACACAAGCAATAGGTGGAGAAAAATACCTTAGAGTGTGCTAGCACCCTTTAGGAATTTCGGCCAAGGAGGTTGGGAGAGCTTGAGAGGGTGATCCAAGGAAGAAGATGAAGTTGTGTAGCTCACAAAATGAATTCACCATCTAATGGAAATAAGCCAATGGCTCTTGGTATCCCTCATGAGGTGGCACCACTTGATAAGTCAATGATGATGTGGAGCATCATTATTGGCCGGCCATGCCAAGTCATCATCATGACATGGAATTTGGTCAAGTCAAACTTGACCTTTCATCTTGCCTCTCAAGTCAAGTCAAACTTGACCTCTTATCTCCCATGGTTGATCAAATCCAACCATTTGATTCAAGTCAATTTAATTTAATGAATCTCTATTCATTAATTTAAATTGATTTGATGAATCAAATCTAAATTAGACTCATTCAACACTTGAATCAAATTTAGTCCAACTCAATTAGTCTAATTAGGATTACTCTTAATCCAATTTGGTTCATCCCATGAACCTAATCCTAATGGTTCATCATATGAACCTAATCTCCATCTAATTGCCCTTAGTGTGTGACCCTATAAGTTCTTGTAACGTTGGCAATGTCCCTAAACCGATTTAGAAACATAAGCAATGAGCGGTATCTAGCAACACATCATTGCTACCCAAGTTACAAGAATGTTGAGCTCCAACATCACCTTTGTGACTACTAATTGTGACTCTCACAATATGTGACAATGTCCTTCTATCTTTGACATCTAGATTGACCAATTGAGGCATAGACCGTGTCATCCTCGGTACAATCTATATCTTGAACTCCAAGTAGACTCACTCTAATCAAATGAGCTCAATATCTCATATTGACTCATTTGGGCATAACCATGCATAGTGGTCTCACTCTATCAAGAATATCGATGTCACCCCGTCATATAGGAGGATAGATCCCATCTACATCACTCACATCCCTCGCATAATTTGTTACATACCCGATAATCGCCTTTATAGTCCCACCCATTTACGAATTTGGTTTAGCCAAAGTATGCAACTCCTTATGTAGGGAACCATGGTGACTTCAGGTCTAAGGACTAATAGTCATACTAATAGCCACATGAGAAAGTATATGACACTTATATAATGATCCATGATACTTTCTCATGGCGGGTCATTCAGTATACATTCTCCAATGCATACCCATGTGTCAACTTGATATCTCATATCCATGACTTCTGAGATCAAGTCATCGTGTTGACCTACATGCTAGTCTCTACGCATTAACATTGTCCCCGAATGTTAATACTCGACTAGGAATGATTAAGAGTAGTGTTCTCTATATCATCTCATTATCGATTCAACCAATCGATTGATATAGATAAGAACCTACTGCTCAAGGACATTATTATATTTAGTTATTTGACACCAATACAAGTAAATATAATAACCATGCCTTTATAAATAGGAATATGATACAATAAAGTCCATACAACAATCATCACATGATTGACTCTAGGGCTTTCACTAACATTTGATTCTTCTCTCCGGTGTTAGAGTGTAGAATTTGATCCTCGAGCGGCTTCCTTCCTCCCCATTGCGAGTTTTCGAAGCTTTTTAGGGTGTCAGAGTGATGTCCCGACTGTCGTGCCTCCCCCCTAGGGTTTGGGCGTAGCTTCCTTTATATAGACATTAGGTCGGATCTTGTCAAAACCTAGAAAATAACAAGATTGCATCGAAATTGTCCAGCGCCACATGACCGTGTGGATTCACACGGCCAGGTCGTGTGTGGCGCTGGGGTGCGAGCCGTGTGGATTCACAGGGCCAGGGTGTGTGTCCCTCTGTTCTAGCTGCCAAATGCCTTCTTTTCGCTCCAAAATTGAGCCATTTCCCCCCGTAGAATGATGTCCTACACACAAGAGTACAAAGAGTAGATCTCCGAACCAGAAAATAGAAAATGCATGCAAAATAATGTGAAATATGCAAGAATAAAATATAAATGCCACGAGATGTGAGTGAAAACTACTCCTAAAACCTTATATATTTTACTCACATCACTTTCCCCAGACTTAATTCTTTACTTGTCCTCAAGCAAACCTCAGTGGCATTAAATTTTAAAAAGCATTGTTCCATACTTAGCTTGTCGACTAGATTTATCAAGTGGTATTTGCAATCAAAGCAAACTATATATGTTCTAAAAATTCACTAAGTTAGCTTCTCGTGCACGTGCTAAGCGAATCTTCTTAGGGGATACTTGTTCCATGGTAAGTTAAGTCATCATCCTATAGCTTTCTTAAGGTCTCCGGCTCTTAGGCACTTACCTGTCCAAAGTGAGGGGCGTTCTCTTGATCTAGCACAAAGTCTCAAAGGCGTGCTTGATATTGAGAAAAATTGGTAGGTGTTTCCCCAGTAACCTAACTCGGTCTCAAAGGGGCACCTAACCATTTCCACCCACGACAACTGTTTTTTATCCCTCATAATCTTTTTCAATTTTTCTTACTCTCTTTTTTTATTCCCTTTTTTTTCTTTTTCCATTTTTTTTCTCTCTCTCTCTTGGGATTTTGATTTTTCCAAATGGTCTTTCATAATCCGAGCATCTCCAGTAACTAAAATGCTAAAGCTAAAGTCACCTATGGATTCCAAAGTACTAGACTACTGAGATGAATCATAACTAGGTACTTACTAGATTTTCCCTTTCAGAATGATCATCATGTGTAGGTGTAAAAATAAAACCTAACAAGTGTAATTCTAGAACATTCATTAGGGTAAATAAAATAAAATACCACGAAGTAAATGAAGTTAAGCTACCCATGGAAATAACTCATGAAAAAAACTTTAAAAATACTACTGAGGCAGCTTATAGATAGCAAGAACTAAGTGCTGAAAGAAACTAAACAACCTATGCATGAACAAATGAATGCTAACTAAAATGCAAATATCAGGAAAGAAACTACTGCTAGAAACAAACTAAATCAAAACATGGGGTACCCCCCCCCAGACTTAAGCGAAGCATACCTCTAATATGGTGGACGAGATGGAAAGTCTGGTAACCTCGGCATCTTGGGATCCTGGGAGAATATGTAGGATATTTGAGGCCGCTAGAGGGCGGGGGGTGAATAGCGTCGTGCTCGTTTGATAATGGAATTAGTTCGCGTGTTCGTCTACAATTTTGTTAGCGCAGCGGAATAACAATAATAATAATGATAACGAAATATACAACACGCAAACACAAATATTTAACGTGGTTCAGAACCGCACGGTTCCTACTCCATGGATCGGGCTCAAACGAGCCCTAGCGATGCCAATCACACACCACTAATAAACACTCCTTCTCGGAACAATTCGGAGGTGGAGAAACCTCGTACAATAGTTTATAACAATAAACTAAATACAACAAACAATTATAATGTAATACAATGCAATACGAGTAAAGAAAACACTTTACGAATGCCTTTGGATTTCTTGCTTTTGATTGCTTGAAGAATGACCTTAGAGACCCTGATTTGCAGCAACAAATCGCCCCAAGGATGCTCAAGAAACCATAGCTTTTTAATCCATCACGAGCTCCTTATAAAGCTTCAACCTGTGCTGGAAAAAGTCGATCAGTCGACTGATGTCACTGTTGTTATGAGACAACGGCTAGATCCATGCTGGATAAGTCCAACGGATCCACCATCAGTAGACTGATGATACCCATCAGTCGACTGATGGAGCTCCACTCGACTGCAGTCGAGTGAGACTCCATTCTGTGCCCGATTGACCACCGACCGATCATAAGATCGCCGATCGCCGAGCCCATCACCGATCGCCAACCTATGGCAATGATCGCTAGAGCAATTCTCATAGTCAAACCCTAGTTGACTCAGTCCAGTCGACTGCCACATGGCACCAGTCGACTGGCACACCTCAAACATGAGGTTTTAGCCCAAGTATGGTTCCCCCATACTTGCTAGACCACCCTTAGCCTATACCTAAGCCTTCTAGCCACCTCCATCAGCCTCACACCTCTCGGATCCCTCCAAGTCATCCATGACTTGTTCATCCATCGCGCTAGCCTTTAGGTGCTTCCATCGGCTATGTCATGCTAACGGTGTCTACACCGCCAAGGTACATTGGACTTACGCCGCCAAGACTCCGCTTGGACTTTACGCCGCCAACCATTGGACTTATGCTGCCAAGACTCCCGCTTGGACTTTACGCCGCTAATATCAAACCCCTTGGTCTTCTCAAATGCCAAGACTCAATCTTGGACTTTCCCTTGCCAACCCATGTTGGACTTTTCCTTGCCAACCAATGTTGGACTGCCAAGACCCATGCTTGGACTTCCCTTATGCCAAGCACTCAAGACTTGGACTTTCCCAAATGCCAAGTGTCCCACTTGGACTTTCAAAGTCAAGTACCCATGACTTGGACTTTACCTTGCCAAGACCCATGCTTGGACTTTCCCATAATCACATGGTCAATCCTAGTCAACCATCAAAGTCTCCCTCGCGTCAAACTCGAGTCTGGTCAATTATAACCTGGGTCGATTGTATAAACAATCTCCCCAAAACATTAACCAACATCAATGTCAAACATACTATGTCAAACATCAAAACATCACTCGAGTCAAACTCGAGTCTGGTCAATCGTGACCTGGGACGATTGCACCAACAATCTCCCCCTTTTTGATGTTTGACAAAACAAACCTTGAGTTAGGCCCCTAACTCAAATTCCCTTACCAATTTTCCAAATTGGTAATTTAATGTTCTCCCCCTTTTTGACATACATCAAAAAGGTTATCCCCCCAAGGAGGTCAATGTCTCATGTCCCAATGAGATCTTACAATCTTCCCCTTGGTAAAAAATACCTAGGATGCCTACCATCTTCCTAGTGATAAGTCTCATATCACTCAAGAGAGGCAATCCTATTTACTCTCCCAATTTCCAAATTGGGTCTCTCAAAAACACATCAATTTTCCCAATTGATGACATTCTCCCCATAACTTCTCCTCTTTAAGGAGAGAGACACATCCATCATCCCAAGATGGATACCTCCCCCTAAAGGCTTGCTCCCCCTTGACCATTGCACCAATAATGTCCTTGGGAAGTCCCTAAACCAATAGGAACTCTAAACCATCAAAAATAAGGTTAAAAGTTCAAACATGAACTCTCCCCTCCTTAAATTTGATACAAACCCCAAACAACTCTCCTAATCCATATCCAATGGATTTTCACCCTTTATAATGCTTCCCAAAGCATATCCTTGGGTTAGGAGTGGTTAGGGACCTTAACTGCAGCTGAACACGGGCTAAACAAATCCTATTTTCCCGAAATAAGCATTGGCAATGACTCACACTACTACCGATCACATCACTCACATCGATCGCGCCAAAGGCTGATCGATACAAAAATTTCAAATTTCAGTTATTAGAAAACGGATTTTGGAAAATCATAAATAAATATACATAATTCGAAAAATCATGAAATTTGATACGTATACTACCTATGACCAATACAATGGGTGAAAAATATTTGAAAATTATTTTACCCATAAAATATCGAAATTGATACAAAATTCAAAAGTGAAGAAAACTTCTAAGTTTTGGCTCACTTTGTATCAATCTCATCAATGGTGATTGCTATCAAAAGATAGACTTCACCAAGGTTTTCTAAAATGATTTTAAAATGTTTTCAAAACCTTATTTTGGATCATATTCCTTGGGCTCAATTTACATGACTTGTACACAAGCTTTCCCAATGATCCACCTTTGAATTAAGATGAGTTTTAGTTCATCTAGATGCAAAAACTATGCATCTTGAACTTAACTCATATCCTAGTATCTCTCATGTATCTAGGGTGTATAAATACACATACATGTCAATTGGATGTGAGATGTGGGTTTTGGTTCATTTAATCTAGGGTTTCATGCATTTTCTAAAGCAACCCTACTTGATTCCCTTATGAATGGGACTCCAAGTCATGCCATAGTCCTTAAATCAATTTTTTAATCAAGTTAATGCATGAAATGATCATGGCATAATGATAGCAAAATAAAAACATGGCCAATGATCATGATGTCATGGCATATGATTTAATCTAAAAACACATGACATTTAGTCCTTAATCCTAAAAATGAACATGACATATAAATGATAAAAATAAACATGATGTCATGGCATGTTATATGGCAAACAAAACATGGCAAATAAAATACATAGGTATACTAATACCTAAATTTTAATGTTAATTGCCATTTGATATAATTAATTATATTTTGTCATATTTCTACTAATCTCCCTAGTGTGCCAAAAACCCAAAATGACACACTAACCTCTAAACCTAAAATGTGTCAATTTGATTATTTTATCGAACTTCTCACATAATATTGGCACATCCTAAAATCTTTTAGGATTAAAATCAAAACACATTCCCAAGGTAACCATAACCTTGAAAATGACCTAAAGTGCCACCTTTATCATGGTTGAGTTAACTACCCATCCAATCAAGGTTGGCACACCCTAAACCCATTTAGCATGAATCAATCACGCTCTTAGGAACCCAAAATCGATTTGAGCTCCTAGGGTTAATTAGGTATTCCTTAGGGATAACCTCCCTAGATACCTTCCTAATGACCCTTCTAGGCTTATTTGCCTTGGTCATTTGGGTCTTACCTAGGTTGACTCTAGGGGTAACTCCCCTTACAACCTTCTTAGTGGCCACCCTAGGTTTCCTAGAAACTCTAGCCACTAGGCACAACCTTTGGTCAACCTTAGGGATGACTTCCCTATTGACCTTGGTCTTCCTAGATCTAGTTTGTGTTCCATAATCAAATGGAACACTATGATAAGCCACCTTAGGCTTAGGTTTGTGACCCAAACCATTCTTGCCCTTGGTTGACTTTTGTTTCTTGGGTCCTAGATGTTGACTTTGAGGTTTTGACCCTTGACTTTGACCATTAGACCCTTGCATTTGATTTTGCATAATCTTGAGGGTCCTTTCTAGTTTTTCAAGCCTTGACCTCAAGGCTTGGTTCTCTAATTCTAATTGCCCAATTTTAGAATTTTGATTTGACCTTTGGGTATGGGATTTCCTAGGTATATGCTTAGTCCACTTGGGATTCAAACCTAGGTGCTCTTGTATTTTCTTGATAGATTCCCTAGGTAAGGTATTTTTAGGGACATTAGTCCCAAATTTCTCCTTATTTCCTAAGTGGAAACTTTTAGCTCCTAAGCAAATATATTTATCTCTAGCATGCTTTTCATGGTGAATTGCAAGAGAATTAAAATTATTATCATGCTTCTTAACATTTAAATTAGAAGGAGCTTTATTTAAATATACCTTAGGGTTTGCCATAGCTCCCCCTACATATGATGCTCCATTTTGGGTCTTTTTGCTCCCCCTAGGACATTGATTCCTATAATGCCCTTTTGAATTGCACTTGAAACATATGATGTGCTCCTTACCTTTAGGTGTTGGGGAACCGACATCCTTGACTTTTGGTGCCGGTGGAGCTTTCCTAATCTTCTTTGGGCACTTGCTCTTATAGTGCACAAATTCCCTACACTCAAAACACATAATATTATTTTTATTTTGATTTACGGTGTTTGAGTTACCTAGGGTGGTTATGGTGATTGGAGTGGATTCTTCATTCCTCCCGGAGGTTGAAGTGACTTCTTGCTCTTGCTCCGGTGTTGAGGATGGTCTAATCTCCTCCCCCTCAATCCTTGAGGTGAAGGTCTCCTCCAATTCTACTTCCTCATCCTCCTTGGATGTTGATGGTCTCTCAACCTCCAAGTCCTCACTTCCTTGTGAGGATGATGGGCTTGCCTCTTCGGTCCCTTCCTCTTGAACCGGTGATGAACCTTCATGGAGCTTGGCCAAATTGCTCCAAAGCTCTTTAGCATCCATGCACTCACTTAGGCTACACAAGAAGTCATTAGGAATTAAATAGAAAATGAATTTGATTACTTTCTTATTTTTCTCGAATCTTTGGAGTTGATCTTGTTAGTATGAGCCCTTAGTGCCAATTATGAGATGATTGGTGAGGGAGACTTTTGTATTATATTCTTGCATTAATAAAGGCAAAGATTGATTATTATATTTCTTTATGCGTGTGCTAGCTAAATAAATATAATAATGCCCATGAATAGTAGGTTGTTATCTACAGTATATCAATTGATAGAATTGATTATGAGAAGCTGTAGAGAACACTATTCTTAAATATTCCTAGTCGAGTATTGTATTAATAGACAAGAGCTATATTGATACATTGAGACTAGTATGTAGGTCAATGGATGACTTGATCTCACAAGTCATGGATATGTGATATCACATTGATACATGGGTATATATATTGGAGACTATATATACTGAATTGACCCACCATGAGAAAGTATCATGGATCGTTATATGAGTGTCATATACTTTCTCATGTGACTATTGGTATGAATAGTCCTTAGACCTGAAGTCACTACGGTTCCCTACATAAGGAGTTATGTACTTTGGTATCGTCTAACGTCACACCGTAATTGGGTGACTATAACGGCGATCACTGAGTATGTAACGAATTATGTGGAGGGATGTGTGTGATGTAGATGGGATCTATCCCTCCCATATGACGGGAGTGATATCTTTGGCCTCTTGATAGAGTAGGACCACGAAATGCATGGTCATGATCAAATGAGTCAATATGAGATATTGAGCTCATTTGTTTGAGTGAGTCTACTTGGGGATGAAGAAACATAAAGATTGATAAGAGGGTGACATGGTCTATGCCTCATTGATTGATCTGAGATATCAAGGATAGAAGGACACTGTCATATGATAATAGTCACGGAAGAGGTTGTCGGATCTCTCGACATTCTCATCACTTGGGTAGCAATGATGTATTGCTAGATGCCGCTCATTGCTTATGTATCTAAAATGGTTTGGATACATTGCCAACGTTATGAGAGCCTATAGGGTCACACACAAAGAACATATTATTTTGAAGAGGAAATCATTTTGGTTTGACTAAAATGAATTATTAGTTAATTGGATTAACTAGAATGAGTAAGACTCATTACTTGGCTAAATTTGAGTTGGACTCAAATTGGTTTATGTTGAGTTAGACTCAAGTCAAACCAAGAGAAGAAGGCTAAAATGAATAATACACGAATTAATAAATGGGGTTTTAAATGGGATTTAAAACTCATTAATGTTCATTTAAGGAGCATTAATTGATTTCCTTTCTTTTACCATGGAGAATAAGGAAGTGCATTTAATGTCTCATTAAGGTGTATTATTGTTGCTTCTTCTTCTTCAAAGTGGACAATGAAAAAAATACAATCTGATTTTTTTTCGTTCACACAAGAGGGCCAAGTATAGAGTGGACAAGTGAGACCTTGGAGTGGTTGCTAGCACAACCGAAAGGGCTTACCTCTTCCCTCCAAGATCGTGTGTGTGTGCACCGTAGAGGCGTGGACATTCTGACCACGCTGAGATCCGCAAGTGTTGCTGACTGGAATTCGAAGGGCACGCTTCAAAGGTAATCTCGATTCCTATAGGATAGAATCGATAATTGAAACGAGTATATTTTTTTTGCTTGGATCTTTGGAGGGATCCAATGTTTTCTGCTGCGAATTTTGTTTATCGCTCGGGATCCCTACAGATCTTCACTCCATTTCTTCTTCTTGAGGAAACCACCCCTTGGTCCTTTTGGATACTCAAATCCTTCCATTAATATGGACCACTCCTCAAGGTCTCTCATCATCAAGAAATTTTCAATTCTCGCCTTCCAAGAATTGAAGCCTTCTCGTCCATAGAAGCATAGGGAATTGGGGTGTTGATATCCCATCCCAATTGTTCTTGAAGCTCCATCTTATCTTCACCCTCTAGCGCCTTTGCTTTAGCTCCCGGTGGTTAGTTCGTAGAAGAGCCCCGGGCTCTGATACAGAATGTAGGATATTTGAGGCCGCTAGAGGGGGGTGAATAGCGTCGCGCTCGTTCGATAATGGAATTCGTTCGTGTGTTCATCTACAATTTCGTTAGCACAGCGGAATAACAATAATAATAATGATAACGAAATATACAACATGCAAACACAAATATTTAACGTGGTTCGACCCGCATTTGCGCAGCAATAATGTAACTGAACGAGAGCCCTAGCGATGCCAATCACACACCACTAATAAACACTCCTTCTCGGAACAATCCAGAGGTGGAGAAACCTCGTACAATAGTTTATAACAATAAACTAAATACAACAAGCAATTATAATGAAATACAATGCAATACAAGTAAAGAAAACACTTTACGAATGCCTTTGGATTGCTTGCTTTTGATTGCTTGAAGAATGACCTTGGAGACCCTGATTTGCAACAACAAATCACCCCAAGGATGCTCAAGAAACCATAGCTTTTAACTCCATCATGAGCTCCTTATAAAGCTTCAACCTGTGTTGGAAAAAGTCGATCAGTCGACTGATCAGGACCATCAGTCGACTGATGTCACTGTTGTCATGAGATAACGGCTAGATCCATGCTGGATAAGTCCAATGGATCCACCATTAGTCGACTGATGATACCCATCAGTCGACTGATGGAGCTCCACTCATCGCAATGGTGAGACTCCATTCGCGGCCCAATTTCATGAGCACCGATCGATCATAAGATCTGACCATCGAGCCCATCACGATCACAACCTATGGCAGTTGACTGTTAGAGTAATTCTCGCAGTCAAACCCTAGTTGACTCAGTCCAGTCGACTGCCACATGACACCAGTCGACTGGCACACCTCAAACATGAGGTTTTAGCCCAAGTATGGTTCCCCCATACTTACTAGACCACCCTTAGCCTAGACCTAAGCCTTCTAGCCACCTCCATCAACCTCACGCCTCTCGGATCCCTCCAAGTCATCCATGACTTGTTCATCCATCGCGCCTGTGTGTCGTATCTTCACTTCTATTTTCTAGTTGTAAAATAGATTTAGACTCGAATGTAACTCGAGTATTCTCATTTTGTAATGTACAAAATAAATAAGCAATGAAAGTCCATTGAAGGTGGATGTTACAAGGACGATGCTGACAACACATGCTGACCAAAGGAAGCGCTTGGAGAAGATGCTATCCCTAGGGTAACCAATCGATTTTCTCATTGGCTTGAGAAATCGTAGAATAAGGGCCATAACCATGTCACGTTTAGTGTATATGTGATATATTTTGTGTGTATGTGATGCATGCTAGATAATCTATTATCTTAAAATTAAGTCAAATGAATATGCCTACCAAAGTTTGGTACTCATAAACTACCTCGATCATTTGTGTTGGGTTTGCCAAAGCAAAACAGCGCATTTTATCTTGGTAGAGTGCGAGAGGACAATTGTGATGTCCCGCTATCAAACTTTGGATGAGACTTCACTAAGTGTCTCAATTAGATTGAGAAATACTTAGAGGCATTTCCTAATAGTTAGGAGACACGGATAAGAGAACATTTATACTAAGTCTTGGGTGATTAGCCAAAGCTAACTCAAGATGATGTATAATGTGAATCTTGATCCTTTATTCCAAGAGTTGCATACAATGCAATTGGTAAAATGTTACCTACCTAGTGATACTAAATCTTGGGTGATTAGCCAAAGCTAACTCAAGGTGAGGTATGATGTGGATCTTGTCCCACATGAACTTGAAGCTCAATAGAACTAGTATGACTAGCTCCTATTGAAGCTAAGGGAATCAGTGGGAGTCTCATTTAATTAAAGGCCTAATTAAATGATTTCAGATATAATACTCATTTCTGCATATCATTTCTGTTGTAGATTACTATGTCTTCAAATACGACAAATACCCTCTCTCTGCGATCAGTCCTTGAGAAGGACAAGCTCAATGGAGCAAACTTCATTGACTGGTTCAGAAATTTGAGAATAGTTCTCAAACAGGAGCGGAAACTCTATGTCCTAGAGCAACCCATTTCTGAACCACCCGCCAATAATGCTACTCGTGCAAATAAGGATGCATACAAGAAGCATCAAGATGATGCATTAGATGCATCATGCCTTATGCTTGCAACCATGAACTCTGAGCTTCAGAAGCAACATGAGAACATGGATGCCTTCGATATGGTTGCACACTTGAAGCAACTATATCAAGGGCAGGCGAGGCACGAGAGATCTAAGGTATCTATGGCATTATTTTCATGCAAAATGCAAGAAGGAACACCCGTAGGAACTCATGTACTCAAGATGATTGGGTATGGTGAGAATCTTGAAAGATTGGGGTTTCCTTTAGGCCAAGAGTTGGCCACTGACCTTATTCTATATTCGCTGCCTAGAGGCTTTAGTCAATTTGTCATGAATTATTACATGAGCGAAATTGACAAACCATTGTCTGAGCTCTTAAGCATGTTGAGAACTGCTGAGAGTAATCTTAAGAAGATGCAACCTGGTACTAATGATGTACTTATGGTTAAAAAGGCCAAGGGTAAGAAAAAGTCTAAAGGCAAGGGTAAGACCCAGAATAAAGATAAGAACAAAGCATTGAAGCCTAAAGGGGGGGTTGCCAAGGAAGGGACTTGCTTCCACTACAAGGAAGCTGGACATTGGAAGAGGAACTGCAAAAAGTACCTCGAGGAAGTTTAGAAGAAGAAAAAAAGTGAGACTTCCACTTCAGGTATACATGTTATAGAAGTCAATCTATCTATTTCTTCCTCATGGGTATTGGATATCGGTTGTGCTTCTCACATTTGTACCAATGTGCAGGGCTTGAGAAGAAGTAGATCTTTGACAAAAGGAGAAGTGGACCTACGTGTTAGGAATGGCGCAAGAGTTGCTGCTATAGATGTAGGAACATATTCCTTATCATTACCCAATGGTTTAATTCTAGAACTTGAAGAGTGTTATTTCGTACCTGCAATAACTAAGAACATTATGTCTATATCTTGTTTGGACAAGAAAGGTTTTTCATTTATAATTAAGGACAAGTGTTGTTCTGTATATTTAAATGAAATGTTCTATTGCAGTGCACACTTGATGAATGGACTCTATGTTCTAGACCTCGAAAACCCAGTCTATAACATAAATACCAAACGATTCAAATCTAATCATTTGAATCAAACATATCTTTGGCATTGTCGCTTGGGTCACATAAATGAGAGTTGCATAGCCCAACTCCATAAGGATGGATTACTGGACTCATTTGATTTTGAATCATATGAGGTATGTGAATCTTGTCTTTTAGGCAAGATAACCAAGACTCCATTTAGTGGACAAGGCGAACGAGCGACAGATTTGTTAGGCCTCATACATAGTGATATATGCGATCCTTTCAAAGTCACAGCCAGAGGAGGTTATCAGTACTTCATCACATTACTGATGATTTCAGTAGATATGGATATGTGTATCTTATGAGACACAAATCAGAATCCTTTGAAAAGTTCAAAGAATTCAAGAATGAAGTACAGAACCAACTTGGTAAGAGTATTAAGATGCTTCGATCAGATCGAGGTGGGGAATACCTAAGCCAAGAGTTTAGTGACTATCTAGTTGAGTGTGGGATAAGATCTCAGCTCACTCCACCTGGAACACCACAGTTGAATGGTGTATCTGAGAGGAGAAATCGTACTCTATTAGATATGGTACGATCAATGATAAGTCATACAGAACTTCCTCCTTCCTTCTGGGGATATGCTCTAGAGACCGCCGCTTTCACACTTAACCGTGTTCCTTCTAAGGCAGTCATAAAGACACCATATGAGATATGGACTGGGAAGAGTCCCAAGATGTCTTTTATGAAGATTTGGGGTTGTGAGGCTTACGTACGACGTCAAGTATCAGATAAACTAGGCCCCAAATCAGATAGATGCTATTTCGTTGGATATCCCAAGGAAACTAAGGGATATTACTTTTACAACCCCACACAAGGCAAAGTGTTTGTTGCCAGAAATGGTGTTTTTCTAGAAAGGGAATTTATTTCTAGAAAAATAAGTGGGAGTAAAATTGATCTTGAAGAAGTTCAAGATACACAAAATAACACTGATACCTTAATGGAACAAGAACAGTCATCACAAGGAGTTGTGATACAACCTGTTTAGGTAGACCAAGCTCTGCACAGGTCTGATAGGATACGTCATCAACCTGAGAGATATTCTTTTCTCTTGGATGATAACGATGGTATCATCCTTGATGAGCCGACATCCTATCAGGAAGCTATAATGAGCCCAAATTCTGAGAAATGGCTCGAGGCCATGAGATCCGAAATAGAATCCATGTACACTAACCAAGTCTGGACTTTGGTTGATCCACCTGAAGGGGTCAAACCCATTGGGTGTAAGTGGGTCTTTAGGAGAAAGACTGACATGGAAGGTAATGTGCATACCTATAAAGGGCGATTGGTAGCAAAAGGATTCAAGCAGATTCATGGTATTGACTATGATGAAACCTTTTCTCCAGTTGCGATGCTCAAATCCATTCGGATCATGCTTGCTATTGCAGCTTACTATGATTATGAGATCTGGCAGATGGATGTCAAAACAGCATTTCTTAATGGAAATCTACTCGAGGATGTGTATATGACACAACCTGAGGGTTTTGTCGATCCAAAGGATGCTGGAAAGGTTTGTAAGTTGCATAGGTCCATTTATGGTTTAAAGCAAGCTTCTAGAAGCTGGAATCTTCGTTTCGATAATGCGATCAAAACATTTGGTTTCATTAAGAACGAAGATGAACCTTGTGTCTACAAGAAGGTTAGTTGGAGCTCAAATTATTTTCCTCATATTGTATGTAGATGACATACTGCTCATTGGAAATGATATCCCTATGCTGCAGTCTGTGAAGACTTGGCTTGGGAATTGTTTTTCAATGAAAGACTTAGGTGAAGCAACCTATATTCTAGGCATCAAGATCTATAGAGATAGATCTAAGAGATTGCTTGGCTTGAGTCAGAGTACATATGTGGACAAGGTGCTTAAGCATTTTTCCATGCAGAATTCCAAGAAGGGGTTTTTGCCAATTTCACATGGTATGAGTCTTTCGAAGACTCAATCTCCCTCTTCTAAGGAGGAGAGAGATCGCATGGATCAGATCCCTTATGCATCAGCTATAGGATCTATCATGTACGCCATGATTTGTACTCGCCCCGATGTCTCGTATGCTTTAAGCATGACGAGCAGGTATCACTCAGATCTTGGAGTGGTTGCTAGCACAACCGAAAGGGCTTACCTCTTCCCTCCAAGATCGTGTGTGTGTGCATCGTAGAGGCGTGGACATTCTGACCACGCTGAGATCCGCAAGTGTTGCTGACTGGAATTTGAAGGGCACGCTTCAAAGGTAATCTCGATTCCTATAGGATAGAATCGATAATTGAAACGAGTATATTTTTTTTGCTTGGATCTTTGGAGGGATCCTATGTTTTCCGCTGCGAATTTTGTTTATCTCTCGGGATCCCTACAGATCTTCACTCCATTTCTTCTTCTTGAGGAAACCACCCCTTGGTCCTTTTGGATACTCAAATCCTTCCATTAATATGGACCACTCCTCAAGGTCTCTCATCATCAATAAATTTTCAATTCTCGCCTTCCAAGAATTGAAGCCTTCTCGTCTATAGAAGGCATAGGGAATTAGGGTGTTGATATCCCATCCCAATTGTTCTTGAAGCTCCATCTTATCTTCACCCTCTAGCGCCTTTGCTTTAACTCCCGGCGGTTAGTTCGTAGAAGAGCCCCGGGCTCTGATACCAAATGTAGGATATTTGAGGCCGCTAGAGGGGGGGGTGAATAGCGTCGCGCTCGTTCGATAATGGAATTCGTTCTTGTGTTCGTCTACAATTTCATTAGCAAAGCGGAATAACAATAATAATAATGATAACGAAATATACAACACGCAAACACAAATATTTAACGTGGTTCGGAACTGCACGGCTCCTACTCCACGGATCGGGCTCAAACAAGCCCTAGCGATGTCAATCACACACCACTAATAAACACTCCTTCTTGGAACAATCCGGAGGCAAAGAAACCTCGTACAATAGTTTATAACAATAAACTAAATACAACAAGCAATTATAATGAAATACAATGCAATACAAGTAAAGAAAACACTTTACGAATGCCTTTGGATTGCTTGCTTTTGATTGCTTGAAGAATGACCTTGGAGACCCTGATTTACAGCAACAAATCGCCCCAAGGATGCTCAAGAAACCATAGCTTTTTCCTCCATCACGAGCTCCTTATAAAGCTTCAACGTCTTTGGAAAAAGTCGACGGTGATCGGGACCATCGATCGTGATCGATCGATGTCACTGTTGTCGTGAGACAACGGCTAGATCCATGCTGGATAAGTCCAACGGATCCACCATCAGTCGACTGATGATACCCATCAGTCGACTGATGGAGCTCCACTCGACTGCAGTCGAGTGAGACTCCATTCTGTGCCCGATTTCATGAGCACCAGTCGACTGATCATAAGATCAGTCGACTGCTGAGCCCATCAGTCGACTGTCAACCTATGGCAGTCGACTGCTAGAGCAATTCTCGCAGTCAAACCCTAGTTGACTCAGTCCAGTCGACTGCCACATGACACCAGTCGACTGGCACACCTCAAACATGAGGTTTTAGCCCAAGTATGGTTCCCCCATACTTACTAGACCACCCTTAGCCTAGACCTAAGCCTTCAAGCCACCTCCATCAGTCTCACGCCTCTCGGATCCCTCCAAGTCATCCATGACTTGTTCATCCATCGCGCTAGCCTTCAGGTGCTTCCATCGGCTATGTCATGCTAATAGTGTCTACACCACCAAGGCACATTGGACTTACGCCTCCAAGACTCCGCTTGGACTTTACGTCGCCAACCATTCGACTTATGCTGCCAAGACTCCCGCTTGGACTTTACGCCGCCAATATCAAACCCCTTGGTCTTCTCAAATGCCAAGACTCAATCTTGGACTTTCCCTTGCCAACTCTTGTTGGACTTTTCCTTGCTAACCAATGTTGGACTTTCAATTTGCCAAGACCCATGCTTGGACTTCCCTTGTGCCAAGCACTCAAGTCTTGGACTTTCCCAAATGTCAAGTGTCCCACTTGGACTTTCCATGCCAAGTACCCATGACTTGGACTTTACCTTGCCAAGACCCATGCTTGGACTTTCCCATAATCACATGGTCAACCCTAGTCAACCATTAAAGTCTCCCTCGAGTCAAACTCGAGTCTAGTCAATTATAACCTGGGTCGATTGTATAAACAATCTCCCCAAAACATTAACCAACATCAATGTCAAACATACTATGTCAAACATCAAAACATCACTCGAGTCAAACTCGAGTCTGGTCAATCGTGACTTGGGCCGATTGCACCAACAGAATATGGTGCTGAGCTACTGATGCCACATGTACATGTGGTCGATCTGAGAGCTGGTGGATGCAGCGGTTGTTCTGTGCTCCTCCTCCCTAGCCCACTCTGCCTGCTGGGCACGCATGTGCTGCCTGATCTCCCGATGATAGGCAACCTCCTCCTAGAAGTATATATGGGCCTCGTCGTAGAACTCCTCGACCCACTGAAAGTGCTCTTGTATGCCATGAAACTCCGCCTGCATGTAAGAGTTGTGCTCCTCCCATCGCTGCCCCTGTGTCTAATGCTCAGCGTATATGTTGTCTGTTGGTGCAATCGGCCCAGGTCACGATTGACCGAACTTGAGTTTGACTCAAACTGTATTTTAATGTTAGATAAAACGTATGACATGGGATTGTCATGGGAAGTCCAACATGGGTTGGCTACGTAAATCCAAGTGTGTAGCCTTGGTTGTGAAAAGTCCAAGCATGGGGCTTGGTGTGGGAAGTCTTGAGGACTTAGCAAATTCACTAGGCTCGGGGTCCTTGAGTCGATGAAGGATGGCATTGCGAAGCCGTGTGTTTGGTGCATCTGAGGGACCGTCGGACGGGGAGCGAATGGAATGAGGCCCAAGGGAAGCAGACTTCGAGGGCAAGAGATGCGAAGGATGGCATTGCGAAGTCATGCGCTTGGTGCATCCGAGGGACGTAGGCCGAGGGAAGAGAGCTTCGGTGGAAACTCCATGAGAGGATGAGGTGGACTTGGCCAAGTGGCTAAGACGAAGTCTCGGATGCTCAAAAATTTTGGTGTTTTAGGTTTTACCCAACATCAGTCAACTGTTATAGGTGTCAGCCGACTGCTCTAGGTCGATTGGACTCGATCGGTGTTCGACTGACCTGGTTCTAGCCGAACAGTCAACTGCCAAGGGATGGTAGTCGACTACAGACACTATCAGTCGACTGCCAAGGGATGGTAGTCGACTGATTGGGGTGAATTCGGGCACAGAAGCCTTTCCAGTCAAGTGATCACGGCGATCACCAGATTGATGGGATCATCAGTCGACTGATGGGCATGATCAGTTGACTGATGATGGATCCGTTGGAATTTGGCCAGTGTGGATCAAGTCATTGTGAGACAATGTCTACAGGAGCAGTCGACTGATGGTCACGATCAGTGGATTGATGGGTGCGGAATCAGCTCGATGCAGGTTATAAATGGAGCTCGAGATTGAGGATTTCGTCAAGACTTTTTGGGAGATTTTGGAGGAGAATTGCTGCTGCATTCCAGTCCTTCAAGAGCCAAACCAAAGCAAGCAACAAGAAAAAGTGATCAAAGCCATTTGTGTAAAGTTTTCTTTTGTATTGTCTTTGTATTTGCTTGTACTTTTGTATTACATTGTAATTGCTTGTACGAGGTTTTTCCACCTCCGACGTGTTGTCGAGGAGTTTTGTTTGTGTCGTGCGCATAACAAGAGCTCATTGAGCTCGCCCCGTGGAGTAGGAACCCTAAGGTTCCAAACCACATATATCATTGTGTTTGTGCGTGTGGTGTATTCTTGTATTCGTTTTATTATCATTCTGCTACGCATTAACGAATATTGTAGACGAGCATGCAACGAACGGACGATTTCCATCATCGTACACGATTTGGGCTATTCACCCTCCTCTAGCCGACCACCGATCCTCCAACATTGTCGAGGGTCGATCAAAACTCTGAGAAGGCATAGCCAGTTGTACTTGTATCCTGCTCAAAAGTAGAATAAGGTGGTGTTTGGGAAATCCAGATCGTGACATTCACAACATCACGGGCGAAATACTTCGCACAACCACAGTGGAAACAACAAAAAACAAACTAGATTCCTCCAAAGATCCATGCAATACGTATAAATCAATTAACCTACTTTGTCTAGATCTTATCTAGAAAAAAAAGTATACCTTTGTTGCGAAGCCCTTCACAATCCTGCTAGCCAAACGCAGCCGAATCTCAATACGGTAAGGACAACCATATCTCTAAGGTATCCACACGAATGCTATCTTGGAGATGGAGATAACACCTTTGGTTGTGCTAGCAACCACACTATGGCTCTTCACACAAGACCTTTTCAAAGAAGAAGGGATAAGGAGAAAAATATATGGATGCAAAGCACAAATGGGATACTTAGCTAAAATGAGATCACATGCACAAACAAGAGATCACCATTCTCCTTCTCGTTAAGGAGACTTCTCAAATCCCCTTTTTATGATCCATTAATCCCATTTTTTTTCATTAACGTTGAGAATACTCCTCAACTCCCAATTGCATGCCATCAATTTGCATGCAATGTTAATGAGTCCATTTATTTGCATGTAAAATTGAGAAAACTTCTCAAATTCCATTTGCATGCATTAATCCCATTTGCATGAGTTAATCCATTTGTATGCATTAATTCATTTGCATTCAATAAACCATTTTGCATGCAATGTTTGGAATAATTCTCATTTCTTGCATTAATCCCTTTGCATGCAACATTAAGCATTAAATCTCATTTCATGGATTAATCCATTTGCATGCAACAACTCCCATTTGCATGCATGATTAATCATCATTAATCATGCTAACCTTCTTCAATTGGTTTCACTTGAGTCTAACTCAAATTAAATCAATTTGAGTCCAACTCAAGTTTGGCCAAGCAATGAGTCTAACTCATTCTAGTCCATTCAATTAACTAATGATTCATTTAGTCAAACTAAAATGATCCTATCTCCAAAATAACATGTTCTTTGTGTGTGACCCAATAGGTTCTTGCAACATTGACAATGTTTCTAAAAATCTTTTTAGAAACATTAGCAATGAGTGGCATCTAGCAATGCATCATTTCTACCCAAGCGGAAAGAATGTCGAGATCCGACATAACCTTACAGTGACTACTATATTGTAAAACCTTGTCCTTCTATCCTCGATATCTAGATTGATCAATGAGGCATAGACCATGTCATTCTCTTATCAATTTTTATGTTTCTTGATCCCCAAGTAGACTCACTCAAACTTATATTGACTCATTTGAGCATGGTCATGCATTTCGTGGTCCTACTCTACAAGAGGCCTAAAGATATCACTCCCATCATATGGGAGGGATAAATTCCATCTACATCACTCATATCCCTCCGCATAATTTGTTACATATCCAGTGATCACCTTTATAGTCTACCCTGTTATGGGTGATGTTTGACGATACCAAAGTACATAACTCCTTATGTAGGGAACTGTAGTGATTTCAGGTCTAAGGACTATTCATACTAATAGTCACATGAGAAAATTTATGACACTCATATAACGATCCATGAAACTTTCTCATGGCGGGTCAATTCAGTATATAGTCTTCTCCAATATATATACCCATGTGTTAATGTGATATCACATATCCATGACTTGTGAGATCAAGCCATCCATTGACCTACATGCTAGTCTCAATGTATCAATATATCCCTTTTTCTATTAATACAATACTTGACTAGGAATGTTTAAGTATAGTCTTCTCTACATCTTCTCATTATCAATTCTACCAATTGATATACTGTAGATTAGAACCTACTATTCAAGGGCATTATTATATTTATTTGGATGGCACACGCATAAAGTAAATATAATAATCAATCTTTATCTATTCTTAATGAAATATGATACATATGATCCCTAATCAATCATCTCATGATTGACACTAAAGGCTGACACTAACAGTGGTGGTGCAGATGTAGGCTCATGTCGACGTGGACTAGGTGGGCTCCTATACATGTGTGGACTAGAGGGGGAGTGATGCACAGGGGGAGAGATGTGTGCCGAAGTGGAGCATCCCTCATATGGTGGGGACTCCACTATCAGGTCCAAATGCCAGTTGGCACATGTGATGATGGTGGTACGATCGGGGTCGGGGAGGCTAAGGGATGATAAGTTTTTTCTTATAAAGAACAAGGAGTGTCCCTCTCTCGCGATCATTTTCATTTCCATACACACTCCTAGGTCGATCCTAGGGTTCCCCTCTACTCTGTCTAGTGTAGTGTAGTCGTACCCCATCCTATGGCAAATGTGGGTGATTAGTCCCCCCAAGATAATCTCTCCTCTCGCTGCTTTGTTCATTTTCACTAGATGTCTAATGAAATGGGACCCTACATCGATACTACTCCTTTCTTGTAGCATGTCCCATAGACAAAGCAGCTCACTCGCCCTCACTACACCATCACTCTCTCCTCTTCCAAAGATGGTGCTTGCTATGACCCTATGAAGATACCGGAAGATTGGGTTTTGGAGGAGCGAGGCTTTGGCCCTAGAGGGATCATAATTATGTTCCCCCGTTAAGTCAGACCAAAAGATCCGCTCATTGAACCCATTAGGAGTCCTCTGCTCTCCTTTACTAGCCAATCCAAAACAATTATTCCATTGGTGTAAAGTTCACTCGTGCTCGATATTTAATAACCTAAATGTGATCCTTCCCTCGTCGCTCTCTCTTCCCATTAGAATCTCTGCTTCTAAAGAACTCAAAAATTCTAAAACTATCCTAGGGTATGTTGAGTGTCTTATTCCCATGATCTCTCCCCACCCCATTTTTGCAAATAGGGCATGAACATCACCCAACAAGCCTAGGGTTTCTAGGAGTTCTTCATCTAAAAATCTAGTTGCAGTGATTTTACGAGTAGAAAGCACATTATATCTATCTCTATGCTATTATTGCGAAAAATAAGGGTTGGAAGAGCGTCACCTTCCTCCGGAGCTTATGGGGCATCTCTTCTCCTTCCTCTTCGCTCCGAGGTAGCAGATCGGGGCGGCACTTGCCTTGTCCTTCTCATCCTTGCTTCTATTGGGCTTCCTTGAGGGTTGGAGATGTTGGTGCAGTATGCACCTAAGTCGAACCTGAGTTTTGATTATAGTAAACGATAAAAAGTTATGCTCATATTGTTTTCTCACGAGCTAAATCGAGTGTGCAGAAAAGTGCCAACACTGGAGTTGAAGGCTAGCGACACCCGGAGGAAGCTTGGTGGTCGGGCGACACTCGAGTGATTTCGGAGGGAGCCGAAGGAATCGAGTGGAAGGCCGGAAGCAAAAGTGACATAGTAAGTATCAAGGTAAGCTCGTGTGTATGCAAGAGTAAGTGAGGTCGTATCCTCTTTACGGAGATGATCTTAAGCATAGATCCGAACAAAGACATCCTATAGGTGGTCTAGGTCGAGATCGGACGGTCGGAGGTCATCGAAATAATGTTTTTGTTAAGCTAATTTTGCCTTGCAGCTAGCATCAGTCGATTGCCAGCTTGGAGGACTCGACTGTCGTCTATCAGTCGACTGCCTGTGGTCAGCATTCGGCTGATGCTGCTATCAGTCAATTGATGATGGCCATCAGTCGACTGATGGTCAAGGATCAGCCTCGAGGAGTCAAGCTTTATCACCATTTTTCAAGGAGTCTTGTGCCCAATTTTTATTGGTTGAAGATCCTCTCGAAAAGGGGCTCAAGGGCTATAAAAGGAGAGCCTCTCCTAGGATTTTTCATCAACTCTAAGTGCTCAAAAGCCTCTACAACTCTGCGATTCTCCGACTGAATTCACGAACGATTTATGTCACAACAACCCTAGCTTAGTTTCTATTCTTTAGTTGTTGGTATTTTACTTTGTCGTCTCTTTAATAATGCAATTCCTTTTATTAATCGAGGTTTTCTATCATTGCACTTTACATTAATAGAAGAGAGGGTTTGTCTGTCTATCTTTTCTTTCAAAGGTTTTTTTTTGTAATTGTCAAACTCCTACCTCCAACGAGGAGTGTTTTTAGTGAATTGCCCTCCGTGCGTGATCAAGGATCACTAGGGCCTTGGAGTAGTAGCCGAAGGCTACGAACCAAGTAAAAAATCTATTTGTCTCTTTTAGTTTTCATTTATCTTTCCACTGTGTATAATTGTCTTGAAACGAATTAGAATGAAAGAAAAGGTTTATTGCTATTCACCCCCCCCCCCCTCTAGCGATTCGCTCGATCCAACAATTGGTATCAGAGCCGGGGGCGCTTAGATTTGGTGAAACCACCAATCTAGCATTTTTTACATATTTGTTTTTCGTTCGTTTAAATTTTTCTCCCGCATTACTAATCCAAGACGAAGTCTTGGTACTCTTCTTTTGGTTTTGTTTTGCAAGTATTCGCTTTTGGAGTAGCCGACGGTAAAATGGGCATAACTTTTCGTACAAGTTGACCCACGAAACGGGCTACCTACCAAAACGAAGCTCTCGGAGAGATCTACACTTCTTATGAGGGTTTACCCTCGTAACAAGCTATCTTCATCCCCAAAAACCAACATCTAGTACCATTTCTGGGACATCGAAGGTTGTAAGTGCTCATCTTTTATTTTAGTTGGTTATTTCTCATTTATTCCTTTTGTTTCTTTTCATTTCCTACATTACTAATCCAAGGCAAAGTCTTGGAACCTTTTTCATGTTTTTTTATTATTTTTTGTGGAAGGTTTCCCTTCCAAATGGCCCATCTCAAGGGTTTTAGCACCGTCCGATCTCTGTTTTACAATGGAGATGATTTTTGTTACTGGAAAGGTCGGATGGAGTACTTTCTTAAAACCCAAATCTAGATGTGGATCATAATCCAAACGGGATTAACACTTCTGACTAATGAAGTGGGTGAATCCTTGGATTATGACCAATGGACCAATGCGACAAAAAGACAAGTCGGAGCCGACGCCAAGGCAACTCAAATCCTCCAATGAGGCTTGTCCAAGGAGGAGCTTAATCGTGTCGGCCCCTTCATTAGCGCAAAGGACCTTTGGACAAAGCTAGTAGAGCTACACGAAGGGACCGATGAAGCCATGGTATGTAAGTGCGATCTTTTGTTTAATAAGTTATATAATCTAAAAATGCAGGAACACGAAACGACGACGCAACTTCACGCTCGCGTTCAAGACATAGTCAATAACCTACATGCGATCGGGCAAAAGGTCGAAAACTGCGATCTTATTAGGTATGTTCTTAACTCATTTCCTGGGACTACCTTGTGGGCATCCATGGTCGATGCCAATAAGGTCTCCAAGGACCTTTCAAAACTTAGATTAGATGAGTTGTTTTCCGATTTCGAACTTCATGAGTAGTCTAACTCAGAACCCGAGAAGGGTATAGAACTTATTGCAGGTTCGAGGAAGAAAGCCACTCCCTAAAGAAGAAAAAGATGAGTCTGATTCGGAGGTCGACCCGGAAATGGAGGCCGAACTAGTCAACCTAGTTCGGAGGATAGTCAAGGGTCGAAAGTGAACCATCACTCGACCCAACGAAGGTAAGCATAAAAGTTCCAATATTAGATGTTACGAGTGCAACAGGTTTGGACACATCAAGTCTGAATGCCCAAAGCTCAAGAGCAAAGCACTGAAACACAAAAAGGCACTCAACGCTACGTGGGAAGAAGCGTCCAAGGAAGAAGACGATGATCACGTCCTCATGGCTAAACCGGTTGATAGGACTATAACTCATCAATACTTGATAACATAGTACCAGGACGTGGCGAGATGATAGTACGCTAGGAAAGCGGAGTCTTATGTATTCGGGCTAGATAAGGCATATCTAGTTCGGTGCACTTGATCGAGCGGAACTAGCTGAAGCTACCTCGCCATATCCTAGACTAGTTAGACCAGGAAGTGGTCTTAGGTGAGTCAAATCTCTATTTTCTTGAAAATGGCTTTGTCTAAGGAAGTGGTCGTTGTTCTGATCAAAGAAGGCCTCTATGCCTCACCACGACCTGGAAGCCATGATCTTGAAAAGGTGACTTGATGAGCCTAAGGTCAAATCTGAATCTAACGCAAGGTTGACAAGTGTTCAAATCATCAAATTTAATTCAAGTAAAATTGGAAGTCATCTCACAAGAACATATAGGGTTAACATGTTTCATCATGTAGACATGGGTGAGATGATTTAGGTTAATAATTTTCAACCAATCTTTAATAAATCCAATATCCGATCCAACTACCTTGCATGTAGGATCAATGGATGTTGGACAGTGGTTGCTCCCGACACATGATCGGGGATCAACTCAAGTTTTCGAAGCTTCGATTCAAACGACAAGGATCGATAGCCTTCGGAAACAACGACAAGCTCAAAATCATCGGATCAGGTGATATTGAGTTCAACTCTAACTTTATTATTCAAAATGTATTATTGGTAGGAAATTTTCAATATAATTTACTTAGTGTAAGCCAATTGTGTGATAACAACTATAAGGTCATATTTCTAGAAAATGAATGTGTAATTAATACAAATGAAACTTCTAAAACAATTCTTAAGGGAACCAGAAATAATAATATTTACATTATTAATTTAACTAACTCCTCAACCAAGTGTCTTATGACACGGCAAGAGGAATCATGGTTGTGGCACTGATGACTCGGTCACTCACACCCAAGACTCATCCACAAGATGAGTCAGAGTGACTTAGTCAGAGGTTTGCCTGATCTCAATAACTTGGATAATAAAATATGTAATGCTTGTCAACAAGGTAAACAGTCTAGGACACAATATCAACTAACTAATCAAGAACGAACCAAAAGTTTTCTTGAGCTCCTGCACATGGATCTATTTGATTCACACGGAGATAAGTCACTTAATGGGAGTAAATTCTGCTTAGTCATAATTGATGACTATTCTAGATTTACTTGGGTTAGGTTCATCAAACACAAAAATGATACCCTAGATCAACTAATCAACCTATTTAAACTAATAGAAAATCAACAAAATCTTAAAATCAAAAGGCTTAGGACTGATCATGGTGGTGAATTTGAGAACTACAAGTTTACATAATTTTGTAACCTAAATGGATACCACCATGAGTTCTCTTGCCCTAGAACCCCACAACAGAATGGCCTAGTAGAATGTAAAAATAGAACCCTACAAGAAGCCGCTAGGAAAATGTTAAACGAGTATAACCTATTGGATCGAAGTGGATCACTAGAGGGGGGGGTGAATAGCGATAAACTTTTTTTTTAATTCGTTCGTTAAAACTCGAGTAGACAGTTAATTGCAGCGGAAAGATAAACTATAGATAAATGAGACAAATATTTTTCTACTTGGTTCGTAGCCTTCAGCTACTACTCCAAGACCCTAGTGATCCTTGATCACGCACGGAGAGAAATTCACTAAAAACACTCCTCCTCGTTGGAGGTAGGAGTTTGACGATTACAAAAAAAGCTTCGAAAGAGAAGATAGAGAGACAAACCCTCTCTTCTATTAATGTAAAGTGCAACGATAGAAAACCTCGATTAATAAAAGGAATTGCAATATTTAAAGAGACGACAAAATAAGAATATCAACAACTAAAAGAGTAGAAAGTAAACTAGGGTTGTTGACAGCACTTCGTCGTAGAGTCGTCGAAAAATCGTAGAGTTGTGGAGGTTTGTGAGCACTTAGAGATGATGAAAAACCCTAGGAGAAGCCCTCCTTTTATAGCCTTCCTCATCGAATGGGTCTTCAACCAATAAGAATTGGGCACAAAACTCCTTGAAAAATGGTGATAAAGCTTGACTCCTCGAGGTTGATTTTTGACCATCAGTTGAACTAGCCAGTTGAACTCGCCCGGTTGAACTGGCCGGTTGAACTGATGGCCAGGATTTTTGACTACAATAAAGAGTTAGCTCAAAATATAAGTGAATTTGATGGCCACTTGCCGTCCGATCTCAACATAGACCTTCCATGGGAAGTCTTGGGTCGGATCGTCGCCTAAGGACGTCCCCGTACAAAGGACAAGACCTAACTTCACTTTACTCACTCGAGCTTACCTCGATACTTACTATGTCGCTTTTGCTTCCGACCTTCCACTTGATTCCTTCAGCTCCCTCCGAAGTCACTCGAGTGTCGCCCGACCACCGCGGCTTCCTCTGGGTGTCGCTAGCCTTCAGCTCCAGCTATAGCAATTTTCTGCACACTCGATTCAGCTCGTGAGATAATGACATGAGCTTAACTTTGTATCGTTTGCTATAATCAAAACTCAGGTTCAACTTAGGTATCTACTACACCAACAATCTCCCCCTTTTTGATTTATGGCAAACCCACATACAAAGTTAAGAAAAATAAATTAAGTGCATTAAGCAAAATGAGCAAGAGATATGCATGAATGAGCAGGAGTATAAAAAAGCATGAATGAGCAGGAGTATATAAAAACTTTTTTTTCAAGTGCTCCCCCTTGAGGAATCCTCCCCCTTGACCGAGGGTGAGTACTTGAGAAAGAGTTTTAACTCTCCCCGTTGATGTTTGCTACTAAACAAAAGAATTAAGTAACCGCAATTACTTAATATTGGCCATAGTGTTTAAAATAAGTTTTAAGTTAAGAAATCAAAAAACTGATTTCTTAACCTTGTCCTTTACTTCCATTTTGTTAACAAGTTAACTTAAAGTTAAGTAAACCTTGAACAAGTTAACTAAGCCTTGGCAATAAAAAAAATTATCCCTTAACTTTGGCCTTTTTCTCCCCCTTTTGCATATCAAAAAGAGTGAGGGTGTGTCTGGAATAAAAAATAAGTATTAATTTGAAAATGTTCCACATTATTTTGAAAATAATATACTGAAAATAAGTTCATCTATAAAATATTCTATGCTAGTTCCATGAAAATGGAAAGTAAGAAATAGTAGTACGAAAATATAATTTGTAAGTTCCTATTCTACTACGCACATGCCCAATTTTCGTCTTAATAGACTGAATTCGGCTTCTGGTAGGGGTTTAGTAAATAGGTCTGCCAAGTTAGACTTCGATTCGATGTATTCGAGTTGTATGGCTTCGTTGGCCACATGTTCTCGAATGAAATGGTGTTTGACCTCTATATGTTTGGTCCTAGAGTGACATATCGGATTCTTAGTAAGATTAATTGAACTAATGTTATCTACGTGGAGTTTCGTGTTCGTAAAGTCTAACTTAAAGTCACGGAGAGTGTGCTTCATCCAAAGAAACTGAGTGACACACTCACCCATCGCGATGTATTCGGCTTCGGTGGTAGATAAGGCAACACAGTGTTGCTTCCTACTGCACCAACTCACTAGACTCGAGCCGAGAAGTTGACAACAACCACTCGTACTCTTTCTATCGAGCTTACTATCGGCATAGTCCGAATCGGAGTAGCCGGTTAGTTCGAACTCGGTAGATCTAGGGTACCAAATACCGACATTAAGTGTACCCTTTAGATATCTAAGGATACGCTTGACTAGAGTTAGGTGAGACTCCTTGGCACAGGTTTGGAACCTTCCGCACATACTTACTGCAAATAGGATATCAGGTCAGCTTGCAGTTAAGTAAAGGAGACTCCCTATTATGCTCCTATAGTATTTTAAATCAATTGAGTTTCCGATTAAATCTTCTTCTATATTAACATTAGTTTCCATTGGGGTATTAATAATTTTAGCGTCTTGCATTCCAAAGCATTTAATTAATTCCCTAGTATATTTGCATTGATGTAGGTATATTCCATCTTTAGTTTGTTTAATTTGTAGACCTAAGAAGAAACTTAACTCGCCTACTAAATTCATTTCAAATTCACTTTCCATAAGTGAAATGAACTCATTTAGTAGGATTGAGTTGGTGGTTCCGAAAATAATATCATCTACGTAGATTTGGGCTATGAATATGTCTTTCCCTAAGGTTTTTACAAAAAGGGTTGGGTCAACTACACCTTGGTTAAAATCTTTGGACTTAAGATAAATCGAAAGTCTCTCGTACCAAGCTCGAGGAGCTTGTTTATGTCCATAAAGAGCTTTCTTTAACCTAAGGACATGATCGGGTTTGTCTAAACATTCGAAACCAGGGGGTTGACTAACATAAACTTCTTCTTTAATGTATCCATTTAAGAATGTAGATTTCACATCCATTTGAAACAACTTAAATCCTCAATGTGCTGCATATGCTAATAGCATTCGAATGGACTCTAATCTAGCTACTTGGGCATAGATCTCGTCGTAATCTAAACCTTCGACTTGACTAAACCCTTTAGCGACTAGTCTAGCTTTATTTCTAACTACTTCACCTTTATCATCAAGTTTATTTCTAAATACCCACCTTGTTCCAATCATTGTTTTATCATTAGGTGGTGGTACTAATTCCCATACTTCGTTCCTAGTGAATTGAGCCAACTCTTCTTGCATTGCAATAATCCAATCGGGATCAAGAAGAGCTTGGTCAATAGTTTTGGGTTCAATTTTAAAAATCAAAGATATTTGACTAAGGTTTTTGTATGAGGCTCTAGTTCGAACTCCTAGACTTGGATCACCTATCACTTGGTCGATAGGATGATTCGTTTGAGTCCTAGTTGGATTTGGTTTTGAGTCTACAACTTGATCCATAGGATGACTCGTTTGAGTTCTAGTTTGGTTGGAGTCATCTATCACTTGGTCGATAGAGTGACTTGGTTGACTTAGGTTAGGATTAACACTAGACCTGATCTTCGGATCAGAGTTAGGTCTAGTATGAGTCGGCTCGCTAATTGGGGTTGTCGAGGGTTTTGTAGGTTCGTTTCCTTCATCAAATACTACATTGATAGTCTCCTCGACTCTAAGGGTGTCGTGGTTATATACTCTATAAGCTCTACTTATAGTCGAGTATCCTAGAAAGATTCCGGTTGTGGTTTTGGATGTAAATTTCCCTAGGTAATCCATAGTGTTTAGGATATGTACCTTACACCCAAATACCCTAAAGTACTTGATGTTAGGTATTTTATCGTGATAAATCTCGTATGAGGTCTTAAGGTGTCTCTTTACCATAAGGATCATATTTTGGACATAGCATGTCGTACTCACGGCTTTCGCCCAAAACCTATCGGGTAGGTTATACTCATTTAACATTATCCTAGCGGCTTCTTGTAGGGTTCTATTTTTGCGTTCTACTAGGCCATTTTGTTGTGGAGTTCTAGGGCAAGAGAACTCATGGTGGTATCCATTTAGGTTACAAAATTCTTTAAACCTATGGTTTTCGAATTCACCACCATGATCAGTCCTAAGTCTTTTGATTTTAATGTTTTGTTGATTTTCTATTAACTTAAATAGGTTGATTAATTGATCTAGGGTATCACTTTTGTGTTTGATGAACCTAACCCAAGTAAATCTAGAGTAGTCATCAATAATGACTAAACAGAATTTACTTCCATTAAGTGACTTAGCTCCGTGTGAATCAAATAGATCCATGTGTAGGAGCTCAAGCACACTTTTGGTTCGTTCTTGATTAGTTAGTTGATGTTGTGTCCTAGATTGTTTACCTTGTTGACAAGCATTATATATTTTATTATCCAAGTTATTGAGGTTAGGCAAACCTCTGACTAAGTCACTCTGACTCATCTTGTGGATGAGTCTTGGGTGTGAGTGACCGAGTCGTCGGTGCTACAACCATGATTCCTCTTGCCGTGTCATAAGACACTTAGTTGAGGAGTTAGTTAAGTTAATAGTGTAAATGTTGTTATTTATAGTTCCCTTAAGAATTGTTTTAGAGGTTTCGTTTGTATTAATTACGCATTCATTTTCTAGAAATATGACCTTATAGTTATTATTACACAATTGGCTTACAATAAGTAGATTATATTGAAAATTTTCTACTAATAAAACGTTTTGAATAACAAAATTTGAGTTAAGCTCAATATCACCTGATCCGATGATTTTGAGCTTGCCGTTATTTCCGAAGGCTACCGATCCTTGTCATTTGAATCAAAGCTTCGAAAACTTGAGTTGATCCCCGGTCATGTGTCAGGAGCAACCACTATCCAACATCCATTGATCCTACACGCAAGGTAGTTGGATCGGATATTGGATTTGTTAAAGATTGGTTGAAAATTATTAACCTAAATCATCTCACCCATGTCTACATGATCAAACACGTTAACCCTATATGTTCTTGTGAGATGACTTCCAATTTTACTTGATTTAAATTTAATGACTTAAACTCTTTTCAACCTTGCGTTAGATTCGGATTTGACCTTAGGCTTACCAAGTCACCTTTTCAAGATCATGGCTTCCAGGTCGTGGCGAGGCACAGAGGCCTTCTTTGATCAGAACAACGACCACTTCCTTAGACGAGGTAGCTTCAGCTAGTTCCACTCGGTCGAGTGAACCGAACTAGATACGCCTTATCTAGCTCGAATACACGAGACTCCATTTTCCTAGCGTATTATCATCCCGCCGTGTCCTGGTACTATGTTATCAAGTGTTGACGAGTTATAGTCCTATCTAACCATTCTAAAAAGAAAAATCCAACTAAATAAAAACCTAAGCATGCAATTTCTAAGTTAAAACATAAACAAGTCTCGTACTAGCTCTCCCTGGACCATTGAATCGATTCGGTCTCTCCACATAGTGGATTTGGTCCTTGGGAACCCAGTACTGGTTTGATCCTAAGTTTGAAATAAAGGTGGTCTTAGGGACCCATGCTTGGACACGTTTTTTATGTCGACTTACAATCGACATATACGACTTATTGGTCGTGTTTGAGCTAAACCCTAGCCCGACCTTGTTGTACACGGCCCTTTACGATCCAAGTAGGAGGTCAAGTCTTTTGGATCCCAAAGTAAACCTTTCCAACGTATTCCTAAGATCTTTGACTTGACTCTTCAAGAGTGAGTTCTCAACTTCGAGTTTTTCAACCCGAGTTGAGTCCTTCTCTTGAACTCGACTAGTCTAAGAGGTTAGGGAGACCTCGTGTTTGAGGAGTTTAACTTCCTCAACCAGGGTCTCGACCTTGGACTCGGACTTAGCTAACTTTTTATTTAAAAACTTAATTGCACTATAAAGTGTAGTAATGAGAGACCGACTTACCTTGAGTGTATCTTTTGAACCGGATGTGTATCCATGGCTTGTCTTGAATAGTGCTTCGCAGTTCGACTCATCTTCGGTTTCCGATTCAAGTTCCGGTTCTGACTCCATCTCCGATTCCACCGGTTTAGCCATGAGGACTCGATCATCGTCTTCTTCCTCGGAAGCTTCTTCCCAAGTAGCGTTGAGTGCCTTTTTGTATTTTGGTGCCTTGCTCTTGAGTTTTGGGCATTCAGACTTGATATGTCCAAACCTGTTGCATTCATAACATCTAATATTTGAACTTTTAGGCTTACCTTCGTTGGGTCGAGTGACGGTTCATTTTCGGCCCTTGACTATCCTCCGAACTAGGTTGACTAGTTCGGCCTCCATTTCCGAGTCAACCTCCGAATCTGACTCATCCTCTTCTTCCTTCGGGGGTGGCTTGCTAGCGGTTTTCTTCTTTGAACCTGCAAATAGTGTTATACCTTTCTCGGGTTCCGAGTTAGACTGCTCATGAAGTTCAAAATCAGAAAAAAAGTTCATCTAACCTAAGTTTAGAAAGATCCTTGGAGACCTTGTAGGCATCGACCATGGATGCCCACAAGGTAGTCCTCGGAAAGGAGTTTAGGACATACCTTATAAGGTCACGATTTTCGAACTTTTTCCTGATTGCGTGTAGATTGTTGACTATGTCCTGGACGCGGGCGTGGAGTTGCATCACCGTTTCATGTTCCTGCATTTTTAGATTATATAATTTATTAAATAAAAGGTCGCGCTTACATACCTTGGCTTCATCGGTCCCTTCGTGTAGCTCCACTAGCTTTGTCCAAAGGTCCTTTGCACTTATGAAGGGGCCGACGTGATTTAACTCCTCCTTGGACAAGCCACATTGGAGGATTTGTGTTGCCTTGGCGTCGGCTTCGATTTGTCGTTTTGTCGCAATGGTCCATTGGTCATAACCCAAGGATTCACCCACTTCGTTAGTCAGAAGTGTGAAACCCGTTTGGATTATGATCCACATCTCAATTTGGGTTTTGAGAAAGCATTCAATTCGACCTTTCCAGTAACGGAAATCATCTCCGTTGTAAAACGGAGGTCGGACGGTGCTAAAACCCTCGAGATGGGCCATTTGGAAGGGAAACCTTGCATAAAAAATACCAAAAAAAAAACACGAAAAAAGGGTTCCAAGACTTCGCCTTGGATTAATAATGTAGGAAATGAAAAGAAACAAAAGGAATAAACGAGAAATAACCAACTAAAATAAAAGATGAGCACTTACAACCTTTGATGTCCCGGAAATGATACTAAATGATGGTTTTTCGGGATTAATACAGCTTGTTACGAGGGTTTACCCTGATAATGTAGAGATTTCCGAGAGCTTCGTTTTGGTAGGTAGATCATTTCGTGGGTCAACTTGTACGAAAAGTTATGCCCGTTTTACCGTCGGCTACTCCAAAAGCGAATACTTGCAAAACAAAACCAAACGAAGAGTACCAAGACTTCGTCTTGGATTAGTAGTGATAGGACCCTTGGAACGGCTAGAGGGGGGTGATTAGCCTTTCTTCTTTTCTACAACAATGTTAGTGGAAGCAATACAAAATAAAAACACAAATCAAAGCAAGAACAAAGCTAACACCCGATGTACGTGGTTCGGAGATGACGCTCCTACTCCACGGCAATCCGTAAGGTGGATTAGCCCTAATCAACCTTCACTAGAACCTCCTTTGGATGAACCAAGGTGGAGAAACCTTTCTTACAATGCTCTCCTCTTCTTTACAATGATGGATGATGAAGAACAAGAGAAGTGGAGGATTTAAATCACTAAAAACACTTGGAAGGCTTGGTGAGCACGAGAGTATAGTTAGGAGCAAGAGCACTAGCTTCACCAAGCTCCCCATGGCCCCTTTTTATAGAAGAGGGGTTGTTTTTCCCGTTGGGTGTCGATCAGTCGACTGATGCATACCATCAGTCGACTGCCGCCGAAGCCAACGACTTCTGAAACGCGATCTCCGCGGAGATTCGTAGCCGCAATTTCCAACGGCCAGGTGATCGATCGGTGATCCTCCATCGATCGTGATGGGGTGATCGATCGTGATCCTCCATCGATCGTGATGGGGTGATAAGTCAGTGATCAAGGTAGCGTGAAGAGTGAGACTGCATTCTGTGGCGACATTTCCCTTGATCGGTCGACTAATGCACTTGGCAGTCGACTGATCGCAGAATCGATCGCTCGACCAAGGCGATCGGTGATGGTCGTGGTTTCATCTGACTCGGTCGAATGCGACCGATCGTGATACATCGTATCGATCCGATCGATACTCATCAAGTATGAGTAATTCATACTTGATTTTATACCCTAGACCTAGACTCAACCTTCTAGCTCCTCAATAAGCCTTGCGCCTTGGGATCCTCCGAGTCCGCGACTTGTTCATCCTTTGCGCTTTGCTTCCAAGAGCTTCCTTCGATTTCGTCATGTCTTGGGTTGCCAAATGCTTGGACTTTACGCCGCCAAGACTACAAGCTTGGACTTATGCTGCCAAGACTTTACTTTGGACTTCCTTTGCCAAGGTTCACTTGGATTTTATGCTGCCAAGACTACAAGCTTGGTCTTATGCCGCCAAGTCCATCCCTTGGACTTCCTTTGCCAAGATCATACTTGGACTTCCTTTTACCAAGTCTTCATCCTTGGATTTCCCTGTCACTTAAACACATGTTTAATTAGATCACAAGATATTACCTAACTTAGATGATTAGCCAAACATCAAAACATATAAATGCTTGGAGCATTGTTGCACCAACAATCTCCCCCTTTTTGATGTTTGACAATCATTTAAGTTAGGTCTTTAAAGATACACACATAATCATCTAACTTAAGCATTCCTTCTCCCCCTTTGACATACATCAAAAAGAGAAGGATGAAAGAATTAAGAGTGTTGGATCTTGGACTAAGGTATTAGATTGAAAATAAGCTCCCCCTTAATCCAAGATAGGATGTAAATTACATTTGAAGCAAAGCATAATCTAAAATTTTAAAAATTAAATCCTACCTTTGCACCAACAATGGTTTTGGGGATAAAAGGATAGAATTTATTGAAACTCACCCTAAACCACCGTATTAAGCAGTCCTAAAACTTGTTTATACGCAATATTAACATACTAGAGTGTTAGGACATCAAAAATACACCAAATATCAGAAAATGGAGCTTATTATCAGAAAACCCAGTGTATCGGTCGACTGGTATCTGAACCAGTCGACTGCTATGCCTGAAATCGAAATTTCAGCCTTTTCAGTCCATTTTCAGAAATGCGGTAGAAATTCCAGAAATCTCGAAAAATCACGAAATTTTGCGTACACATTTCTGAAATCATACTCTATTAAGAAAAAATAATTTGAAAAATATATGTTTTCCAGATTTCAAGATTGATACAAATTTGGAAACTTACAAAAGTTCTAAAGAATTTTCAAACTTTGTATCACTTTTGTGATTCACTTGAAAGCTGTTTTCCAAAATATAATGAACATAGTTTAAAATATATATGATTTGGAATTTCCAACCATGTTCTTAGAGCTATGTACTCATTACTTGAATACAAGCCTTCCCAATGGTTGGTCCATAAGGTATTTATGTCTCTAGGTGTGTCATTGGCTCATAGTAATGCATCATAACAAGCATGATGAGCCAAGTACACCTTCCCTATCATCTCACATGGTTCTAAGTGTCTCAATACAAAAATCAAGGTTTCTTAAGGCTTTTTGTGAGATGTATCAAGGTATAAAGATAACATATAAATATGGGATCATGCAAACCTAGAATTTTACTCTACAAAGCACATACCAAGCTCTCTCCTTAAAGATGAAAATTCATTTTCGGGAAGAGCTTTGGTGAAGATATCGGCAAGGTTGGACTTAGATTCTACATAATTAAGTTCAATGTCCCCTCTTGCCACATGATCTCTTATGAAGTGGTGTTTCACTTCAATGTGTTTGGTCCTAGAGTGATGTACCGGATTTTTGGTCAAGTTGATGGTACTCACATTATCACAATAAACTTTAATGTTAGAGTAGTGTAGCTCATAGTCCACAAGAGTATGCCTCATCCAAAGTAATTGAGCTACACAACCACCTATAGCCACATATTCGGCTTCGGTGGTTGATAAAGCAACACAATGTTGCTTCCTACTACTCCAACTAACTAGGGAGGACCCAAGAAATTGGCATCCACCACTAGTACTTTTCCTATCCAATTTGCACCCGGCATAATCGGAATCGGTATACCCAAGTAATTCAAATGACCTAGTCGTAGGATACCAAAGTCCTACATTTAGGGTGCCTTTAACATACCTTAATATTCTTTTGACGGCTACCAAATGTGATTCTTTGGCACAAGATTGGTATCTTGCACACATACCTACCGCAAATAAAATGTCGGGTCTACTAGCGGTTAGGTATAGTAAGCTACCAATCATACTCCTATAAAGTTTAAGATCAATTGATTTACCTTCATGATCACTATCTATCCTAGTGCTAGTGGCTATAGGAGTGGTTACAATTTTGGCATTTTCCAAACCAAATTTCTTGATCATTTCATTTGCATATTTGGTTTGATAAATATGAATACCCTCATTGGTTTGTTTGACTTGTAAACCTAGGAAAAAGGTAAGCTCTCCAACCAAACTCATTTCAAATTCATTTTCCATATTTTTTATAAAGTCTTGAAGAAGATCATCATTTGTTGACCCAAAGATGATATCATCAACATATACTTGGGCTATGAATATATCTTTTAACGTTGACTTTATAAACAAAGTTTGATCTACTTGGCCTCTTCTAAAATCCTTAGAAATTAAGAAGGATGACAATCTTTCATACCATGCCCGGGGAGCTTGTTTTAACCCATATAATGTTTTCCTAAGCTTACAACATGATTTGGATAATCTATGTTCTCAAATCCGGGTGGTTTCTCTACATATACTTCCTCCTTAATAAAACCATTTAAGAATGCCGATTTAACATCCATTTGGTAAAGTTTAAATCCCATGTAGGAAGCATACCCTAAGAGAATCCTAATAGATTCTAACCTTGCAACCGGGGCATAAGTCTCATCATAGTCAAGCCCCTCAACTTGATTGAATCCCCTAGCAACCAACCTAGCTTTATTTCTAGTGATATTTCCTTGATCATCTAGCTTATTCCTAAAAACCCATCTTGTAGTAATTATGGTGCTATCATCGGGTCTAGGTACTAATTCCCACACTTGACTTCTCTCAAATTGAGCCAATTCATCTTGCATTGCCAAAATCCAATCCGGATCATGTAATGCATCATTGATCGATTTGGGCTCAATTTGTGAGATAAGAGCAACTTGACTAGTAGGAGGTCTATGAAATGACCTAGTTCTTACTCCTTGAGATAGATCTCCTACTACTTGGTCAAGTGGATGATCTTGATGAATTCTTAGGTTTCTAAAAGGGGTTTCAATTTGATCATTGTTATCTTCCACCCTTCTTTCATCATCGGAGTCTCCTCTTCCTCCCCCTTGATCATTACCCCTAATGGTCAAATTTTGAAGTTTTTGGGTAATGTCTTGATTGTTGTCATTAATATCCTTATCAATGGAGGACTTTCTAGGGTAGGTACTAGTAGTTTCATCAAATTGAATATTGGAAGACTCCTCAATCCCTTTGGTTCTTTTATTGTAGACTCTATACCCTCTACTTGTGGATGAGTATCCAACTAGGATTCCCTCATCCGCTTTTGATTCAAATTTTCCTAAGTTATCTTTGGTGTTTAGAATATAAACTTTATATCCAAAGACTTTGAAATAATGAATTGTGAGTATAGTCCCATTCTATAATTCAAATGGTGTTTTTCCTAAAAACCTATGGATTTGAACCCTATTTTGGATATAGCAAGCGGTATTAACCGCTTCCACCCACAAGTAGCTAGGTAGAGAATATGCATTAAGCATAGTCCTAGCCGCTTCTTGTAGGGCACGATTTCTCCTTTCCACCACCCCATTTTGTTGGGGTGTTCTAGGACAAGAGAACTCATGCTTGTACCCTTGCTCTAAACAAAATTGTGAAAATTTTAGGTTTTCAAATTCACCACCATGATCACTATGGATCCGGTTGATTTTGAGACTCTTTTCATTTTCAACCCTTTTACTAAATCCTATGATTATTTCTAAGGTATCATCCTTATGTTTCATAAAATAGACCCAAGTATACCTAGAAAAATCATCTACTATAACCAAACAATATTTATTACCATTTAAAGATGGAGTACTATGGCAATCAAATAAGTCAAGATGCAATAATTCTAATGGTAAAGAGGTATTGGTTAGGGTTTTACCTTTGTGTGATGCCTTTGTTTGTTTTCCTTCTTGGCATGCATCACACAATTTGTTCTTGACATACTTGATCTTTGGTAGCCCTTTGACCAACTTCATCTTGGCTACCTTGGCTATGTTTTTAATGTTGATATGCCCCAATCTTCTATGCCATAGCCAACTTTCCTCTTCTTTTGCAACAAAACACTTAGTAGAAACGTTAGAAGCATATGAAAGATCAACATAATAGATGTTTGATTTCCTATATCCAACTAACATACAATCATTTAATTCCTTGTGTCTAATCATGCATTTAGAGGATTCAAAAGAGACATGATAGTTTGCATCACAAAGTTGACTAACACTTAATAAATTAAATTTCATATTTTCAACTAGCAATACTTTGTGAATAACAATTTTAGGGGATACCTCAATTGTACCTCTATCTAATATCTTGAGTTTTCCACTATTCCCAAAGGACACCGCTCCCTTCTTCACATATTTAATTGTGGAGAACTTGCTCACATCTCCGGTCATATGTGTTGAGCAACCGCTATCCACAATCCACATACCTCGCTCTCCTACCTAAATCACATGAAAAACACAAGCTTTTGGTACCCAAACATTTGGACCGGTAACATTAAGTAAAAACTTCTTAGGTACCCAAGCTTTCTTAACCTTACCCTTAATGGTTGCTTTCCTATTAATTAATGAAATATAAGCAACTTCTTTTTCTTTTGGCTTATATCCTAAACCGCCTTGTTATAAACCGCCTACTAAGAATCATATCAAGACACTTTGAGCCATTTGAAAATTTTTCTAAACATACTTTCAATTCACTAACCTCATCCTTAAGTTTGTCATTTTCTTCCCTAAGCATGCAAGAGTCAATATGTGAAGGTTTTTCATTCCTAATGGCCTTTAGTTCTACCTTCATGCTCTTAACCTTAGATTTTGACTTATCTAGAGCTTCTTTAAGATAAGAAATTGATTTATAGAGAAGCATAACCTTGGGAGAATTCATTACCTCATCGTCACTAGATGACGATTCATCACTTGAAGAATCTTCTTGACTTGATGTGCCGGAATCATCTTCTAATGCCATGAGTGCCACATGGCGTGTGATGTGGCAAAGCTCATCATCGGATGAAGAGTCTTCAACACTTGGTGTGTCCCATGTGGTTTGAGCCACCATGGCCTCCTTCTTCTTCTTTTCCTTCTTGTCCTTCTTTTTCTTTTCCTTTTCCTCCTTCTTCTTTAGCTCCGGGCAATTCGGCTTTATATGCCCCTTCTTATTGCAAGCATGGCAAATCACATTATTGCTAAAACTTGAATTACCATTAAATTTACCTTTTGAGGAATGAGACCCCTTCCTTGCTTCTCTATTCTTGAACTCTCTTGACTTTCTATAAAGCTTCTTGACGAAATTTGCCATTTCACTAGATGAGTCCCCATCGCTACTTGACTCATCCTCCGACTCGGATGATGATGATGCTTCTTTTCTTTCCTTCTTCTTCTTTTCTTTCTTGTCCTTCTTTTCAACAAATAGAGCAAACCCCTTTTCCTTAGAGGACATGTTAGTTTGCTCATGTAATTCAAACTCACAAAATAATTCATCAATTTTAATTTGAGATAAATCCCTAGTTACCTTAATGGCATCAACTATAGAAGTCCATAAAGAATTTCTAGGAAATGCTTGTAAAATATACCTTACCAAATCCCAGTTGTCAACTCGCTCACCTATGATATGGAGTCCGTTAATAATTTATTTGAACCTTCCATGCATTTGACTTACGGTTTCATGCATCTTCATTTGGAAGGCTTGAAGTTGTCCAATTAGTAGGTCCTTCTTGGCCCTCTTTGACTCCTTGGAACCTTCATTTAGCTCAATGAGCTTTTCCCATAGCTCCTTGGCGGATTCAAAAGGCCCCACCTTGTTGAGTTGCTCCATTGTGATGCCGCATTGGATGGTGAGGACGGCCTTTGCATTTGATTCAAATTTCTTGTTTATTTCTCTTGTCCAATCCTTGCTTAGAATAGGATGTCCATGTTCATCCACCGGTTCCTCGAAGCCATCTACAACACTATGCCAAATTTCAATATTACTCATAAGATAGTACTTCATCCTACCTTTCCAATACGCAAAGTGACTCCCATCGAAGAGCGGTGGCTTGGCGATGCTATATCCCTCTTGAAGAGCCATTGATGTCTTGGTTGATGGTGAGATCTTCCAAGCTATCCGGGCTCTGATACCACTTGATAGGACCCTTGGAACGGCTAGAGGGGGGGTGATTAGCCTTTCTTCTTTTCTACAACAATGTTAGCGGAAGCAATACAAAATAAAAACACAAATCAAAGCAAGAACAAAGCTAACACCCGATGTATGTGGTTCAGAGATGACGCTCCTACTCCACGGCAATCCGTAAGGTGGATTAGCCCTAATCAACCTTCACTAGAACCTCCTTTGGATGAACCAAGGTGGAGAAACCTTTCTTACAATGCTCTCCTCTTCTTTACAATGATGGATGATCAAGAACAAGAGAAGAGGAGGATTTAAATCACTAAAAACACTTGGAAGGCTTGGTGAGCACGAGAGTATAGTTAGGAGCAAGAGCACTAGCTTCACCAAGCTCCCCATGGCCCCTTTTTATAGAAGAGGGGCTATTTTTCCTGCTCCGATCACCGACGATGCATACCATCGATCACGACCGCCGGTTAACGGCCAAACACGATCTCCTCGGAGCTTCGTAGCCGCAATCTCCTACGGCCAGGTGATCAGTCGACTGATCCCTCCATCTGTCGACTGATGGGGTGATAAGTCGAGTAATCAAGGTAGCAAATGAGTGAGATCGCATTCGCGGGCGACATTTCGATCACCGATCGATCGATGCATGGCATCGATCGATCGCAGAATCATCGGCCGATCGCTCGACCAAGGCAATGATCGATGGTCGTGGTTTCATCCGACTCGACTCGCCGAACGACCGACTGGGCCGATCGATACATCGTATCAGTCGACTGATACTCATCAAGTATGAGTAATTCATACTTGATTTTATACCCTAGACCTAGACTCAACCTTCTAGCTCCTCAATAAGCCTTGCGCCTTCAGGATCCCTCCGAGTCCGTGACTTGTTCATCCTTTGCGCTTTGCTTCCAAGAGCTTCCTTCGGTTTCGTCATGTCTTGGGTTGCCAAATGCTTGGACTTTACGCCGCCAAGACTACAAGCTTGGACTTATGCTGCCAAGACTTTACTTTGGACTTCCTTTGCCAAGGTTCACTTGGACTTTATGCTGCCAAGACTACAAGCTTGGTCTTATGCCGCCAAGTCCATCCCTTGGACTTCCTTTGCCAAGATCATACTTGGACTTCCTTTTACCAAGTCTTCATCCTTGGATTTCCCTGTCACTTAAACACATGTTTAATTAGATCACAAGATATTGCCTAACTTAGATGATTAGCCAAACATCAAAACATATAAATGCTTGGAGCATTGTTGCACCAACAAGTAGTGCGGGAGAAAAATTTAAATGAACGAAAAATAAATCTGTAAAAAATGCTAGATTGGTGGTTTCACCAAATCTAAGCCCCCCGGCTCTGATACCAATTGTTGGATCGAAGTGGATCTCTAGAGGGGGGGTGAATAGTGATAAACCTTTTTTTTTAATTTGTTCGTTAAAACTCGAGTAGACAGTTAATTGCAGTGGAAAGATAAACTATAAATAAATGAGACAAATGTTTTTTTACTTGGTTCGTAGCCTTCGGCTACTACTCCAAGACCCTAGTGATCCTTGATCACGCACGGAGGGCAATTCACTAAAAACACTCCTCCTCGTTGGAGGTAGGAGTTTGACGATTACAAAAAAAACTTCGAAAGAGAAGATAGAGAGACAAACTCTCTCTTCTATTAATGTATAGTGCAACAATAGAAAACCTCGATTAATAAAAGGAATTGCAATATTTAAAGAGACGACAAAATAAGAATATCAACAACTAAAAGAGTAGAAAGTAAACTAGGGTTGTTGACAGCACTTCGTCGTAGAGTCGTCGGAAAATCGCAGAGTTGTGGAGGTTTGTGAGCACTTAGAGATGATGAAAAACCCTAGGAGAAGCCCTCCTTTTATAGCCTTCCTCATCGAATGGGTCTTCAACCAATAGGAATTGGGCACAAAACTCCTTGAAAAATGGTGATAAAGCTTGACTACTCGAGGTTGATTTTTGACCATCAGTTGAACTAGCCAGTTGAACTCGCCCAGTTGAACTGACCGGTTGAACTGATGGCCAGGATTTTTGACTACAATAAAGAGTTAGCTCAAAATATAAGTGAATTTGATGGCCACTTGCCGTCCGATCTCAACATAGACCTTCCATGGGAAGTCTTGGGTCGGATCGTCGCCTAAGGACGTCCCCGTACAAAGGACACGACCTCACTTCACTTTACTCACTCGAGCTTACCTCAATACTTACTATGTCGCTTTTGCTTCCGGCCTTCCACTTGATTCTTTCGGCTCCCTCCGAAGTCACTCGAGTGTCGCCCGACCACCGCGGCTTCCTCCGGGTGTCGCTAGCATTAAGCTCCAGCTATAGCAATTTTCTGCATACTTGATTCAGCTCGTGAGATAACGACATGAGCTTAACTTTGTATCGTTTGCTATAATCAAAACTCAGGTTCGACTTAGGTGCCTACTGCACCAACATAACCTACTCGATAGGTTTTGGGCAGAAGCCGTAAGTACGACATGCTATGTCCAAAATAGGATCCTTATGGTAAAGAGGTACCTTAAGACCTCATACGAGATTTATCAATATAAAATATCTAACATCAATTACTTTAGGGTATTTGGGTGTAAGGTACATATCCTGAACACTAAGGATTACCTAGGAAAATTTACATCCAAAACCTCGACCGGAATATTCCTAGGATACTCGACTATAAGTAGAGTTTATAGAGTATATAACCATGAAACCCTTAGAGTCGAGGAGACTATCAATGTAGTATTTGATGAAGGACACGAATCTACAAAACCCCAGCAACCCCAATTAGCGAGCCGATTCATACCAGACTCAACTCCGATCCGGAGATCAAGTCTACTATTAATCCTAACCTAAGTCAACCAAGTCAGTCTATCGACCAAGTGGTAGATGACTCTAACCAAACTAGGACTCAAACGAGTCATCCTATTGATCAAGTGGTAGATGACCCAAACCCAAACCAAACTAGGACTCAAACGAATCATCCTATCGACCAAGTGATAGGTGATCCAAGTCTAGGAGTTCAAACTAGAGCCTCATATAGAAACCTTAGTTAAATCTCCTTGATTTCCAAAATTGAACCCAAAACTATTGACCAAGCTCTTCTTGATCCTGATTGGATTATTGCAATGCAATAAGAGCTGGCTCAATTCACTAGGAATGAAGTATGGGAATTATGTTAGTAATATATGAGAGATGTCCTAAGGCAATCGCCTTATGTATGAACCATTTATATGATAAATGAAGATTCACTATTTGAGTATACATGTTTAATGTATTTGATTGGATCTTAAACTCATTTACTGAATGTCCACGATACGATTCACAGCATGAGAGAATTTGTGATTGGATCACAACCAGTGAGTATCTCTACATGTGTAATTGTGATGTATCGGAATTATCCCTAGTCGATGAATTGATGGATTTGGACACCATCAATTCTGTCGAGACTAGCACGAGGTATACTCCTTGGTGTATCCAAGCATTCTCACCGGCCGAGACATTGTGATGTCCGGAGTTAATCGTGGATGCTAGTTATGGTAACTAGTTCATTGGAGTGACCAGCCGTAAGACTTCATATGGTTCTCTGCATATATAGATATGTCAATGAAGTTCTTACCGTGGCTTAAGTGCGATGTTCCTTTGACTTGCGGTATTCAAGTCATCTTGATCATGGAGACTTATGCTTTGACATCTTAAGCAAACATCTCCGAGGAGATGTGGACCCGGGATGATTGGGTATAAGTCGAAGTGATCGAAGGTGTTTGAATAGCCTATAAAGGATTCACCACTCCTTGCGAGGAGATGTATACCCATGGCCTCTCGCTGATTGTTACTAAAGTCTTTGGCCAAAGCATTACATGTTTAGAGTAAAGTACTCTTCGATACATGTGGAGTAACTAGAATCCGTAGGACGAGGAAATGATACTTGGGCTAGGTGTGACGTAGTCAGCCTAGTGGGGACTGACACAATAGACCATGTCCTGAACCAAGTGGGTATAAGATGAGTGAAGGGAATGGGGCACGATTCATTCGAGCCATCGAAGGGTTTCGTAAATAGTTCGATCAACCGCTGATCTTTTCGGTTAATTGGGGATCATGATGTACTACTAGGTGCCACTCATGATCGTTCTATAATTAATGGTTAATTATAGACGGCCAACATAAACCGAGAACCTATTTGGTCACACGCACAACGAGTGTAATCCAAAGGATTTAAAACGAGCTTGAGAATGGTATTCTCAGACCGAGAGAAACTATGTTTGGTTGGACCAAACATAAAGCGAGCATGAAATTGTTTCAGTCGCAATGGAAGCGTGGATGGGCAGTGTCTTATGAAGACATAATGGATGGACCAAAATGGTTTGGTTCTAATCCAATGGATGAGAATAAACCAAAGGGTTTGGTTTATATTAAACGAATGAACCAAAGCTTGGTTCGGTTCGTTTTAACTTAAAATAAACCATCATGGTTTGGTTTATTTTAACTTATCCTAATGGAGCGGGTTAACGGGCTTTATGGATATGATCCATTAACCATTAAGAGAATTAGTTCTCTATAAAAGAGGGCTTAAGGGATTGTTAAACCCTAATCATCCAAAACCCTACAAGCTGCCGCCGCCCAGCTTTGTGCCGCCGTCCAAGACCCTTGCCGGCGTCCAAGCTCTAGCCGGTGAACCTCCGGCGACCCTCCGGTGATCTCCTATAGGTTCGGCATCAAGGTGAGCCTTTTCTCTCCTTGTTTTGGCCAGCGCCTACTCCTCCACCAAGCTGTCCAGTTTTCTGGACAGCTTCTTCTCCTCTCGTCGGAGCGTCGTTTGGACGACGGTTAGTGCTCCGACAGCGGCTAACATACCGGGGATTTGATCTCCGGTAATCCTCTGAGGTGGAGGACGAAGGATTCGTCAAACGGTTGACGAATACCTCTCCGGAGAAGCGAGTTTTGAGAACTCGTTTTAGGATCCGAATTTGGATTCGGATCGTGATCATCTCTCGATCACATCGTCTTCAACACGAGGCTAGTAACCCGTACGAAGACGGCTCGTGACTTAGCGGTTCATCCCGAGGAGCTCGGGCGTGGATACGGATAGAGACGATTCTACGAGGATCGCTTGCTGATGCCGCTCCGCTTACACGCCTATAAGTAAAAACTAGGAGTAGCAATACGTACCGAACGAAGTACATAATTTACGGTTATGTCTACACTTGTTGTAATATGCATGCGTGTGTTGTGTGTGTTGTAATAAATATAGATTTATTAATTTTAATTGCTTCCGCTGTGCTCATGTTTACGAAACATGATCGAACACACACACGCCGCGGTGCCGGAAACCCCAACAAATTAGTACCACCACCTAAAGATAAAACAATCATTGGAACAAGGTGGCTATTTAGGAATAAACTTGATGATAAAGGTGAAGTAGTTAGAAATAAAGCTAGATTAGTCGCTAAAGGGTTTAGTCAAGTCGAAGGTTTAGATTATGATGAGACCTATGCTCCATTAGCTAGGTTAGAGTCCATTCGAATGTTATTAGCATATGCTGCACATCAAGGATTTAAGTTATTTCAAATGGATGTAAAGCCAGCATTCTTGAATGGATACATTAAAGAAGAGGTTTATGTTAGTCAACCCCCCGGTTTCGAAAGTCTAGATAAACCTGACCATGTTCTTAGGTTAAAGAAAGCTCTCTATGGACTTAAACAAGCTCCTCGAGCTTGGTACGAGAGGCTTTCGGTTTATTTTAAGTCCAAAGGATTTAACCAAGGTGTAGTTGATCCAACCCATTTCATAAAAACTGTAGGTAAAGACATATTCATAGCCCAAATCTTCATAGATGATATTATTTTCGGAACCACCAACTCGATCCTACTGAATGAATTCATTTCACTTATGGAAAGTGAATTTGAAATGAATTTAGTAGGCGAGTTAAGTTTCTTCTTAGGTCTACAAATTAAACAAACTAAAGATGGAATATACTTACATCAACGCAAATATACTAGGGAATTAATTAAACGCTTTGGTATGCAAGACGCTAAAATTATTAATACCCCAATGGAAAATAATGTGAATATAGAAGAAGATGTAATCGGATATTCCATTGATTTAAAATACTATTGGAGCATAATAGGGAGTCTCCTTTACTTAACTGCGAGCTGACCTGATATCTTATTTGCAGTAAGTATGTGCGAAAGGTTCCAAACCTGTGCCAAGGAGTCTCACCTAACTCTAGTCAAGTTGTATCCTTAGATATCTAAAGGGTACACTTAATGTCGGTATTTGGTACCCTAGATCTACCGAGTTCGAACTAACCGGCTACTCCGATTCGGACTATACCGGTAGTAAGCTCGATAGAAAGAGTACGAGTGGTTGTTGTCAACTTCTCGGCTCGAGTCTAGTGAGTTGGTGCAGTAGGAAGCAACATTGTGTTGCCTTATCTACCACCGAAGCCAAATACATCGCGATGGGTGAGTGTGTTGTAGGGATGTATACTGAAAAGTCTATCTTTTATATGAACATCTTTATTTTGAAATAAGAATCACATGATCATTGTTTGCATTTTTATGGTTATGCAATATTGTCTAATATATTACATTGTAGATAACATGGTGTGTGGTGTCACACGGGAGATCATGTTATCGACTCCTTGTAAAGTATAAGTAAAGGCTCACAACCGAGATGACTTTGGACAAACCATCGAAATGGTTGTAGTGTGATTTGGTATTGGTTTGTCTTGGCCATAGAATCACACTAGTATACTTTGTGTGTATTGAGCAGGACCGACTTAGAGGTGATTCGATTTATTGCTAACTACATAATCGAATCAGACCTCAGATATTATTTAGTATATGCTCTTAATCTCGATATAATAACGGGCACATATACTTAGTATTCATCTCTTTGATTTACCAATGGGCGAGATTTATAGATTAAATCGATAGGCTCGGTAAGTTGGGAGATGATATTATTTATGTGGTATGCCGTTGATTATAGGAGGAAACCGTGTCCTATATATTAGGATGATGATGTCCCCTTGAGGAGCTCATAAGGTTCATCATGTAAACCCTGCAGGTGTACTTGGTCCGGCATGATGAAAAGGTTGAGTGGTACTACTCAAGGAGTTAGATGTTGATTAATTAATGGTCAGTAAATTAATTAATTGATGGACATTCGAGATCTTAAACACGGGGAGAAAATGTACAAATAATATATGGAGCTCATATTATCATATGGGGGTTGGTGAGGTAGATCGATGATGATCCTTTAGTGGATTGGATTATCATTAGTGGATCGGACTTTATATGGGCTTGATCCATGGGTGGCCAAGACCCAACTCCTCCTCATGGTCCCTAATGTAGCCTATTAACACCTCATGAAACTTAGATCAAATGGATAGAAACAAAACTCTAGATCCATAGGTAGAGATTAAATCTCTAAGATCCGATGGTTGAGATTAAATCTCTAGATCCGACGGTTGAGATTAAATCCCTAGAACCAATGGTAGAGATTAAAAGGAGGCTTATCCCTAACTCTATAAAAGGAGCTTGATGGGTTGGCGTGGAGATTATTCCAAGGAGAGCTAGGGTTTTGGGCGGCAAGAGAGGAATCCTAGTTGAGATAGGATTAGGGTTTGGAGGCTTAGGGTTTTGGAGGCTTGGGCGGCACCAAATAAGGAAGTTTTTCCTTTCTTCTTCCTTCTCCATTAGCCGGCGTCCAGCACCTTGTCCATCCTCTTTCCAGCCCTTGCCGGTGCCCAAAGGCTCTCTTCTCCTCTCCTTGAGTGGTGGAAACAAGACTTAGGGGTCTCCCTTGGTGTCTTGGTTGGTTTCCATCATCATCTCCCTCTCTTTGTTGGTCGGCGGCAAGGATTGTTTTTGTTCCTTGTTGGTTGGTTTTAGGGAGGAGAAAAACCTTGTTTCTATTCTTCCGTTTTCTTTGGAAGAGCAAGGAAGGAATATTTGCGATCTAGGAGCTTCGACTTTTGGTAGAGCGTCGCCCACACGACGTCTGAAAGGAGGAATGCCATACATTAGAAGATCGAGAAGTATATCGATTCTCTAATTTTTATATATTACATGTTTGTATTTGTTTTTCAATTATGAGCATGATATAAATCTGTATATGGATAAATAATACTTGGATCCCGAACATAAATATAAAAGCCGGCGATCCGGACATCTTCTATTCCGCGGCTACTCGTAGAATAGAGGATGGTCGCTTGAACAACGAGTTTGTTTAAGTGACCTCTCTAAACGAATAGCACGATGATGACTTGGTTGTTTGGGCAATCCCTTTTGTCTAGGATTAAATTTTTTAATACGGGGACATTGAGGGGATCGACATGAACAAACGATCGAGGTGAAATGGGAAGCGAAGTTTCCCCTCACAGACTCGATAAGCAAAACCCTTCATGTGTCACTTAGCTTCTTTGGATGAAGCATACTCTCCGAGACTTTAAGTTAGATTTTACAAACACTAAACTCCACGTAGATAACATTAGCTCAATTAACCTAACTAAGAATCCAATATGTCATTCTAGGACCAAACATATAGAGGTCAAACATCATTTCATTCAAGAACATGTGGTCAATAGAGCTATACAACTCGAATACGTTGAATCGAAGTCCAACTTGGCAGACCTATTTACTAAACCCCTACCCAAAGCTGAATTCAGTCTATTAAGATGAAAATTGTGCATGTGCGTAGTAGAATAGGAACTTGCAAATTATATTTTCTTACTACTATTTCTTACTTTTCATTTTCATGGAACTAGCATATGACATACCTTAGATATCATGCACCTATAGATTTAAGGAGCCAATACATCTCACAACACATAAGACTAATGTGTTTGTGTACATAGCCACGTAGATGGACATGAGATGTTAGGATCTTACTCCTGATTCCAGATGTAGAGCTAGTGCATCGCCATGAACCACGGAGTATAATCATATATATTAACCGACTCTGACCAGGACTGGTTGATCTTTCATATCAATCAAGTCAAATATGAGTCGAACATTTTATAGATGAGCTTATTTTCAGTATATTATTTTCAAAATAATATGGAACATGCTTGGACTTTAAATTTAATACCTATATTTGTTTTTCACACACCCCCACTCTTTTTGATATATAGCAAAAGGGGGAGAAAAAGGCCAAAGTTAAGGGATCAAAAGCCAAAGTTAAGGGATCAAAATTTTTGATAATTTAACTCACTTCATATTTATTCACATGGCCAAATGTTACTTAACTTGTTTTTGTTAACAAAAAGGAAGTAAAGGCCAACTCACTTCATATTTATTCACATGGCCAAAGGTTAAGTAAATGTTTACTTAACTTTAAGTTAACTTGTTTTTATTAACAAAAAGGAAGTAAAGGACTTTAAGTAATGTTAAATACTTAAACTCTTTTTAAATAGCAACCCTCAAGGGGGAGGATTAAGGTCTTCTTTCAAGACTCACCCTCGGTCAAGTGGGAGATTTTCCCAAGGGGGAGTACTTGAAGAAAATCCTTACTACTCCTACTTAATCTTTATTATTATTGTTTCTTATGCACATTATTATTCTTTATGCATGCTATTTTCTTAACTTTGTATGTGGAGTTGCCATAGATCAAAAAGGGGGAGATAGTTGGTGCAGTAGGCACCTAAGTAGAACCTGAGTTTTGATTATAGCAAATGATACAAAGTTAAGCTCATATTGTTTTCTCACGAGCTAAATCGAGTGTGCAGAAAAGTGCCAACGCTGGAGCTGAAGGCTAGCGACACCCGGAGGAAGCCACGGTGGTCGGGCGACACTCGAGTGATTTCGGAGGGAGTCGAAGGAATCGAGTGGAAGGCTGGAAGCGAAAGCGACATAGTAAGTATCGAGGTAAGCTCGTGTGTATGCGAGAGTAAGTGAGGTCGTATCCTCTTTACGGGGATGATCTTAAGCATAGATCCAACCAAAGACATCCTATAGGTGGTCTAGGTCAAGATCGGATGGTCGAAGGTCGTCGAAATAATATTTTTGTTAAGCTAACTTTGCCTTGCAGCTAGCATCAGTCGACTGCCAGCTTGGAGGACTCGACTACCATCCATCAGTCGACTGCCTGCAATTAGCATTCGACTAATCCTACCATCAATCGATTGATGATGGCCATCAGTCGACTGATGGTCAAGGATCAACCTCGAGGAGTCAAGCTTTATCACCATTTTTCAAGGAGTCTTGTGCCCAATTTCTATTGGTTGAAGATCCTCTCGAAAAGGGGCTCAAGAGCTATAAAAGGAGGGTCTCTCCTAGGGTTTTCATCAACTCTAAGTGCTCAAAAGACTCTGCAACTCTGCGATTCTCCGACGACTCTACGACGAAGTGCTGTCAACAACCCTAGCTTAGGTTCTATTCTTTAGTTGTTGGTATTTTACTTTGTCGTCTCTTTAATATTGCAATTCCTTTTATTAATCGAGGTTTTCTATCGTTGCGCTTTACATTAATAGAAGAGAGGGTTTGTCTCTCTATCTTTTCTTTTGAAGGTTTTTTTTTTGTAATCGTCAAACTCCTACCTCCAACGAGGAGGAGTGTTTTTAGTGAATTGCCCTCCGTGAATGATCAAGGATCACTAGGGCCTTGGAGTAGTAGTCGAAGGCTACGAACCAAGTAAAAAATCTATTTGTCTCTTTTAGTTTTCATTTATCTTTCTACTGCATATAATTGTCTTGAAACAAATTCAAACGAAAGAAAAGGTTTATCGCTATTCACCCCCCCCTCTAGCGATCCGCTCGATCCAACAGGAGAGGCTCCCAGGTGGTGGGGAAGATGATTTCACAAGGCTAGGGCAAAGGAAATCAAAGCACACGACACATTTTGGGGCAAAATGCACGGCGTGGCCTACTTATACCCCACGCACCACGGTCGTGTAAAAACACATGGTCGGGTTGTGCACTGTTGGAAGTAAGGACACGACCATGTGAAAACACACGGTCGGGCCGTGTGCCACCTGTTTCTCTCCCATGGTGCACAATGGTCCGAATTCTCCTTAGATGCTCTATCATGTAGGTTCAAAAATGATTTTCGTGGCTACCTAGCAAGTCCTTTCTAGACCTAATTTAAATACAACATGCTAAATGAATATAAATCATAGTTCAAAACAAACGAATGCAACAAACTAATAGGAAACAAACATAAAATCTAAACTTGGGTTGCCTCCCAAGAAGCACTTGTTTAAGGTCTTTAGCTCTACCGTACTGTTATGCTTCATCTTAGCTCTGATGGTCATAGGAGATATTTCTCCCTCCCTTGATATGTTTGAATCTTGCTCGTGGAGGAGCAAGATACTTGCTCACTTTTCACCTCTTTCCTTTTTGTCCTCCATCACTATATCCCTTAAATCTTGCTCATGGAGGGGCATGATACTTGTTTGCTGCTTTCCATGGCTTGAGATTGAACATGCTTAGCCTCAACGAATCATCACAAGTTTGATCATTATATTCCATCTAATCCATATGTTGTAAATAATATAACTCACCACAAATATTCTCACCAAAATATTGATCAGCCGATTCTATTATGTCAAATGGACTTTTATCATTACAAATCACAAAATGGGCTTCGTTATTGGTAGCGAAAGTTTTGGTGAGGGTTAAGGTAGGCTCTTCTAAACCTTTAAGGTTAGGAGGTGTTTTGATTGAAGAAATGCACTCCTCGATTAAAGTATCAATTAAATAGTCCTCAAGTTCTTCTTCAAGTGGTGATTGAATGGATTGTCCTTCTTTACTTCCTATGTCATCCACGTCTTCCTCATCCATTCGCTCAAAGTGAGTCTCCACCATATTAGGGTTAATCCAGTCATCTAAGCCACCTTCTCGTCATTCATTTTCTTCTCTTGCTAGATCTCGTTGCATAATCTCCGAAAATTGTCGGCTATGCTCCTCACATTCCCTAGTAATATCGGCTAGCAAGGCTTCTAAGTGGGGGCTTGGTTCTGGATAAAATTCACATGGTAATTCATAGCTCTCGTGCTAACTTGGGAAATAATATTGAGGGTTCAAGTAGCCAGGGTCATAACTATATAAATAGGATTCATCTCGTGGCCACTGGTTGTAATCATAGGTGACATCTTCTTGCTCAAATTGCAAAGGTTCAAATAATTCCGGACAATCATTAATGGTATGTCATGTTTCACCACAATTCTCACAATAAATGTTACCAAAACTCACAACATTAACTTGACCATAATCATGAGAAAAAACATGCATATTTATCTACAAGAAAATATGAATAAGGAAAGAGCAACAGAATGAATAAAAATAAAATAAAATAAAACAAGAAAAGTAAATCTAGTCTAGGAAATTAAAAAAGACTAGAAAAATAACCCTAAACTGAATAGAGATAACAAAAATTTAAAAATATATAAACTGGAATAAAGTAAAACTAGAAAGTAAATCTACTCTAGGTCCAATCCAACTGTCCATTTTCGATTTGATATCGAATCAATCAGTCCCCAGCAATGACGCCAAAAACTTGATGCATGGGAACACGACCTCAAATCTTGCGACGGGAACCATTGAGGACTCGAAGCGCGTGCTCGCGCTCAATGCCCGCAAGTGCACGGATGTCGTCAAGTAATAAAAAGATTATCGATACCACAAGGACTGAGATTCGAGTACCGATTATTCAGTGGATGTTATTGTTCAAAGTTTAACGTTAAGGGTTGTACTTATGAGGTTTGTTGGTGGTCCTGTTAGTAATATATGAGAGATGTCCTAAGGCAATCGCCTTATGTATGAACCATTTATATGATAAATGAAGATTCACTATTTGAGTATACATGTTTAATGTATTTGATTGGATCTTAAACTCATTTCTTTGAATGTCCACGATACGATTCACACAAAGATGAGAGAATTTGTGATTGGATCACAACTAGTGAGTATCTCTACATGTGTAATTGTGATGTATCGGAATTATCCTAGTCGATGAATTGATGGATTTGGACACCATCAATTCCCGAGACTAGCACGAGGTATACTCCTTGGTGTATCCAAGCGGTGATTCTCCTTTGGAGACATTGTGATGTCGGAGTTAATCGTGGATGCTAGTTATGGTAACTAGTTCATTGGAGTGACCACCATAAGACTTCATATGGTTCTCTTCATATATAGATATGTCAATGAAGTTCTTACTGTGGCTTAAGTGCGATGTTCCTTTGACTTGCGGTATTCAAGTCATCTTGATCATGGAGACTTATGCTTTGACATCTTAAGCAAACATCTCCGAGGAGATGTGGACCCGGGATGATTGGGTATAAGTCGAAGTGATCGAAGGTGTTTGAATAGCCTATAAAGGATTCACCACTCCTTGCGAGGAGATATATACCCATGGCCTCTCGTCGGATTGTTACTAAAGTCTTTGGCCAAAGCATTACATGTTTAGAGTAAAGTACTCTTTGATACATGTGGAGTAACTAGAATCCGTAGGACGAGGAAATGATACTTGGGCTAGGTGTGACGTAGTCAGCCTAGTGGGGACTGACACAATAGACCATGTCCTGAACCAAGTGGGTATAAGATTAGTGAAGGGAATGGGGCACGATTCATTCGAGCTACTGAAGGGTTTCAGAAATAGTTCTGGGTCAACCGTTGATCTTTTCGGTTAATTGGGGATCATGATGTACTACTAGGTGCCACTCATGATCATTCTATAATTAATGGTTAATTATAGATGGCCAACATAAATCGAGAACCTATTTGGTCACACGCACAACGAGTGTAATTCAAAGGATTTAAAACGAGCTTGAGAATGGGATTCTCAGACCGAGAGAAACTATGTTTGGTTGGACCAAACATAAAGCGAACATGAAATTGTTTCAGTCGCAATGGAAGCGTGGATGGGCAGTGTCTTATGAAGACATAATGGATGGACCAAAATGGTTTGGTTCTAATCCAATGGATAAGAATAAACCAAAGGGTTTGGTTTATTTTAAGCGAATGAACCAAAGGTTGGTTGTTCGTTTTAACTTAAAATAAACCATCATGGTTTGGTTTATTTTAACTTATCCTAATGGAGCGGGTTAACGGGCTTTATGGATATGATCCATTAACCATTAAGAGAATTAGTTCTCTATAAAAGAGGGCTTAAGGGATTGTTAAACCCTAATCATCCAAAACCCTAGCTTGAAGTTGCCGCCCACCCTTGGAGGAATTTTCGGCGCCCAACTACAAGCTGCCGCCGCCAGCTTTGTGCCGCCGCCCAAGACCCTTCTTGCGGCGTCAAGCTCCAGCCGGTGAACCTCCGGCAACCCTCCGGTGATCTCCTATAGGTTCGGCATCAAGGTGAGCCTTTTCTCTCCTTGTTTTGGCCGGCGCCTACTCCTCCACTAAGCTGTCCAGTTTTCTGGACAGCTTCTTCTCCTCTCGTCGGAGCGTCGTTTGGACGACGGTTAGTGATCCTACAGCGGCTAACATACCGGGGATTTGATCTCCGGTAATCCTCTGAGGTGGAGGACGAAGGATTCGTCGATCGGTTGACGAATACCTCTCCGGAGAAGCGAGTCTTGAGGACTTGTTTTAGGTCCGAATTTGGATTCGGATCGTGATCATCTCTCGATCACGTCGTCTTCAACACGAGGCTAGTAATCCATACGAAGACGAAGCTCGTGGCTTGGCGAAGTCATCCCGAGGAGCTCGGCGTGGATACGGATAGAGACGATTCTTACGAGGATCGTTCCGGTTGATGCCGTTCCCGCTACACGTCATACGAAAGGTATAACGTAGTTTAATTTCCTTTTATTGCAATTTTAATTTACGGTTATGTCTACACTTGTTGTAATAGCATGCGTGTGTTGTGTGTGTTGTAATAAATAGGAGTATTTATTATTTTTATTGCTTCCGCTGAGCTCATGTTTACGAAACATGATCGAACACACACACGCCGCGGTGCCGGAAACCCAACAGTGGTATCAGAGCCCAGGTTGTGTTTCGACATAATCGTAAAATGGTTTTGCGATAGTCATAATGTATTTCTGGAAATTTTCTAATTTTAGAAATTTAGAAGTATTTATGGAAATTTTTCAATTTTGGAAAGTCTAGAAGTATTTATGGAAATCTTCCACTTTTGGAAAGTTGAAAGTATTTATGGAAATTGATATTTTCCATAAATAAAATATTTGATTAGATTCTGGAAATTTGTTTCCTAATTTAATCATGATTTGATTTGGGAAATCAAATCTTAAAATATTTTATTTCCATAAGTATTTTTAATGATTTAGGAAATTGGTTTCTTAAATAGATTTTCCTTAATCAAATAATTCCATGAATAAAATATGTGATTAGATTTGGAAATTTGTTTCCTAATTTAATTATGATTTGATTTGGAGAATCAAATCTTAAACATATTTTATTTCCATAAATAGTTATGACATATAAGGAAATTATATACATGACATAATTGTATGTCATGTAATTGCATTAGATGCATAACATTATGCCATGCGTGTCGTGACATGTAGATGTATGCCATGTATGCCATGCCATGTAGATAATAGTTATTTGCATGCAAAGAGGATGAGACATAAAACCCTAACTCAATATTAAAGCCTACACCTTCCATTAATATGGTTAGAACCAGAGTTCTGTTTCTTGTTTGGGTTGTTGGACTCACTCCAAGCCCGGCTCGTACCTGAACATGTTCAAATCATTGGAATAGTTTAACTCTAATATGGTAAGAGTCAGAGGTCAATCGTTAGTTTGGGTTGTTGGACTCACTCCAAGCTGGGCTAATTGGTTGAATGCGCTCTAACCATATTAAAACTATTTCGCGATTAATGGGTTGGCTTTAACTTGGAGCATCGATTTGTTGGACTCACTCCAAGGTCGATGTGAAGAGAGGTGAAGTTGGGTGCTATGCATATGATGCATACTTGTTAATGTGTTAACAACCCAATGTATGTGTAAACATTCAATTAGTTGATAGCACATTGTGATAGTTACATATACATGATATGTAATCGGTATACTTGATACCCACCATCATAGCTAAGAATGGCTTGTTGGACTCTCTCCAAGGTTGTTCATAACTATGATGGATATCAGCCCATTCGGAGATGGACCTACGATCTCCCGAAGTGATTTTGGGGTTTTTGAAATTCGATAAATGAATGGGATTTATAAATGTATATTGATGCATTTTAAAATCATCTTTCTCATATATGCTCGTTTTGTATTTCTAGGTCAATAAATTGATCATGATGTGTTTGAATTTATGCTCCATTTTGGATTCAATAAATTGATCGGGCCGAACTTCATGGATCGCTTAGAAGCTTGAGAATTGTTCTCAAGGTTGAAAAGCTTGCAATGTCCTCGCGCCTCTTCCCGCCTGGCCATTCTAGTGACGATGCAACTCGACCAATTGTTGGCCTATCGTAAACATGTGAGTGATTCTGAACAAATGAGTTGCATCATGCTAGCCACGATGGAACCCAAGCTACGAAAGCAGCATGAGCATATGGATGCTCATATCGTAGTCCTTCATCTTTGTGAGTTGGTTGATGAGCAAGTGAGATTCTAAAGGTTCGAAGTATCAAAGCTCCTCTAAAACTCTGAGATGCTAGGAGGTTCATCCGGTATCGCTCAATACGTCAAGACTGTGGAGTCTTCTCGAGAAGCATGAGCGAGGGCCAGTCTTGTTAGTTGATTCCTCGAAGAAAGGTTCTAAGAGGAAGTCAAAGGAACAGCAGAAGGGAAAGAAGAGAAAGGCTAAGAAGGTAGAACTAGCACAAAAAGGAAACTTGCCATCATTATGGCAAGGAGAGCCATTTGTGAAGAAAGTGCAAGATTTATCTTGAGTCCGTGAAGAAGGATAAGGCATCGGATGCCCCATCTTCTTCAGAAATCTTCTTTATTGATTGTCATTCTATTTCCTAAAATACTTGGGTATTGGATAATGGTTGTGGATTACATATATTTAATGACATAAATGTGATAATGAATATAAGAAGACTCGTCAAGGTAGAGTCAAATTTACGTGTTGGGAATGGAGCAACGGTTGCTGCACTCGCCATCGGAACATATTTGTTGGAACTCCCTGTAGGACTTGTCTTAGAACTGGACAATTGCTTTTATGTTCCTTCGTTGATAAAGAACATCATTTCTATTTCTTGTTTAAATAGAAATGGGTACCATTTGACTTTTAGTAACAATTGTTGTTACATAACTTTGAATGGAGTTCTTATGGGACTGGAACTTTAAGCAATGGTGTTTATACGTTGGACGTATCCAGTGACATTTGCAATATCGAAGCGAGCAACAAGCATGCTCGAAAGGATAATCAAATAGACTCCTACATGTGGCATTGTCGTCTTGGCCATGTAAGCAAGAAACGCATGTCCGAATTACACCGATGTGGAATTCTGGAATCGCTTGAATTGGATTCATACGATGTAATCATGCTTAAAAGGCAAGATGACTAAGTTACCTTTTACTGGAAAAGGTGAACGTGTGGGAGAGTTACTAGGTCTAATACATACTGATGTATGTGGACCTATGTCAACTCAAGCATTAGGGGGCTATAGCTACTTCATTACCTTCACCGATGATCACTCACGGTTTGGGTATGTGTTCTTGATGAAACACAAGTCTGAAGCCTTTGAAAGGTTCAAAGAATTCAGAAATGAAGTAGAGAAACAACATGACAAGAGTATTAAAATACTTCGATCGGATCGAGGTGGTGAATACTTAAGTCAAGAGTTTCTTGATTATCTAAGAGACAATGGCATATTGTCTCAATGGACTCCGCCCTATACACCACAAAGATAATGGTGTATCCGAGAGGCGAATCGACCTTGTTGGACATGGTCGTCAATGATGAATCATGCAACTCTTCCCAAGTCCTTTGGGGCTATGCACTGCATACCGCTTACTTGTTAAATGTAATGCCTACTAAGGTAGTCTCAACTACTCCATATGAGATATGGAATAGTAAGAAACCTCATGTATCTTACTTGAAGATATGGAGGTTGTCCCGCTTATGTGAAGCTTGATCAGACGCATAAATTGGATGCTAAGTCCGATAAATGTCTATTTATTGATACCCTAAGGAAACAAGGGGTTACTAATTCTATCATCCTGTGGAACAAAAGGTGTTTGTTTCAAGGCATGTTGTGTTTCTAGAGAAAGAGTTTCTCTTGCAAGAAAACAAGGGTGTGTCGCCGAGCTTGAGGAGGCTCGAGAGACTCAAATAGACATTAATGAGATACCGGTGAAGCACAACACCGACAACTCATAGTGATGAGCAATCTGGACCTATTGTAACACCACATCTTCGTAGATCTGGTAGAACACGCAATATTCCTGAGAGATATGGATTTCTCGTAAGTGAATCGAACGACGTGTTACTCATTGATGATGAGGAGCCTACCAGTTATGAAGAAGTGCCGACAAGTTCAGAAAGGGATAAGTGGCTTGGTGCCATGAAGTCGGAAATGGATTCCATGTATGAAAACCAAGTTTGGAACTTGGTTGACCCACCAAGGGATAAAGCCTATAGGGTGCAAGTGGGTTTTCAAGAAGAAAACCGACATGGATGGTAATGTGATTACCTATAAGGCTAGATTGGTGGCGAAAGGATATCGTCAAAAACAAGGTGTTGATTATGACGAAACCTATTCGTCTGTAGCTATGCTTAAATCCATTCGGATGCTCCTGGCCATAGCGGCTCATTATGATTATGAGATATGGCAGATGGATGTGAAAACAACTTTCCTTAATGGAAACCTGCTCGAGGACGTGTATATGATACAACCTGAGGGTTTCACATCGGTTGACAAAACCAAGGTATGCAAATTGCGACGATCCATTTATGGATTGAAGCAAGCATCCAGGAGCCGGAATATCCGTTTTGATGAGACAATCAAAAAGTTTGATTTCTCACAAAATCCAGACGAACCTTGTGTGTACAAGAAGGTTAGTGGGAGTGCAGTCGTGTTCCTAGTATTGTATGTCGATGACATATTACTTATAGGAAACGATGTGTCAATCTTACAGTCAGTTAAGGTTTGGTTATCCAAGACATTCTCCATGAAAGACCTGGGAGAAGCAACCTACATCCTTGGGATTATGATCTATAGAGATAGATCGAAACGGTTGCTTGGTCTTTCGCAGTCTACATATATACACCGAAAAGCAAAGAGGTTTAGCATGTCAATCCAAGAAAGGTTATCTACCCATCGCATGGGGTACACCTTCAAGTCTATGTGTCCGCGCACGTAAGACGAGAGGATTTGTATGAGTAAGATTCTATGCATCCGCAATAGGATCCATCATGTATGCTATGAGGTCTGATGTGTATGATGTATCGTCCGAGTGTCACGAGCAGATACCAATCCGATCCAGGAATGGATCATTGGGCGGCTGTTAAGACGATCCTTAAGTACTTAAGAAGAACTAAGGATGCGTTCCTAATATATGGAGAAGGGTACATGGTGATACGTGGGTATACGGATGCCAGATCCAGACAGACAAGGATGATTCCATGTCTTAGTCTGGGTATGTATTCACCTAGAATGGAGGCGCAATAAGTTGGAAAGGTTCCAAGCTTGACACTATAGCGGATTCTGCCACTAAGGCAGAATACGTTGCAGCTTTGGAAGCAGCAAAGGAAGCGGTTTGGATCAAGTAGTTCATCTATGAACTTGATGTGGTCTCATCAATGATCCAAACATGTGCTTCGCCACTATCATCTTATCAGAGAGATCATCAGTAGGAACGAAATACAAATCGAGAAAATTCCCACTGAAAGGAACTTAGCGGATCCTTTGACTAAAGAATTACCTCAAAGTAAGTTTGAGGGTCATGTTAGAGCTTATGGTATTGGATACCGTAGCGATTGACATTAGGCCAAGTGGGAGTCTGTTAGTAATATATGAGAGATGTCCTAAGGCAATCGCCTTATGTATGAACCATTTATATGATAAATGAAGATTCACTATTTGAGTATACATGTTTTATGTATTTGATTGGATCTTAAACTCATTTTATGAATGTCCACGATACGATTCACAGCATGAGAGAATTTGTGATTGGATCACAACTAGTGAGTATCTCTACATGTGTAATTGTGATGTATCGGAATTATCCCTAGTCGATGAATTGATGGATTTGGACACCATCAATTCTATCGAGACTAGCACGAGGTATACTCCTTGGTGTATCCAAGCAGCTGATTCTCACTGGCTGGAGACATTGTGATGTCCGGAGTTAATCGTGGATGCTAGTTATGGTAACTAGTTCATTGGAGTGACCAGCCATAAGACTTCATATGGTTCTCTGCATATATAGATATGTCAATGAAGTTCTTACTGTGGCTTAAGTGCGATGTTCCTTTGACTTGCGGTATTCAAGTCATCTTGATCATGGATTGTTGGTGCAGTGGGCAGTGGGCACCAAAGTCGAACCGGTATTTTGATTATGGCAAAAGGCTCAATAGTTAAGGGTATATTTGTTATCTTACGAGCTCAATTAAGTGTGCAGAAATGCTAAATTTGAGCGGAAGGTCTGCGACACCCGGTGGGAACCGAGGTGGTCGGGCAACGCCAGAGGGACTTCGGAGGAAGCCGAGGTACTCGGGTGAAGACCGGAAGCGAGGCTACAAGGTAAGCTCGTGTGAAAGCGAAGCAAGGTCGTTAAGCGTAGATCCGACCCAATACCTCCAATGGAAGGTCTAGGTCGAGATCAGATGGTTAGAACCATCGTACTTTATATTTTAAGCTAACTTGTATCTGCGGTCCCAAAACCCTTTGACTACAGTCAACTGCTAGTCAAGTTCCAGCCTCGAGAAGAGCTCGAATTTCAAGGGGGTGAATTTGGACTTGACTCGTGTTTTGGTACAAAGGGTGATGTGGCATCAAGGTGGACATCCAAACCATCACCAAGCTTCCTTGTGGTGGACGCCCAAAATAAGGTGAGTTGGCACAAGATGGTTGGCTCCCATGATGTGGCACAAGTTGAATGGCTCCAACAAGTTGGCGCCCAAGGAGGTTGGAGGTGGCACAAGGTGGTTGGATGAAACACCTCATCCTCAAGTTAGCGCCCAAGGAGGTTGGAGGTGGCACAAGGTGGTTGGATGAAACACCTCATCCTCAAGTTGGCGCCCAAGGAGGTTGGAGGTGGCACAAGGTGGTTGGATGAAACACCTCATCCTTGAGTTGGCGCACAAGAAGGTTGGAGGTGGCACAAGGTGGTTGGATGAAACACCTCATCCTTGAGTTGGGATAAGAACCTCACCTTGGACACTACCTATGTCTAAATTCATAGATCAATATCCATAAATAGACATGTTCAAGCCAAGCAAATCACAAGAATTCAAGAGCTCTCAACACGCCCGTAACGCCGCTACTACTACTCACATTTGCTACGACGAAGTGCCACGACAACGAAAGCTACATCTTCTACTTATAAGAGTTGTCGGTATATTTATTTAAGTTCTACTTCTTTAAATTGTCTTTGTACTTTAATCGTAACAAGGAAAGGGGGAGTGTCCCTTTGCCTTGATTTCTTTTTGTAATCGTTGCTCCTACTTCCAACGAAGAGGAGTGGTTTTAGTGAATTGCCCTCCGTACGTGATCAAGGATCACTAGGGCCGTGGATTAGCAATCGAAAGATTGTGAACCACGTAAAAATATCTTGTCTACTTTATATTTCATGTGCATTCTCTACTTCCTTTTACTTATTGCAAAAGTTTTTAACAATCAGTATCGCTATTCACCCCCTCTAGCGACACTTCGATCCAACAATTGGTATCGAGTAGGGGCGCTAAGATTCGTGAAACCACCAATCTAGCTTTGTTTTTCTTTTTTACAGATTTTTATTTATTTATTTCGTTTTCGTGATAATCATTTCACTTGCTTATCTTCTCTACATATAGAATTGCATTAGAGGCTTTAGGATCCGGATAAGGTTGTCCTTGTTAGATCAGTAAGGTTGTCCTCCGAACTTCAAGCGACATTCGCATTTGATTGTTTATTTCTTTTGCAAGTTACATTTTATATATCTTTTTACTTCTCAAGATTACTAATCCAAGACGAAAGTCTTGGAATATTCTTTCCGTGTGTGTTTTGCAAGATTCTTTTAATCGTTCTTCTTCTTGTTTTTAAATGGCCCATCTCGAAGGGTTTAGCACCCCGACCCCGCTTTTACAACGGTAATGACTTTCGTTATTGGAAGGGTCGGATGGAATGCTTTCTTAAAACCCAAATCGAGATGTGGATCGTAATCAAACCGGTTTCACACTTCCTATTAATGAAGATGGTGAATCTTTGGGTTACGATCAATGGTCAAATTCCATGAAAAACAAGTAGAAGCCGATGCCAAGGCAACTCAAATCTTGCAATGTGGGTTGTCCAAGGAAGAGCTCAACCGCGTCGGCCCTTCATTAGTGCAAAGGACTTATGGACCAAGCTAGTGGAACTACACGAAGGCACCGACGACACGAAGGTATGTAAAAGAGATTTACTTTTAAATAAATTGTATAACTTGAAAATGCAGGAAAACAAGACCGCAACTCAACTACATGCTCGTATCCAAGACATCGTCAACCAACTCCATGCCATCGGACAAAAGGTCGAGAATCGCGACCTTATCAGGTATTCTCTTAACTCGTTTCCTAGGACCACCTTGTGGGCATCCATGGTCGATGCCTACAAGGTCTCCAAGGACCTTTCTAAAATTAGGTTAGACGAATTGTTTTCGAACTTGAATTACATGAGCAAACTAACGTGGTCCGTGCCGAGAAGAGTATTGCGTTAGTTGCGGTGTTCCAAGAAGAAGAAGCCCGCAAGCAAGCCACCCCAAGGAAGAAGATTTAGTCCGAATCGGAAGTAGACTGAATAGAATCCAACTAGTCAATCTAGTTCTAAGATGATCAAGAGACGAAACGACCAACAACTCAAGGTAAGCCTAAACCTAATTCAAATACTTCTAATTTTAGATGCTATGAGTGCAACAGTTCGGTCACATCAAGTCCGAGTGCCCAAAGCTAAAGAATAACGATCAAAGACCAAGAAAGCGCTAAACGCTACTTGGGAGGAGTTGTCGGAGGAAGAAGACGATATCCAAGCTCTAATGGCCAAGCCGACCGAGCACGACTCAAACCAAGAAGAGTCCGAGTCCGAATCCGATGATGAGCTTCCATTCAAGACAAGCCACGGATCCGTGATCCGGTTCAAAAGAATCATTAAGGGTAAGTCGGTCGCTACTTAATACTTTGTATGGTGCAATTAAATTTTAAATAAGAAACTAGCTAAGTCCGAGTCCAAGGTCGAGACCCTAATTGAGGAGGTTAACCTTCTCAAACATGAGGTCTCCTAACCTCTTCGACTACTCGTATTCAAGAGGAGGACTCAACCTGCTGAAAAGCTTGAAGTTGAGAACTCGCTTGAAAACACAAGTCAAGACCTTAGGAACACGTTGGAAAGGTTCACTTTGGGATCCAAGGGACTTGACCTCTTACTTGGATCACAAAGGGCCGTGTACAACAAGGCCGGACTCGGGTTTAACTCAAATACAACCAATAAGTCATATATGTCTATAGTAAACCAACATAAGAAAAATGTCCAAGCATGGGTCCCTAAGACCACTTTGATTTCAACTTTAGGATCTAACATGTATTGGGTTCCCAATGACCAAATTCACTATGTGAATAGACCCACTCGATTCAATGGTCGGGGAGCCAATACAAAATGTATTTTGTTAAGTCTTAGAAATTGCATGCTTAGTTTTTCCTTTATTTTTAGAATGGTTAGATAGGACTCATAATCAACTAAAATCCTAAAAGATTGAGCCTCGGGGAGCCTCTTTTCAAAAATAACTAGTTAGACCAAGATGTAGTCTCAAGTAAGTCGAGTTATCAATTTCTTGAAATTAGCTTTGTCTAAGGAAGTGGTCGTTGTTCCGATCAAAGAAGGCCTCTGTGCCTCACCACGACCTGGAAGCTAATCTCTTGAAAAGATTACTTGATGAGCTTAGACTAAATCCGAATCTAACCTAATGTTGGTTAATTTAAATTCATTAAAATTAATCAAGTAAAATTGAAAGTCATCTCACAATAACACATAGGAATAACATGTTTTGATCATGTAGATATTGGTGAGATGATTTAGGTTTAAAAACTTACAAACAACCCTTTAGTAATTCCAATATCCGATCCAACTACCTTATATGTAGGATCAATGGATGTTGATGTTGGTTGCTCCCGACACATGACCGGGGATCACCTCAAATTTTCGAAGTTACGTTTCAAACGACAAGGATCGGTTGGCTTCGGAAATAACGGCAAGCTCTAAATCATGGGATCAGGTGATATTGAGCTCAACTCTAACTTTACAATTCAAAATGTCTTATTAGTAGAAAACTTTCAATATAATTTACTTAGTGTAAGCCAATTGTGTGATAACAATTATAAGGTCATATTTCTAGAAAATGAATGCGTAATCAAAATAAATGCAACATCTAAAATAATACTTAAAGGAACTAGGAGTAGCAACATCTACACAATAAATTTACCTAACTCCTCAACCAAGTGTCTTATGACACAAGAGGAATCTTGGTTATGGCAATCAAGACTGAACACTGCACCCAAGACTCGCCCACAAGATGAGTCGAGTGGCTTAGTTATAGGTTTGCCTAAACTAAACAACTTGGATAATAAAATATGTAATGCTTGTCAACAAGGTAAACAATCTAGGACACAACATCAATTAACTAATCAAGAACGAACCAAAAGTGTTCTTGAGCTCCTACACATGGATCTATTTGATTCACATGGAGCTAAGTCACTCAATGGTAGTCAATTTTGCTTAGTCATAATTGACGACTATTCTAGATTTACTTGGGTTAGGTTTATCAAACATAAAAATGATACCTAGACCAACTAATCAATCTTTGTAGGTTAATCGAAAATCAAAAGAACCTTAAGATTAAAAGACTTAGAAGCGATCATGGTGGTGAATTCGAAACCACAGGTTTACAGATCTCTGTAACCTAAAGCGGATACCACCATGAGTTTTCATGTCCTAGAACCCTACAACAAAATGGGTTAGTCGAACGGAAAAATAGAACCCTACAAGAAGCCGCTTAGGACAATGTTAAACGAGTATAACCTACCCGATAGATTTTGGGGCGGAGGCCGTTAGTACGGCTTGCTATGTCCAAAATAGGATCCTTATGGTAAAGAGGCACCAAAAGACCTCAGACGAGATTTATCACGATAAAATACCGAACATCAAGTACTTTAGGGTATTTGGATGCAAGGTACATATCTTAAACACTAAGGATTACCTAGGAAATTCAAATCCAAAACCTCATCGAACCTTTCTAGGATACTCAACCACCGAGAGCTTATAGGGTATACAATCACGACACTCTTAGAGTCGAAGAAACCATTAATATAGTTTTACGAAGGACACGAACCCGTTCAATCCTTAACAAAACCAACTAGCAAATCAACTTATAGCGTAACCCGACTGATCTTGAACTTGAATCTCGTCCTAACCCAAGTCATCCTATCGACCAAGTGATAGATGACTCTAACCCAAGTCAAACTAGAACTCACCAAGTCATCCTATCGACCAAGTGATAGATGACCCTAACCCGAGTCACACTAAGACTCAAACAAATCATCCTATCAATCAAGTTATAGGTGATCCAAATTTAGGGTTCGAACTAGAGCTTCATATCGAAACCTTAGTCAAATCTCGTTAATTTCCAAAATCGAACCCAAAACTATTGAACAAGCACTTCTTGATCCCGATCGGATTATTGCTATGCAAGAAGAGCTAGCTCAATTCACTAGAAATGAATTCTGGGAATTAGTACCACCACCTAAAGAAAAATAAATTATTGGAACAAGGTGGGTATTTCGAAATAAACTTGATGATAAAGGTGAAGTAGTTAGAAATAAAGATAGGTTAGTCGAAAAAGGGTTTAGTCAATTCGAAGGTTTATATAAATATGAGACCTACGCCCGTAGCGAGACTACTAGAGTCCATCCGAATGTTGTTAGCATATGCGACATCGAGGTTTTAAATTGTTTCAAATGGATGTCAAGTCAGCATTTTTGAATGGATACATTAAGGAAGAAGTTTACGCTACCAACCTCCGATTCAAAATCTAGATAAACGACCATGTCCTTAGACTTAAGAAAGCCCTATATGGACTCAAACAAGCCCCAAGAGCTTGGTACGAAAGGCTTTCGATCTATCTTAAGTCCAAAGGATTCAACCAAGGTTTAGTCGACCCAACCTTATTCGTTAAAACCGTAGGAAAAGAAATCTTTATAGCCCAAATCTATGTAGATGATATAATTTTGGAACTACCAACTCGATCCTCGCTAAACGAATTCATCTCACTTATGGAAAGTGAATTTGAAATGAATTTAGTGGGAGAGTTAAGTTTCTTCTTAGGTTTACAAATTAAACAAACTAAAGATGGAATATATTTACATCAACAAAAATATACTAAGGACTTAATAAATCGATTTGGAATGCAAGATGCTAAAATAATCAATACACCTATGGCAACTAATGTTAATATAAACGAAGATTTAGAAGGAAAACCCGTTGACCTAAAATACTATAGGAGCGCAATAGGAAGTCTCCTATACTTAACCGCGAGCCGACCCGACATTTTATTCGCGTAGAAGTATGTGCAAGGTTACAAACTCCGTGCCAAGGAGTCTCACCTAACCCTAGTCAAGCGTATCCTTAGATATCTAAAGGGCACGCTAAACGTAGGTATTTGGTACCCTAGATCTACCGAGTTTAATCTAATCGGCTACTCCGACTCCGACTATGCCGGTAGTAAACTCGATAGAAAGAGCACGAGTGGTTGTTGTCAAATCCTCTTCTCTAGTCTAGTGAGTTGGTGCAAGAGGAAGCAAAGATTGCGTTGCCTTATCTACCACCGCCGAATACGCTATGATGGGTGAGTGTGTCTCTCACTCGTGGATGAAGCACACTCTCCAAGACTTTAGCTTAATCTTTAACAACATTAAAACCTACATAGATAACATTAGTTAAATTAACTTAACTAAAAATACAATATGACATTCTAGGAAAAAACATATAGAAGTTAAACACCACTTCATTAGGGAACATGTAACTAATGGAACTATACAACTAGATTATGTTGAGTCCAAATCAAACCTAGCGGACATCTTCACCAAACCACTACCCGAAGCCGAATTTAGTTTATTAAGACGAAAGTTAGGTATGTGCGTAATAGAGTAGGATTTAAATTTTTCTATATATGTACTCTACTTTTGCTTCTTTTTATGAAATTAGCCTAAGTCTTACCTTAGAAATCATATACCTATAGATATAAGGAGCCAACACATCTCACAACAAAAAGGACTAATATGTATGAGTACTTAGACACGAATACGGGAGTGAGATGTTAGGACCTTACTCCAAGTTCCAGATGTATATTCAGTGCAACGACATGAACCATTGATTATAATTATTTAAAATTAATCAACTCCTTCAAGACTTATTGATCATTCTATATCAATCAAGTCCAACCGGAGTTGTACATTTTAGATGAACATATTTTCAAGCTTATTATTATTTTAAAAAAAATATATATATATATATATATATATTTATATTGGGAACTTGCTTGGACTTACAAACCTTAAAATATATTTACAAACTTTTTGAGTTAAGGCAAAAGGGGGAGAAAGTCACAAAAGTAAGGAAGAAAGTAAACAAAATTATTACCTTTTATATTAAGTAATTCCGTTTACTTAAGCAACTATTAAGGGGGAGTAAAAATTATTTTTCAAGAACTCACCTTCGGTCAAGGGGAACTTGAAACAATAATATTTCTCATTCATGCTTAATCATTATGCTAGCTCATTCATATTTAATCTTTATGCTAGCTCATTCATGCTTAATCATTATGCTAGCTCTTATGTTTAATTTTTCCTTAACTTTTGTGTCGGTTTGCCATGAATCAAAAAAGATTGTTGGTGCATGGGCAAGGGGCACCAAAGTCGAACCGGTATTTTGATTATGGCAAAAGGCTCAATAGTTAAGGGTATATTTGTTATCTTACGAGCTCAATTAAGTGTGCAGAAATGCTAAAGTTGAGCGGAAGGTCTGCGACACCCGGTGGGAACCGAGGTGGTCGGGCAACGCCAGAGGGACTTCGGAGGAAGCCGAGGTACTCGGGTGAAGACCGGAAGCGAGGCTACAAGGTAAGCTCGTGTGAAAGCGAAGGTCGTTAGCGAGATCCGACCCAATACCTCCAATGGAAGGTCTAGGTAGATCGATGGTTAGAACCATCGATTTTTATATTTTAAGCTAACTTGTATCAGTCCCAAAACCCTTTGACTACCCAATCGCTAGTCAAGTTCCAGCCTCGAGACGAGCTCGAATTTCAAGGGGGTGAATTTGGACTTGACTCGTGTTTTGGTACAAAGGGTGATGTGGCATCAAGGTGGACATCCAAACCATCACCAAGCTTCCTTGTGGTGGACGCCCAAAATAAGGTGAGTTGGCACAAGATGGTTGGCTCCCATGATGTGGCACAAGTTGAATGGCTCCAACAAGTTGGCGCCCAAGGAGGTTGGAGGTGGCACAAGGTGGTTGGATGAAACACCTCATCCTCAAGTTGGCGCCCAAGGAGGTTGGAGGTGGCACAAGGTGGTTGGATGAAACACCTCATCCTCAAGTTGGCGCCCAAGGAGGTTGGAGGTGGCACAAGGTGGTTGGATGAAACACCTCATCCTTGAGTTGGCGCACAAGAAGGTTGGAGGTGGCACAAGGTGGTTGGATGAAACACCTCATCCTTGAGTTGGGATAAGAACCTCACCTTGGACACTACCTATGTCTAAATTCATAGATCAATATCCATAAATAGACATGTTCAAGCCAAGCAAATCACAAGAATTCAAGAGCTCTCAACACGCCGTCGTAACGCCGCTACTACTACTCACATTTGCTACGACGAAGTGCCGACAACGAAAGCTACATCTTCTACTTATAAGAGTTGTCGGTATATTTATTTAAGTTCTACTTTAAATTGTCTTTGTGTTTAATCGTAACAAGGAAAGGGGAGTGTCCTTTGCCTTGATTTCTTTTGTAATCGCGTTCTACTTCCAACGAAGAGGAGTGGTTTTAGTGAATTGCCCTCCGTACGTGATCAAGGATCACTAGGGCCGTGGATTAGCAATCGAAAGATTGTGAACCACGTAAAAATATCTTGTCTACTTTATATTTCCGCTGTGCATTCTCTACTTGCTTTTTACTTATTGCAAAAGTTTTTAACGACACCGTATCGCTATTCACCCCCCCCCCTCTAGCGACACTTTCGATCCAACAATGGAGACTTATGCTTTGACATCTTAAGCAAACATCTCCGAGGAGATGTGGACCCGGGATGATTGGGTATAAGTCGAAGTGATCGAAGGTGTTTGAATAGCCTATAAAGGATTCACCACTCCTTGCGAGGAGATGTATACCCATGGCCTCTCGTCGGATTGTTACTAAAGTCTTGGGCCAAAGCATTACATGTTTAGAGTAAAGTACTCTTCGATACATGTGGAGTAACTAGAATCCGTAGGACGAGGAAATGATACTTGGGCTAGGTGACGAGTCACTAGTGGGGATCGGCACAATAGACCATGTCCTGAACCAAGTGGGTATAAGATGAGTGAAGGGAATGGGGCACGATTCATTCGAGCTACTGAAGGGTTTCAGAAATAGTTCTGGATCAACCGTTGATCTTTTCGGTTAATTGGGGATCATAATGTACTACTAGGTGCCACTCATGATCGTTCTATAATTAATGGTTAATTATAGACGGCCAACATAAATCGAGAACCTATTTGGTCACACGCACAACGAGTGTAATCCAAAGGATTTAAAACGAGCTTGAGAATGGGATTCTCAGAACGAGAGAAACTATGTTTGGTTGGACCAAACATAAAGCGAGCATGAAATTGTTTCAGTCGCAATGGAAGCGTGGATGGGCAGTGTCTTATGAAGACATAATGGATGGACCAAAATGGTTTGGTTCTAATACAATGGATGAGAATAAATCTACTTAGGACATCAAGCTATGATCCAAACGATCCCATGCAAAATAAATCCCTCATAGAGTAGCAATACGCAATTGAACGAAGTACATTTTAACTTATCCTAATGGAGCGGGTTAACGGGCTTTATGGATATGATCCATTAACCATTAAGAGAATTAGTTCTCTATAAAAGAGGGCTTAAGGGATTGTTAAACCCTAATCATCCAAAACCCTAGCTTGAAGTTGCCGCCCACCCTTGGAGGAATTTTCGGCGCCCAACTACAAGCTGCCGCCGCCCAGCTTTGTGCCGCCGTCCAAGACCCTTTCCGGCGTCCAAGCTCCAGCCGGTGAACCTCCGGCAACCCTCCGGTGATCTCCTATAGGTTCGGCATCAAGGTGAGCCTTTTCTCTCCTTGTTTTGGCCGGCGCCTACTCCTCCACTAAGCTGTCCAGTTTTCTGGACAGCTTCTTCTCCTCTCGTCGGAGCATCGTTTGGACGACGGTTAGTGATCCGACAGCGGCTAACATACCGGGGATTTGATCTCCGGTAATCCTCTGAGGTGGAGGACGAAGGATTCGTCGATCGGTTGACGAATACCTCTCCGGAGAAGCGAGTCTTGAGGACTTGTTTTAGGTCCGAATTTGGATTCGGATCGTGATCATCTCTCGATCACGTCGTCTTCAACACGAGGCTAGTAATCCATACAAAGACGAAGCTCGTGGCTTGGCGAAGTCATCCCGAGGAGCTCAGCGTGGATACGGATAGAGACGATTCTTACGAGGATCGTTCCGGTTGATGCCGTTCCCGCTACACGTCATACGAAAGGTATAACGTAGTTTAATTTCCTTTTATTGCAAATTTTAATTTACGGTTATGTCTACACTTGTTGTAATATGCATGCGTGTGTTGTGTGTGTTGTAATAAATATAGATTTATTATTTTTAATTGCTTCCGCTGTGCTCATGTTTACGAAACATGATCGAACACACACACGCCGCGGTGCCGGAAACCCAACAGGTCCTAACTCTAGTACGGTGTCACACGGAAGAAGAGAAGGGTAGCTATGAGTCTTTTAAGGGAATTCTAAGATTTTGATTTCGCTAGTGTGTCATAGAACACGCTATCAATTGGGTATTATCTAGATGTCTAACTATGGTCTTGTGGAAGGGACATCATACACTTCCCCGATGAGCCTTCGCATCTATCAGGAACTACCTCTGCCATAACAAGTCGACCCCTGGCTTTAGGATGGGATAGGCAGTACGAGGATGCCGAATCAATCCCTGTGACGAGTCGGAATGTGTCCCGTTTCTGACTCTATCACACCCTTCTTTCCATGGTTACCAGAGATGAGGCCAACCCCTAGGTTCCTCCTTAATTCTCTTAAATCTTTGATACGATGGTTGTCACCCCTCGTATCAGCTATGCAGAGTAAATAGAAGACCAAAACAACAGTTATCGATCTAAACAATCACCAATTGCAAATATGAAATCACGAACAGAAGTATATTTGAAATAACATGTTCTACGCACACAAACTACTCCCTAATCCTAGAATCAAAGTATCTACTCCATAAATGAAAGAAAAGAAACACAAAGTATGATTGAATTCATCATTACAATGCAGAAGATGTATAGAAAAAAAATTACAGTGCTCTTTGGTTCTTCTCTCCGGCGTTGGAGCGAAGAATTTGATCCTCGAATAACTTCCTCCCCGTTACGAGTTTTCGAAGCTTTTTAGGGCGTCGGAGTGCTGTCCCGACCGTCGTGCCTCCCCTCTAGGTTTTGGCCATAGCTTCCTTTATATAGACATCAGACCGGATCTCCCCGAAACCTGGAAAATAACATAATCGCATCAAAATCGCCCAGCGCCACACGACCATGTGGATTCACATTGCTAGGCCATGTGTGGCGTTGGGGTGCAAGCCGTGTGGATTCACAAGGCCAGGGCGTGTGTCCTTCTGTTCTAGCTGCCAAATGCCTTCTTTTCACTCCAAAAGTGTGCCATTTCTCCTGTAAAATGATGTCCTGCACACAAGAGTACAAAGAGTAGATATCCGAATAAGAAAATAAGAAATGGATGCAAAATAAAGTGAAATATGCAAGAATCAAATATAAAATTACACGAGATGTGAGCGAAAACTACTCCTAAAACCCTATATGTTTTACTCACATCAAGCTAGAAGAAAACTAAAATCTAAATTAGAACCAAATTAAACTGAAAAACAATAAAAATTAGGGAAATAAACCTAAACTAGGTCCAATCCAACTGTCCACTTTTGATTCGATATTGAATCAATCAGTCCACGACAACGCCGCCAAAAACTTGATGCACGTGAACACGACCTCAAATCTCGTGATGGGAACCATTGAGGACTCTAAGAGCATGCTCGTGCTCAATGCTCGCAAGTGCACGGATGTCGTCAAGTAATAAAAAGATTATTGATCCGACAGGGACTGAGATTCGAGTAGCGTTTGGTTAAGTGAACGTTATTGTTTGGAGTTCCGTTCTAATGGTTGTGATGAAGAGGATTGTCGGCGGTCCTAACTCTAGTATGGTGTCACACAAAGGAAGAGAAGGGTTGCTACGAGTCTTTTGAGGGAATTCTAGGATTTTGATTTCGCTTGTGTGTCGCAGAACACGCTATCAATTGGGTATTATCTAGACGTCTAACTATGGTCTTGTGGAAGGGACATCATACACTTCCCCGATAAGCCTTCGTATCTATCAGAAACTACCTCTATCATACCAGGTCAACCCTTGGCTTTAGGACGGGATAAACGGTATGAGAATGCCGATTCAATCCCTATGATGAGTCAGAGCGTGTCCCGTTTCTGACTCTATCACACCCTTCTATCTACGGTTACCGAAGATGAAGCTAACCCCTAGGTTCCTCCTTAATTCTCCTAAATTTGATATGAGAGATATCACCCCTCGTATCGGCTATGCACAGTAAATAGAAGACCAAAATAAATAGCTATTGATCTAAACAATGACCAATTGCAAATATGATTTCAAGAATAGAAATATATTTGAAATAACATGTTCAACGCACACAAACTACTCCCTATTCCTAAAATAGGAGAATCTAATCCATAAATACGAGAAGAGAAACACAAAACATATTAGAATTCATAGAAACAATGTAAACAATGCAAAGAACATGAATTACAATGCACTTTGGCTCTCCTCTCCAGTGTTGATGTGCGAAACTTGATCCTCGAGCGGCCTTCTTCCTCCCCTTTCTGAGTTCCCGAAGCTTTTTAGGGCGTCGGAGTGCTGTCCCGATCATCGTGCCCTCCCCCTAGGGTTTGGGCATAGCTTCTTTTATATAGACATCAGGTCGGATCTCCTCGAAACCTGGAAAATAATTGAATTGCGTCGAAATCTCCTAGCTCCACACGACCATGTGGATTCACACGGCAAGGCCATGTGTGGCATTGGGGCGTTAGTCGTGTGGATTCACAGTGCCAGGGTGTGTGTTGTTCTGTTATAGCTGCCAAATGCCTTTTTTTTACTCCAAAAGTGCACCATTTTTCCCGTAGAATGTTATCCTACACACAAGAGTATAAAAAGCAGATCTCCGAACTAGAAAATATAAAATGCATGCAAAATAAAGTGAAATATGCAAGAATCAAATATAAAATGCAACAGGATGTGAGCGAAAACTACTCCTAAAATCCTATATGTTTTGCTCACATCACCGAGGCGCTCCAGGCAAAAAAGGCCTAGCATATTCGTGTCTAGGAGGTCCTCGTTGGCCCGGAGGAGGGTTCCTCTATGTTGGGATAGGGGCTGGTTTCTTCTCTGCCCTTCTTACCCTCAGACCTTCTTCCTCGTTGATATACTCCTCGGCGCGGCCTAGTAATTCCTCATAGCTAGCCGCGGGCTTCCTCAACAAGGAGTTGAGGAAGGGTCCTTCCTTCAATCCGTGGGGGATAGCAACCTTCAAAATATCTGGTCCCACTGAGAAGATTTCCCTAGAGGTGGCAGTGAAGCGATGAATATAACTCCTCAAAGACTCTAAGGACTCTTGCTTTAGGTGAAACAAAATGGAAGTGTCATGCTTATAGGCTTTGCAACTAGCGAATTGCTGCAGAAACACTGCCTTAAAATATGCAAAACATGTAATAGAACTGGGGACTAGAGACCCAAACCATCTTTAAGCAGAAGTTGTCCGGGTGATACGGAAAGCTCTGCATTTAAGGGCGTCTAAATAGAAATGAAGCGAGGAGGCTCCCTCAAATTGAGGTAAATGCTCCTAATGATCCGAACTGCCATTTTACATCCCCACCTGAGGAGCTCAAAAGTGTGGAGGTGGTTGCGCCAACATGATGTCCTTAGTGAATGGACATGGCTCATAAGGTTATGGTGCTCTGGTAGACTAATTTTCTCCATGGTCTTCATGTCTCATTTGTGTTGCTGGGACAGGGTAAGGATATGTCCTCCCCATTGGTATCTCGTTAGGCAATATTTCAAGGTCCAGCATGGCTGATGTATAAAACATGGGAAGGTCCTTCACACTGCTGCTCCCTTTGAGAAGGTTCACCAGAATGGGGATGAATATATCCCGTCTTTTTCCTTTCTCTGACTAGAGCTTCAGAGACGTTTGCATCTACCATAGCCTTCAGCTATGATGGCAACAAAGTTATGGGGCTCTCTTCAATGGCAGGGGCTGCTGGAAGAGGAATCTCTGGCAAAGGCATCTCGACGTCTTGCTCAATAGTTTTCCCATAGACGGCGCCAATTGATGTAGGTCCGGATTTTTTACCTCCTTGAGAGGAAGATAATGATGTCACGGAGGCTTAGGGTCCTCTCCGACCATAACAGTAAAAGGTCGTTAAACGGAGAAATAAATCACATAGAAAAATGACACAGGATTTAACATGGTTTGTGTTGGGGAAATGTTGACCACTAGAGGGGGTGAATAGCGGCGTGGGGTGTGTCGATGGAATTCGTTTGCATTCGTCTACAATTTTCGTTAGCGCGGAGCGGAATAATAATAAAGCAATAACAAAATAGACAAACACACAATTACACAAGTATTTAACGTGGTTTGGAACCGAACGATTCCTACTCCACGGATCGAGCTCTAAAGAGTTCTAGCGATGCCATAAACACACCACTATGCAATAACTCCTTCTCGACAACAGTTGGAGGTAGAGAAACCCCTTACAAAATATTACAATAGTAATACAAGTAAACAACAAGCAATTACAAGTGAGTACAACAAAAGAAAGCGAAGAAAACTTTACACAAATCTTTTGAAAGCTTGCTTGTTGATTGCCTTGGACTAGCAGTCGAAGGCTTTGATTTGCAGCAGCAAATCGCTTCAAAACGTCCAAGAAAATCAGTGGTGATTTCCTCCTCCACGAGATCCATTTAAAGTTGCTACCTGATCTAGAAATCGCCGATCAGTCGACTTCTCGAGACCATCAGTCGACTGATGTCACTGTTGTTGTGAGACAACGGCTAGATCCACAGTGAAAAGATCCAACGGATCCATCATCAGTCGACTGATCACACCCATCAGTCGACTGATGGATCCTTCACACGACTGCTAACCCTGCAGTCGAGTCTCGACACCATTCTATGCCCAATTTATCGAGCACCAGTCGACTGATCACAAGATCAATCGACTGCTCGACCAATCAGTCAACTGTCCACTTCTGGCAGTCGACAGCTAGGCCAATTCCCGTAGTCAAACCCTAGTTGACTCATGCCAGTCGACTGCAACATGGTACCAATCGACTGGCACACCTCAAACATGAGGTTTTAACCCAAGTATGGTTCCCTCATACTTGCTAGACCACCCTTAGCCTAGACCTAAGCCTTCTAGCCACCTCCGTCAGCCTCACACCTCTCGGATCCCTCTAAGTCATCCATGACTTATTCATCCATTGCACTAGCCTTCAGGTGCTTCCATCGGCTATGTCATGCTAATGGTGTTTACACCGCCAAGGCACATTAGACTTATGCCGCCAAGACTCCACTTGGAGTTTACGCCGCCAACCATTGAACTTATGCTGCCAAGACACCCGCTTAGACTTTACGCCGCCAATATCAAACCCCTTGGACTTCTCGAATGCCAAGACTCAAGCTTGGACTTTTCCTTTCCAACCCATGTTGGACTTTCCATGCCAAGACACATGCTTGGACTTTTCCTTACCAAGACCCATGCTTGGACTTTTCCTTTGCAACCCATGTTGGACTTTCCATGCCAAGACCCATACTTGGACTTTTCCTTGCCAAGACCCATGCTTGGATTTTTCCTTGCCAACCCATGTTGGACTTTCCATGACATGGTCAACTCCATTCAACCATCAAAATTCCTCTTGAGTCAAACTCGAGTCCGGTCAATCATGACCCGGGTCGATTGTTCCAACAATCTCCCCAAAACATTATCAGACATCAATGTCAAACATCGATGTCAAACTTCCATGTCAAACATCAAAACATCACTCGAGTCAAACTAGAGTCCAGTAAATCATGACCTAGGTCGATTGCACCAACAATCTCTCCCTTTTCGATGTTTGACAAAAACACATACCTTTGAGTTAGAACACTAACTCAAATTCCCTTACCAATTATCTCAAATTGGTAATCCCAAATATTCTCCCAATTCTCCGAATTGATAATTGATAACATCAATTGATAACACTCTCTATACCATTCTCCCCCAAAACATTTTGGAGAAAGGTAAGATTACCAATTTCCATAACATTCTCCCCCAAAACATTCTCCCCTTTTTTTACTAACATCAAAAAGGTTATCTCTCCAAGGAGGTCAATGTCTCATGTCCCAATGAGATCTTACAATCCCCCCCTTGGTCCAAAAATACCTAGGATGCCTACCATCTTCCTAGTGATAAGTCCCATATCACTCAAGAGAGGCAATCCTATACACTCTCCCAATTTCTAAATTTGGTATCTCAAAATCTCATTTCTCCTCCTCATGAGGAAAAAATAACATCCATCATCCCATGATGGATACCTCCCCCTAAAGGCTTGCTCCCCCTTGACCATTGCACCAATAATGTCCTTGGGAAGTTTCTAAGCCAATAGGAACTTTAAACCATAAAAAATAAGGTTCAAAGTTCAACATAGAACTTTCCCATCCTTAAATTTGATACAAACCCTAAACAACTCTCCTAATCCATATCCAATGGATTTTCACCCTTTATAATACTTCCCAAAGCATATCCTAGGGTTAGGAGTGGTTAGGAACCCTTACTATAGCTGAAATGGGGTTAAACATCCTTGTTTTACCTAAAATCAGCATAGGCAGTCGAGTCCTTCAGAAATCAGTCGACTGCCATCCCCATCAGTCGACTGGCACCAAGCAACAGTCGACTGATGGATGTGTGTCAGGGAAGTTCTGCACTAGGGCACTTCTGCTAGGGTGGTTTCGTGCCAAGGCACTTCAGCGCCAGGGCGGTTTTGCCGCAAGGGCGGTTTCTTCGGCGATGCGTGCGCCGGCGATTTTGCGGCGGTTTGTCGTCAGGCGCTTTTGCGAGCAATTTTATCACCGGCGATTCGGAGATAATTGCTACGATGCACTATCGCGCCATCGATCGCCCTCGTAGGTCATCGATAATCAAAATCAGTTTTTCAGTTATCAAAATATAATTTTGAAAAATTATAAGTAATTATACATAACTTGAAAAATCACGAAATTTCATATGTATAATACTTATAACACATACAATTGGTGAAAAATATTGGAAAAATATTTTAACCATCAAGATAGGAGATTGATACAAAGTTCAAAAACCATTAAAACTTCAATGTTTTTGATCTACTTTGTATCAACTTCTTCAATGGTGTTTGCTATCAAAAGATAGACATTGCCAAGGTTTTCTAAAGTGATTTTAAAATGTTTTTGAAAACCTATTTTGAACCATGGACTCTTAGCTAAATGTACATGACTTGTATATTAGCTTTCCTCATGATTCATATTGATGATTGAGATAAGTTTAAGTTCATCTAGATACACTATCTATGAACCTTGAACTTAACTTATTTTTCTAACATCTCACATGTATCTAAGATGAATTAAGCACACACAAGTCAAAGTAATTGTGAGATGTGGGATTAGGGTTATTATAGCCTCATGCATTTTCTAGGCAACTCTATTTGACTCCCTTATAGATGGAACTTCAAATCATGTCATAATCCTTAACTCAATTTTAATTAATGCATGAATGATCATGGCATAAATGATAACAATAATTAAGCATGGCCAATGATCATGATGTCATGGCATATGATATCATCTAAAAACATATGATATTAGTCCTTAATCCTAAACATAATCATGACATATTTAATGATAAATATAAGTATGATGTCATGGCATGTCAAATTTGTATATATAAACACAGTAGCACACACATAATCAGACAAAAACACATAATTTTTTATAAACAAAATATTTCATTCAAATATAACTTTAGTTTTTACAAGCAAAATAGAAGTCTGAAACTCTCAACCTCACTAAGAAACTAAAAACAGAATCCCTAAACATCCACTAGATGTCATCCCTGACAGATGGTGGAGGCGGAGGAGGCTATTGGCTTAGGGTCAAGGTCCTCATCATCTCGTACATATCAATCTGGCACTGCTCCATCTAGCTCTGGTGCTCCTCCATCCGGTCGTGGCTCTCCTCCATCTGACTAAGCTGCTGACTCATGGAGGACTGCCCCGATATGATCTCCATCAGTCGCGAGTCAACAGACTGCTGGTAGTCCTCGAATCTGACCTCCGGCTGTGCAACACGATCTGAAAGACCTGCTGCTGGTGCATTTGTTGGCATATGGTCATCCTCTCAGCAGCATCGGGCCCCTCATACTGTTCTGTAGGCTCTCCAGGCTCTAGAGGTGGCCCCCCATGTGCCATGGGCTGAGGCCGAGGTATCAGCTCCATCTGTCCATCTCCAGTTCGCAGCCCAACCAAAGTGAAGTTATGCACTGAGATGCAGTCGTATACTTCGGAAAGCACCCTCAACGATCCCCTGGATATGCTTATGTCGATGGACTCTAACCATGCAGTGATAATATGTCCAAAAGGCATATGAACTTTCCATTGTACAGGGGATATGAAATGGACAATGCAATGAAACATGTTCAATGCAATGTTTACGTCTAACCTATGGCGCATGGCATACATGAGAAAGAGATGGGGAGGCTGAATCTTGGCCAGACCCCGAGTCACAATAGAAAGGAAGCACCCAACAATGACTTTGTAAAGAACATTGTCAGGTGCAGATAACTCACTGATAGGAAAGAGGTTCTGAGCTAGTGGGCGAGGATGGCGAAAGAGGTGCTCATGCATGGAATCTAATGAAATGTGATCAAAAGGGGCAGGAAGAGGTGCATCAAAGGTAGGATAAAAGATGAAGGTATCATCCGATGCCCTACACTCTAGGAACTCCAGCAAGATCATAGGAGTGAACTCCAGGTCGCGTTTTGCAACGCGAGTGGTGTAGGTAGGGCCATCATCTACCTTCCTCAAGTTTTTGTAAAATTCCTTGAGGAGATCATCATTAATAGCATGATTACACAGAGCGACCTTCATGAGCTGATAGTCCAGTAAGATCTTAATGATATCACTACAGTAGTGTCTAAAATATCGATCATCGATGTACCTAACCGCCATTGGTTGGTACAAATGTGATCCACCCTCAATTGGGTCATTCCTACGTTGTCTTCTACATGATTATATGATGAATGCAATGCAATGCAATGTGATGACACAAATACCATGATTAGATCAAAATGTGGTGTAAAAGAAAATTAGGGTTTAAGAGTTTAGAGATATACTTTGGTGCCATTACTAGATTGATGGTTGTGAGGGCCTAACTGGACAGTCTATTTGCCGGAGAGAACGCCGGAAGGAGGATCTCGCCGGAACCCTAACATAAGGAAAATCGCTGGAGAAGAAACCCAAGGTTGTGAGATGCCATTAGAGTGACCAAAATGCAAATGAGAAGGATAGCTTTTAAACCTAAGGCTTTTGGTCACCGGCATGGAAGCGAGAAAGCTGGTCGGAGAGATTTGGAGACGATTGGAGAGGAGAATCGCGTGAAGAAGGCGTGAAGACATCGAACCCTAGCGGTTCGACGTTATAAAATTACGACTCCAGTCGACTGATGTGTGACATCAGTCGACTAATGGCGGGTTAGTGAGCGGTTCACCGAACCAATAGTCGACTACTCTGGCTCGGCACTCGACTGTCGACGTTCTATGACGAACTACAGTAACATCAGTCGACTGATAGTGGTCGTCAGTCGACTGATGTGACCAGCACTCGATTGTTGGACAAGCCACTCGATTGTTGGCTCTTCTGTCCTAATGAATAGTATCATCAGTCGACTGATATATTGTATCAGTCGACTGATATCTGATTTTCAGTTCTGAAACTAAGTGAATTTAGATTTCTTCACTCAATTTGTTTCATTTTACCATGTTTATTCATGTATATCGAATATATTAGTGTTATGCCTATGTTCATGTATTTGTTAATGTATTTTGGTATTTTATTTCATTTTCACAAGCATTAACATCCAATAGTTTCAAATCCTAGCATCTCACCCTTTCTAAGTGTTGAAATACACAATCAAGGTGAATGATCTATTTTGTGAGATGCAATACACCATAAACATTCCTTCCATGCAAACATATGGTAAAACACATGAAGCATGGTAAGTATGAGACATCAAGGTGTATAGTACTTGAGTATCAATCTTAAATATAATTTCTAAGCCTTAAGACAATTTTCTTGATACATTAATTCCCAAAGTGTGCCAAAACCCCAAATTGCACACTGATACCTCTAATTCTACATGTGCCAATTTTAATCAATTTTTCACAATTCTCAAGGCTTATTGGCACATCCTAAAATCCTTTAGGATTAAGATTCAAACTTATTTCCAAGGTATCACATAACCTTCAAAATCACCTAAGGTGTTACCTTTACCATGGTTAGGTTAACTACCCATCCATTTAAAAGTTGGCACACCTAAACCCATCTAGCGTGAATCGATCACACTCTTGGAAACCCAAAACCTATTTGAGCTCCTAGGGTTAATTAGGTATTCCTTAGAAATAACATCCCTAGATATCTTTCTAATGACCCTTCTAGGCTTGTTAGCCTTGGTCATTTTAGTCTTGACTAGGTTAACCTTAGGGATTGCCTCCCTAGTAACCTTCTTAGTGGTCTTACTTGGTTTCATGGAAACCTTAGCCACTAAGCACCTACCTTGGTCAACCTTAGGGATGACTTCCCTATTGACCTTGGCTTTCCTAGACCTAGTTTGTGTTCCATAATCAAATGAAACACTATGATAAGTCTCCTTGGGCTTAGGTTTGTGACCCAAACCTTTCTTGCCCTTGGTTGGTTCTTGATTTTTAGGGCTTTGATTTTGACCATTGGACCTAGGTTTTTCATCATTTGACCCTTTAAATTGATTTTTGATAATCCTAAGGGTCTTTTCCAATTTCTCAAGTCTTGACCTCAAGACTTGATTTTCCTTTTCTAATATCTCAATTTTTAATTTTTCATTACTACTTGAGATATTCTTATTTCTAGACATATGTCTAGATTTCTTGGAGTTTAAGCCTAGATGATCTTCTATTTTGCTAATAGACTCCCTAGGTAAGGTTTTTCTAGGGACATTAGTCCCAAATTTCTCCTTATTTCCTAAGTTAACATTCTTAGCTCCTAGGCAATAGAATCTATTCCTACTAACATGCTTTTCATGAGTAATAGCAATTGAATTAAAAGCATGCTTTTGACTTTTAGATTTAGAAGGTGCATTATTAACTTTTACCTTAGGGATCGCTTTAGAAGCTCCCCCTACATGTGATACTCCCTCTTGAGTCTTCTTGCTCCCCCTAGAGCATTGACTCCTATAGTGCCCCTTTTGATGGCACTTGAAGCAAATGATATGCTCCTTGCTCCTTTGACTTTGGGCACCGACATCCTTGACCTTTGGCGCCGGTGGACTTTTCTTGACCCTCTTTGGCCACTTGCTCTTATAGTGCCCGGTTTCCCTACACTCAAAGCAAATAATATGAATTTTATTTTGAACCAAAATGCTTGAGTTACCTAGGGTGGTGGTGATCGGAGTGGGTTCTTCATCTCGCCTGGAGGTTAAGGCTTCTTCTTGATTTTGTTCCGGCTCCGGTATGGATGGTCTCTCCCCCTTAATCCTAGAGGTGGATGCTTCTTCCACCTCTTCTACTTCTTCTTCCTCCGATCCGGAAGTTGACTCCATCTCAACTTCTGATTCCTCACTTTCACTTGAGGATGAACTCTCTTCTTCCTCTTCCTTATCTTCTTCTACTTGTGCCAAGTGAGGCTTCTCATGGAACTTGGCCAATTTGTCCCATAGCTCCTTGTACCTTGAAATTCACCTAACTTGCACAAGACATCATTAGGTATCAAATCTTCTAAAAGTTTTGTTACCTTGACTTCGGTCTTGAACTTTTGGCGTTGCTCTTGGGTCCATTTCTTCAACTTTAGAACTTCTCCCTTCTTATCCCTATGAGGTTCAAAGCCTTCCACGAGGATGAACCAATCCTCTATGTCCATAATCAAGAATGTCTCCATTCTTGGTCTCCACGCCGGAAAATCTTCTCGGTCGTATAGTGGTGGAGTGTTGATGTCCCATCCAAGCTTGTCTTGGAATTCCATCTTCCCTCTAGCGTCTTTGTCTTAGCTCCTGGTGGTTAGTCCGTAGAAGAGCCCCAGGCTCTGATACCACTTGTTGGGGAAATGTTGACCGCTAGAGGGAGGGTGAATAGCGGCATGGGATGCGTCGATGGAATTCGTTCACTTTCGTCTACAATTTTCGTTAGCGCACAGTGGAATAATAATAAAGCAATAACGAAATAGACAAACACACAATTACACAAGTATTTAACATGGTTCGGAATAGAATGATTCCTACTCAATGGATCGAACTCTAAAGAGCTCTAGCGATGTCACAAATACACCACTATGCAATAACTCCTTCTCGACACAAGTTAGAGGTGGAGAAACCCTTTACAAAATATTACAATAGTAATAAAAGTAAAAACAAGAAATTACAAGTGAGTACAACAAAAGAAAGCAAAGAAAACTTTACACAAATCTTTTGGAAGCTTGCTTGTTGATTGCCTTGGACTAGCAGTTGAAGGCCTTGATTTGCAGCAGCAAATCACTTCAAAACGTCCAAGAAAACCGGTGGTGATTTCCTCCTCCACGAGCTCCATTTAAAGCTGCTACCTGGGCTAGAAATCGCCAATCAGTTGATTGCTCAGGACCATCAGTCGATTGATGCCACTATTGTCATGAGACAACGGCTAGATCCACACTGGAAAGATCCAACGGATCCATCATCAGTCAACTTATCACACCCATCAGTCGACTTGTGGAGCCTTCACTCGACTGCTAACCCCACAGTCGAGTCTCGACTCCATTCTGTGCCTAATTTCTCGAGCACCAGTCGACTGATCACAAGATCAGTCGACTGCTCATCCAATCAGTCGACTGCCCACCTCTAGCAGTCGACTGCTAGGCCAATTCCCACAGTCAAACCCTAGTTGACTCATGCCAGTCGACTACCATATGGCATCAGTCGACTAGCACACCTCAAACATGAGGTTTTAACCCAAGTATGGTTCCCCCATACTTGCTAGACCACCCTTAGCCTAGACCTAAGCCTTCTAGCCACCTCCGTCAGCCTCATGCCTCTCGGATCCCTCCAAGTCATCCATGACTTGTTCATCCATTGTGCTAGCCTTCAGGTGCTTCCATCGGCTATGTCATGCTAACGGTGTCTACATCGCCAAGACACATTGGACTTAGGCCGCCAAGACTCCGCTTGGACTTCACACCGCCAACCATTGGACTTATGCTGCCAAGACTCCCGCTTGGACTTTATGCCGCCAATATCAAACCCCTTTGACTTCTCGAATGCCATGACTCAAACTTGGACATTCCCTTGCTAACCCATGTTGGACTTTCCATGCCAAGACCCATGCTTGGACTTTTCCTTGCCAAGACCCATGCTTGGACTTTTCCTTGCCAAGACCCATGCTTGGACTTTTTCTTACCAACCCATGTTGAACTTTCCATGCCAAGATCCATGCTTGGACTTTTCCTTGCCAAGACCCATGCTTGGACTTTTCCTTTCCAACCCATGTTGGACTTTCCATGACATGGTCAACTCCATTCAACCATCAAAATCCCCCTCGAGTCAAACTCGAGTCTGGTCAATCATGACCCGGGTTGATTGTTCCAACAATCTCCCCAAAACATTATCAAACATCAATGTCAAACATCAAAATATCACTCGAGTCAAACTCGAGTCCGGTCAATCGTGATCTGGGCCGATTACACCAATAGTTTGTTATTTTAATTCCTACTCCATGGAGCGAGCTCTAAAGCGACCTACGGTGCCAAAACACCTTCACTATTAAATCTTTACTTCTTGAAAGTATTTTTAGAGGTGGAGAAATTCTCTTACAAGTTTATATGTGTACAAGGTAAGGAGATGAATGGAATACCCCTGCTCTCTGCCTTCTTCTCCCCTTTATTGACTGTTGCCCTCTTCCTTCGTCATCCCGTCTCCTATAATGACGATCCCCCCGCTCTCCGGCTCCTTCTTGGAAGAAAAATTTTTTTGATATGATCCCTTCTCCTCCCTTCGTTCTCTTCTTTTATATCAGTTCCCCTGCAACCAATTGTGATGTAACAAAACCATCCGCATCATCGTCTACGTGGAGGGGGCCTCTTTACATTAGGAATAATTATGTTAGGAGGATAAGGAATGGAGACTCGTGGGAATCTTGTGTGGGGTCCTAGTTTGTTACATAAGGTAACAAACTCTCATCGACCAGCGTATCAAGAGGTGTCCCGCCTTTCTTCTTTACCCTCTCTTTCTCCTTTGAAATCCTTTATCATCTCCATTAACCCCTACACTGACTCGGTCCCCTTTCTAACGGTACCCTTCCGGTTCCCTTAAACTAGGGCATATATTAGCCTATTCGGCTTGTTGGGTTGATATTTAGACCTACTTCAGCTGTAAGGACATTTCATTTATACTTCCCCTAACTCCCCAAGTCATTTCCTGACTCACTTCCCAGGTCACCTCCAGACTTATGTCCCGAGTTACATATTCGATCTCCTTTAGGCCCTCAGGCTTTTCCGTCTTATCTTATGCCACCACCCTATCAGCTTGGTCTACTCCGCTTTGGTCAAGTCTGGCTGGTCCAGGTAATATACTACACACTACATCCTCCATCTCCACATTCGTTATTTTGATACCCATCTCTCAAGCTAGGTTACAGTGGTATCATCACCAGTCTTTGAGAAGATGGCCAGTAGTTTCTTATAACTTATATTATTTTTTTCGCTTGATTTGCATTGCTATATATATGTGGTATCTTAACTTCTCCGATTAAACTCTCACCTTTAACTTTCCTCTGGCTTAGACACAAAATCATGTCTAGTAACATGGCATGAAGAGGATCTGGCAAAATTGTTCTAACTCCTTGTGTCATCCAAGACACAAGAGTCACTTCAGGACGACACAAGAAGTTAGAACAATTTTGGCAGATTCTCTTCATACCATGTTACTAGAAATGATTTTGAGTCTAAGCTAGAGGAAAGTCGAAGGTGAGAGTTCGACCGGAGAAGTTAAGATACCACATATAGATAGCGATGCAAATCGAGCGAAGAAAAAAATTATAAGTTATAAGACGTCAGAGAATTTTTTTTATATATTAGTAGATTAATTTGGCGTCTAGTACTTTAAATAAAATATGGTAAGTTTTTTCATATTATTCATTATACATCTGATGTGAGCAAAACATATAGGGCTTTAGGAGTAGTTTTCGCTCACATCCCATTGTAGTTTAGACTTGTTTCATGCATATTTCACTTTGTTTTGCATGCATTTTCTATTTTCTGGTTCGGAGATCTAATCTTTGTACTTTTGTGTGCAGGATAGCATTTCATGGGGAAAATGACACACTTTCGGAGCGAAAGAAGAGCTTTTGACAATTGGACATAGAAGGGGACACAACCAGGGTGTGTGGCTACACACGGCCTTGTTTGAGGCTCGAGATCAGCCACCACAACACCACACATAGCCTGGCTATGTGTAAACACATAACCGTGTGGCGGCAAGTCATTTTGACACAACTAGGGTTTTTTCGGATTTTGCAGAAAGCCAGCCTCATGTGTATATAAAGAAAGCTATGCCCAAATCCTAGAGGGAGGTCATGACAGCTGGGACGACACACCGGAGCCCTGAGAAGCACTGGGAACTTGCAACGGGGAGGAAGGAAGCCGCTCGAGGATCAAGTTCTACACTTCAACGCCAAAGAGAAGAGCCACAGTGCATTGTAATTCACGTTCCTTGCGCAATTTACATTGTCTCTATGAATTCGATTATGCTTTGTATTTCTCTTCTCGTATTCATGGAGTAGATTCTCCAATTCTAGGATTAGGGAGTAATTTGTGTGCGTAGAACTTGCTATTTCAAATATATTTCTGTTCTTGAATTCATATTTGCAATTGATGCTTGTTTAGATCGATAGTTATTCGTTTTGTCTTTCTATCTACTGTGTGTAGCTGATACGAGGGGTGATAGCCCTCGTATCAAAGATTTATGAGGACTAAGGAGGAGCCTAGGGGTTGACCTCTGTCGGATAACCACGGATAGAAGGGTGTGATAGAGTCAGAAATGAGACACATTCCGATTCATCACAGGGATTGATTCGACATCCTCGTACTACCTACCCCATCCAAAAGCCAGGGGTTGACCTGGTATGGAAGAGGTAGTTGCCGATAGATGCGAAAGCTCATTGGAGAAGTGTATGATGTCTCATCCACAAAACCGTAGTTAGAAATCTAGATGACATTCAATTGATAGCGTGTTCTGCGACACAAAGGCAAAACCGAAGTCCTAGAATCCCATTCAAAGACTCGTAGCAAACCTTCTCTTCCTCCATGTGACACCACACTTGAGTTAAGTCCACTGTCAACCTCTCATCCGTGAACCCTAGAATTTCCAATCCGAACAACAACACGTCCACTGGATAAATCGATACTCGAAATCTCAGTCCCTGTGGGATCGATATTCTTTATTACATGACGACACCCGTGCACTTGCAGGTGTTGAGAACGAATGCACATTTTGAATCTTCGATGATTCTCGTCGTGAGATTTGAGGTCGCGTTCGCGTGCATCAAGTTTTTGGCACCGTTGTCGGGAACTGTTGATTCAATATCGAATCGAAAGTGGACAATAGGATCGGACTTTGGGTAGATTTGTTTTCTTATTTGTTTTCTTATTTTATTTATTTTAATTTTAGATTTTTAATTATTTAAATTTAGTTTAGTTTAATTTTAGTAGACATCTAGCTTTATTTCAGTTTTTTTTAGTTTTTATTCATCTGGTTTAGTGCTCCAGTTTAATTTAGTACTAATTTAGATCTTAGTTTTCTTCTAGCTTTAATTATTTTCTAACAGTTTTTCTTTTAGTTATTTTCTTAGCAATTTTTTAAGACTCTTGCCAAGGCACTATTGTTCCTTTCCTTGTCTATATTTTCCTGTATATAAAGATGCATGCTTTTACTCATGGTTATGGTCAATTTAATGTTGTGAGTTTCGGTAACATTTATTGTGAGCATTGTGGTGAAATGTGGCATACCATTAACAATTGTTTAAATATATTTTAACCTTCAAAATTTGAACAAGAAGATGTCACCTATGATTACAACCAGTGGCCATGAGATGAAGCCTATTTCTATAGTTATGACCCTGGCTTCTTGAACCCTCAATATTATTTCTCAAGTGAGCATGAGAGTTGTGAATCACCATGTGAATTTTATCCAGAACCAAGTCCCCTCTTAGAAGCCTTGCTAGCATATTTTACTAGGGAATATGAGGAGCATAGCCAACAATTTGCGAAGATTATGCAACGAGATCTAGCAAGAGAAGAAACCAAATGACGAGAAGGTGGCTTTGATGACTGGATTACACCTAATATGGAGGAGACTAACTTTGAGCGAATAGATGAGGAAGACATAGATGACATAGGATGTAAAGAAGGGCAATCCATGCAATCACCACTTGAAGAAGAACTTGAGGATTGTATAATTGATACTTTAATCAAGGAGTGAATTGCTTCAATCAAAACATCTCCTAACCTCAAGAATCTAGAAAAGCCTACCTTAACCCTCACCAAAACTTCAGTTACCAATAGCTAAGCTCTTTTAGTGATTTGTAATGATAAAATTTCATTCGACATAATAGAATCTACTAATCAATCTTTTGGTGAGAATTCCCATGGTGAGTTACGTTATTTATAGTATTTGGACAAAATGGACTACTATGATCAAACTCCTGATAATTCTGTGAAGACAAACATGTTCAATCTTGAACCAAGGAAGGAAGCTAGTAAATATCTTGCCCCTCCACGAGCAAGATTTAAGAGATGTGGTGGTGATGGACCATAAGGGAGGAGGCATAAAGTGAGCAAATATCTTGCTCCCCCACGAGCAAGATTCAAACGCATCAAGAAGGGGAGGAAGAAAAATCTCCTTGGGCCACTAGAGCCAAGATGAGACACAGGAGTATAGTCAAGCTAAAGACCTTAAACAAGCGCTTCTTGGGAGGCAACCCAAGCATAGTTTTATATATGTTTTTGATTTTATTGCATTCATGTGTATAATTTAGACTTTGATTTATGGTTATTTATGTTTTTGCAAATAGTTTAGAATTAGAAAGAACTTGCTAGGTAGAAGCAAAAATCATTTTGAGCCCACCTAGTCCACGACGAGAGCCTGCACCTACACCACCATCTTTTACTACATTCGAGCAGGATACAAGTACATCTGCCTATGACTTTTTAGAGTTCCGATCGGTCCTCGATGATATATACGCCAAGCAGCGGACGCAAAGGCAGTGATGGGAGGAGCAGAGCACATATACGCAGGCAGATTTCAGGGCTTACGGGACCACTTCCAACGGGCTGAGGAGTTCTATGACAAGGCCCATATCTATTTCTCGGAGGAGGTTGCCCATCGTCAGGAGGAGGTTGTATATCGCTAGGAGGTTCGGCAGCACATGCGTGCCCAATAGGCATAGTGCGCCCGGGAGGAGGAGTGCAAAGAAGTCGTTGCATCCACCAGCTATCAGATCGACTACATGTACATGTGGCATCAGTGGCTCAGCACCAGATTCTCCCAGGATCACGAGATGCCGAGGCTACTGGACTTTTCACCTCGACCATTATATTAGAGGTATAGATTCATACAAGTCTGGGGGGGGAGACCCCAAGTTTTGATTTATTTTATTTCTAGCAGTAGTTTCTTTCCTGATATTTGCATTTTAGTTAGCATTGGTTTGTTCATGCATAGGTTGTTTAGTTTCTTTCAGCACTTAGGTTTTGCTATCTATAAGCTGCCTCAGTAGTATTTTTAAAGTTTTCTTCATGAGTTATTTCCATGGGTAGCTTAATTTTATTTACCTCGTGGTATTTTATTTTATTTTATTTTATTTTATTTTCTCTAATGAAAGTTCTAGACATACACTGGTTAGTTTTTATTTTTACACCTACACATGATGAATATTTTGAAAGGGAAAATCTAGTATGTACCTAGTTATGATTCATCTCAGTAGTTTAGTACTTTGGAATCCATAGGTGACTCTAGACTTAGCATTTTAGTTACTGGAGATACTTGGATTGTGAAAGCCCATTCAGAAAAATCAAAATCCCAAGAGAGAGAAAATAAAAGAAAAAAAAAGAGAGTAAGAAAAATTGGAAAAGATTATGAGGGATAAAAAAATAGTTGTCATGGGTGAAAATAGTTAGGTGCCCCTTTGAGACCGAGTTAGGTTACTGGGGAAACACCTACAAATTTCTTTGAATACTGAGCACACTTTTGAGACTTTGTGCTAGATCTAGGGAACGACCCTCACTTTGGGCTGGTAAGTGCCTAAGAGCCAGAGACCATAGGAAAGCTATAGGATGACGACTTAACTTACCATGGAACGATTATCCTCTAAGAAGATTCGCTTAGCACATGCACGAGGAGCTAACTTAGTGAATTTCTAGAACATATCTATTTTGCTTTTATTGAAAATACCACTTGATAAATCTAGTTAATATGCTAAGCACGAAACAATTTCATTTTAAAATTTTATGGCACTGAGGTTTGCTTGAGGACAAGCAAAGATTTAAGTCTGGGGGGATTGATGTGAGCAAAACATATAGGGTTTTAGGAGTAGTTTTCGCACATATGTCATTGCATTTTAGACTTGTTTCATGCAAATTTCACTTTGTTTTGCATGCATTTCTTATTTTCTAGTTCGGAGATCTGCTCTTTGTACTTTTGTGTGAATGATGGCATTTCATGGGGAAAACAGCACAATTTCGGAGCGAAAGAAGGGCATTTGGCAATTGGACACAAAAGGGGACATGGCTAGGGCGTGTGGCTACACACGGTCATGTCCGAGACTCAAGATCTGCCACCACATCGCTACACATGGCCTGGCCATGTGGAAACACACGGTCGTGTGGCGGCAAGTCATTTTGACGAGACTAGGGTTTTTTTTTCAGATTTTGCGGAAAGCCAGCCTCATGTGTATATAAAGAAAGTTATTCCCAAACCCTAGGGGGAGGCCATGACGACCGGGATGGCACACCGGTGCCCTGAGAAGCACCGAAAACCCGCAATGGGGAGGAAGGAAGCCGCTCGAGGATCAAGTTCTACACTTCAACACCAGAGAGAAGTGCCCCAGGACATTGTAATTCATGTTCCTTGAGAAATTTACATTGTCTCTATGAATTCGATTATGCTTTGTATTTCTCTTTTCGTATTCATGGAGTAGATTCTCTGATTCTAGGATTAGGGAGTAGTTTGTGTGCGTAGAACTTGCTATTTCAAATATATTTCTGTTCTTGAATTCATATTTTCAATTGATGTTTGTTTAGATTGATAGTTGTTCGTTTTGGCTTTCTATCTACAATGCGTAGCCGATACGAGGGGTGACAACCCTCGTATCAAAGATTTAGGATAACTAAGGAGGAGCCTAGGGGTTGACCTCTCTCCGATAATCGCGGATAAAAGGGTGTGATAGAGTCGGAAATGAGACACGTTACGATTTATCACAGGGATTAATTCAACATCCTCGTACCGCCTACCCCATCCTAAAGCCAGGGGTTGACCTGGTATGGCAAAGGTAGTTCCCGATTGATGTGAAAGCTCATTGCGAAAGTGTATGATGTCCCTTGCACAAAATCGTTGTTAGAAATCTAGAAGACATTCAATTGATAACTTGTTCAACGATGTTAGGGAAATCTCTTGCCATGATAAGGTTTTGATGTGTGTGGCAAAGGGTTTAAGTTAGGTTGTGATTATGGTTTGATATGTGCATTGAAGTCGTGCAGGACTTAGTAATTCGCACATGGAGCCTTGGCGAGTTTCACATCTCATGACTCGGTCCTTGAGTCAGTGAAGGATAGCTTTACGGAAGTCGTGCGCTTGGAGCATCCGAGGGACCACCGGACGAGGAGCTTGGAGTGAAGCCGGAGGAAGTAGACTTCAGGGCGAGATGCAAAGGATGGCACTGCAAAGCCGTGCGCTTGGTGCATCCGAGAGACATGGTCGGACGAAGACAACTTCGAAGGCGAGGGACTCCGAGGGATGAGAGTGAGCGAATGTAACCCGGGAAGGGGTAGTAGCTCTTAGGTGAAACTTGGCCTTTTGGCTAACCCGGATACAAGGTGGTGATAACCCTCGCAATCTATATTTAATAGGTTTGATCAAGGAACCTAGGGGTAAACCTGACCTCCCATAACTACGGGGAGAAGGGAGCGGTGGAATCATAAACGATCCACCGCAAGGATTGATTTGACATCCTCGTACCCTCTATCCCGTCCTTTTGGGTGAGGATAGCTCCCGGTGAATGCGGCGGCTCTGCGGGAGAGTGTATGATGTCCCTTCCCCAAAATCGTAGGTAGACGTTTAGACGATGTCAATTGACAACATTGTTATATTGTACACAAGCGAAACCGAAGTCCTAGAATCGCCTATTCAAGACCCCGGCACCCTCTTTTCCTCCTCCATGTGACACCGCACTGAGTAGGGTCCTCCAATAATCCTCACCAACTGACTCTATCTAAGATTCCGTCCGAACAATCATAACCACTTAACATATTGGTACTCAAATCCCAGTCCCTATGGGATCGATAATCTTTATTACTTGATGACAATCGTGCACTTGCGGGCGTTGAGCGCAAGCGCGCACTTTGAGTCTTCGACGGTATCCATCGCGGAATTTAAGGTCGCAACCGTGCGCATCAGGTATATAAATTTCCTATCAATGCACCAGAACAGATAATGTCACGCCCCGAGAGTATGTCACGCCCTGTACGTGGCAACATATCTAGTTAATACAAGGCCCGTAGGCCCACAACAACAACATAATAAGCAAACATGAATATACTAAACACATCGGAAGATACTGACAAATAATACAAAGACTGACTATGCACTCCGGAGTGACTTGACATAACAAGAATCATAATAGAAATCACATCAAAGACCAAATACATACAACACATCCGTATATCATAAATACGAAAACAATATAGGGAAAAATTCTAAAACGACAATCCACAAGATTACAACAATACGGAATAAATATCCATTCGTTCGGTGTGAGATGGGATCAAATGGCGGAGCTTCGAACGTCCAAGGAAATCTTCTACCTGTTACCTGGGCAACAGGAAACCCAGGGTCCGGGGTGGTGAGTATAAACTCAGGGGTAATATATAGAAAGTGCATGAACAACATACAGGATATAGAGATCTACAAGTATACATGTAAAGATCTATAGGTATACAGCATGAGTTCAATAGACATAGAGTCCTATCCAAATCTAATAACAAGTAACCACAGTATAGTCATACCCAATGAATATATTAAACTGATCAACTGAATATGAAGTAATGTACCAACGTACCTGATGGTCTGCAACACCATAAGCTACATCATCCTGAACAGATATACAATAACATAACCCATATAACGTACAAAGTCAATCCCAAATCTAACAAACACTCAGACATATGAACAGTATATAATCACATGTAATAACATCCCGGTCCATACCACACTATGACATGACGCTAATCAAATGCATACAACAGTCTAGACCAACACATATTTCATGCTCAACACACAGCAGTATATAATATGCAAATGGCATGTATCATGATGTACAAGCATATGCAGCAATCATAGCTCAATCAAATGCAGCATCTCACAGGCATATGTAAAACATATATCGAATACATGCATACATATATATCAACAATGCACATGCATGGCCATGTCTGCGGACCCGTCCAACCACGACCCCAGTATGGCCAGGGTGGCACGACATGACAACTATCTCGACTCCAACCGCCACCACTCTCGAGTGACCAAGTTGGGTAGTATGAAATAGTAGCTAGCCGCCATAGAGCTATATGCTACTCACACGGGGGTCCCTGCTGCTAGCCGCTCTGTCCCTACCCATGAGTAGACGAGCACCGCACCCAGGACAACTGCACATCACACGACCACCGTCTATAGTGGGTGAGTGCGCTAACTACGACTCTGCACAATGGCCAAGTGCGCATCTCCAGCTACCACCATCCATAGTAGCCGAGAATGGCACGCACAACAATGCTCTGCACTCAACCTTGCAACCACTATCCTGAGTGGCCGGGGAGGCAAGATGACTGACGATCCTCTCAACTACAAGGGAGATCTAATCGCCAGCATGCATGCAATGTAATGATGCATAGCTCCATATATGTATCCTCAGCACACTCCCTATCCCACGGAGAGTCCTGGTCAACCAAAAGTCAACTATGCAAGGACTACAATCCACAAGACTCTCTCTATCGCACAGAGTCATACACATCTGACAGTCAACCACGCTAAGACCTCTAGTCAGTAGCGAGATACTATCAACCGTCCATATAACCATACACAGGCACACAATCCATAATGGATATACCATCATGCTAGGACCTCTAGTCCATGGCCACATATTGACAGCCACACACTTATCTATGCACAGACAACTAGATCCACCATAGATGCATAACTAATAAGTATACGATACAACAATCGACTCCATAATCTAATCCATCACCTAACCTTAGTGATGTACAAAGTAACCCAATCTAAGGTCACAAAGATAACCCTAACCACATGTACTTACCGAACATCTATCAGCTAATACATAATAGGGTTTGTAGTTCATATCCATGATAGATAATCAATGAAGTAACAGCAATATATCTCAAAGGTCAAGGCAATACAAGCATATGATTAAATAAGAGTGGATCTAAGATCAAAGTAATAGCATAAGTCCAAAATCATGCACCAGATTCTGATCAAACTACCTGACCAGGGTAGATATTACTCACCTGATACGAAGCTCGAATAATTCTCTCTGCCATGGACCTACTTCGTATCCCAAACCTGCACATAATAGAAAACAAGGATTAAGTACAAGTATCCAACAAATATACGAACTAAACACTACATCGTTTCTATACTCGCATCCTTTCCTCGTCTACGAGTTAAAAACTCGAGCACACACCTCTCATATCCCCAATTCTACAATCAACTTTGGTCAATTCACCCATCCAAACTCTCCCATTGACAACAACAAGATTAATTAAAGTAAACAAATCTAAATAGCACTCAAATAGCTATCCAATCATATAAACATAATCTCAACACTTCAACCTTCATAGCTCCTTAATAGAACATACAGAGCATACAATCATCAATCCTCCAAATCAATTCATTGCATACTTCATGAATCAATTCTAACATCAGCTGTAAAGCTATGAAGGTAACACACATCCACACAAGATTGTTATATCCACACTTACCTTGCTCGGTTCACTCATCTCCAGCAAATCTAGAACAATCCGAATATGAAAAAATCCCCACAAATCTGAGTTGTAATGGTAGATTACCACAAGATCAAACCAACACCTCATTCAATTCAATACACTAAGATCTCCATCTACCGAACAGATCACAACCCCAAGTTGTTCACAGTTCCATCCATAGCAAAACAAAGCATAACCCCCAATCAATATAAAACGATCAGCTGTTGACAACATTACCCCATCAGCATCCACTGAAGTCAACTAGATCAATAAGAAACAATTGAATAACCCTCTAAATCAAAACTATAGCAGCATCATACCTTCCCCTCTCAAACGCAGCCTCCGACCCAACCAATGAAGTGATGTTCAAGATGAGAGGAGATGCAATCACGCTCTCTCAAAAATCCAAGGAACTCACGAGCTGCTGCGTCAACCAGGGAGTGAAAGCCAATATTAGATTCAACCATGAGATGGCCTGTGGTAGTGACAAATCGAGCACAAATAGAAGGAATGGGCGACACGAATGATCTAACCATGGCAAGGACTGGATGCGACGGTGATAAGAAAACTGGCTCAGGGCGATGATGATGGGAGCAACGATCGGCATAGCATAAGCAATGGGACAGAGTGTGAGCTCACTGTGATCGAGCTCACTGCGAGGAAACGAAGAGGACGGCGATGGCGGTAGCAACTCCAGCTCATGGTGAAACGGACGATGCGAGGAATCCACGGCGGCGATGAGGAGCAGATCGAAAGCAAAGAGCATGGCGTCTCTCCCACCGGCTGGATCCTCCACCTTCGGTGGCAGCGGCTCACGGAGGGAGAAGGGAGATGGAATCGACGTCGCAAGAGAGAAGAAGAAGGAATCGCTCGATCGGAAAGAGGAGAAAGAAATCGTGGCTGAGAAAATCGGGATCCCATTCATGTAGTTTTTTTAAAAACTGATGGAATGGGTTTAGCTCACTTGAGTCTAACCCATAGCTAACCTAGGTTTAATCCAATCTCCCATTTAACTTAAATCTTTCTCGTATGGACTCCTTTTGAATCCAGAAAAATTTCTGTGAACTCCTGAAAAATTATATAAGACAATTTCTCAACTAACAAGGGTTTTTTTTTCTTTTTTTTTAATATCTTACAGATAATCTCCCTATTCCTTTTTATAACAACTCTGTCATTAAAAGAAATAGAATAACCATCCAAAAACAATTTAGAAACCGAAATCAAATTCTTTCTAAATAAAGGTACATAAAGGCAATTTTTCAGAACCATAGTTTTATTCCTATCAAAAGATAAATAAACATCTCCCACTGCAACAGCCGCCACCATCGTGGCATTGCCCAAGTAAACGGTAATCTACCCTTCAGCTAGTCGTCTGGTTTTCTGGAACCCCTGTAAAGTATTGCAGACATGATCAGTGGATCTCGTATCTACACACCAAGTGCCGATAGATAACACCGCTAAATATGTTTCAACAATTAGACCAAAAGATATACCTTTGTTCTTCTTCCGATTAGGGCAGTCCTTCTTCCAATGTCCAATCTGCTTGCAAGTGAAGCACTTGCCTTTCGGCTTCTTCACTCCTCCCTGAGATCCTCTCGCCACCTTTGCTCCACCATGTTTCTTCTTCTTCTTGCCTTTCGGCTTAGAAGTCGAAACCTTCTGGGCAACCATGGCCTTGAAGGTTTTTCCTTTGGAACCGAAGCTCTGATTCCACTTGAAGGTAGGAAACTTCGCTTCCCACTTCAACTCGGTCACTTGTTCATGGCGATCCCTTCTACGTCCTCGGATAAAAAAATTTATCCTTGACAAGGAGGGATCACCCAAGCTACCATTTCATCGTCGTGCTATTCGATTAGAGTTGTCACTTGAACAAACTTGTTGTTCAAGCAACCAACCTCTATTCTACGATTAGCTACGGAATAGACGATGTACGGATCGCCGGCTTTTGTATTTCTATTCGGGATCCAAGTATATTTAACCATAAAACATAACATACAACATGTATATGATTGAAAAACAATTATAGACATGTTACAAAAGAATATAAACAAGCATTATACCTCTTGATCTTCTATTGTATGTCCTTCCTCCTTTTGGACGTCGTGTGGGCGACGATCTTCCAAAAGTCAAAGCCTCCTAGATCACCAATCTTCCTTCCTTCCTCGCTCTAAACAAGAGGAAGTATAGAAACAAAACTCTTCTCCTTCCTTTAACCACCCACCAAGCACCAACCTTGATGCTTGCCGCCGGGCAAGAGGAGAGGAAGGATGGTGGACGCCGGCCAAAACTCCAAGGGAAGAGACCCTAGGCTTTGTTTCCACCGGCCATGGAGAGGAGAAGAGGAGGTTGGATGTCGGCCAAGGTGTAGGAGAGACAAGGAAGGGCGCCGGCCACTCCTAAGGAAGAAGAAAACCTTCCTTATTTGTGGCCGCCCAATACACCTCCAAAAACCCTAGCCGCCCAAACCCTAGCCCCTCTTCCATATCTCTTGCCACCCACCCCCTTGCTTCATTTTATAGAGTTAGGCCTAAGCCTCCTTTAATCTCCACCGTCAGTTCTAGGGATTTAATCTCAACCGTCGGATCTAGAGATTTAATCTCAACCGTCGAATCTAGAGATTTAATCTCCATCGTCGGATCTAGAGTTTTGTTTTCAACCATTGGATCTAGGCTCCATGATGTTTTAATAGGCTACAATAGAGACCATGAGGAGGAGTTGGATCTTGGCCACCCAATGGATCAAGCCCACATAAAGTCTGATCCATTAATGATAATCCATTCCACTAGAAGATTATCATTGATCTACCTCACCAACCCCCATAAGTTAATATGGGCTCCATATATTATTTGTACATTTTTCTCCCCGTGTTTAAGATCTCGAATGTCCGTCGATTAATTAATTTACTGACAATTAATTAATCAACATCTAACTCCATGAGTAGTACCACTCAACCTTATCATCATGCCGGACCAAGTCCACCTGCAGGGTTTACATGATGAACCTTATGAGCTCCTCAAGGGGACATCATCATCCTAATATATAGGACATGGTTTCCTCCTATAATCAACGGCATACCACATAAATAATATCATCTCCCAACTTACTGAGCCTATCGATTTAATCTATAAATCTCGCCCATTGGTAAATCAAAGAGATGAATACTAAGTATATGTGCCCGTTATTATATCGGGATTAAGAGCATATACTAAATAATATCTGAGGTCTGATTCGATTATGTAGTTAGCAATAAATCGAATCACCTCTAAGTCGGTCCTGCTCAATACACACAAAGTGTACTAGTGTGATTATATGGTCAAGACAAACCAATACCAAATCACACTACAACCATTCCGATGGTTTGTCCAAAGCCATCTCGGTTGTGAGCCTTTACTTATACTTTACAAGGAGCCGATAACATGATCTCCCGTGTGACACCACACACCATGTTATCTACAATGTAATGTATTAGACAATATGCATAAACATAAATATGCAAACAATGATCATGTGATTCTTATTTCAAAAAATAAAGATGTTCATACAAAAGATAGACTTTTCAATATACATCCCAACAATCTCCCACTTATACTAAAAGACTATGTTGTCCTCATATTGCCATACATCTAATTCCCATTCCCTCCACATGTCTATCAAAAGCTCTCGCTAGAAAGGCCTTAGTTAAAGGATCTACTAGGGTATCCTCTGATGCAATATAGGCGACAGCACCTTCTACCTCCTTTACGATTTCTCGTATCAGGTGGTACTTGAGCTCTATGTATTTACTTGCCTTATGGGCTCGTGGTTCCTTCGAGTTTGAAATTGCACCTACTATTATCACAATAAATTGTGATAGTTCTGGGTAAACCAGGAATCACATCCAAGTCTATCAAGAAGTTCATGAGCCACACAACTTCTTTGGCCGCCTCAGAGGCTGCCACATACTCAACTTCCATGGTGGAGTCCGCCACGCATTTCTGCTTGACACTCCTCCATTCAAAGGCTCCACCTCCCAAAGTAAACACAAAACCTAAGGTAGACTTATTGTTATCCCTGTCTGATTGGAAGTCGGAATCTGTGTAAACCACAGGGAGCAATTGGTCTGTCTGGTAAACTAGCATATAATCTCTAGTCCTTCTCAAGTACTTCAATATATGCTTTATTGCAGTCCAATGTCCCTATCCTGGATTACTCTGATATCTGCTGACCATACCCACGGCAAAGCAGATATCCAGTCTCGTACATAGCATCGCATACATGAGGCTTCCTACGGCTAAAGCATAAGGAACCGCCTTCATCTCTTCTATCTCCTCAGATGTTCTAGGACATATCTCCTTAGATAAAGGAACTCCATGCCTGAAAGGTAGAAAACCTTTCTTGGAGTTTTGCATGCTAAAACGATCCATAATGGTGTCTATGTATGAAGCTTGAGATAAGCACAACATCATTTTCTTGCGATCCCTTATAACCTTGATCCCAAGGATGTGTCCCACTTCTCCCAAGTCCTTTATATCAAACTGTTTGGACAACCATACCCTTACGTCCGATAACACCTTGACATTGTTGCCAATTAATAAAATGTCATCTACGTATAGTACAAGAAATACCACTACATTTCTGTCACATCTATTGTATACACAAGACTCACCCGTATTTTGAATAAATCCATAAGACTGGATTACCTCATCAAAGCGGATGTTCCAAGACCTCGAAGCTTGCTTCAATCCATAAATGGACCGATTAAGCTTACACACAAGATGCTCTTTTCCCTTTGTAATAAATCCTTCTGGTTGCTTCATATAGATGTTTTCCTCAAGACTTCCATTAAGGAAAGCAGTCTTGACATCCATTTGCCATACCTCATAATCCATATGAGCAGCAATACATAAGAGAATTCGAATAGACTTAAGCATGGCTACCGATGAAAAAGTCTCCTCATAATCGATACCCTCTTTCTGAGTATACCCTTTTGCAACAAGCCTTGCTTTGAAGGTCTCCACCTTCCCATCTATTCCTCTCTTTCTTTTGTAGATCCACTTGCATCCAATGGTTTTTACACCATCGGGTGGTTCTACTAGCTCCCAGACCTGATTTGAATCCATAGATTTAATCTCATCATTCATTGCACTTTGCCAAGATACTGCATCTTTATCTTGGATTGCCTCGTCATATGTCCAGGGATCAAGTTCATGTTCGCCAGGGACCAAATCAAAAGATTCTCCCAAGAACATGAATCTATCAGGCTATCTCACAACCCTCCCACTACGATGAGGTATCACCTATGTATCCTCTGTGACTCGCGATGCAGTGACTTGTGGTATATCCTCTTGTACCGGTGGTACTGAAGTAGTGGCTTCCCCTTTTAATTTCTCTAGAATGATCTTACTCATGGGCTTGTGGTTCATCACATAGTCTTCCTCTAGAAATCTGGCATTCATGATAACGATCACCTTCTGATCTCTAGGACTATAAAACAAACCACCTTTCGTTCCTCTAGGATAGCCAATGAACATGCTCACTTCTGTACGAGGTTCCAACTTACCAGCATCTGCCTTCAGCACATGTGCTGGACTCCCCCAAATTCGAATAGTTCTTAGACTAGGCTTTTGCCCAATCCACAATTCTGTGGGAGTAGAAGGCACTGATTTAGATGGTACCAAGTTCAGAATATACACTGCCGTATCCAGAGCATACCCCCAGAACGAATCTGGCAACTCAGAATAACTCATCATCGTTCTAACCATCTCCATAAGAGTCCTATTCCTTTGCTCTGCTACACCATTCTGCTGGGGTGTGCCAGGTGCAGACAATTGGGATTGAATCCCAGCCTCTGATAAGTAATTCCTAAACTCTCCCAAGAGGTACTCACCACCACGATCAGATCGTAGTGTCTTGATACTTTTACCTTGACGTTTCTCCACGTCGGCCTTGAATTCTTTGAACTTGTCAAAGCATTCAGACTTGCGGTGCATCAAATAATGTATCCATATCTTGAATAATCATCTATAAAGGAGATAAAATATTCAAAACCACCTCTTTCCTGGATAGACATAGGATCACAAAAATCAGAATGAACCAATTCCAACACATCTTTGGCTCTATACCCCTTGGCCTTAAAAGGCCTCTTGGTCATTTTAACTTCCAAGCAAGATTCGCAGGTTGGGAAGTCTTCCACAACTAATGAACTCAGAGGTCCATCAGCTATCAACCTTTGAATTCGGCTTAGGTTAATGTGACCAAGCCTTAGATGCCAAAGATATGTTTGGTTCATCTTCGAAGGTTCTTTTCTCTTATTGGAATTAGAAGATGAGTTATTAACTTCTATTTGCATCGTGGGAGCTTTTGGTTCAAGTGTATATAAATTTTCTATCAATGCACCAGAACAGATATCTCCCTATTCCTTTTTATAACAACTCTGTCATTAAAAGAAACAGAATATCCATCCATAAACAATTTAGAAACCGAAATCAAATTCTTTCTAAATAAAGGTATATAAAGGCAATTTTTCAGAACCAAAGTTTTATTCCTATCAAAAGATAAATAAACATCTCCCACTGCAATAGCCGCCACCTTTGTGGCATCGCCCAAGTAAACGGTAATCTCCCCTTCAGCTAGTCGTCGGGTTTCATGGAACCCCTGCAAAGTATTGCAGACATGATCAGTGCCCCCCGTATCTACACACCAGGTGTCGGTAGATAACACCACTAAAAATGTTTCAACGACTAGACCAAAAGATATACCTTGGTTCTGCTTGCGATTGGGGCAGTCCTTCTTCCAGTGTCCAGTTTGCTTACAAGTGAAGCACTTGCTTTTCGGCTTCTTCACTCCTCTCTGAGTTCCTCTCACCGCCTTTGCCCTAGCTTGTTTCTTCTTCTTCTTTCCTTTTGGCTTAGAAGTAGAAACCTTTTGGGTAACCATGGCTTGCGCCTGAGCACTCTGACGAAAAAGACCCTCTGCCACCAGGAGTTCTGTCAGAAGCTCCGCCAATGAATACAACCTCTTGTTCATGTTGTAGTTCAGGCAAAACTGCTCAAAACTCCTAGGTAGAGACTGGAGAATGATATCAATCTGGGTTTCCCCATCGATCTCAGTTCCGAGGACTTCCAGCTCATTCAAATGAGCCATCATCTTGAGAACATGATCCCTTACGGGTGTTCCCTCGATCATGGTGGTCGTCATCAAGTTCCTCATGGCTTCCTGCCTAGTTGCCCAATTCTAGTGTTCGAAAAGCTCTTTACGATTGAGCATCATGTCATAAGCAGTGGGCATGGCTTGATGCTGATGTTGCAGTACATTTGACATAGATGCCAAAATGTAACACCGCGCCATCTCATCGACCTTAATCCACATCTTATAACTCTCCTTCTCCTTTTCCCCATAATCATCTGCAGGCTTAGGAGGGCACTCTTCGAGGAGTACATATTTGTATTCCTCAGCAGTCAAGACAATGTCAAGATTCCTCTTCCAATCAACATAGTTGGGTCTAGTAAGTTTATTTTCTTTCAGTATCACAGCAAGCGGGTTGAAAGTCATTTTGAAAACAACCTAAGAATCACATAGATCAAAACATTAGATTTCAAAAAATTATTGATTCCTCAAACAATAAAATTTTAAAATCAACCAACACCTCAATACACCGAGAATATCGTATGCCACGATAGTGTGGACGTATACGAATTCTACATTTGTAAGAGGAGGTTTCACCCATTAATTTTACTATCTTATCAACCTAACTTTTTGACAAATAAAATTAATAGTTGGTTCCTCTTCGGCCCTACAAATAAAAGCAGTGACTCCGATGGGGAGGACACTTATATTTGTATCTAAGTGTTCACCATTACTCAGTACCAAGGTAAATATCTCGGGTTATGTGCCTTCCGATGGGGAAGTACACACACTCCTTAATAATTTCCTATAACCATATTTGACCTTGTGATCAGTAAACAAACTCATCCGATGGGGAGGAAGTCACTCAAAGCCGACTCACAAGTTTGTTTGCATCACATATCAAATTGTAATGGAGGATGTGGGAATTTATAAAAATATCCGTCTCCCACTTAGTAATTTAAAATTGAGAAATTTTCTATCCTACGATATGCATATCAAACAATAAGAAATAAATATGAAAAATAAATATTTTCCAAATATTATGGATTTTGTTTTCAATATGTCTCCCATCGTATCGCCATCTCATCCGCTCCTCCCTATGCCATGTACAAGCCATCCGGAGATCCGAGCCGAGAAAAAACTATTTTAATTTACATCCATCGATCCTATACTCCACGAAGGAGTGTACATGAAATCTAGATCAAAAGTAAACTAAAATTAAAAGAGTGGCTAAACAATGTCGTATCTAATTACAAAAATTAAATACTAGCCTCGTCAACTCCAAGGATTCAACAAAATATACAATTACACACATACAATCACAAACACACATATGGCCATAATAGTTGGATCCTATGCCTGCAACCAAAAAGTTAACCTACGCACATCCTACTATTATCCGGCACATATAATATATGAAAAGTACATAAAAGTAACCGAATCCTAAACACACAAAATCGGAAATCGTGGCTCTGATACCAATTGAAGGTTTTTTCCTTTGGAACCGAAGCTCTGATACCACTTGAAGGTAGGAAACTTCGCTTCCCACTTCAACTCAGTCGCTTGTTCATGGCGATCCTTTCTACGTCCCCGGATAAAAAAATTTATCCTTGACAAGGAGGGATCACCCAAGCTACCATTTCATCGTCGTGCTATTCGATTAGAGTTATCACTTGAACAAACTTGTTGTTCGAGCAACCAACCTCTATTCTACGATTAGCCACGGAATAGACGATGTACGGATCGCCGATTTTTGTGTTTGTATTTGCGGTCCAAGTATATTTGACCATAAAACAGAACATACAATATGTATATGATTGAAAAACAATTATAGACATGTTACAAAAGAATATAAACAAGTGTTATATCTCTTGATCTTCTATTGTATGTCCTTCCTCCTTTTGGACGTCGTGTGGGCGACGATCTTACAAAAGGTGAAGCCTCCTAGATCACCAATCTTCCTTCCTTGCTCACTCCAAACAAGAGGAAGTATAGAAACAAAACTCTTCTCCTTCCTTTAACCAACCACCAAGCACCAACCTTGATGCTTGCCACCGGGCAAGAGGAGAAGAAGGATGGTGGACGCCGGCCAAAACTCCAAGGGAAGAGACCCTAGGCTTTGTTTCCATCGGCCAAGGAGAGGAGAAGAAGAGGTTGGACACCAGCCAAGGTGTAGGAGAGACAAGGAAGGGTGCCGGCCACTCCTAAGGAAGAAGAAAACCTTCCTTATTTGTGGCCACCCAATACACCTCCAAAAACCCTAGCCGCCCAAACCCTAGCCCCTCTTCCATATCTCTTGCCGCCCACCCACTTGCCCCCTTTTATAGAGTTAGGCCTAAGCCTCCTTTAATCTCCACCGTCGGTTCTAGGGATTTAATCTCAACCGTCGGATCTAGAGATTTAATTTCAACCGTTGGATCTAGAGATTTAATCTCCACCATCGAATCTAGAGTTTTATTTTGAACCATTGGATCTAGGCTCCATGAGGTTTTAATAGGCTACAATAGGGACCATGAGGAGGAGTTGGATCTTGGCCACCCAATGGATCAAGCCCACATAAAATCCGATCCATTAATGATAATCCATTCCACTAGAGGATTATCATTGATCTACCTCACCAACCCCCATAAGTTAATATGGGCTCCATATATTATTTGTACATTTTTCTCCCCGTGTTTAAGATCTTGAATGTCCATCGATTAATTAATTTACTGACAATTAATTAATCAACATCTAACTCCATGAGTAGTACCAATCAACCTTATCATCATGCCGGACCAAGTCCACTTGCAAGGTTTACATGATGAACCTTATGAGCTCCTCAAGGAGACATCATCATCCTAATATATAGGACACGGTTTTCTCCTATAATCTACGGCACACCATATAAATAATATCATTTCCCAACTTACCGAGCCTATCGATTTACTCTATAAATCTCGCCCATTGGTAAATCAAAGAAATGAATACTAAGTATATGTGTCTGTTATTATATTAGGATTAAGAGCATGTACAATATAATATCTGAGGTCCGATTCGATTATGTAGTCAGCAATAAATCGAATCACCTCTAAGTCGGTCATGCTCAATACACACAAAGTGTACTAGTGTAATTCTATGGTCAAGATAAACCAATACCAAATCACACTACAACCATACCAATGGTTTGTCCAAAGCCATCTAGGTTGTGAGCCTTTACTTATACTTTACAAGGAACTGATAACATGATCTTCCGTGTGACACTACGCACCATGTTATCTACAATGTAATGTATTAGACAATATGCATAACCATAAATATGCAAACAATGATTTTGTGATTCTTATTTCAAAAAATAAAGATGTTCATACAAAAGATAGATTTTTCAGTATACATCCCAACAGGCCTCAGCCTGAGCACTCTGACGAAAAAGTCTCTCTGTCGCCTGGAGTTCTATCAGAAGCTCGCCAATGAATAGAACCTCTTATTCATGTTGTAGTTTAGGCGAAACTGCTCAAAACTCTTAGGTAGAGACTAGAAAATGATATCGACTTGGGTTTCCCCATCGAATTGTCTTGACTGCTGAGGAGTACAAGTATGTACTCTTCGAAGAGTGTCCTCCTAAGCCTACGGATGATTCTTGGAGATAGGAGAAAGAGAGTTATAAAAAGTGGGTTAAGGTTGATGAGATGACGCGGTGTTACATTTTGGCTTCTAGTCAAATGTATTGCAACATCAGCATCAAGCCATGCCCACTGCTTATGACATGATGCTCAATCTCAAGGAATTTTTTGGACACCAGAATTGGGCTGCGAGGCAGGAAGCCATGAGGAACTTGATGATGACCACAATGATCGAGGGAACACCCGTGAGGGATCATGTTCTCAAGATGATGGCTCATTTGAATGAGCTGGAAGTCCTTGGCAATCAACATAATTGGATTCAGTAAGTTAATTTTCTTTTAGTATCACAGTAAGTGGGTTGAATGTCATTTTTGAAAAACCTAAGAATCACATAGATCAAAACTTTAGATTTCAAAAATTTATTGATTCCTCAAACAATAAAATTTTAAAATCAACCAACACCTCAAAACACCGAGAATATTGTATGCCACAATAGTGTGGACGTATATGAATTCTACATTTGTAAGAGGAGGTTTTACCCATTAATTTTATTATCTTGTCAACCTAACTTTTTTACAAATAAAATTAATAGTTGGTTCCTCTTCGGCCCTACAAATAAAAGCAGTGACTCCGATGGGGAGGATACTCCTATTTGCATCTAAGTGTTCACCATTACTCAATACCAAGACAATTATCTCAGATTATATGCCTTCCGATGGGGAAGTACACATGCTCCTAAATAATTTCCTATAACCATATTTGACCCTATGATCCGCAAAACAAACTCATTTGATGGGGAGGAAGGCACTCAGAGCCGACGCGCAAGTTTGTTTGCATCACATGTCAAATCGTAATGGAGGCCGTGGGAATTTAAAAAAATATCACTCTCCCACTTAGTAATTTAAAATGAGAAATTTTCCTAGCACACAACATGCATATCAAACAAGAAGCGATAAATATGAAAAAAAATATTTTTCAACTATCATTGCTTTTGTTTTCCAATATGCCTCCCGTCGTGTCGTCGTGTCGTCCGCTCCTCCATACACCATATACAAGCCATCCAGAGATCCGAGCCGAGAATAATTATTTTATTTTACATCCATTGATCCTATACTCCACAAAGGAGTGTACATGAAATCTAGATCGAAAGTAAACTAAAATAAAAGAGTGGCTAAACAATACCGTACTTAATTACAAAAATTAAATACTAGCCTCGTCAACCCCGAGGATTCAAATAATATTACAATTACACACATCTAATCAAATACACACACATATGGCCATAATAGTTGGATCTTATGCCTGCAACCAAAAAGTTAGCCTACGCACATCCTACTATCATCCGACATATATAATATATGATAAGTGCCTAAAAGTAACTAAATCCTAAACACACAAAACCGGAAACCTGGCTCTGTTACCACTTGAAGGTTGGAACCGAAGCTTCGCTTCCCGCTTCAACTTGGTTGCTTGTGCATGGAGATCCCATATACGTCCCTGAATTAAAAAAATTAATCCAAGATGATGATGAATTATCCAAGCAACTGATCCATCATCGTGCTATTCGATTAGAGTGGTCTCTTGAACAAACTTGTTGTTCAAGCAAACTAACTCTTTTCCTCGATTAGCCACGGAATAGATGATGTACGGATCACCGGTTTTTGTGTTTATCTTCGGGATCCAAGTAAATTAGCCACATGCAATTACATACATAATACAAAGAAACAAAAGGAAACCAAAACAAGAATTATACCTCTTGTTTACCAGTTGGTCTTCTATTATATGTCCTATCCTCCTCTTGGACGTTGTGTGGGCAATGATCCTCCAAGAGATGAAGCCTCCTAGATTACATATCTTCCTTTCCTTGTTCACTCCGAACAAAGAAAGATAATAAGCTCCCTTCTTCTCCTATCTAGTTCCGGACACAATCCCTTTGGAGAAAGATCAAACCTTCTTCTCCTCTTTGTTGTTGCCGCCGACCACCAAGGAGAGGGAGATGGAATATGAATGTCGGCCAAGAGTTGAGCTCCAAAGATTAAAGATGAAAAACCGCTGGCCATTCTTCAAGGAAGGAACGCCGGCCCTTAGGGAAGGAGAAGAGATGCCGGCTCAACCTTAGGAAGAGAGGAAAGAAAACCCTAAACCTCTCCTCCACTTCTTGTCGCCGACCAAGCTAACTCCAAACCCTAAAACTCTTCTAATCTTGCCACCCAAAAATTTGGAAGCAAACCCTAGAATCCTTGATTCATTATTGCCTCCCAAGCCCTAGCCCTCCTTTTATAGAGTTAGGCTTAAGCCTCCTTTCAATCTCCACCGTCGGATCTAGAGATTTAATCTCCACCGTCGGATCTAGGGTTTCATTTTTCATCATTGGATCTAGGCTTCAAGAGGGTTTTAATAGGCTATAATAGGGATCATGAGGAGGAGTTGGATCTTGGCCACCCAATGGATCTGACCCACATAAAATCCGATCTATTAATGATAATCCATTCCACAAGAGGATTATCATTGATCTACCTCACCAACCCCCATAAATAAATATGGGCTCCATATATTAATTGTACAAATATCTCCCCGTGTTTAAGATCTAGAATTTCCGTCAATTAATTAATTTACTGACGATTAATTAATCAACATCTAACTCCATGAGTAGTACCACTCAACCTCATCATCTTGCCGGACCAAGTCCACCTGCAGGGTTTACATGATGATCCTTATGAGCTCTTCAAGGGGACATCATCATCCTAATATATAGGACACAGTTTCCTCCTATAATCAACGACATACCATGTAAATAATATCATTTCCCAACTTACCGAGTCTATCGATTTAATCTATAAATCCTGTCCATTGGTAAATCAAAGAAATAAATACTAAGTACATGTGCCCATTATTATATCGGGATTAAGAGCATGTACACCATAATATCTGAGGTCCGATTCAATTATGTAATCAGCAATAAATCGAATCACCTCTAAGTTGGTCCTACTCGATACATACAAAGTGTACTAGTGTAATTCTATGGTCAAGATAAACCAATACTAAATTACACTACAACCATACCAATGGTTTGTCCAAAACCATCTCGGTTGTGAGCCTCTACTTATACTCTACAAGGAACTGATAACATGATCTCCTGTGTGACACTACACACCATGTTATCTACAATGTAATGTATCAGACAATATGCATAACTTTAAATATACAAACAATGATCATGTGATTCTTATTTCAAAAATAAAGATATTCATACAAAAGATAGACCTTTCAGTATACATCCCAGCAATATTTATGGAGTAGATTCTCCTATTCAAGGATTAGGGAGTAGTTTGTGTGCGTAGAACATGTTATTTCAAATATATTTCTGTTCTTGAAATCATATTTGCAATTGGTGATTATTTATATCGATAGCTATTTGTTTTGGTCTTCTATTTACTATGCGTAGCCGATACGAGAGGTGACAACCCTCCTATCAAAGATTTAGGAGAATTAAGGAGAAACCTAGGGGTTGGACTCATCTTCAGTAACTGTAAGATAGAAGGGTGTGATAGAGTCAGAAATGGGACATGTTGTGACTCGTCATAGAGATTTATCCAGCATCCTCGTACCGCATATCCCGTCCTAAAGTCACGGGTCGACCTGGTATGGCAGAGGTAGTTCTCGATATATGCAAAGCCTCATCGGGGAAGTGTATGATGTCCCTTCCACAAGACTATAGTTAGACTTCTAGATAATACCCAATTGATAGCGTGTTATGCTACACACAAGCGAAACCGAAATCCTAGAATTCCCTCAAAAGACTCATAATAACCCTTCTCTTTCCTCCGTGTGACACTGTACTAGAGTTAGGACCACCGACAATCCTCGTCATCACAACCATTAGAATGGAACTCCGAACAATAATGTCCACTAAACCAATCGGTACTCGAATCTCAGTCCATATGGGATCGATAATCTTTTTATTACTTGACAATATCCATGCACTTATGGGCGTTGAGCGCGAGCACTCGCTTCGAGTCCTCGATGGTTCCCATGGCGAGATTTGAGGTTGCCTTAACTGCATCAAGTTTTTGGCGTTGTTCCCAGCGACTGTTGATTCGATGTCGAATCGAAAGTGGACAGTTGGATCAAACTTAGGGTAGATTTGTTTTCTTTTTTTTTCCTTATTTTAATTATTTTAGTTTGAGACTTTTAATTATTTAAATTTAGTTTAGATTAATTTTAGTAGACATCTTGCTTTATTTTAGTTTTTTAGTTTTTCTTCATCTGGTTTAGTGCTCTAGTTTAATTTAGTACTAATTTAGAACTTAGTTTTATTCTAGCTTTAGTTGTTTTCTAATAGTTTTTTTTAGTTATTTTCTTAGCCTTTTTTTTAAGACTCTTGCCAAAGCACTGTTGTTCCTTTCCTTGTCTATATTTTCCTGTATATAAATATGTATGCTTTTACTCATGATTATGGCCAATTTAATGTTGTGAGTTTCGGTAACATTTATTTTGAGCATTGTGGTGAAACATGGCATACCATTAATGATTGTCTGAATATATTTGAAACTTCAAAATTTGAACAAGAAGATGTCACCTATGATTACAACCAGTGGCCATGAGATGAATCCTATTTATATAGTTATGACCCTGGCTACTTGAACCCTCAATATTATTTCCCAAGTGAGAACAAGAGCTATGAATCACCATGTGAATTTTATCTAGAACCAAGTCCCCTCTTAGAAGCCTTGCTAGCCAATTTTACTAGGGAATGCGAGGAGCATAGCCGACAATTTGCGGAGATTATGCAACAAGATCTAACAAGAGAAGAAACCAAACGATGAGAAGGTGGCTTTGATGACTGGATTACACCTAATATGGCGGAGACTCACTTTGAGCGAATGGATGAGGAAGATGTAGATGACATAGGAAGTAAAGAAGGGCAATCCATGCAATCACCACTTGAAGGAGAACTTGAGGATTATATAATTGATACTTTAATCGAGGAGTGCATTGCTTCAATCAAAACACCTCCTAACCTCAAGGGGCTAGAAGAGCCTTAACCCTCACCAAAACTTCAGTTACCAATAGCGAAGCTCTTTTAGTGATTTGTAATGATAAAATTTCATTCGACATAATAGAATCTACTAATCAATCTTTTGGTGAGAATGCCCATGGTGAGTTACGTTATTCACAACATATGGACAAAATGGGATATTATGATCAAACTCTGGATAATTATGTTAAGATAAGCATGTTCAGTCTTGAACCAAGGAAGACAGCTAGTAAATGTCTTACCCCTCCATGAGCAAGATTTAAGAGATGTGGTGATGAGGGACCACAGGGTAAGAGGGATAAAGAGAGTAAGTATCTTGCCCCTCCACGAGCCAGATTTAAGAGATGTGGTGATGAGGGACCACAAGGGAGGAGGTGTAAAGTGAGCAAATATCTTGCTCCCCCAGGAGAAAGATTCAAACGCATCAAGAAGGGGAGGAAGAAAAATCTCCTTGGTCCACTAGAGCCAAGATGAGACATAGGAGTATGGTCGAGCTAAAGACCTTAAACAAGCACTTCTTGGGAGGCAACCCAAGTTAAATTTTACATGTTTTTAATCTTTCTACATTCATGTGTATAGTTTAAGCTTTAATTTTTGTCCATTAGCATCTTTGCAAGTAGTTTAGAGTCAGAAAGAACTTACTAGGTAGAAACAAAAATCATTTTGAGCCTACACGGTGGGGCGTGTGGGAGAATTCAGACCGTAGTACACTTCGGGAGAGAAACAGGGGGGCACACGGACAGGCCGTGTGGTTTCACATGGTCGTGCCCCAAGCCGACTCATCTCCCAGTGGCGCACATGACCAGGCTGTGTGTTTACACATGGTCGTGTCACACAAGGGATAAAAGGGCCGCACTGTGTGTTTATATTTTTTATAGGTATAGGAGCCTACCTAGCCCACGCAGAGAGCCTACACTGTCACCGCCTTCTTTTCCTACTTTTGAGCAAGATGCAGGCACATCCGCCTATGACTTCTCAGAGTTCCGATCACACCTTGACGACATATACGCCGAGCAGCAGACGTATAGGCAGCGATGGGAGGAGCAGAGTGCCTATACGTAGGCGAAGTTTCATGGTTTATAGAAGAATTTCCAGCGGACTAAGGAGTTCTACGACGAGGCCCGTATCTACTTCTAGGAGGAGGCTTCTTGTCACTAGGAGGAGGCCATATATCGCTAGGAGGTTCGACAGCACATGAGTGTCAAGCAGGCACAGTGGGCCCGGGAGGATAAGCACCGAGCAACCACTGCATCCACCAGCTCCCAGATTGACCATATGTACATGTGGCATTAGCGGCTGAGCACCAGATTTACCTAGGAGCTCGACATGCCAAGGCTACCAGACTTTCCACCTCGGTCATCATATTAGAGGTATAGCTTCATACAAGTCTGGGGGGACCCCAAGTTTTGATTTATTTTGTTTCTAGTAGTAGTTTCTTTCCTGATATTTGTATTTTAGTTAGCATTCATTTGTTCATGCATAGGTTGTTTAGTTTCTTTCAGCACTTAGTTTTTGCTATCTATAAGTTGCCTCATTAGTATTTTTAAAGTTGTCTTCATGAGTTGTTTCCATGGGTAACTTAACTTCACTTACCTCATGGTATTTTATTTTATTTTATTTGCTCTAATGAATGTTCTAGACTTACACTGGTTAGCTTTTATTTTTACACCTACACATGATGAACATTCTGAAAGGGAAAATTTAGTACGTACCTAGTTATGATTCATCTCAGTAGTCTAGTACTTTGGAATCCATAGGTGACTATAGATTTAACATTTTAGTTACTAGAGATGCTCGGATTGTGAAAGCCCATTCGGAAAAATCAAAATCCCAAGAGAGAGAGAAAAGAAAAGAAAAAATGGAATAAGAAAATAAAAAATTAAGGAAGAAAAAATTAAGAGAGTAAGAAATATTAAAAAAGATTATGAGGGATAAAAAAATAGTTGTCGTGGGTGGAAATGGTTAAGTGCTGAGCTAAGCTACTAGGGAACACCTACCAATTTCTCTCAATACCGAGCACACCTTTGAGACTTTGTGCTAGATCTAGGGAACGACCCTCGCTTTGGGCAGGTAAGTGCCTAAGAGCCAGATGTTAGGACCCTTGGAATGGATAGAGGGGGGTGAATAGCGAAGATGTAATTCGATCTCGTTTGTGTCAACAATTTCGTTAGCGCAGCGGAATATATATAATGATAAAAGCAATAACGAAATAGACAACAAGCTAACACAATGATATAACGTGGTTCGGAACCGCACGGTTCCTACTCCACGGATCGAGCTCTAAAGAGCCCTAATGATGCACACGCACTCACTAATGATAAACACTCCTTCTCGACACAAGTCGGAGGCGGAGAAACCCCTTACAATAAATCTTACAATAGTAAGAATGAAATACAAGCAATATACAATGTATATATGAAATACAAGTAAAGAAAAGACTTTACAACACTTGTTTTGATTGCTTGAATGCTTGGTTGCTTGCTTGCACTTGGAGACCTGATTTGCACCAACAAATCGCCCCAATAGCCCTCAAGAACCGCTTGCTTTTTCCTCCATCACGAGCTCCATATATAGCTTCAACCTGTGCTGGAAAAAGTTTATCAGTCGACTGATCGGGACCATCAGTCGACTGATGCCACTGTTGTCGTGAGACAACGGCTAGTTCCACGTTGGATAAGTCCAACGGAACTACCATCAGTCGACTGATTGTGACCATCAGTCGACTGATGGAGTCCTCACTCGACCAGTCGAGTCTCGACTCCATTCTGTGCCCGAAATACCGAGCACCAGTCGACTGATCACACGATCAGTCGACTGCTCGAGCCATCAGTCGACTGCCAACCTATGGCAGTCGACTGCTAGGCCATAACCCGCAGTCAAACCCTAGTTGACTCGGTCCAGTCGACTGCCACATGGCACCAGTCGATTGGCACACCTCAAACATGAGGTTTTAACTCAAGTATGGTTCCCCCATACTTGCTAGACCACCCTTAGCCTAGACCTAAGCCTTCTAGCCACCTCCATCAGCCTCACGCCTCTCGGATCCCTCCAAGTCATCCATGACTTGTTCATCCATCGCGCTAGCCTTCAGGTGCTTCCGTCGGCTATGTTATGCTAACGGTGTCTACACCGCCAAGGCACATTGGACTTACGCCGCCAAGACTCCGCTTGGACTTTACGCCGCCAACCATTGGACTTATGCCGCCAAGACTACCGCTTGGACTTTACGCCGCCAACCATTGGACTTATGCTGCCAAGACTATCGCTTGGACTTTACGCTGCCAATATTAAACACCTTGGACTTCAAATGCCAACCCATGTTGGACTTTCCTTGCCAAGACCATGCTTGGACTTTCCTTGCCAACTCATGTTGGACTTTCCATTTGCCAAGACCCATGCTTGGACTTTTCTTGCCAACACATGTTGGACTTTCCATTTGCCAAGACCCATGCTTGGACTTTCCTTGACAATTATATTGTCATATGTTTTTGTCGAAACATCAAAACACATCAAAACATCACTCGAGCCAAACTCGAGTCCTGGTCAATCGTGACCTGGGCCGATTGCACCAACAATCTCCCCCTTTTTGATGTTTGACAAAAACAAAATAAATTATTGAGTTAGAATACTAACTCAAATCCTTTACCAATTATCCCAAATTGGTAAATACTCTCCAAATGTTTTTGCCAAACATTCTCCCCCTTTTTGACTAACATCAAAAAGGTCTTCTCTCCAAGGAGGTCAATGTCTCATGTCCCAATGAGATCTTACAATCTCCCCCTTGGTCTAAAAATATCTAGGATGTCTACCATCTTCCTAGTGATAAGTCCCATATCACTCAAGAGAGGCAATCCTATTCACTCTCCCAATTTCCAAATTGGGTATCACAAAAACTCATTTTTCCTTTCCATAAGGAAAAAAAATACTATTCATCATCCCATGATGAATTCCTTCCCCTAAAGGCTTGCTCCCCCTTGACCATTGCACCAACAATGTCCTTGGGAAGTCCCTAAGCCAATAGGAACTCTAAACCATCAAAATTAAGGTTAGAAATTCAACATTGAACTTTCCAACACCTTAAAATTGATATAAACCCCAAATACTTCTCCTAATCCATATCCAAAGGATTTACACCCTTTATAATGCTTTCCAAAGCATATCCTAGGGTTAGGAGTGATTAGGGACCATAACCGTAGCTGAAATCGGGTTAAACAACCTTGTTTACCCGAATCAGCTACTGATCAAAGTGATTCAGAAATCAATGATCGAACCATCACCGATCGCCACCTGTAGTAGCCGATCGATAATCAAAATCCGATTTTCGCTTATCGAAATGATTTTTAAAATCATAACTAATTAATGATATCGAAAAATCACGAAATTTGATACGTATAATACTTATGACTAATACATTGGGTGAAAAATATTTGAAAATTATTTTACCCATTAAATAGTGAAATTGGTACAAAGTTCAAAACCATTGAAATTTTCAATGTTTTGGCCCTACTTTGTATCAACTTCATCAATGGTGATTGCTATCAAAAGATAGACTTCACCAAGGTTTTTCAAAATGATTTTAAAATGTTTTCAAAACCTTATTTGGATCATATTCCTTGGGCTCTAAGTACGTGACTTGTACATAAGCTCTCCCAATGATCCACAATGGAATTGGATGAGTTTTAGTTCATCTAGATGCAAAAACTATGCACCTTGAACTTAACTCATATCCTAGCATCTCACATGCATCTATGGTGTATAAATACACATACATGTCAATTAGATGTGAGATGTGGGTTTTGTTCTCCCTAAACTAGGGTTTCATGCATTTTCTAAAGCAACTCTACTTGATTCCCTTATAACTGGACTCCAAGTCATGTCATAGTCCTTAAATCAATTTTAATCAAGTTAATGCATGAATGTATGATCATGGCATAAATAATAGCATTATTAAAAACATGGCCAATGATCATGATGTCATGACATATGATGAAATTTAAGAAAACATGACATCTATCCTTAATCCCTAAGCATACTCATGACATATAAATGATAGAACATAAGCATGATGTCATGTCATGGCATATGGCAAACAAATCATGGCAAGTGAAAAGTATAGGTATAAGTATACCTAAATTTTAATATTAATTGCCATTTGATATAATTAATTATATTTTACCATATTAACCTAAATTTTCCCAAGTGTGCCAAAAACCCAAAATGGCACACTACGACCTCTAAACCTAAATTGTGCCAATTTGACCATTTTATCAAGCTTCTCAAATAATATTGGCACACCCTAAAATCTTTTAGGATGATAATTCAAATATATTTCCAAGGTATCCATAACCTTGAAAATAACCTAAAGTGCCACCTTTGCCATGGTTGAGTTAACTGCCCATCCATTTAAGGTTGGCACACCCTAACCCATCTAGCGTGAATCAATCACGCTCTTAGGAACCCAAAACCGATTTGAGCTCCTAGGGTTAATTAGGTACTCCTTAGGGATAACCTCCCTAGATACCTTCCTAATGACCCTCCTAGGCTTGTTAGCCTTGGTCATTTGGGTCTTACCTAGGTTGACTCTAGGGGTAACTCCCCTTGCAACCTTCTTAGTGGCCATCCTAGGTTTCCTAGAAACCCTAGCCACTAGGCACACCCTTTGGTCAACTCTAGGGATGACTTCCCTATTGACCTTGGTCTTCCTAGACCTAGTTAGTGTTCCATAGTCAAATGGAACACTATGGTAAGCCGCCTTAGGCTTAGGTTTTTGACCCAAACCCTTCTTGCCTTTTGTTGACTTTTGTCTTTTAGATCCTACTTGTTGACTTGGATTATTTGACCTAAAAGTTTGACCAATTGACCCTTTCATTTGATTTTGCATAATGTTGAGGGTCTTTTCAAGTTTTTCAAGCCTTGACCTCAAGGCTTGATTTTCCTTTTCTAATATCTCAATTTTTGATTTTTCATTTTCTCTTGAGATATTTCTATTTCTAGGCATATGTCTAGATTCCTTAGCATTAAAGCCTAGATGTTCTCCTATTTTCTTAATGCTTTCCTTAGGTAATATATTTTTAGGGACATTAGTCCCAAATTTCTTCTTATTTCCTAAGTGAGCACTCTTAGCTCCTAGGCAAATATATCTATTATTTTTAGCATGCTTTTTATGCACAATAGCAAGACTATTAAAATTATTCTTAGCATGCTTCTTGTCCCTAGAAATTGAAGGTGCATTAATAAATTTTACCTTAGGGTTTGCCTTGGAGGCTCCCCCTACTTGTGTTGCTCCTTCTTGCCCTTTCTTCTTTCCCCTTGGACATTGACTCCGATAATGTCCTTTTGCATTGCATTTGAAGCATATGATGTGCTCCTTGCTCTTGATACTTGAGGAACCGGTGTCCGTTGACTTTAGTTGACTTTTAGGCGCCGGAGGAGCTTTCTTGACTTTCTTTGGGCACTTACTCTTATAATGCCCAAATTTCCTACACTCAAAACACATAATGTTATTTTTATTTTGAATTGAGGTGTTTGAGTTACCGATGGTGGTGGAGACCGGAATTGGACTTTGGGCTTCTTCATCTTGACCGGATGTCGAAGCTTCTTCTTCTCGATGTTCCGGTATGAAGGTTCTCTCCTCCCCCTCAATCCTTGAGGTGGATGCTTCTTCCACTTCCTCCACCTCTTCCGACCCGGAAGTTGACTCTTCACTTTCTTGTGAGGAAGATGATGACTCTTCTTCGGTCTTCTCCTCTTCCAAGTCTTCTTGGACCGATTCGGGATTGTCGTAGAACTTGATCAACTTGTTCCACAACTCCTTGGCATCCCTATAGCTTCCTAATCTAGACAAAATATCGTTAGGTATCAAATCAATCAACATTTTTGTTACCTTAACGGTTGTCTTGAATTTTTTTCCGTTGCTCTTCGGTCCATCTCTTCATCTTGAGGATTTTGCCGTTTTCTCCTTTCGGAGCATCAAAACCTATAGTCACGGCAAACCAATTTTCTATATTCGTCATTAGAAAATATTTCATCCTACCTTTCCAATACGCAAAATGTTCGCGGTTGAAGGAAGGTGGGATGTTGACGTCGTCACCCAATCTTTCCTCAAATTCCATATTCTTCCCTCTAGCTTCTTGACTCCGGGTTGTTAATCCGTAGAAGAGCCCCATGCTCTGATACCACTTGTTAGGACCCTTGGAATGGCTAGAGGGGGGGTGAATAGCGAAGATGTAATTCGATCTCATTTGTGTCTACAATTTCGTTAGCGCAGCGGAATATATATAATGATAAAAGCAATAACGAAATAGACAACAAGCTAACACAATGATATAACGTGGTTCGGAACCGCACGGTTCCTACTCCACGGATCGAGCTCTAAAGAGCCCTAGTGATGCACACGCACTCACTAATGATAAACACTCCTTCTCGACACAAGTCGGAGGCGGAGAAACCCCTTACAATAAATCTTACAACAGTAAGAATGAAATACAAGCAATATACAATGTAAATATGAAATACAAGTATAGAAAAGACTTTACAACACTTGTTTTGATTGCTTGAATGATTGGTTGCTTGCTTGCACTTGGAGACCTGATTTGCACCAACAAATCGCCCCAATAGCCCTCAAGAATCGCTTGCTTTTTCCTCCATCACGAGCTCCATATATAGCTTCAGAAAAAGTCTATCGATCGATCGGGACCATCCCGATCGATGCCATTGTCGTGAGACAACGGCTAGTTCCACGTTGGATAAGTCCAACGGAACTACCATCAGTCGACTGATTGTGACCATCAGTCGACTGATGGAGTCCTCACTCGACCAGTCGAGTCTCGACTCCATTCTGTGGCCGAATTCTCGAGCACCGATCCGATCACATCACGCCGATCGCCGCGATCGCATCGATCGCCAACCTATCGGCAATGCGATCGCAGGCCATAACCTCACCAAACCTAGTCGACTCCGAGCCAATTGACCGGTCGATCGTGGCACACCTCAAACATGAGGTTTTAACTCAAGTATGGTTCCCCCATACTTGCTAGACCACCCTTAGCCTAGACCTAAGCCTTCTAGCCACCTCCATCAGCCTCACGCCTCTCGGATCCCTCCAAGTCATCCATGACTTGTTCATCCATCGCGCTAGCCTTCAGGTGCTTCCGTCGGCTATGTCATGCTAACGGTGTCTACACCGCCAAGGCACATTGGACTTACGCCGCCAAGACTCCGCTTGGACTTTACGCCGCCAACCATTGGACTTATGTCGCCAAGACTATCGCTTGGACTTTACGCTGCCAACCATTGGACTTATGCTGCCAAGACTACCGCTTGGACTTTACGCCGCCAATATTAAACCCCTTGGACTTCAAATGCCAACCCATGTTGGACTTTCCTTGCCAAGACCATGCTTGGACTTTCCTTGCCAACTCATGTTGGACTTTCCATTTGCCAAGACCCATGCTTGGACTTTCCTTGCCAACACATGTTGGACTTTCCATTTGCCAAGACCCATGCTTGGACTTTCCTTGACAATTATATTGTCATATGTTTTTGTCGAAACATCAAAACACATCAAAACATCACTCGAGCCAAACTTGAGTCCTGGTCAATCGTGACCTGGGCCGATTGCACCAACACCAGAGACCTTAGGAAAGCTATAGGATGACGACTTAACTTACCATGGAACGAGTATCCCCTAAGAAGATTCGCTTAGCACATGCACGAGGAGCTAACTTAGTGAATTTCTAGAACATATCTATTTTACTTTTATTGAAAATACCACTTGATAAATCTAGTTAACATGCTAAGCACGAAACAATTGCCTTTTAAAATTTCATGGCACTGAGGTTTGCTTGAGGACAAGCAAAGATTTAAGTCTGAGGGGCTTATGTGAGCAAAACGTATAGGATTTTAGGAGTAGTTTTCGCTCATATCCCATTGCATTTTAGACTTGTTTCATGCATATTTCACTTTGTTTTGCATGCATTTCCCATTTTCTAGTTCGGAGATCTGCTCTTTGTTATTTTTTGTGCAGGATAGCATTTCATGGGTAAAACGGTGCACTTTCGGACTGAAAGAAGGGCATTTGGCAGTTGGACACAGAAGGAGACACGGCCAGGGCGTGTGGATGCACATGATCGTGTCCGAAGCTCAAGATCAACCACCACAGTGCCACACATAGCCTGGCCATGTGGAAACACACAGGTGTGTGGCGGCAAGTCATTTTGATGCGACTAGGGTTTTTTCTGGATTTTGTGGAAAACCAACCTCTGATATGAGCAAAACATATAGGATTTTAGGAGTAGTTTTCGCTCACATCTCATTACATTTTATGTTTGTTTCATGCATATTTCACTTTGTTTTGCATGCATTTCCTATTTTCTGGTTTGGAGATCTGCTCTTTGTACTTTTGTGTGTAGGATAGCATTTCATAGGAAAAGGTGCACTTTCAGAGTAAAAGGACATTTTGCAGCTGGATGCAGAAGGGAACACGGCTAGGGCATCTGTCTACACATGGTCGTGTTCAGAGGGTGAAAATGGCCATCTCATCCCGACACATGGCCAGGCCGTGTGTTTTCACATGGTCGTGTGGCGGCCAGGCCATGTGTTTTCACACGTACGGTCGTGTGGCAGCCAGGCAGATTGACGCGATTAGGGATTTTTTCCAGATTTCGCAATGATCCAGCATGATATCTATATGAAGGAAGCTCTGCCCAAACCCTAGAGAATGATGACAAGGAGGCACGACGATTGGGACGGGACTCCGAAGCCCTAGAAAGCTTTGGGGACTCGCAATGGGTAGAAGAACGACGCCGAGGATCCAAATTCTGCACCTCAACGCCAAAGAGAAGGGTTGCATTGCATTGTAATTCATATTTCTTACACATTTATCATTGTATCCATGAATTCCATAATGTTTTGTGATTCTCTTCTCATATCCATGGAGTAGATTCTCTGATTCTAGGATTAGGGAGTAGTTTGTGTTGAGTAGAACATTGTTATTTCAAATATATTTATTGAAATCGTATTTGCAGTTGAATGATAGTTTAGATCTATAGCTTTGTGTTTTGGTATCTTCTGTGTGTAGATGATACAAGGGGTGACAATCCTTGTATCGTAAATTTAGGGGATATTAGGAGGAACCTAAGGGTTGGCCTCATCACCTGCAACTGTGGATAGAAGGATGCGATAGAGTTAGTAATGTACTCATTTCTGACTCGTCGTAGGGATCGATTTGGCATCCTCGTACTGACTATCCCATCCTGAGGCCAGGGGATGACCTGGCATGGCAAAGGTAGCTTCCGATAGATGTGAAGGTTGATCGGGGGAGTGTATGATGTCCTTTCCACAAATCCCTCATTAGAAAGTCTAGATACATTCAATTGATAGCATGTTCTGCGATACACAAACGAAATCGAAGTCCTAGAATCCCATCAAAATCCTTGTAGCAAACCCTCTCTTCTTCTATGTGACACCGTACTAGAGTTTAGTCCACCGACAACCCTCATAATCGTAACCTTTAGATCTGATATTCGAACAATAGCATCCACCGAATAGATCGGTATTCGAGTCTTAGCCCCTGTGGGATCGATAAATCTATTTATTACTTGACGACATCCATGCACTTACGGGCATTGAGCGCGAGCATGCGCTTCGAGTCCTCTACGGTCTCCGTCGCAAGATTTGAGGTCGCGTTCTTGTGCATCAAGTTTTTGGCGTCATTGTCAGGGACTGATCGATTCGATATCGAATCGAGAAGTGGATAATTGGATCGGACTTAGGATTAGATTTACTTAATTGCTTTATTTTCTTTTTATTTATTTTACTTCAGTTTTAGATTTTCCATATCTAGATTTAGTTGTTATTTCATTTTAGCAGTAGTTTTATATTTTTCTATTTGGCTCTTTGATTTTGTTAGTTATATTAGTTTATTCTTAGTAATAAGTAATACTCCTGATTTTTGTGGCTCGGTTCTACCCATGCTTAGATGCCTAGGATCGGAAGGCCTGATTCCAATCGATTTAGAAATCGAATGAATTTATCATCGTCGGAGAACTAAACAAAAGAAGATGGAGGACCAAGCTGCATTCGAAGTAAATATAGGTAGTCTACCTCTGCGAGATTACGCGACTCCTAGTGTTAGAGGCTTTAGGCTGAGTATAGCTAGACCATCTATCTCGGCAAACAACTTTGAACTGAAACCAACACTCATCCATATGGTTCAGCAGAGTCAATTTGGGGGAGCTGCGACTGAAGACCCGAACCGCCACCTAGAATCATTCTTAGAAATCTGCTCAACGATAAAGATAAATGGAGTCCCTGTAGACGCGATCCGCCTGAGCTTATTCCTGTTCTCATTGCGGGATAAGGCTAAGGCATGGCTTCACTCCTTGCCCTCGGGAAGCATTACTGTGTGAGAGCAATGCGAGCAGCAGTTCTTGAACAAATACTTCCCACCTAGAAAGACTGCTCACATGCGCTACCTAATCGCAAGCTTTCGTCAGAAGGAAGGGGAGTCACTATTTAAAACTTGGGATCGCTACAAGGGGCTACTCTACCAATGCCCCCACCAAGGATTGAAAAGGTGGCTGGTGATCCACATCTTCTACAATGGGATCACGTACGCCACGAAGATGCCCTAGATTCTGCTGCAGAAGGAGCACTTATGAATAAGACCATAAAGGAAGTGGAAGAGCTAATAGAAGAGGTGACCCATAACCACCATCAATGGGCTTCCAAACGTGGTCACCCAGCTCCTGTGGCAGGACGATATGCTGTCAACTCCGTTGACCACCTAACAGTGAGGATGGACGCACTCGACAAATGGTTTGACTCTTTAAATCCAGCATCTGCATGTGCATCCATTGATTCTAGAGAAAGAGCGGCAGCATATCTGGAGACCACTATGGAGGGCAGGGAACCTCAGAAGAGTAGATTGAGCATGTTGATGCGGTTGGAGAATATAATCAAAGGCCCAATTACCCATACTCTAGTATTTCCAATCCCAGATGGAGGAACCACCCAAATTTTGCTCATAAAAATAACTTGAGAAATTTCCAACAATCGGGACGCAATGAGCAGCCGCGACCGCCTAGCACTCGCTTGGAGAGTATAATAGAGAACTTCATTTGAACGCAACGGGAGGCGAATATTGAATTTCAGCAGTGACATTCGCAAACAGATACGACAATGGAAGAGTTAGGATCGTCTGTAAGGGATCTTGCCAACAGACAAAAGTCGCTAGAAATCCAAGTCGCTCAGATTGCCAACCAGATCTCCAGGGTACCAGGGAAGCTGCCAGGAAAATCAGAGGTCAATCCGGTAGAGCAGTGCAAGGCAGTGATTCTGCGAAGTGGGAGGATTCTGAAAGAAATGCCGGGATGGTCGGTTGATAAAGTGGAGCTAGGACTCGAAATAAGGGAACCTTTGAGAGAGAACGAGAAGGAAGAAGCCGAAGAAGCAAATCGGGAACCTACCGCAAGAACTCAACCACTCCTTATTGTACCGTTCTAACAGCGGTTGACCAATGCAAAGAAGGATGCTAAGTTTGATAAATTTCTGGACATTTTGAAGTCAATCTCAGTAGAGGTGCCGATACTCGAAGCGCTGCACCAAATGCCCCAGTTTGCAAGATTCATTAAAGATATTCTGGCGCATTGTAGGAAGGCTAAAAAGTCTGAAACAGTGGCCCTAACGGAGGAATCAAGCGCTTATCTTCAGAACGAGACCCCTCAAAAATTAAAGGATCTGGGGAGCTTCTATATTCCATGCTATATAGGGACGACCCTGATTAGCAAAGCCTTTTGTGACTTGGGCGCGAGTGTGAGCCTGATGGCCTATACCTTATGCAAAAAGCTAGGGTTGGGAAATTTAAAGTTCACTACTATGACATTACAACTGGCTGACTACACATACCGATACCCACTGGGGATTCTAGAAGATGTGCCAGTGAAGGTGGAAAACTTTACGCTCCCAACCGACTTTGTGGTCATGGAGATAGAAGAGGATCCGAAGATACTTGTCATCCTTGGGGAACCATTTTTATCAACTACCCGAATGGTGATTGATGTAAGGAATCACAAGCTAACCCTAAAAGTGAGAGAGGATAAGATGGAATTCGAGCCTGCTAGTACGGGAAGTCACGGACCTGCGCCAGGGAAGTACGTGATTCTAGCTAGAGCTAGGGAGGAAGACGCATATAAAATTTCCAAGACGGATGAATGGAGGTTCACTGAACCTCCAGAGCCAAGTTGATAATGGAGTTTGGTCGACCTAAACGACCTTTAACAAAGCGCTTCTTGGGAGACAACCCAAGTTTAGTTTTTAGGTTTTCCTTTGATTGTATTGAATGCATTTAGGTTAATTTGAACTTTAATTTCCATTTCATTTAGCATTAGGACCAGAAAAGAACTTTGCTAGGTAAAAATAAATCTAGTTTTAGCTTACATGGCGAAGCGTGTGAGAAAATTCAGACTGTTGTGCATAAAAGGAGAGAAGAAGGGGACACACGGCCTGGCTGTGTGTTTTCCCACGGTCGTGCCAGACCAACCCGAGGCACACACAGCCTGGCCGTGTTTTTTCACACGGTCATGGCGTGCAGGGTTAAGTAGGGCACGCCGTGTGTTTTCGCTCCATTTGCACGATGTGTTTTGATTTTCTTGGCCTAGCCGTGTGGATCCTTTGTCCCCACCACCTAGAAGCCTTTCCAACCCTCTAGGAAGCCCAAAAAGAAGTAAGGATGAGGAGGACCAAGCATGTGGCATCTCGATCCGGTGTGTCGGAGCGACAAGCAAGGAGAACTGATGCCCCTCAAGCTCCGGAGGAAGGTAACACTCTTCCAACCCTTTTTTTTCGCAACAATGAGCATAGGATAGATATAACATGCTTTCTACTCATAAAATCACTGCAACTAGGTATCTTGATGAAGATTTGCTAGAGTCCTTAGGGTTGTTGGGTGACATTCAAGCCCTATTTGCAAAAATGGAGTGGGAAGAGATAATGGGAATAAGACACCCAACCTACCCTAGGATAGTTTTAGAATTTTTGAGTTCCTTAGAAGCGGAAATTTTAACAGGTAGAGAGAGCGAAGAGGGTCACCTTTAGGATATTTAACATTGAGCATGAATGGACACTTTACCAATGGAATTCATGCTTTGGCTTGCCAAGTGGGAGAGAGAAAAGAACCTCTATTGGGTTCAACTCTCGAATCTTTTGGACCAAATTGACAAGAGAGCACGCTTACGACTCTTCTAGGGCCAAAGTATCGTGCCTCCAAAACCCCATTTTCCGATACCTCCACCGAATCATGGCAAGTACTATATTTGGTCGTGGGGAGAGTGACAGTGTAGTGAGAGCTAGTGAGCTGCTCTGCCTCTGGGACATGCTACAAGAAAGGAGTAGCATCGATGTAGGGTCTGATTACATTAGACACTTAGTGAAGATGGGCAAAGCAGCGAGATGAGAGATTAATGTGAGAGGCCTACTTACCCACATTTGCCATCGGATGAGGTACGACTACACCATGCTAGATAGCATAGAGGGGAGCCCTAGGATCGACCTAGGAGTGTGTATGGTCACGAAGATGATTGTAAGAGAGGAATACTCCTTATGCTTTGTAAAGAAAAATCTAACGACCCTCAGGCTCCCCGACCCTGATCATACCACCATCACCACACATGCCAACTAGCGCTTAGACCTGATAGTGGAGTCCCCACCATGTGAGGGACCATCCACACCGACACCCATCTCTCCCCCTTTACATCACTCTCCCTCCAGTCCATGCATGTATAGAAGCCCACCTTGTCCACATAGACATGAGCCTACACCTGCAGCACCACCTTTTTCTACTTTTGAGCAGGATGTAGGTACATCGGCCTATGATTTTTCGGAGTTCCAATCATGCCTTGACGATATATACGCCGAATAGCAGACGCAGAGGCAGCAATGGGAGGGACAGAGCGCCTACACCTAGGTGGAGTTTCAGGGCTTCCGGGATCACTTTCAGCGAGATGAGGAGTTCTACGATGAGGCCCGCATCTACTTCCAGGACGAGGCTACCCCATCGCCAGGAAGAGGCCACCTACCACCAGGAGATGCGACAGTATATGCGAGACTAGCAGGCATAGTGGGCTAGGGAGGAGGAGCATCGAGCAGTCACTGCATCCATGAGCTCTCAGATCGACCACATGTACATGTGGCATCAGCGGCTAAATAGCAAGTTCTCCCAGGATCCTGAGATGCCGAGGCTACCAGACTTTCCATCTTGTCCACCATATTAGAGGTATGCTTTCATTTAAGTCTGGGGGGACCCCGAGTTTTGTTTTATTTTGTTTCTAGCAGTAGTTTCTTTCTTGATGTTTGCATTTTAGTTAGCATTCATTTATTCATGCATTAGATGTTTAGTTTCTTTCAACACTAAATTTTTGCTACCTATATGTTGCCTCAGTAGTATCTATAAAAGATCTCTTCATGAGTTGTTTCCATGGGTAGCTTAACTTCATTTACCTCGTGGTATTTTATTTTATTTGTTCTGAGTGAATGTTCTAGACTTACACTAGTTAGCTTTTATTTTACACATACACATGACGAACTTTCTGAAAGGGAGAGTCTAGTACATACCTAGTTATGATTCATCTCAGTAGTCTAGTACTTTGGAATCCATAGGTGACCTTAGATTTAGCATTTTAGTTACTGAAGATGCTCGGATTGTGTAAGCCCATTCAGAAAAATTAAAATCCCCGTGAATAGAAAAATAAAAAAAAAAGAAATAAAATAATATATATGAAAAATAGATTATGAGGGATTAAAAAAAATAGTTGTCGTGGGTGGAAATGGTTAGGTGCCCCTTTGAGACCGAGTTAGGTTACTGGGGAAACACTTACCAATTTCTCTCAATACCGAGCACACCTTTGAGACTTTGTGCTAGATCTAGGGAACGACCCTCGCTTTGGGCAGGTAAGTGCCTAAGAGCCAAAGACCTTAGGAAAGCTATAGGGTGACAACTTAACTTATCATGGAATGAGTATGTCATTGATTCGCTTGGCACGAGGACAAGGAGCTAACTTAGTGAATTTCTAGAACATATCTATTTTTCTTTGATTGTAAATACCACTTGATAAATTTAGTTAACATGCTAAGTATGGAACAATACCTTTTTAAAAATTTCATAGCACTGAGGTTTTCTTGAGGACAAGCATAGATTTAAGTCTGGGGGAATTGATGTGAGCAAAACATATAGGGTTTTAGGAGTAGTTTTCGCTCACATCTCATTACATTTTATGTTTATTTCATGCATATGTCACTTTGTTTTGCATGCATTTCATGTTTTCTGGTTCGAAGATATGCTCTTTGTACTTTTGTGTGCAGGATAGCATTTCATGGAAAAAAAGCGCACTTTCGGAGCAAAAGAAGAGCATTTTGTAGCTGGACGCAGAAGGGAACACGGCCAGGGCGTGTGTCTACACACGGCCGTGTTCAGAGGGTGAAAATGGCCGCCACATCCTGACACATGGCTAGGCCGTGTGTTTTCACATGGTCGTGTGGCGGCCAGGAAGATTGATGCGATTAGGGATTTTTCCAGATTTCGCAGTGATCCGGCATGATGTCTATATATAAAGGAAGCTCCGCTCAAACCCTAGAGGTCGACGACGGGGAGGCACGACGGCTGGGATGGCACTCCAAAGCCCTAGAAAGCTTCAGGGACTCACAACGGGGAAGAAGAACGATGCTGGAAATCCAAATTCTGCACCTCAACGCTAGAGTGAAGGGCTGCATTGCATTGTAATTCATATTTCTTACACGTTTATCATTGTATCCATGAATTGCATAATGTTTTGTGATTCTCTTCTCGTATCCATGGAGTAGATTCTCTAATTCTAGGATTAGGGAGTAGTTTGTGTTGAGTAGAACATTACTATTTCAAATATGTTTCTTGAAATCGTATTTGTAGTTGAATGATAGTTTAGATTTATAGCTTTGTGTTTTGGTTTTCTATCTTCTGTATGTAGACGATACAAGGGGTGACAACCCTTGTATCACAAATTTAGGGGATATTAGGAGGAACCTAAGGGTTGGCCTCATCACCTACAACTATGGATAGAAGGATGCGATAGAGTCAGTAATGTATCTCATTTCTGACTCATCGCAGGGATCGATTCGGTATCCTCGTACCGACTATCCCATCATGAGGCCAGGGGATGACCTGGCATGGCAGAGGTAGCTTCCGATAGATGCAAAGGCTCATCAGGGGAGTATATGATGTCCTTTCCACAAATCCCTAGTTAGAAAGTCTGGATACATTCAATTGATAGCATGTTCTACGATACACAAACGAAACCGAAGTCCTAGAATCCCATCAAAATCCTAGTAGCAAACCCTCTCTTCTTTCATGTGACACCATACTAAAGTTTAGTCCACCGACAACCCTCACAATCGCAACCTTTAGATCTGATCTCCGAACAATAACATCGATTGAATAGATCGGTATTCGAGTCTCAGTCCCTGTGGGATCGATAAATCTATTTATTACTTGACTACATCCGTACACTTGCAGGCGTTGAGCACGAGCGTGTGCTTCGAGTTCTCGACGGTCTCCGTCGCAAGATTTGATGTCGTGTTCACGTGCATCAGCCTCATGTCTATATAAAGAAAGTTATGCCCAAATCCTAGGGGGAGGCACGACGGCCTAGACAACACTCTATCGCCCTAAAAAGCTTCGAAAATTCACAACCGGGAGGAAGAAGGCCACTCGAGGATCAAGTTATGCACATCAACGCTGGAGAGGAGAGGCAAAGTGCATTGTAATTCATGTTCTTTGCGTGGTTTACATTGTTTCTATGAATTCTAATATGCTTTGTATTTCTCTTCTCGTATTTATGGATTAGATTCTCCTATTCTAGGATTAGAGAGCAGTTTGTCTGCGTAGAACATATTATTTCAAATATATTTCTGTTCTTGAAATAAAATTTGCAATTGGTGATTGTTTAGATCGATAGCTATTTGTTTTGGTCTTTTATTTACTATACGTAGCCGATATGAGGGGTGACAACCCTCGTATAAAAGATTTAGGAGAATTAAGGAGGAACCTAGGGGTTGGCCTCATCTTCGATAATTGTAGATAGAAGGGTGTGATAGAGTCGGAAACGGGACACGTTCCGACTCGTCATAGGGATTGATCCGGCATCCTCCTACCGCCTATCCCATCCTAAAGCCAGGGGTCGACCTGGTATGGCAGAGGTAGTTCCTGATAGATGCGAAGGCTCATCAGAGAAGTGTATGATGTCCCTTCCACAAGACCATAGTTAGACGTCTAGATAATACCCAATTGATAGCGTGTTCTGCGACACACAAGCGAAACCGAAATCTTAGAATTCCCTCAAAAGACTCGTAGTAACCCTTCTCTTCTTCCATGTGACACCGTACTAGAGTTAGGACCGCCGACAACCCTCGTCATCACAACCATTAGAATGGAACTTCGAACAATAACGTCCACTAAACCAATCGGTACTCGAATGTCAGTCCCTGTGGGATCAATAATCTTTTTATTACTTGATGACATCCGTGCACTTGCGGGCATTGAGCATGAGCGTGTACTTCAAGTCCTCGACAGTTCCAGTCGCGAGATTTAAGGTCGCGTTCGTGTGCATCACGCAACAGAAAATATAATTTTTTATAATTAGATTTGTAACGACGAACAAAATGCACACTGTTGTTATTTAATAACATTATTCCATTAATTAATATATATTATTAATTTTATATTTTTTTCATTCCATTAAATATATATGATTATTATTGATTTAAAATTCTTTAACACGTCGAAATTTATTCCCATATAATTTTACAAAATTATTATTGGTTAAATAATTTTATTCTATTTTTGTAATCATAGATATTTAAAATTTAAAATTACTTATTTTAAATTAGAAGTTCACTTGATTAACATTTAATTACCAAATATAATCTTATCCAAAAATAATAAACTTTTAACAGTATACATTAATGCGCGCTGCGAATAGTAGCCTTTTAACATCATACATTAATGCGCACTGCAAATAATAGACTTTTAACAACATACACATCAAGTGCACTACAAATAGTAGATTTTTAATGGCATACCTTTTAATGCGCGCTGTTATTTGTAAAAATAAACTACTATTCGTAGCGCATTTGATTTGGTGCGTCGTAAAAACTATTATTAATAGCACGCTATATATGTGCGTCATTGATGACGTGTCGTGGAAAGTCAAATTTGTTGTAGTGATACTTGCACCAACACCTATCAAGCTTTGAAGAAGCAAGTTTAGCTATTATCATTGGCCCATGAGGAGGGTCTACGCCAAGAAGATGTTATGGCTAAGGAGTTAAGTCATAGCTGAGCGCTACTTCAGGAGTCTTGGCTAGGGAGCAACAGAATCAATCTAAGCTAAGTCACTTGCGCTATCACATCACTCGAAAAAATGAGCAATGCCTTTAACTTAGGGAAGAGATGGAGCGAGCTCTCTCCAGGATGTGAGCACAAGAGATTTTAAGGGCTCATCAACGAGTTGCCACCTCACATGCCATCACCCATCAGAATTTATTGAAGGTTTTGTCTGGAAGCTCTGATACCAATTGAAGGGTTTTGCTTATCGAGTCCATGAGGGGAAACTTCGCTTCCCACTACACCTTGTTTGTTTGTTCATGGCGATCTCATCGATGTCCCCGGATTAAAAAAAATAATCCTAGACAAAAGAGATTGCCCAAACAACCAAGTCATCGTCGTGCTATTTGTTTAGAGAGGTCACTTGAACAAACTTGTTGTTCAAGCGACCATCCTCTATTCTACGAGTAGCCACGGAATAGACGATGTCCGGATCGTCGGTTTTTGTGTTTATGTTCGGGGTCCAAGTATATTTAACCACAAAATAGAATATATAAAGTAAACAACCTCATATAACATGCATATAATTGAGAAACATTTATAAAAATAATACAAAAGAACACTAATCAAAATAAACAAGATTATACCTCTTGATCTTCTATTGTATGTCCTTCCTCCTTTCGGACGTCGTGTGGGCGACGATCTACCAAAATTTGAAGCCTCATAGATCACCAATCTTCCTTTCCTTGTTCACTCCGAACAAAGGAAGATCATAAAACAAAACTCATCTTCCTATCTAGAACCGGCCACCAAGTCAATAAACTCGATGTTGCCGCCGGCCAAGGAAGAGAACATGGAGTACGGGAACCGGCCAAAGGAGAAAACATAAGAGCATGGGCACCGGCCAACACTTGGAAAAGAGAAAAGAAAGCAATGCTTCTCCTTGTTGCCGCCCAAACCCTAAACTAAGCTCTCCTAATTTCCGGCCAAGGATGAAGGGAAGGAGAATAGGTTGAGCTCCGGCCAAGGTAGAGGGAACAAGGATAGTGGTCGGCCAACCTTAGGAAGAAGAAGAAGAAGCTTCCTCCACTTGTTGCTGCCCACCACCAACACCCAAACCCTAACCCTAGCCGCCCACTCCTAATCCTGTCCCAACAAGGAATACTTGCCGCCCAAGGAAAGCAACCCTAATGCCATCCATCATTAGCCATAGATGGAAGGGAGAAGGTTGGACGTCGGCCAAGCCAAGGAGAGAAGAGGGAAGAAGGGTGTCGGCCACCTAAGGAAGAAGAAGAAGAAGAAACATCTTTCCTTTAATTGTGGCAACCCAAAACCCTAAGTCTCCCTTGCCCTTGCCGCCCAAAACCCTAGCCCCCTTTCCACTAATTGTGTCTTGCTGCCCACCCCTATTCCATCCTTTTATAGAGTTAGGGATAAACCTTGGTTTAATCTCCACCATTGATTCTAGGGATTTAATCTCAACTGTCGGATCTAGAGATTTAATCTCAACCGTCGAATCTTAGAGATTTAATCTCTACCTTTGGATCTAGAGTTTTGTTTCTATCCATTGGATCTAAGCTTCATGAGGTGTTAATAGGCTACAATAGGGACCATGAGGAGGAGTTGAATCTTGGCCACCCATGGATCAAGCCCACATAAAGTCCGATCCATTAATGATAATTCAATCCACTAAATGATTATCATTGATCTACCGCACCAACCCCATAAGTTAATATGGGGTCCATATATTATTTGTACATTTTCTCTCCGTGTTTAAGATCTCGAATGTCCATCGATTAATTAATTTACTGACCATTAATTAATCAACATCTAACTCCATGAGTAGTACCACTCAACCTTTTCATCATGTCGAACCAAGTCCACCTGCAGGGTTTACATGATGAACCTTATGAGCTCCTCAAGGGGACAACATCATCCTAATATATAGGAAACGGTTTTCTCCTATAATCAACGTCACACCATATAAATAATATCATCTCCCAACTTACCGAGCCTATCGATTTAATCTATAAATCTCGCCCATTGGTAAATCAAAGAGATGAATACTAAGTATATGTGCCCGTTATTATATCGGGATTAAGAGCATGCACAAAATAATATCTGAGGTCCGATTCGATTATTTAGTCAGCAATAAATCGAATCACCTCTAACTCGGTCCTGCTCAATACATACAAAGTGCACTGGTGTGATTTTATGGTCAAGACAAACCAATACCAAATCACACTACAACCATTCCAATGGTTTGTCCAAAGTCATCTCGGTTGTGAGCCTTTACTTATACTTTACAAGGAGCTGATAACATGATCTCCCATGTAACACCACACACCATGTTATCTACAATGTAATGTATTAGATAATATTGCATAACCATAAAAATATGCAAACATTGATCATGTGATTCTTATTTCAAAATAAAGATGTTCATACAAAAGGTAGACTTTTCAGTATACATCCCTACAATCTCCCACTTATACTAAAAGACTATGTTGTCCTCATACTTCCATACATCTGATTCCCCTTCTCCCCACATGCCTATCAAAGCTCTCGCTAGAAGGGCCTTAGTGAAAAGGGTCTACCAGGTCATCCTCTGATGCAATCTAGGCGACCACAACTTCTACCTCCTTTACGATTTCTCGTATCAGGTAGTACTTGCGCTCTATATGTTTACTTGCCTTATGAGCTCGTGGTTCCTTCGAGTTTGCAACTGCACCATTATTTTCACAATAAATTGTGATAGTTCTAGGTAAACTAGGAATCACATCCAAGTCCATCAGGAAGTTCCTGAGCCACACAACTTCTTTGGCCGCCTTAGAGGCTACCACATACTCAGCTTCCATGGTGGAGTCCGCCACACATTTCTGCTTAACACTCCTCCATACAATGGCTCTACCTCCTAAAGTAAACACAAAACCTGAGGTAGACTTATTGTTATCCCTATCTAATTGGAAGTTGCAATCCATGTAACCCACAGGGAGTAATTGGTCTGCCCGATAAACTAGCATATAATCCCTAGTCCTTCTCAGGCACTTCAATATATGCTTTACCACAGTCCAAGGTCCCTGTCCTGGATTACTCTGATATCTGCTGACCATGCCTAAGGCAAAGCAGATATCTGGTCTCGTACATAGCAGCGCATACATGAGGCTATCTACTGCCGATGCATAAGGAACCGCCTTCATCTCCTCTATCTCCTCAGATGTTCTAGGACACATCTCCTTAGATAAAGGAATTCCATGCCTGAAAGGTAGAAAACCCTTCTTGGAGTTTTGCATGCTAAAACGATCCATAATCGTGTCTATGTATGAAGCTTGGGATAAGCACAACATCCTTTTCCTGCGATCCCTTATAACCTTGATCCCAAGGATGTGTTCCACCTCTCCCAAGTCCTTCATATCAAACTGTTTGGACAACCATACCCTTACGTCTGATAACACCTTGATATTGTTGTCAATCATCAAAATGTTATCTACGTATAGTACAAGAAATACCACTATGTTTCCGTCACATCTCTTGTATACACAAGACTCATCCAGACTTTGAATAAATCCATAAGACTGGATTACCTTATCAAAACGGATGTTCCAAGACCTTGAAGCTTGCTTCAATCCATAAATAGACCGATTAAGCTTACATACAAGATGCTCTTTGATAAGATACTGTATCTTTATCTTGGATTGCCTCGTCATATGTCCAGGGATCAGGTTCACGTTTGCCAGGGATCAAATCAGAAGATTCTCCCAAAAACATGAATCTATTAGGCTGTCTCACAACCCTTCCACTACGACGAGGTATCACCTGTGTATCCTCTGTGACACGCAGTGTAGTGACTTGTGGTATATCCTCTTGTACCGGTGGTACTGAAGAAGTGACTTCCCCTTTTAATTCCTCCAGAACTATTTTACTCTTGGGCTTGTGGTTCATCACATAGTCTTCTTCTAGAAATCTGGCGTTCGTGCTAACGATCACCCTCTGATCTCTAGGACTATAAAACAAACCACCCTTCGCTGCTCTAGGATAGACAATGAACATGCGTACTTCTGTACGAGGTTCCAACTTACCAACATCTGTCTTCAGCATATGTGCTGGACTCCCCATATCCGAATATGTCTTAGACTAGGCTTTCGCCCAGTCCACAATTCTATGGGAGTAGTAGGCACTGATGGAACCAAGTTCAGAATGTATACCGCTGTATCTTGAGCATATCCCCAGAACTAATTCGGCAACTCAGAATAACTCATCATCTATCTAACCATCTCCATAAGAGTCTTATTCCTTCGCTCTGCTACACCGTTCTGCTGGGGTGTGCCAGGTGCAGACAATTGGGATTGAATCCCAGCCTCTGATAAGTAATTCCTAAACTATCCCAAGATGTACTCACTACCATGATCAGATCGTAGTGTCATCCATATCTTGAATAATCATCTATGCAAAAGACAAAATATTCAAAACTACCTCTTGCCTGGATAGACATAGGACCATACAAATCAGAATGAACCAATTCCAACACATCTTTGGATCTATACCCCTTGGCCTTAAAAGGCCTCTTGATCATTTTACCCTCCAAGCAAGATTCGCAGGTTGAGAAATCTTCCACCACTAATGAACCCAAAGGTCCATCAGCTATCAACCTTTGAATTCTTCTTAGGTTAATATGACCAAGCCTAAGATGCCAAAGATATGTTTGGTTCATCTTCGAAGGTTCTTTTCTCTTATTGGAATTAGAAGATGAGTTATTAATTTCAATATGCATCGTGGGAGCTTTTGGTTCAAGTGTGTACAAATTTCCTATCAATGCACCCGAACAGATAATGTCCCTATTCCTTCTTATAACAACTCTGTCATTAAAAGAAATAGTGTTGGGGATCGAAACGGCCGGCTAGAGGGGGGTGAATAGCCCTCGATCGTTGGATGTCAGAATTCGCGTGTTCTCGTTGCGTTGCTTGTCTACGATTGTTGTTAGCGCAGCGGAATAACAATAATAATGAAACTAACAACAATACACAATCACACAACACAAGATATACATGGTTCGGAACCAAATGGTTCCTACTCCACGGGCGAGCTCACCGAGCTCTAGTTATGCGCACGGCACTAACCAAACTCCTTCTCGACTACACGTCGGAGGTGGAGAAACCTCTCATAAGAAATTACAATAGTAATATACAAATACAAACAAGAATACAAATACAATACAAAAGAAACACTTTTCACCGATTGCTTTTGATCACTTGTTTGTTGCTTGCTTTGATTGGCTCTTGAAGGACTGGAATGCAACAGCAATTCCCCTCCAATATCTCCACAAAAACCATGGCGAAATCCTCCAACTCGAGCTCGTTTTATAACCTGCATCAAGCTATTTTCGCGCCCATCAGTCGGCCGTTTCGATCCCCAACAAGTGGTATCAGAGCCGAGGTCGCTCTTCAAGGACTAACCGCCGCCAGAGCACTACAAAATGGCCGGCTTCATCCATCCACCGAAATTCGATGGAGATTTTGCTTGGTGGAGGAAACGGATGGAGGTATATCTTGAAATCGATTTTGATTATATGATTATTATAGAAAATGGTTTTGAGATGCCTAGGGACAAACACAACAAGCCCATTGAAAAATCAAAGTGGACCCAAGACCAAATCAAGAACTTCAAGACAAATCTCGAGGTAATTAAATTGATTAGTGATTTGTTACCTAACACTATTTGGTCTAGATTGGGTGATTATAAGGATGCAAGGGAACTATGGAATAAGATAATAAATTTCCAAGAAAATTCCCAACTGGCACAAGTCGAAGAAAATGCCGAGGAAGAAGAACCCACAACATTTGAAGATGTTGATGACTTGGTGGAGACCTCCACCTCTAGCATTGAGGGGGAGGAGAGGCAATCTTCCATCCCGGAGCAAGAACAAGAAGCATCCACATCCGGGAGAAGTGAAGATCAGGAAGAGGCCTCCACCACCTCCCTAGGTAACTCAAGTGTTGTTATTTTAAGTAAAAATCACATAATATGCTTTGAGTGTAGGGAGAAAGGGAACTACAAGAGTAAATGCCCTAAATTGGCTAAGGAAAAGGCATCAACACCAAAAGTCAACCCAAAGTCAAAGGATGCCGGTGTTCCCAAAATCAAGAGCAAAGAGCACATTGTGTGCTTTAAATGCAACCAACGGGGACATTACCGAAGCCAATGCCCTAGGGGGAGGAAGAAAGGGCAAGAAGGTGTGACTCATGTAGGGGGAGCTTCTAAAGCTAACCCTAAGGTACATTTAAATAATGCACCTTCAATTTCTAGAATTAAAAAGCATGCTAAGAATTATTTTAGTTCTCTTGCCATTATTAATGAACAGCATGCTAGGAGAAACAATAAGGTTTATTGCTTAGGTGCTAAGCATGTTAGTTTCTCTAAGGACAAACCTAGGACTCAAAATTCTAGACCTATTTTACCTAAAGAGTCCATTAGGAGAGTTGAAAACCATCTAGGCATTAACCCTAAGAAGGGTAGACACATGCCTAAGAAGAAGAACATTTCCCAAAAGATAAATGAAAATTCAAAATTAGGAAAATTAGAGTTAGAAAACCAAGCCTTGAGGTCAAGGCTAGAAAAATTGGAGAAGACCCTAGCAATAATATCAAATTCGGTTAAGGGGTCTAATGTACAAAAGTCAAGACCTAGAAAATAAGAAATGTCTAAGGGCAAGAAGGGTTTGGGTCACAAACCTATGTCCTACCATAATGTTCCATTTAATTATGTAACCACATCTAGGTCTAGGAAAACCAAGGCTAATAGGGAAGCCATCTCTAAGTCTAGCCATGGTATGTGTTTAGTGGCTAACACCTCAAAGAAATCAAATGTAGCCACTAAGAAGGTCAATGGAGGAGTCACCACTAGAGTTGACCCAAGTAAGACCCATTTGACTAAGGCTTCAAAGCCAAAAAGGGTCATTAGGAAGGTATCTAGGGAAGTTATCCCTAGGGAATACCTTGTTAACCCAAGGAGCTCCAATAGATATTGGGTTCCTAAGAACGTGATTGATTCACGCTAAATGGGTTAGGGTGTGTCAACCCTAAGTGGATGGGTGGTTAACCTAGCCATTGTGAGTTGACACATTAGGGTATGCCAATATGGTTTGAGAAGTTAAAAATGATTTAAATTGGCACAATTAGGTCATAGAGGTCGTGGTGTGTTATTTTGGGTTTTTGGTACACTAAGGAAATAATGGCATCAAGGCAAAATGTATTTAATCCCTAAAAATGGCAAATTGATTTTCACACTTAGGTATTCTATACCTTAGTATATTTTACTTGCCATGATTTGTTTGCCTTACCATGTCATGACATCATTTTCATTTTTATCTATAAAAATGTCATGATCATGTTTAGATTTATGTTTAGATGTCATGAATGCCTAGATCTCATTTACATGCCATGACATCATGATATTGGCATATGTTTTTATCTAAATCATATTTATGCCATAATCATATCATGCATAGTTTAAAATGGAGTTAAGGACTATGACACAACTTGAAGGGAATCAAATTAATGTTGCCTAGAAATATGCATGAGAACATAAACAAAACAAAACCCACATCTCACAAAAATTTGACTTGTATGTGTTTTACACATCTAGATATTGGTGAGATGTTTAGGAAAAAGGAAATAAAGGTTTGAAAAACATTTTGAAAAACCTTGGTGAAGCCTATCTTTTGATAGCTATCACCATTGAATGAGATGATACAAAGAGGGCTCTTTATTGAAGCTTTTCATAAATTTTAAACTTTGTATCAATCTCCTAGTTTAATGGGTAAAATAATTTTCTAATATTTTTCACCCATAATGTTTGTGATAAGTAGTATACATACCAAATTTCAAGATTTATCTACTTATGTATATTTACTTATGAATTTCGGAAAGTCATTTCTGAAATTTAGCTATAAATCTGATTATCGATCATTGCCAGGAGGCGGTCGGTGATTAGTGTGTCGATCAGTTTCGATCATGATCGAAAATGCTGATTTCGGATAAACCTTGTTGGTTAGGCCCATGTTCAGCTGTGTTTTGGTCCCCTAACCACTCCTAACCCTAGGATATGCTTGGGAGAGCATTAGAGAGGGTGGAAATCCATTGGATATGGATTAGGAGTTGGGTTGAGGGTGAGTATCAATTTTAAGGTTGATGAGAGTTCATTATTGAACTTTGCCTTAATTTTGTTTGGTTTAATGTTCCTATTGGCTTAGGGACTCTCCAAGGAAATTGTTGGTGCAATGGTCAAGGGGGAGCAAGCCTCTAGGGGGAGGTATCCATCATGGGAAGATGGATGTGTATTTCCTCATTGGAGGAAAATTGGGTTGCCTTTCTTTAAGTGATATGGGATCACTAGAAAGATGGTAGGCATGTGTTCCTCCAAGGGAGAGATATAAGATCTCATTGGGATATGAGACATTCATACCCTTGGGGAGGACCTTTTTGATGTAATGCCAAAAAGGGGAAGAAGTTACCAAGTTACCAATTAGGGTTCGTTGGAATTCTCATTAGGATATGAGAATTGCCAATATGGGAGAATTGGTAGACTTGAGATGGTAGTTTTGTCAATCATCAAAAAGGGGGAGATTGTTGGTGCAATCGGCCCAGGTTGACTCGAGTTTGACTCGAGCAGTACCTTGATAGTATTATGATGATAGACAAAACTCATGACATGGGATTGTCATGGAAAATCCAAGCATGGAGCTTGGTGTGGAAGTCCAAGGGGGAAGCCTTGGCATGGGAAAGTCCAAAGCATTGCGAAGCCGTGCGCTTGGTGCTTGGCATGGGAAATCCAAAGCATTGCGAAGCCGTGCGCTTGGTGCTTGGTGAGAAATGCATTGCGAAGTCGTGTGCTTGGTGCATTTGGGAAGTCTTGAGAACTTGGCAAGTTCACTAGGCTCGGATCCTTGAGTCGGTGAAGGATGGCATTGCGAAGCCGTGCGCTTGGTGCATCCGAGGGACCGCTGGATGGGGAGCGAATGGAGTGAGCCCAAAGGGAAACATACTTCTAGGGCATGAGACGCGAAGGATGGCGTTGCGAAGCCATGCGCTTGGCGCATCTGAGGGACGTAGGCCGAGGGAAGAGAGCTTCGGTGGGGAACTCCATGAGGGATAAGGTGGACTTGGCCAAGTGGCTAAGACTGAGTGATGGACGCTCAAACAACTTTGTGTTTGAGATTTTAGCCGACATCAGTCGACTGGAATAGGTGTCAGTCGACTGCTCTAGGTCATATGAGTTCGACCAGTGTTCGACTGAACCAAGTCTGGCTGATCGGTCATTGCTATGGAGAAGCGATCGTTAGGAACATCGATCAGAGGATAGCGGTGATCGATGACCTTGTACCGAGCCTGCAGAATGGAGTCGAGCTCGCCATCACTCGACTGATGGATGATCAGTCAACTAATGGGTGCCATCTGTCGACTGATGTGTGATCCGTTGGAACTTAACCAACATGGATCTGGCCGTTGTGAGACAACGGCTACGGGACCAGTCGACTGATGGTCACGATCAGTCGACTGATGGGCGTGAAAACAGCTTGATGCAGGTTATAAATGGAGCTCGAGTTGGAGGATTTCGCCATGGTTTTTGTGAAGCTATTGGAGGGGAATTGCTGCTGCATTCCAGACCTTCAAGAGCCATCTAAAGCAAGCAACAAGAAAGCGATCAAAGCAATTGTGTAAAAGTTCTCTTTTGTATTGTCTTTGTATTTCTTCTTGTATTTCATATTACTTGTTGTAATAGCTTGTAAGAGGTTTCTCCACCTCCGACGTGTAGTCGATAAGGAGTGTTGTTAGTGTCGTGCGCATAACACGAGCTCGTTGAGCTCACCCCGTGGAGTAGGAACCATTCGGTTCCGAACCACGTATATGCTTGTGTATTGATTGTGCTTGTATTGTTGTTATTTCTATTGTTATTCCGCTGCGTATATTAACGACAATTGTAGACAAGCACACGAGAATGAACGAATTACGACATCCAACGAACGAGGGCTATTCACCCCCCTCTAGCCGGCCATTTCAATCCCCCAACAAATAGCATATCCATCCATAAACAATTTAGAAACCGAAATTAAATTCTTTCTAAATAAGGGTACATAAAGGCAATTCTTAAGAACCAAAAGTTTATTTTTCTCAAAATATAAATGAACATCTCACACTGCAACAGCCGCCACCTTCGTGGCATCGCCCAAGTACACGGTAATCTCCCCCTCAGCCAGTCGTCTAGTTTCCTGGAACCCCTGCAAAGTATTGCAGACATGATTAGTGGATCTCGTATCTATACATCAGGTGCCGGTAGATAATACCGCTAACCATGTTTCAACGACTAGACCAAAGGATATACCTTTGTTCTTGCTTCGGATTGGGACAGTCCTTCTTCCAATGTCCATCCTGCTTGCAAGTGAAGTACTTGCCCTGAGATCCTCCCACCACCTTTGCTCCATCTTGTTTCTTTTTCTTCTTGCCTTTCGGCTTAGAAGTAGAAACCTTCTGAGCAACCATGGCCTGAGCCTGAGCAAGCCTTTCTGTCGATTGGAGAATAATATCGACCTAGGTTTCCCCATCGATCTCAGCTCCAAGGACTTCCAGCTCATTTGCAGGCTTAGGAGGACCCTTTCGAAGAGTACATATTAATACTCCTCAGTAGTTAAGACAATATCTAGATTCTTTTCCAATCAACATCATTTGGGTACAGTAAGTTTATTTTCCTTTAGTATCATAACAAGTGGACTGAAAGTCATTTTGAAAATCCTAAGAATCACATAGATCATTACTTTGGATTTCAAAAAATTATTGATTCCTCAAACAATAAAATTTTAAAATCAACCAACACCTCAAAACACCGAGAATATCGTATGTCACGATAGTATGGACGTATACGAATTCTACATTTGTAAGAGGAGATTTTACCCATTAATTTTACTATCTTGTCAACCTAACTTTTTGACAAGTAAAATTAATAGTTGGTTTCTCTTCGGCCCTATAAATAAAAGAAGTGACTCGGATGGGGAGGATACTTATATTTGTATCTAAGTGTTCACCATTACTTGGTACTAAGGTAATTATCTCGGGTTATGTGCCTTACGATGGAGAAGTACACATGCTCCTTAATAATTTCCTATAACTCTATTCAACCTTGTGATCTGCAAACAAACTCATCCGATGGAGAGGAAGGCACTCAGAGCTGACACGCAAGTTTGTTTGCATCACTTGTCAAATCATAATGGAGGTCGTGGGAATTTATAAAAATATCCCTCTCCCACATAATAATTTAAAATTGAGAAATTTTCTAGCCTACGACATGCATATCAAACAATAAGCTATAAATATGAAAAATAAATTATTTTCCAACTATTATGGCTTTTGGCTTCAATATGTCTCCTGTCGCATCGCCATCTCGTCCACTCCTCCTACGCCATGTACGAGCCATCTGGAGATCCGAGCCGAGACTAAAACCTATTTTAATTTACATCCATCGATCCTATACTCCACGAGGGAGTGTACATGAAATATAGATCGAAAGTAAAATAAAATAAAGAGTGGCTAAACAATGTCGTATCTAATTTACAAAAAATCAAATACTAGCCTCGACAACCCCGAGGATTCAACAAAATATACACATACAATCACATACACACATATGGCCATAATAGTCGGATCTTATGCCTGCAACCAAAGAGTTAAACTATGCATATCCTACTATTATCCGGCACATATAATATATAAAAAGTGCATAAAAATTAACCGAATCCTAAACACACAAAACTGGAAACCTTGGCTCTGATACCAATTGAAGGTTTTGCCCAGAAGCTCTGATACCAATTGAAGGGTTTTGCCTATCGAGTCCGTGAGGGGAAACTTCGCTTCCCACTACACCTTGGTTGTTTGTTCATGGTGATCCCATCAATGTCCCCGGATTAAAAAAAAATAATCCTAGACAAAAGAGATTGCCCAAACAACCAAGTCATCGTCGTGTTATTCGTTTAGAGAGGTCACTTGAACAAACTCATTGTTCAAGCGACCATCCTCTATTCTACGAGTAGCCACGGAATAGACGATGTCCGGATCACCAGTTTTTGTGTTTATATTCGGGGTCCAAGTATATTTAACCATAAAATAGAATATATAAAGTAAACAACCTCATATAACATGCATATAATTGAGAAACAATTATAAACATAATACAAAAGAGCACTAATCAAAATAAATAAGATTATACCTCTTATTATACCTCTTGATCTTCTATTGTATGTCCGTCCTCCTTTCGAACGTCGTGTGGGCGATGATCTACCAAAAGTTGAAGCCTCCTAGATCACCAATCTTCCTTTCCTTGTTCACTCCGAACAAAGGAAGATCATAAAATAAAACTCATCTTCCTATCTAGAACCGGATACCAAGTCAATAAACTCGATGTTGCCGCCGGCCAAGGAAGAGAACATGGAGTATGAGAACTGGCCAAAGGAGAAAACATAAGAGCATGGGCGCCGGCCAACACTTGGAAAAGAGAAAAGAAAGCAATCCTTCTCCTTGTTGCCGCCCAAACCCTAAACTAAGCTCTCCTAATTTCCGGCCAAGGATGAAGGGAAGGAGAATAGGTTGAGCTCCAGCCAAGGTAGAGGGAACAAGGATAGTGGCCAGCCAACCTTAGAAAGAAGAAGAAGAAGCTTCCTCCAATTGTCGCCGCCCACCACCAACACCCAAACCCTAACCCTAGCCGCCCACTCCTAATCCTACCCCAACTAGGAATACTTGCTGCCCAAGGGAAGCAACCCTAATGCCATCCATCATTAGCCATAGATGGAAGGGAGAAGGTTGGACGCCAGCCAAGCCAAGGAGAGAAGAGGGAAGAAGGGTGTCGGCCACCTAAGGAAGAAGAAGAAGAAGAAGAAACATCTTTCCTTAATTGTGGCCACCCAAAACCCTAAGTCTCCCTTGCCCTTGCCACCCAAAACCCTAGCCCCCTTTCCTCTAATTGTGTCTTGCCGCCCACCCCTATTCCATCCTTTTATAGAGTTAGGGATAAGCCTTGGTTTAATCTCCACCATTGGTTCTAGGGATTTAATCTCAACCGTCGGATCTAGAGATTTAATCTCAACCGTCGGATATTAGAGATTTAATCTCTACCTTTGGATCTAGAGTTTTGTTTCTATCCATTGGATCTAAGCTTCATGAGGTGTTAATAGGCTACAATAGGGACCATGAGGAGGAGTTGGATCTTGGCCACCCATGGATCAAGCCCACATAAAGTCCGATCTATTAATGATAATCCAATCCACTAAAGGATTATCATCGATCTACCTCACCAACCCCCATAAGTTAATATGGGCTCCATATATTATTTGTACATTTTCTCCCCGTGTTTAAGATCTTGAATGTCCGTCAATTAATTAATTTACTGACCATTAATTAATCAACATCTAACTCCATGAGTAGTACCACTCAACCTTTTCATCATGTCAGACCAAGTCCACCTGCAGGGTTTACATGATGAACCTTATGAGCTCCTCAAGGGGACATCATCATCCTAATATATAGGACACGGTTTCCTCCTATAATCAATGGCACACCATATAAATAATATCATCTCCCAACTTACCGAGCCTATCGATTTAATCTATAAATCTCGCCCATTGGTATATCAAAGAGATGAATACTATGTATATGTGCCCGTTATTATATCGGGATTAAGAGCATGCACAAAACAATATCTGAGGTCCGATTTGATTATGTAGTCAGCAATAAATCGAATCACCTCTAAGTCAGTCCTGCTCAATACACACAAAGTGCACTAGTGTGATTCTATGGTCAAGACAAACCAATACCAAATCACACTACAACCATTCCGATGGTTTGTCCAAAGTCATCTCGGTTGTGAGCCTTTACTTATACTTTACAAGGGGCCGATAACCTGATCTCCCGTGTGACACCACACACCATGTTATCTACAATGTAATGTATTAGACAATATGCATAACCATAAAAATATGCAATCAATGATCATGTGATTCTTATTTCAAAATAATGATGTTCATACAAAGGTAGACTTTTCAGTATACATCCCTACATTTATGCAACAAAATATATTCCTCCATGTCCTGGGAAGTGATTGCTCTATCCTCTCTCATTCAACACAACCACAGTTCACTTTCTCACGATCTTATGGTCCTTACTGAAGGGTTCCTGAAGGTATCCCTAAAACATGCCCAACTAAGCCGCAACTTCATGAATTACCACAAATCGGTTGCAAATAAGGAGAAAAGGATACGAGCCCAGCTATCCCACCCCTTGAAATTCTACTTCAGGAAAGGCTTTAAAGGAGTGGTCCACCAATTTTAGACAAGGGGTTATCCTCCTCTTGGAGCGGATGCCTCTTTCATTAATGACCCAACAACTATGATGTAACGCCCGCCCTTATCTGCTCACAGGGCAGCGCTACTTCTTTCTTTTTTTTTTATAACATAACTTATATGGATCATTTCACAATCTACATAATCAAACATGTTATCATGACATAAATCTTCTTTTATAGCATGCATCACATATCATAGACCTAATCAGTATCATAACTTCTTTTATAACATGCATTATATATCATAATCATAATTAGCATGTTAACATATCATAACTTCTTTTATAACATGCATCACATATCATAATCATAATTAGCATGTTACCACATCATATCTCATTTTATAACATGCATAACATAAATATTAGAGAATGTAACTATTATTAACACGATCCATTCATGAGTTCTAACATATCAAACTTTCATAAGTAAGGTGAATAATAACATAAACTAAGCAACATCCAACATGGTACTAATAAATCACAAGTCATAAAAGCAGAAGCAAATGTCTTAAGTTATTCATTGAGCATATAAATAGAAGCAGAGAGTAATAGGGTCTTTTTCCACCATGCCACTATCACACACACTCTGCCCCTCCTGCTACTTCCTCTAGTTCATGTTTCCTTTATCTGCAGTATATGGACAACATAAACTATAAGCATATAGCTTAGTAAGATTCTTGCCTACTCACAAAAGCCACAAATTACCTCAAATGATTAGAAAACATGAGCATACTAGCATAAATCACATAAGTATTTCAGAACAACACTAAACATCAACATACTAACGTAATGAAACATAAGCATGGCATAAAATTTACATAAGCATGTTGAACATAATTAAATCTAAGCATGGCATAAATTAAACATAAGCATTCATGACATCATCAATCCTAAACATGCATAACGGACATAATCATAAGCATTTTTAAACTTAAACATAAGCATTCATGACATCATCAATCCTAAACATGCATAACGGACATAATCATAAGCATTCTTAAACTTAAACATAAGCATTCATGACATCATCAATCCTAAACATGCATAACGGACATAATCATAAACATCCTAAACTTAAACATAAGCATTCATGACATCATCAATCCTAAACATGCATAAAGGACATAATCATAAGCATTCTTAAACTTAAACATAAGCATGCACAATTTCATACAAGTCCTTTCTTTTCAAAACATATACATATAGATACTTCAACATAATCATAACATGAAGGGGGGGCCCAGGCTAAGTACCACATAAAGCGCGTTCCCTAATAGGTCAGTAGCTAGCCACCAGACCTACTAGAGCAAGACCTCTTACGTCTTACTAGGGCAAGACCTCTTACGTCTTCTTATGTCCCTTGGATTTGATTAACGACCACCTAACGGGTCGGGTACTTAACCTCTTATAAAGTAAAATACTTAATTTTCATTCTTTTCTTTCTTATCATAAAGAATGCTCTTAATCCCCAACATAAAAAGGGAAGCATCTCCGTCTTATCTTATCATAAGGAGAGCTCTTAACCCCAACATAAAAAGGGAAGCATCTCCGTCTTATCTTATCATAAAGAGAGCTCTTAATCCCAACATAATAAGGGGAAGCATCTTCTTAGACATTTCATAGCATATATGCATTCATAACATAAGAATACCCTAAAGGGGTCTTAAAGCATAAACATGTTCATCACATAAGCATATTTCATGGCATATCAAGCATAAACATGCTCATCACATAGGCATATTTCATGGCATATTAAATCATAAACATGTTCATCACATAGGCATATTTCATGGCATATTAAATCATAAACAGGTTCATCACATAGGCATATTTCATGGCATATTAAATCATAAACATGTTCATCACATAGGCATATTTCATGGCATATTAAATCATAAACATGTACATAACATAGGCATATTTCATGGCATATTAAATCATAAACATGTTCATCACATAGGCATATTTCATGGCATATTAAATCATAAACATGTACATCACATAGGCATATTTCATGGCATATTAAATCATAAACATGTTCATCACATAGGTATATTTCATGGCATATTAAATCATAAACAAGTTCATCACATAGACATACATACAATCATATAACATATTATGAATTCTAAGGGAAATTCTTGTACACCAATTTGAGCACCTAATCTTAACCCTAGCTTAGGTACCCTAAGTGGACGAAATCACTAGGGAGGGGTTCATACATTTTTTTTGCACATGAAGCTTACATAAGTGTCACATAACATATCATAAACTTAGGGGGAGTATTTGCACATGAAGTTGGGTACTTAGACCCCACCCTAACCCTAACACCCTAGTTGGCCGAACCATTTGGGCACAAGAAGATTTATTTTTGCCACACCAAATTTATACATGAAGACATACAACATATCATAATTTCATAAGGAGTATTTTCATGCAACCCTAGGTGGCCGAAACTTGTAGGGGCACAAAACTTTTATTTTTGTCACATAACATTTATACATGAAGACATACAACATATCATAATTTCATAAGGAGTGTTTTCATGCAACCCTAGCCCTAAAACCCTAGTTGGCCGAAACATTAGGGGCACAAAACTTTTATTTTTGTCACATAACATTTATACATGAAGACATACAACATATCATAATTTCCTAAGGAGTGTTTTCATGCAACCCTAGCCCTAAAACCCTAATTGGCCGAAACTTGTAGGGTATCAAGCATCATATTTCTTTCATATATCATGTCCTACAAGAGAAAATATATTGCAGGTGAGGGAATCTTACCACTTATAATTTGGTTACCCCTTAATAAGAGAGACCTTGATTGAAGAGGAGACTAAAATAATAATCTTGCCCTAGAACCCTTCTTGGTGCTCTTGACCCTTAGATGGAGATTAGCCCCTTAGATGAACCCTTCTCTTTGCTTAACTCACTAGGGTGGAACCCTAGTTGGCTTTGGCCAAAACTCAAGAAGGAGCCTTAGGGTTTCGGTGGAAGAAGGAAGAAGGAAGAAGAAGTGGTCAAGTGGAACCTTCCCTCTTCTTTATAAAGGGAGGAAGAGAAGTGTCTCTTCTCTTTTCATGCCTCTTCATTTACCCTCCTCACACTCATCTACAATTTCTCCTCTTTCTCCAACAGTAAGCTACTGCTAAGCACTTGGTCATCACATGCATGGTAAGAGTTAACTCTCACCAAGAGGATTAAGGTTCAAACCTCACCTCTCCACTTTTTATTCTTTTATCATCATTTTCCAAGATTCCATATATAATCTACTAGACATGAAATTAAATTCTATACAAAAATTTTGGAGAAAAATTTTTGGGGTGTTACAATCCCCCGTACCTTATGAAAAGTTCGTCCCGAACTTAAAACAGTTCCGGATACTTTTGTCGCATCTCATCTTCTCGTTCCCACGTGAACTCTTCGAACCCTTGACTTCGCCATAGGACCTTCACTAAGGGTACCTCTTTACTCCTTAGCGTCTTGACCTCTCGATCTGTTATCTGAACAGGTCGGCTTTCATAACTTAGGTCCCCTTGAATTTGTACTGCCATTGGTTCGATCACCTGGTCTGCATTGGGAATGCATCTCTTGAGCATTGATACATGGAAGACATTGTGGATAGTCGACATCTCCTGAGGTAGCTCCAGCTCATAGGCCACCTTGTCGATTCTTTTCAGGATCTGATACGGTCCTACATAACGCGGACTCAGCTTTCCCTTTCTTCCAAATCTCATTACTCCTTTCATAGGGGCGACCTTGAGGAACACAAAATCCCCAACTTCGAATTCCAATGGTTGGCGTCTCTTATCCGCATAACTCTTTTGTCGGCTCTGAGCAGTCTCTATCCTTTGACGGATAGTCTGTATAGCTTGGGTGGTATCGTCAATAATATCGTCCTTAAGACCCATTTCCCTCCTTTCACCACCCTCGTACCAACAGATAGGAGACCTGCATCTTCTCCCATATAGAGCTTCATATGGTGTCATTCCAATAGTAGCCTGGTAACTGTTGTTGTAAGCAAATTCTGCCAAGCACAAATATCGACACCAACTCCCCTTAAAGTCCATAGCACAAGCCCGCAACATATCTTCCAGCACCTGGTTCACTCTTTCTGTCTGACCGTCGGTCTGAGGATGAAACGCAGTGCTGAATCTCAACTTAGTGCCAAGAGCCTTCTGAACGCATTCCCAGAAATGGGAGGTAAAACGGCCATCACGATCAGAAATAATAGCCTTAGGCACTCCATGTAATCTGATAATTTCCTGGGCATATAATTGAGCTAGCTGCTCAACCGGATAGGTCATCTTAATTGCCAGGAAATGAGCAGACTTTGTCAACCGGTCTACGATTACCCATATAGCATCATAACCATTTGTTGTTCTGGGTAATCCCAAGATGAAATCTATAGAAATTTCTTCCCATTTCCACTCTGGAATCTATATGCAGAATCCTCCAGTTTTAGGTGCTCGCTTAACCCTCTGGCAGTCGACAGTCTTGACGATCGAGCCACATCCCTTTTCATGCCGGACCACCAAAATTTATCTCTTAAGTCCTGATACATTTTTGTAGATCCAGGATGCATGGTATAAGGTGTTCCATGGGATTCCTCGAGTATCTTCTTCTGTAATTCCGGATCGTCCGGAATACATAGTCGGTCCCGGAGGTATAATAATTCGCTGTCGGAAATACGGAATCCATTATCCCTTCCTTCCAGGACTTCTTGTTTGATCTTCTGGATGTCTGAATCACCATCTTGCTTTCCCAATATATCGCAACAATGTCGCGCTATATCGCTATGGTGGAAAGTTGTCCAGAAATAATCTCTATTCCGTAATTCATTATTTCCCTTTTCAGGGGATGAGATAGCATCGATAAGGACATCAAACCGGCACAGGACTTTCTGCTAAGTGCATCTGCCACTTTGTTGGTCTTTCCTGGATGATAGAATATCTCACAATCATAATCTATGACTATCTCGAGCCATCTGCGTTGTCTCATATTTAGGTCTTTCTGAGTGAAGAAATATCTCAGACTCGTGGTAGATAAATCCTGCACCGAGCTCCGTATAAGTAGTGTCTCCATATTTTCAGAGCGAATACCACGGTTGCTAGTTCTAAGTCACGGGTAGGATAATTTCTTTCGTGCTCCTTGAGCTGTCTAGAGGCGTAAGCGATAACCTTGCCATTTTGCATAAGTACAGCTCCGAACCTCAGTTTAGAAGCGTCACTATGCATATCGAAGCTTTCATTATCTTCAGGGAGAGTCAGAATGGGAGCTGGTCCTCCTCTTCGGGCCTGTAAACTCCTCTCACAGTCCTCAGTCCATTTGTATTGCTTGTCCTTTCTGGTGAGGGCTGTCATAGGGGCTGCAATTCTAGAGAAATCCTCTACAAACTTTCTATAATAGCCTGCTAGCCCGAGAAAACTTCTGATTTCACTCGCATTCCTTGGCCTATTCCATTTCCTCATGGCTTCAATCTTTATTGGGTCTACCATGATTCCTTCTTTAGAGATGACATGGCCCAAGAATGACACTTGATCGAGCCAGAACTCACATTTGGAGAACTTCGCATATAGTTGCTCTTTCTGAAGAATCTATAGTATTGTCTTCAGATGTCCTGCATGCTCTTCTCGGTCTCTCGAGTAGATAAGAATATCGTCGATGAAAACGATTACAAATTTGTCGAGGAAGGCCGAGAATACTCGATTCATCAGGTTCATGAACATCACAGGAGCATTGGTTACTCCGAAGGGCATAACTACGAACTCATAATGTCTGTATCTCGTCCGGAAGGCCGTCTTCGGAATATCGTCTGGCTTTACTTTTACTTGATGATAGCCAGACCTGAGATCGATCTTTGAAAAGACAGTAGCTCCCTTCAGTTGGTCGAACAGGTCGTCGATCCTGGGAAGGGGGTACCTGACATTGTTCCTATATGATTTAGATGCCGAACTCTAGTAAATCACTTTACTATTACGTTCTTACCTATTCTTGATGGTCACGTTGTTCAGTGCCCGGTAGTCTATACACATTCGCATAGACCCATCTTTTTTATTTATGAATAGCACTGGAGCTCCCCAAGGTGAGTGACTAGGGCGGATAAATCCCTGGTCGAGTAACTCTTGTAGCTGTTTCTGAAGTTCTTTCAACTCAGTCGGCGCCATACAGTAAGGTGCCTTGGAGATCGGGTTAGTTCCGGGAATCAATTCGATCTCGAACTCAATTTCTCTATCAGGTGGTAATCCAGGTAGGTCATCAGGGAATACCTCCGGATGGTCGCATACCACTCTGACATCTTCTAGCTTCTGGTTCTTTGCTGATACGGTATCAACCACGTGTGCTAGAAATCCGATGCCTCCATTTTCTAACATTTTTCGGGCTTTCAGCGCTGATAAGAATTTCCTTGTTCCTTTCTTTGGCTCCCCGATAAACTCAAATGAAACCTCTGCTTCGGGTCGGAAGATCACCTTCCGTTTACGGCACTCAATTGAAGCGCCGTACTTGTGCAGAAAATCCATGCCCAATATAACATCATAGTCCCGCATATCCAGAACTATCAGGTCACAATAGAGCTCCCTGTCTGCGAGTCTAATTGGTGCGGCGCGCAGAATATGGGTGGATGGCATCACTTCTCCCGAAGGTAACGTTGTTAAGAATTTATAGTCCAAAATTTGGGGATGCCTATCTATCTTTCTTATGAAACGCGTAGAGATGAACGAATGGGTGGCCCCAGTGTCAAACAATACAGTAGCATACTGACTGAAAATAAATATCTGACCTATGACAACCATCGAGGCACTCGCTACATCCTCTCTGGTGAGGGAGAACACCCTAGCATTTGTCACAATGGGTGGGGCTTCCAGTCTGTCTTGGCTTATCTGAGGACCCTCTATCGTAGCCTGCATCTGGTGAAGCTGTGGAGGAGCACCCTGGTACTGAACATACTGCTAAGGAGGTGCTTGAACTCGGGTAGGGCAGTTCTAGGCTATGTGTCCCTCCAGTCCACAACTGTAACACTTCCTCGTGCCCTGACGACATTCCCCCGGATGCTTCTTCCCACATGTAGGACAGTCAGGATACATAGTTTGGTTGTTTCCTAGGCCCCCTTTTGAGCCATTCTACTGTTTCTTCTTGCCACTGCGGTCCCTCTTCCAGCTAGTATTCTGAGATTTCTGACCTCCGATCAGTACCTTATTCTGCTGACTGATGTTGTTCAGGTAGTGCTCGATGATCAAGGCACTACTGAATAGCTCTTCGGTGGTCTGGGGTCGATTGACTCCGCCAGCCACATTCAGGGCTATCTCTGGTCATAACATTTTCAGCATGAGTCTGATCCTCTCCCTTTCTGTACTGACTAATTCTGGACAGAGACGTTCCAGTCGGTTGAACCTTTTCATAGCTTCACCGACTGATAGATCGCCTTGTCGGAACTCGAGGAACTCATCGTAGTGCTTATTTGTGATCCGTCTCTGAAAGAACTCCTCGAAGAACTCATATTCAAAGTCTGTCCACCTCATTTGATTTACTTGTCTCTTTGCTTTGACTCTCTCCCACCATATCCTTGCATCTCCAAAAAGACAGAATGAGGCACATTTTATCTTTTCGTGCTCGGGCCAATCCAGCAGCTCCACGATGCTCTCAACTGTTTTGAACCAGGCTTGGGCATCCCATGGTTCGCAGGCACCTGAGAACTTTTCTGGTTTCAGCCTCTGCCACTGAATTAGATAAGCTTCGGATCGGACCCCAGTGGCAGCATTGACTAGTGGTGCTTGCACCATAGTGGTCGTGTTTGGCGTCATGTTCTGCGTCTCTGGTGTGGTGCTAGGGTTCTCTTGTTGATTTATGAGAGCATTGATGACCAGCTGTTGTTCTGCGACCTGATGTTGTAGCTCGGTAACTACCTGCATCAAATCTGGTGGGGGTGCAGATTCATTCTCTCTATTACTACATCTCCTAGCCATGTTATCTAAGTGATAAATAAATAATTAAGGTATTATTATAATTTCTACTCATATACATGCATCTAAACATTCCTTATCATAAACAAGGTAAGGTATCCTTTCTAGTGGTATTTCTAGGTTAGAAACATGTTTCCATCATATAAAGCATGGTAAGGTATCATTACTATCTAAGTCACAAGTATGGTTCCATTCTACTAAAACGTGATGAGGTATTATTTCTATCTAGATAGAAGACATTCTTCATTATAAAAGAAATTTAGGTATGCATAAAGTTACTTACTTGGAAACAGCAGGATGGAGGCTTGATATGTGATAGTGGAAAGGTGAACCCGCTCTGATACCAACCTGTAACACCCGCCCTTATTTGCTCACAGGGCGGCGCTACTTCTTTTCTTTTTTTTTTATAACATAACTTATATGGATCATTTCACAATCTACATAATCAAACATGTTATCATGACATAAATCTTCTTTTATAGCATGCATAACATATCATAGACCTAATTAGTATCATAACTTCTTTTATAACATGCATTACATATCATAATCATAATTAGCATGTTAACATATCATAACTTCTTTTATAACATGCATCACATATCATAATCATAATTATCATGTTACCACATCATATCTCATTTTATAACATGCATAACATAAAGATTAGAGAATGTAACTATTATTAACACGATCCATTCATGAGTTCTAACATATCAAACTTTCATAAGTAAGGTGAATAATAACATAAACTAAGCAACATCCAACATGGTACTAATAAATCACAAGTCATAAAAGCGGAAGCAAATGTCTTAAGTTATTCATTGAGCATATAAATAGAAGCAGAGAGTAATAGGGTCTTTTTCCACCATGCCACTATCACACACACTCTGCCCCTCCTGCTACTTCCTCTAGTTCATGTTTCCTTTATCTGCAGTATATGGACAACATAAACTATAAGCATATAGCTTAGTAAGATTCTTGCCTACTCACAAAAGCCACAAATTACCTCAAATGATTAGAAAACATGAGCATACTAGCATAAATCACATAAGTATTTCATAACAACACTAAACATCAACATACTAACGTAATGAAACATAAGCATGGCATAAAATTTACATAAGCATGCTGAACATAATTAAATCTAAGCATGGCATAAATTAAACATAAGCATTCATGACATCATCAATCCTAAACATGCATAACGGACATAATCATAAGCATTCTTAAACTTAAACATAAGCATTCATGACATCATCAATCCTAAACATGCATAACGGACATAATCATAAGCATTCTTAAACTTAAACATAAGCATTCATGACATCATCAATCCTAAACATGCATAACGGACATAATCATAAGCATTCTTAAACTTAAACATAAGCATTCATGACATCATCAATCCTAAACATGCATAACGGACATAATCATAAGCATCCTAAACTTAAACATAAGCATTCATGACATCATCAATCCTAAACATGCATAAAGGACATAATCATAAGCATTCTTAAACTTAAACATAAGCATGCACAATTTCATACAAGTCCTTTCTTTTCAAAACATATACATATAGATACTTCAACATAATCATAACATGAAGGGGGGGCCCAGGCTAAGTACCACATAAAGCGCGTTCCCTAATAGGCTGGGGTAGCTAGAAACTAGACCTACTAGAGCAAGACCTCTTACGTCTTACCAGGGCAAAACCTCTTACGTCTTCTTATGTCCCTTGGATTTGATTAATGACCACCTAACGGGTCGGGTACTTAACCTCTTACAAAGTAAAATACTTAATTTTCATTCTTTTCTTTCTTATCATAAAGAATGCTCTTAATCCCCAACATAAAAAGGGAAGCATCTCCGTCTTATCTTATCATAAGGAGAGCTCTTAACCCCAACATAAAAAGGGAAGCATCTCCGTCTTATCTTATCGTAAAGAGAGCTCTTAATCCCAACATAATAAGGGGAAGCATCTTCTTCGACATTTCATAGCATATATGCATTCATAACATAAGAATACCCTAAAGGGGTATTAAAGCATAAACATGTTCATCACATAAGCATATTTCATGGCATATCAAGCATAAACATGCTCATCACATAGGCATATTTTATGGCATATTAAATCATAAACATGTTCATCACATAGGCATATTTCATGGTATATTAAATCATATACATGTTCATCACATAGGCATATTTCATGGCATATTAAATCATAAGCAGGTTCATCACATAGGCATATTTCATGGCATATTAAATCATAAACATGTTCATCACATAGGCATATTTCATGGCATATTAAATCATAAACATGTTCATCACATAGGCATATTTCATGGCATATTAAATCATAAACATGTTCATCGCATATTAAATCATAAACATGTTCATCACATAGGCATATTTCATGGCATATTAAATCATAAACATGTTCATCACATAGGTATATTTCATGGCATATTAAATCATAAACAAGTTCATCACATAGGCATACATACAATCATGCAACATATTATGAATTCTAAGGGAAATTCTTGTACACCAATTTAAGCACCTAATCTTAACCCTAGCTTAGGTACCCTAAGTGGCCGAAATCACTAGGGAGGGGTTCATACATTTTTTTTGCACATGAAGCTTACATAAGTGTCACATAACATATCATAAACTTAGGGGGAGTATTTGCACATGAAGTTGGGTACTTAGACCCCACCCTAACCCTAACACCCTAGTTGGCCGAACCATTTGGACACAAGAAGATTTATTTTTGCCACACCAAATTTATACATGAAGACATACAACATATCATAATTTCATAAGGAGTATTTTCATGCAACCCTAGGTGGCCGAAACTTGTAGGGGCACAAAACTTTTATTTTTGTCACATAACATTTATACATGAAGACATACAACATATCATAATTTCATAAGGAGTGTTTTAATGCAACCCTAGCCCTAAAACCCTAGTTGGCCGAAACATTAGGGGCACAAAACTTTTGTTTTTGTCACATAACATTTATACATGAAGACATACAACATATCATAATTTCCTAAGGAGTGTTTTCATGCAACCCTAGCCCTAAAACCCTAATTGGCCGAAACTTGTAGGGTATCAAGCATCATATTTCTTTCATATATCATGTCCTACAAGAGAAAATATACTGCAGGTGAGGGAATCTTACCACTTATAATTTGGTTACCCCTTAATAAGAGAGACCTTGATTGAAGAGGAGACTAAAATAATAATCTTGCCCTAGAACCCTTCTTGGTGCTCTTGACCCTTAGATGGAGATTAGCCCCTTAGATGAACCCTTCTCTTTGCTTAACTCACTAGGGTGGAACCCTAGTTGGCTTTGGCCGAAACTCAAGAAGGAGCCTTAGGGTTTCGGTGGAAGGAGGAAGAAGGAAGAAGAAGTGGTCAAGTGGAACCTTCCCTCTTCTTTATAAAGGGAGGAAGAGAAGTGTCTCTTCTCTTTTCATGCCTCTTCATTTACCCTCCTCACACTCATCTACAATTTCTCCTCTTTCTTCAACAGTAAGCTACTGCTGAGCACTTGATCATCACATGCATTGTAAGAGTTAACTCTCACCAAGAGGTTTAAGGTTCAAACCTCACCTCTCCACTTTTTATTCTTTTATCATCATTTTTCAGGATTCCATATATAATCTACTAGACATGAAATTAAATTCTATACAAAAATTTTGGAGAAAAATTTTTGGGGTGTTACATATGAGCTCCTGTTTCCCTGATACTTTTTTCCCTTGACCAATTTCCATATGGGCTTGTAAAGCTTTATATGTATGGGCCTCATCTTTTTAATCGTATAATGATGCTAGAGCACCCCTACCCGGGATGGAGCATTAACCTTTTGTCCTTCCTTTCGGCTCAAAATATTGATTAACACCACTTACCTCCATTCTTAAAATGTATTCCCTTCTTAAATCTCATCCAGCTTTATTAATTGCATTGTAAAGTTACATACATCTTAGTTACAGATTCTCAACTTTGGCTAAAAGTAGAACCGTCACAAATGTAAAATGTTCCACGACCTTGGAAATTCTTTTCCCTCAGTGTCTTGTAGGTAATAAGATGTCCTTGCCACTCACTGAGTGACTTTATATGGGCCCTTCCATTTAGGAGCTAGTTTTCAAACCTCCCTAGAAAGTCTCCCTGCATAACTACTTCGATCCCATATACCAAGTTGAAGGGTGTTTTGCTAGTTGTGGAACAGGTCATAGTGCAATAGTCCTAGAGGATTCCTGGGAGTTCATCTATCCATCTTCCATGTGCAACCTCTAGTCTCGCCTTCAACCCTTGCACAAGAAATTGGTTAGCTACTTCCACCTGACCATTGGCTTGAGGATGCGCTACAGAGGTGAAGGCATGCTTGATGCAGAGACTTTGGCACCATTCCTGGATCTGCTGCCCTTGAAATTGTCGGCCATTGTCACTTACCAGCTTACACGGTATCCCATATCGGCAAATTACATTTTTCCATAGGAATTGAATCACATCTCACTCAGTAATTTTAGCCAACGACTCCGCCTCTATCCACTTCGAGAAGTAGTCTACAGATATCAGTAGGAATTTCTTCTGCAAGGGAGCCAAGGGCATCGTTCCCACTATATCTATCCCCCACTGGTCGAAAGGGTAGGATGCCACCATAACTTTCATCAACTCGACCAGTTGGTTGGACACATTGCTATGTAGTTGGTTTGCTCTGTAAGTTTTGACCAGGAGCATCTTGCTAAATTATGGGCCAGAATCATCCAACGAGTAATACTTTTCTTGCTAGGGCTTGACCCCCTAGGTGATTGTCACAACATCCTTCATGAATCTTCCTAAGTATCCAGTCGGCTTCCTCTATTCCTACACTTTTCAGCAAGGGCCTCCCAAAAGATTTTTTGTAAAGAGTTCCTTCTATCAACATAAAACATCTTGCCTTTCTCGTTACAGTGAGAGTCATTTTTGGATCCATAGGGAACCTCCCTTCCTTGAGGTAAGTTATGATCTCGATCTTCCATTCAGGATTTGCTTCCTCTCTGTCATCTGCTTCCTCTCCTCTCTGAATGACCAAGGAAATAGGTAACTCCGCATACTCTGGGTCTCAAGAAGTCCACTCCATCAAGGTGCTAGCCAGCCGTGCTAACTCATCAACTCTTTGATTCTCCTCGCGTGGAATCTACGACACTTATACCTTAACGAATTGGGAATTCATCTTTTCAAAGGCCTCAGTGTATCTCCGCATCCTCTCCTCCTTAATGGAGAAAGTGCCTTGTATTAGAGAGGTAGCTAGTTGAGGGTTGGAATGTATTGAGATCTATGTCGCTCCCAACTCCTAGGCCGCTTTGCAACCCTGATAATATGGCTTCATATTCAGCTTCATTATTAGAGGCTTTATATCCTAGTCGAATGGAGATACGCATCTCTTTCTCAGAAGGGCATATAAGGAGTATTCCGACTCCGCTTCCCCCGACACTTGAGGACCCATCAACGAAAACTTATCAACTTTCAGCCGATTCACCCCCCTTTGAGCCTTTTGCATCATGAGAAGGGACTTCTGCCAATACTAGGGCTTGGGCTTTGATCGCCACTTGAGGCTGATCTTGAATGTCATAATCACTTGCCTCCACCACCTACTTGACTAATCTTGCCAAAAAATTAGGCTTGGTGATTACCCGACCCAACTCGCTATTAGTAAGTATTGTCACGGGATGGGCCAAGAAATATGGCTTTAACCTCTATGTGGTGAGTATCAGAGAGTAGGCCATCTTTTCAAACTCGATGTTACGCAACCCGACCCCTTTCAATATATGACTAGCATAGTAGATAAGCTGTTGTTGAGAATCTTCCTGTCAAAGCAATACTGAGCTAACTACCCTTTCAAACACGACTAGGTAAACCCATAGTGATTCCCTCGGAATGGGCTTGGCCAGTAGAGGGAGCCTAGACAAATACTGCTTCAATTCTTGAAAATCCTATTCATAGTGATCATCCCATTGGAAATGAGCTGCATTATAGAGAACTCAAAAAAATGTTAATCCTCGATCGGTGACACGAGCAATAAACTGAGAAAGGGCTACTATTATGCCCACCAGTGTCTATGCTTTCCAAAGATTGTTGGGAGATTTCATATTACATAGAGCCTACACTTTCTTGGGGTTATCTTGAATTCCTCTTTCAGTTGCAATGTATCCCAAGAACTTATCACTTCTGGCCCGAAACAGGCATTTCTTTGGTTTCAACTTTATATTGTAACATCTCAAGGTGGCGAAAGTTTCCTCCAAGTTGGGAATTAAATCTTTAACTAGTCGAGATTTTACCAATATGTCATCGACATATACCTCCCGATTCCTTCCTTTCTGATCAACGAAGATTTTATCCATAAGCCTCTGATATGTGACCCTCGCATTCTTTAACCTAAAAGGCATGACAACATAAGAGCAGAGGCCTCCTGATGTAATGAAGCAAATTTGGCTCTGGTCCTTTTGGGCCAGGGGAATTTGATGGTTTCATTGGTAAGCGTCTATAAGAGACACCACCTCATATCCTACTGTATAATTAATCAACTGATCAATCAGAGGCAAAAGTTAGCAGTCTTTAGGGTAAGTTTTATTCAAATCATGAAAATCTACATTTATACGCCACTGCTCGATGGTTTAGGGACTAAAACTACATTAGACACCCACTCGGAAAAATGGGTCTCCCTCACATGCCTGGCCTACAACAATTTCTCTACCTCTTCAACCACCACTTTTTCTTTCTTCAGCTCGAAGTGGGCTTTCTTATGTTTGACGAGGCAAGCTCCGTGGATGAGATTCAGGTGATTTTTCACAATCCTCAGGTCGATGCTTGACAGGTCGTGGACATCTTTGGCGAAGACATCTAAGTTCCTCCGAAGGCAAGCAATAAGATCTTACTTTATATCCAGCTCTGTTGGCACTCAGGTCACCTTTCCTTCTGTAATTTCCATGGGCTCTCCTTCCTCCAATGTGCCTTGCTTCAAGGTTGGCTCTTCTAGAATGTAGATCCCTTCGTCAAGTGGTGTCTTGCCCTTTGGGTCATCAATCTAAGCCTTTTCTAGATCGACTCGGACCATTTCAACGTAGCAGCTACATGCCACCTTCTGTTCGCTTGTCACCTCTCCCACCAATTGTCCCATCAGGAATTTAATTTTCTAATGATAAGGGGATACCACCACCATTAATGCAGACAGGAAAGACCAGCCTAAAATGTCATTGTAGGCAGATGGAACTGTTAGTAATATATGAGAGATATCCTAAGGCAATCGCCTTATGTTTGAACCATTTATATGATAAATGAAGATTCACTATTTGAGTATATATGTATTCATGTATTTGATTAGATCTTAAACTCATTTACTGAATGTCCATGATACAATTCACAGCATGAGAGAATTTGTGATTGGATCACAACTAGTGAGTATCTCTACATGTATAATTGTGATGTATCGAAATTATCCCTAGTCGATGAATTGATGGATTTGGACACCATTGATTCTGTCGAGACTAGCACAAGGTATACTCCTTGGTGTATCCAAGCAGCTGATTCTCACTGGCTGGAGACATTGTGATGTCCGGAGTTAATCGTGGATGCTAGTTATGGTAACTAGTTCATTGGAGTGACCAACTATAAGACTTTGTATGGTTCTCTACATATATAGATATGTCAATGAAGTTCTTACTGCAGCTTAAGTGCGATGTTCCTTTGACTTGCGGTATTCAAGTCATCTTGATCATAAAGACTTATGCTTTGACATCTTAAGCAAGCATTTCTAAGGAGATGTGGACCCGAGATGATTGGGTATAAGTCGAAGTGATCGAAGGTGTTTGAATAGCCTATAAAGGATTCACCACTCCTTGCGAGGAGATGTATACCCATGGCCTCTCGTCGGATTGTTACTAAAGTCTTTGGCCAAAGCATTACATGTTTAGAGTAAGGTACTCTTCGATACATGTGCAATAACTAGAATCCGTAGGATGAGGAAATGATACTTGGGCTAGGTGTGACGTAGTCAGTCAAGTGGGGACTGACACTATAGACCATGTCCTGAACCAAGTGGGTATAATATGAGTGAAGGGAATGGGGCACGATTCATTCGAGCTGCTGAAGGGTTTCAGAAATAGTTCTGGATCAACCATTGATCTTTTCGGTTAATTGGGGATCATGATGTACTACTAGGTGTCACTCATGATCGTTCTATAATTAATGGTTAATTATAGATGGCCAACATAAACCGAGAACCTATTTGGTCACACGCACAACGAGCGTAATCCAAAGGATTTAAAACGAGCTTGAGAATTAGATTCTCAGACCAAGAGAAACTAGGTTTGGTTGGACCAAACATGGAGCGAGCATGAAATCGTTTCAGCCGCAATGGAAGTGTGGATGGGCCATGTCTTATGAAGATATGATGGATGAACCAAATTGGTTTGGTTCTAATCCAACAGAGGAGAATAAACCAAAGGGTTTGGTTTGTTTTAAACGAATGAACCAAAGTTGGTTCGGTTCGTTTTAACTTAAAATAAACCATCATGGTTTGGTTTATTTTAACTTAAATTAATGGAGCCGGTTAATGGGCTTTTGGTTATGATCCGATAACCATTAAGAGAATTTGTTCTCTATAAAATAGGGCTTAAGGATTTTTGTTAAACCCTAATCCAAAGTCCAAGCAACCCTAAGTTGCCGCCCTCTCCTTCTCCTTGTGAAGTCGGCGCCAACTCTCCTTGCCGCCGCCCACCACCACCCAAGCTCCCTTGCTGGCGTCCAGCAGCTGCCATCCTCTCCCCTTGCCGGCGTCGAGCTGCTACCGGAGGATCTCTGGTGATCTCCTTTGGGTTTGGCAACAAGGTGAGCTTCAACCATTTCTTTTGGCCGACCCCTATTCCTCCACCAAAAGCTGTCCAGTTTTCTGGACAGCTTGTTTCCTTCTCGTCGGAGCGTCGTTTGGACGACGTTTGGATCTCCGACAGCGGTTGCCTTGCTGGGGATTCGATCTCCGGTAATCCTCATAGGTGGAGGACAAAGGATTCGTCAAATGCTTGATGAATACCTCTCCGGAGAAGCGAGTTTTTGAGGACTCATTTTGGATCCGAATTTTGATTCGGATCGTGATCTTCTCTCGATCACATCATCTTCAACACGAGGCTAGTAACCCATACGAAGACGAGGCTCATGACTTTGTGAAGTCATCCCGAAGATACTCGGCGTGGATACGGATAGAGACAATTCTAACGAGAATCGTTCCAGTTGATGTCTTTCCCGCTACACGTGATACGTCAGTTATACGTAGTATAAATTTCCTTTTATTGCAAAATTTGAATTTACGGTTATGTCTACACATGTTATACTATGCATGCGTGTGATGTGTGTGTTGTAATAAATTAGATTTATTATTTTATTCCTTCCGCTGTGCACATATTTACGAAACATGTTCGAACACACTCGTCGCGATGCCAGAAACCCAACAAGTGGTATCAAAGCCCAGGTTGTGTTTCGACATAATCGTAAAATTGTTTTGCGATAGTCATAATGATATTTCTGGAAATTTTCTACTTTTGGAAAGTTAGAAGTATTTATGGAAATTTTTTAATTTTGGAAAGTCTAGAAGTATTTATGGAAATCTTCTACTTTTGGAAAGTTGGAAGTATTTATGGAAATTGATATTTTCCATAAATAAAATATTTGATTAGATTTTGGAAATTTATTTCCTAATTTAATCATGATTTTATTTGGGAAATCAAATCTTTAAATATTATATTTCTATAAGTAGTTTTGATGATTTAGGAAATTGGTTTCCTAAATTGACTTTCCTTAATCAACTATTTCCACAAATAAAATATGTGATTAGATTTGGAAATTTATTTCCTAATTTAATCATGATTTTATTTGGAGAATAAAATCTTAAAGATATTTTATTTCCATAAATAGTTATGACATATAAGGAAATTTTGTACATGACATAATTGTATGTCATGTAATTGCATTAGATGCATATCATTATGTCATGCGTGTCGTGACATGTAGATGTATGTCATATATGTCATGTCATGTAGATAATAGTTATTTGCATGCAAAGAGGATGAGACATAAAAACTCTAACTCAATATTAAAGCCTACACCTTCCATTAATATGGTTAGAACCAGAGTTCCGTTTCTTGTTCGGGTTGTTGGACTCTCTCCAAGTCCGGCTCGAACCCGAACATGTTCAAACCATGGAATAGTTTAATGCTAATATGGTAAGAGTCAGAGGTCAATCGTTAGCTTTGGTTGTTGGACTCTCTCCAAGCCGGGCTAATTGGTTGAATGCACTCTAACCATATTAAAACTATTTCTCGATTAATGGGTTGGCTTTAACCTTGAGCATCGGCTTGTTGGACTCTCTCCAAGGTCGATGTAAAGGAAGGTGAAGTTGGGTGTTATGCATATGATGCATACTTGTTAATGTGTTAACAACCCGATGTATGTGTGAACATTCAATTAGTTGATAGCACATTGTGATAGTTGAATATACGTGACATGCAATCGGTATATTTGATACCTACCATCGTAGTTATGAATGGCTTGTTGGACTCTCTCCAAGGTTGTTCATATCTATGATGGATATCATCCCATTCGGAGATGGACCTACGATCTCCCGAAGTGATTTTGGGGTTTTTGAAATTCGAAAAATGAATGGGATTTATAAATGTATATTGATGCATTTAAATCATCTTTCTCATATATGCTCGAGTTGTATTTCTAGGATAATTGATTGATCATGATGTCTTTGAATTTGCACTCTATCTTGGATTCAAATAAATTGACTGTGTCAAACTTCTTGGACTGGCTTAGAAACTTGAGAATTGTTCTCAAGGTGAAAAGCTTGCGTATGTCCTCGAAGCGCCTCTTCCCGCCCATCCTAGTGACGATGCAACTCCGGACCAATTGTTGGTCTATCAAAAACATATGACTGATTCTGAAATGGCGAGTTACATCATGCTATCCACGATGGTACATGAGCTGCGGAAGCAGCATGAGCATTTGGATGCTCATACCATAGTCTTTCACCTTTATGAGTTGGTTGATGAGCAAGTGAGATTCGAAAGGTTCGAAGTCTCTAAGCTCCTCTTCACCTCTGAGATGCAAGAAGGTTCATTTGTGGTACTGCTCAACATGATGAAGACTGTGGAGCCTTTTGAGGAGCATGAGCAGGGGATGGTGCTATTAGTTGATTCCTCGAAGAAAGGTTCTAAGAGGAAGTCAAAGGAATAGCAGAAGGGGAAGAAAAAGGCAAAAAAGGCAGAAACAGCCCAAAAGGGCACTTGCCATCATTATGGCAAGGAGGGCCATTGGCGATGAAATTGCAAGATTTATCTTGAGTTCGTGAAGAAGAATAAGACATTGGATGCCCCATCTTCTTCAGATATCTTCGTTATTGATTGTCATTCTATTTCCTCAAACACTTGGGTATTGGATACCGGGTGTGGCTCACATATATGTAATGACATACATGGGCTAAGGAATAGAAGAAGACCCATCAATGGAGAGTCAAATTTACGTGTTGGGAATGGAGCAAAGGTTGCTACACTCGCCATTGGAACGTATTTGTTGAAACTCCCTACAGGACTTGTCTTAGAACTGGACAATTGCTTTTATGTTCCTTCATTGATAAAGAATATCATTTCTATTTCTTGTCTAAATAGAAATGGGTACCATTTGACTTTTTGTAACAATTGTTGTTACATAACTTTGAATGGAGTTCTTTATGAGACTGGAACTTTAAGCAATGGTGTTTATACGTTGGACGTATCCAGTGATGTTTTCAATATCGAAGCGAGCGACAAGCGTGCTCGAAAGGATAATCAATTAGACTTCTACATGTGGCATTGTCGTCTTGGCCATGTAAGCAAGAAACGCATGTCCGAATTACACTGATGTGGAATTCTAGAATCGTTTGAATTGGATTCATACGATACATGCGAATCATGCTTAAAAGGCAAGATGACTAAGTTACCTTTTACAGAAAAAGGTGAACGAGTGGGAGAGTTGCTAGGTCTAATACATACTGATGTATGCGGACCTATGTCAACTCAAGCTTTAGGAGACTATAGCTACTTCATTACCTTCACCGATGATCACTCACGGTTTGGGTATGTGTTCTTCATGAAACACAAGTCTGAAGCCTTTGAAAGGTTCAAAGAATTCAGAAATGAAGTAGAGAAACAACATGATAAGAGTATTAAAATACTTCGATCGGATCGAGGTGGTGAATACTTAAGTCAAGAGTTTCTTGATTATCTAAGAGACAATGGTATATTGTCTCAATGGACTCCGCCATATACACCACAGCATAATGGTGTATCTGAGAGGCATAACCGGACCTTGTTGGACATGGTCATGTCAATGATGAATCATGCGAATCTTCCCAAGTCCTTTTGAGGCTATGCACTTCAGACAGCTGTTTACTTGTTAAACAGAATGCCAACCAAGGTAGTCTCTACTACTCCATATGTGATATGGAATAGTAAGAAACCTCATGTATCTTACTTGAAGATATAGGGTTGTCCTGCTTATGAGAAGTGGACTGTATCAGACAAATTGGATGCTAAGTCTGATAAATGTCTATTTATTGGATACCCTAAGGAAACAAGGGGTTACCAATTCTATCATCCTGTGGAACAAAAGGTGTTTGTTTCAAGGCATGTTGTGTTTCTAGAGAAAGAGTTTCTCTTGCAAGAAAATAGTGGGAGTGTCGTCGAGCTTGAGGAGGCTCGAGAGACTCAAATAGACATTGATAAGATGCCTAGTGAAGCACAACAGCCGACAACTCATAGTGATGAGCAATCGGCTGGACCTATTGAAACACCACATCTTCGTAGATCTGGCAGAACACGCAACATTCCTGAGATATGGATTTCTCGTAAGTGAATCGAACGACGTGTTACTCATTGATGATGAGGAGCCTACCAGTTATGAAGAAGTGCTGACAAGTTCAGAAAGGGATAAGTGGCTTGATGCCATGAAGTCGGAAATGGATTCTGTAGGGATCCCAAGCGATAAACAAAATTTTCACAGCGGAAAACTTAGGATCCCTCCAGAGATCCAAGCGAAAAATCATACTCATTTCTATTATCTATTCTATCCTATAGGAATCGAGATTACCTTCGATGCGTGCCCTTCGAATTCCCGTCAGTAACACTTGCGGATCTCAGCGTGGTCAGAATGTCCACGCCTCTACGGTGCACACACACACACACTTGGAGAGAAGAAGTGAACTAATGATTGTGCTAGCAACCACAAAATATCCGTCCACTCCCTTTCTTCTTACTCGGCTACAAGGAAGAAGTCCTTTGATCTTTTTCTTTTTTTTTTCTTCACGAACCGAACCACAAAAGAAAAATGAGAATCAAATTGTCATTCAAAGACACACGATGCATTAATCAAATTAAGGTGCATTAAATGTGCATTAATGGTTTTCCTATTTATCATTCACGTTGAAAGAAAGATTAGGAAAAATGGTAATGCATTTAATGTATCATTAAAGTGCATTAATTTGATTAATGCATCGTGTGTGTTTGAATGATAATTTGATTCTCATTTTTCTTTTGTGATTCGGTTCGTGAAGAAAAAAAAGAAAAGGATCGAAGGACTTCTTCCTTGTAGCCGAGTAAGAAGAAAGGATGACGGATATTTTTTGTGGTTACAATCGACAATCATTAGTTCACTTCTTCTCTCCAAGTGTGTGTGTGTGTGCACCGTAGAGGCGTGGACATTTTGACCACGCTGATATCCGCAAGTGTTACTGACGGGAATTCGAAGGGCACACATCGAAGGTAATCTCGATTCCTATAGGATAGAATAGATAATAGAAACGAGTATGATTTTTCGCTTGGATCTCTGGAGGGATCCTAAGTTTTCCGCTGCGAAAATTTTATTTATCGCTCGGGATCCCTACAGTGGTATCAGAGCCACTTGTGAAACAAATCGTACACGTTTTTTTTAGATGTTTTATGTGATATAAACATGAGAATAGTTTTATTATGTTTTTTTTTACCGAGTAAAAATCCCGATGGGATTTTTCGAGTGCCCACTCGGTCTATGTCCAAGTTGATTTAGCCAAGCAGATAGTCTACCAAGAGGGCTGAATCAAGTCAGATGGTGCTAACTCTGCCTGTGTCCGAGTTGATTCAGCCAAGCAGATGGTCTGCCAAGTGGGCTGGTTCAAGTCGGACGGTGTCGAACACACCTGGCCATCTGGAGGTCTCGGGTTCATAGATTTGGACAAAATGGGCAGCAACTCATAAGATGAGTTAGCAGAAAAAAAAATAAAATAAAATAAAAAATAAAACCCCACAAGGGGCGCTGCCCCTTGACCCCGCCCGCTAACCGGCTAGCAAGACCGCCGTGGTGTAGCAGCTAATCGGCATAGCGGCTTAAAAATCGCACATAATAAAACTGATAAATAAAATAATTTATTAAATCATTGTGAATGATTTGTATATGGTGCATGGTTATGGCCTATGACCCAATATGATTGTGGTTATGTGTTGTAATTCATAATACGACCTGCGTGCCATCATATGTATGTGGGTGTTGTACTTCTTTACACGGTCTGCGTGTCGTGCCTTCACTACTATTTTCTAGTTGTAAAATAGATTAAGACTTGAATGTAACTCGAGTGTTCTCATTTTGTAATGTACAAAATAAATAAGCAATGGAAAGTCCATTGAAGGTGGATGTTACAAGGACGATGCTAACAACACATGCTGACCAAAGGAAGTGCTTGGAGAAGATGTTATCCCTAGGGTAACCAATCGATTTTCTCATTGGCTTGAGAAATCGTAGAATAAAGGCCATAACCATGTCACGTTTAGCATATATGTGATAAATGTTGTGTATGTGATGCATGCTAGATAATTTGTTATCTTAAAATTAAGTCAAATGAATATGCCTACCAAAGTTTGGTATTCATAAACTACCTCGATCATTTGTGTTGGGTTTGCCAAAGCAAAGCAATGCATTTTATCTTGGTAGAGTGCGAGAGGACAATAGTGATGTCCCGCTATCAAACTTTGGATGAGACTGTCTCAATTAGATTGAGAAAAACTTAGAGGCATTTCCTAATAGTTAGGAGACACGGATAAGAGAACATTTATACTAAGTCTTGGGCGATTAGCCAAAGCTAACTCAAGATGATGTATAATGTGAATCTTGATCCTTTATTCCAAGAGTTGCATACGATGCAATTGGTAAAATGTTACCTACCTAGTGATACTAAATCTTGGGCGATTAGCCAAAGCTAGCTCAAGGTGAGGTATGATGTGGATCTTGTCCCACATGAACTTGAAGCTCAATAGAACTGGTATGACTAGCTCCTATTGAAGCTAAAGGAATCAGTGGGAGTCTCATTTAATTAAAGGGCTAATTAAATGATTTCAGATATAATACTCATTTCTGCATATTATTTCTGTTGTAGATTACTATGTCTTCAAATACATCAAATACCCTCTCTCTGCGATCGGTCCTTGAGAAGGACAAGCTCAATGGAGCAAACTTCATTGACTGGTTTAGAAATTTGAGAATACTTCTCAAACAGGAGCGAAAACTCTATGTCCTAGAGCAACCCATTCCTGAACCACCCGCCAATAATGCTACTCGTGCAGATGAGACTTTAAATCCCATTTAAAACTCTATTTCAATAATTCGTGTGATTACATGATTAATCATAATTAATCATGCAAAAATATGATTAATCACAATTAATCATTTAAGCCTTCTTCACTTGGTTTGACTCGAGTTTTACTCAACATAAACCAATTTGAGTCCAACTCAAATTTAGCCAAGTAATGAGTCTTACTCATTCTAGTTAATCCAATTAACTAATAATTCATTTTAGTCAAACTAAAATGATTTCCTCTCCAAAATAATATGTTCTTTGTGTGTGACCCTACAGGCTCTCATAACATTGGCAATGTATCCAAAACCATTTTAGATACATAAGCAATGAGCAGCATCTAGCAATACATCATTGTTACCCAAGTGATGAGAATGTCGAGATCCAACAACCTCTTCCGTGACTATTATCATATGACAGTGTCTTTCTATCCTTGATATCTCAGATCGATCAATGAAGCATAGACCGTGTCACCCTCTTATCAATCTTTATGTTTCTTGATCCCCAAGTAGACTCGCTCAAAAAAATGAGCTCAATATCTCATATTGACTCATTTGAGCATGGCCATGCATTTCGTGGTTCTACTCTATCAAGAGGCCGAAGATATCTCTCCCGTCATATGGGAGGGATAGATCTCATCTATATCACTGACATCCCTCCGCATAATTCGTTACATACTCAGTGATTGCCGTTATAGTCACCCAGTTACGGTGTGACGTTAGACGATACCAAAGTACATAACTCCTTATGTAGGGAACCGTAGTGACTTCAGGTCTAAGGACTATTCATACCAATAGTCACATGAGAAAGTATATGACACTCATATAACGATCCATGATACTTTCTCATGGTGGCTCAATTCAATATATACAGTCTCTAATATATATACCCATGTATCAATGTGATATCACATATCCATGACTTGTTAGACCAAGTCATCCATTGACCTACATGCTAGTCTCAATGTATCAATATAGCCCTTGTCTATTAATACAATACTCGACTAGGAATTTTTAAGAATAGTGTTCTCTACAGCTTCTCATAATCAATTCTACCAATTGATATACTGTAGATAATAACCTACTATTCATGGGCATTATTATATTTATTTAGCTGGCACACGCATAAAGAAATATAATAATCACTCTTTGCCTTTATTAATATAAGAATATAATACAAACGTCTCCCTCACCAATCATCTCATAATTGGCACTAAGGGCTCATACTAACAGATTCCATGTATGAAAACCAAGTTTGGAACTTGGTTGACCCACCTAAAGGCATCAAGCCTATAGGGTGCAAATGGGTTTTCAAGAAGAAAACCGACATGGATGGTAATGTGATTACCTATAAGGATGATTAGTGGCGAAAGGATATCGTCAAAAACAATGTGTTGATTATGACGAAACCTATTCGCCTGTAGCTATGCTTAAATCCATTCGGATGCTCTTGGCCATAGCGGCTCATTATGATTATGAGATATGGTAGATGGATGTGAAAATGGCTTTCCTTAATGAAAACCTGCTCGAGGACGTGTATATGATATAGCCTGAGGGTTTCACATCGGTTGATAAAACCAAGGTATGCAAATTGCGACAGTTCATATATGGATTGAAGCAAGCATCCAGGAGCTGGAATATCCATTTTGATGAGACAATCAAAAAGTTTAATTTCTCACAAAATCCAGACGAACCTTGTGTGTACAAGAAGGTTAGTGGGAGTGCAGTCATGTTCCTAGTATTGTATGTCGATGACATATTACTTATAGGAGACGATGTTTCAGTCTTACAGTCAGTTAAGATTTGGTTATCCAAGACATTCTCCATGAAAGACCTGGGAGAAGCAACCTACATCCTCGAGATTAAAGATCTATAAAGATAGATCAAAATGGTTGCTTGATCTTTCGCAGTCTACATATATAGACCGAGTGCTAAAGAGGTTTAGCATGTCGGAATCCAAGAAAGGTTTCATACCCATCAGGATGGGATACACCTTTCGAAGTCTATGTGTCCGCGCACAGAAGACGAGAGGATTTGCATGAGTATGATTCCCTATGCATCCGCAATAGGATCTATCATGTATGCTATGTTATGTACGTGGCCCGATGTATCGTATGCTCTGAGTGTCACGAGTAGATACTAGTCTGATCTAGGAATGGATCATTGGGTGGCTGTTAAGACGATCCTTAAGTACTTAAGAAGAACTAAGGATGTGTTCCTAATATATGGAGAAGGGGACATGGTGATATGCGGGTATACGGATGCCAGCTTCCAGACAGACAAAGATGATTCTAGGTCTCAGTCTGGATACGTGTTCACCTTGAATGGGGGCGCAATAAGTTGGAAAGGTTCCAAGCTTGACACTATAGCAGATTCTGCCATTAAGGCAGAATACATTGCAGCTTTGGAAACAGCAAAGGAAGCGGTTTGGATCAAGAAGTTCATCTCTGAACTTGATATGGTCTCATCAATGATCCAAACATGTGCTTCGCCGCTATCATCTTATCAGAGAGATCATCAGTAGGAAGGAAATACAAATCGTGAAAATTCCCACTGAAAGGAACTTAGCGGATCCTTTGATTAAGGCATTACCTCAAAGTAAGTTTGAGGGTCATGTTAGAGCTTATGGTATTGGATACCGTAGCGATTGGCATTAGGCTAAGTGGTAGTTTGTTAGTAATATATGAGAGATGTCCTAAGGCAATCGCCTTATGTTTGAATCATTTATATGATAAATGAAGATTCACTATTTGAGTATACATGTTTTCATGTATTTGATTAGATCTTAAACTCATTTACTGAATGTCCATGATACTATTCACAGTATGAGAGAATTTGTGATTGGATCACAACTAGTGAGTATCTCTACATGTGTAATTGTGATATATTGGAATTATCCCTAGTCGATGAATTGATGGATTTGGACACCATTGATTCTGTCGAGACTAGCACGAGGTATACTCCTTGGTGTATCCAAGCAGCTGATTCTCACTGGCTGGAGACATTGTGATGTCCGGAGTTAATCGTGGATGCTAGTTATGGTAACTAGTTCATTGGAGTGACTAGCCGTAAGACTTCATATGGTTCTCTGCATGTATAGATATGTCAATGAAGTTCTTACTGCAGCTTAAGTGCGATGTTCCTTTGACTTGCGGTATTCAAGTCATCTTGATCATAAAGACTTATGCTTTGACATCTTAAGCAAACATCTCTAAGGAGATGTGGACCCGGGATGATTGGGTATAAGTCGAAGTGATCGAAGGTGTTTGAATAGCCTATAAAAGATTCACCACTCCTTGCGAGGAGATGTATACCCATGGCCTCTCGTCGGATTGTTACTAAAGTCTTTGGCCAAAGCATTACATATTTAGAGTAAGGTACTCTTCGATACATGTGCAATAACTAGAATCCGTAGGACGAGGAAATGATACTTGGGCTAGGTGTGACGTAGTCAGCCTAGTGGGGACTAACACTATAGACCATGTCCTGAACCAAGTGGGTATAAGATGAGTGAAGGGAATGGAGCACGATTCATTTGAGCTGCTGAAGGGTTTCAGAAATAGTTCTGGATCAACCATTGATCTTTTCGGTTAATTGGGGATCATGATGTACTACTAGGTGCCACTCATGATCGTTCTATAATTAATGGTTAATTATAGACGGCCAACATAAACCGAGAACCTATTTGGTCACACGCACAACGAGCGTAATCTGAAGGATTTAAAACGAGCTTGAGAATGAGATTCTCAGACCAAGAGAAACTAGGTTTGGTTGGACCAAACATTGAGCGAGCATGAAATCGTTTCAGTCGCAATGGAAGCGTGGATGGGTCGTGTCTTATGAAGACATGATAGATGAACCAAATTGGTTTGGTTCTAATCCAATGGAGGAGAATAAACCAAAGGGTTTGTTTTGTTTTAAACGAATGAACCAAAGTTGGTTCGGTTCGTTTTAACTTAAAATAAATCATCATGGTTTGGTTTATTTTAACTTAAATTAATGGAGTGGGTTAACGGGCTTTTGGTTATGATCCAATAACCATTAAGAGAATTTGTTCTCTATAAAATAGGGCTTAAGAATTTTTGTTAAACCCTAATCCAAAGTCCAAGCAACCCTAAGTTGCCGCCCCCTCCTTCTCCTTGTGAAGTCGGCGCCAACTCTCCTTGCCGCCGCCCACCGCCACCCAAGCTCCCTTGCCGGCGTCCAGCAGCTGCCATCCTCTCCCCTTGCCAGTGTCGAGCTGCTGCCGGAGGAGATCCGGTGATCTCCTTTGGGTTCGGCAACAAGGTGAGCTTCAACCTTCCCTTTTGGCCGACCCCTATTCCTCCACCAAAAGCTGTCCAGTTTTCTGGACAGCTTGTTTCCTTCTCGTCGGAGAGTCATTTGGACGACGTTTGGAGCTCCTACAGTGGTTGCCTTTCCGGGGATTCGATCTCCGGTAATCCTCATAGGTGGAGGACGAAGAATTCATCAAACGGTTGACGAATACCTCTCCGGAGAAGCGAGTTTTTGAGGACTCGTTTTGGATCCGAATTTTCATTCGGATCGTGATCTTCTCTCGATCACATCGTCTTCAACACGAGGCTAGTAACCCATACGAAGACGAGGCTCATGACTTTGTGAAGTCATTCCGAAGATACTCAGCGTGGATACGGATAGAGACGATTCTAACGAGAATCATTCCGGTTGATGCCTTTCCCGCTACACGTGATACGTCAGGTATACGTAGTATAAATTTCCTTTTATTGCAAAATTTGAATTTACGGTTATGTCTACACATGGTGTACTATGCATGCGTGTGATGTGTGTGTTGTAATAAATTAGATTTATTATTTTATTCCTTCTGTTGTGCATATGTTTACGAAACATGTTCGAACACACACTCGCCGCGGTGCCGGAAACCCAACAGGAACATCCACTCTCAGGAAGGGAGTCATGATAGTCCTTTGGCTTGACCTCTTTCCCAATGTGAGGGGTAAGAATATTTGCCCTATTGCCATATACCCCATAAATTCCAACAAGGGTGTTACCACAACCTCCAAACACATCTGGTTGAAGGCCTCCTAAAAGAGCACGTTAATGGTCCAAAGTCCATTAGGACTCAGGCCACCTCATAATTGGCAATAGTGACTCTAATTACCAAGACATCATTTTAAGGGAAAAGGAAACCTTCCATATCGACAAGGTCGAAGCTAATTGGGGGAGCCTCCCTGACTGCTTTGTCTTTGATCACCTATGGTTAATCTTTCCATTGAGCAAGCGTTTGATTTCCTTGCTCGATTAGAATCCCCATTTGTAGGTCCTCCAGCGATGACATTAATGACACCCCTAGGGGGGAACATCCTCAGGAGCAGCAGGTGTCCCACTGCTCTATCCAATTTCATTCAAAATCTCTCCCCGTGTCTCGAGCTAAGGGCCTTCTCCCCTAGGAGCTTGGGCCCCCCTTTTGGCATAAGGTCTCGGCCGAGGAGCTTTGTGAGGCGCCTTCTCCTCTGAGTCCAACTTCAAAGGTTGTCACAACTTAGGATGTTTTTGTTTAATTTGATCCATTTCTCTCTTTAATTTGTAACATTACGCACTAAAATGACTGTATTCCATGTGATATCTACAGAAGAATTCGGTGGTGGGATTTTAGAGAGAGTTGGTATAACCTCCAGGATGACGAAGAACATCAATGACCCTTTCGAAGGATGTGAGGGGTGGGGGCAAAGACTCCATCTCCATAATCCTTAGCGGTCTGTTGTGAGGAGAGTCTATAGGGGGAGGCGTGAAATAACCCGACTTGGGGAAAACACATCGGATGGGGAGACGATTCTTTTCCATAAGGATGGGAACAATTCCTTTTGTGGATCGGCGGGCCCTAAGAAATTCTTCCTCATTGATATATTTTTTTGCTCGACCGAGTAGCCCTTCATACCCAGTGAGGGGTTTCTTAAGCAGAGAACTAAGGAAAGGACCCTCCCTCAGTCCATGAGAGATGGTGACTGTTAGTGCAGGGGCACCAGATGATCGAACCTGTGTTTTGATTATGGCAAAAGATGCAAAGTTAAGATTACATCGTTATCTCATGAGCTTAATCGAGTCTACAGAAAAGTGCTAAAGTAGGAGTTGAAGGCTGGTGACACCCGGAGGAAGCCGCGGTGGTCGGGCAACACTCTATTGACTTCGGAGGGAGCCGAAGGAATCGAGTGGAAGGCCGAAAGCGAGGGCTACAAAGTAAGTATCGAGGTAAGCTCGTGTGTGTGTGAGCGTAAGTGAGGTCGTATCCTTCTTACGGGGATGGTCTTAAGTGTAGATCCGACCAAAGACATCCCATGGATGGTCTAGGTTGAGATCGAACGGTCGACGACAGTCGAAATTATATTTTTGTTAAGCTAACTTGTGATTTCAGTTAGCATCAGTCAACTGCCCACAAGAGCCACTCGACTGCCTTAAATCAATCGACTGTTGAGTGTTGCGACTCGACCGGTGCTTCCATCTGTCGACTGATGATGACCATCAATCGACTGATGGTCAAGGATCAGCTTCGAGGAGTCAAGCCTTATCACCTCATTCCAAGGAGCTTTGTGGCTATTTGTGATTGGTTGAAGACCCATTCGATGAGGGGCTCAAAAGATATAAAAGGAGGGTTTTTCTAAGGGTTTTTCATCAATTCAAAAAGCCTCCAAGTGCTTCCGATATGCTACGACTCTCCGACATCCCTACGACGAAGCGCTGCCGAGACGACGACTAGAGCTTCAACCTCCAACCTTTGAAGTCGTCGATAACAAAAGTTTTAATTGTATTTTATTTTGCTTATCTTGTAAAGCTTTCATTATAGCAATGAGAGGGGGAGTGTCCCTCTACCTCGAGCTTTTGTGATTTCATGTATCCGTTTAACTCCTACCTCCAACGAAGAGTTCTTTAGTATTCTGCCCTCTGTGCGTGGTCAAGGACCACTAGGGCCTTGGAGTAGTAGCCTTCGGCTACGAACCAAGTAAAAACTCTCATGTCTTTTATCTCTTTTGTTTTGAATTTATCTTCCACTATGTCTACTCGTGTTTTAACGAACGAAGTCGAATGAAAGATTTTATCGCTATTCACCCCTCCCCCTCTAGCGATCCGCTCGATCCAACAATTGATATCAGAGTCGGGGGCACTAAGATTTGGTGAAACCACCAATCTAGCCTTTTTACAGATTTGTTTTTGAATTTTACGAATCTTTTTTCGTTCATTTAAATTTTCTCCCGCACTACTAATCCAAGACGAAATCTTAGTACTCTTCTTTTGGTTTTATTTTGCAAGTATTCGCTTTTGGAGTAACCGATGGTAAAACGGGCATTACTTTTTGTACAAGTTGACCCACGAAACGGGATATCTACCAAAACGAAGCTCTCTGAGAGATCTACACTTCTTGCAAGGATTTACCCTCGTAACAAGCTGTCTTCATCCCCAAAAACTAACGTTTAGTACCCTTTCGGGGACATCGAAGGTTGTAAGTGCTCATCTTTTATTTTAGTTGGTTATTTATCGTTTATTCCTCTTGTTTCTTTTCATTTCCTACATTGGTAATCTAAGGCGAAGTCTTGGAACCTTTTTCATGTTTTATTTATTATTTTGTGTGCAAGGTTTTCCTTCCAAATGGCCAAAATTGAGGGGTACAACACCAATGATCAAGGCGAGCCCTTGAACTTCGACAAGTGGGCCAATGTAACCAAGAGGCAAATCGAAGCCGATGCAAAGGCGACCCAAATGTTGCAGTGCGGTCTGTCCAAAGAGGAGCTCATCCGCATCGGACCCTTCATCAGCGCAAAGGACCTGTGAAACAAATTAATCGAGCTACATGAAGGAACGTCTGATGCTAAGGTATGTAAACGTGACCTTCTTTTCAATAAGTTGTATAACCTTAAGATGCAGGAACACGAGACGGCGATGCAACTACACACCCGCATCCAGGACATTGTTAATGGCTTGCACACCATCGGACACAAGGTCGAAAACTGTGACCTCCTAAGGTACATTCTTAATTCATTTCCTAGGACTACCTTGTGGACATCCATGGTCGATGCCTACAAGGTCTCTAAGGACCTTTCGAAGCTTAGGTTAGATGAATTATTTTCCAAGTTTGAACTTCATGAACCGACTAACATGGTCCAGGCCGAGAGAGGTATTGCTCTACTTGCAGGACAAAGAAGCAAGCCATCTACCAGGCAAGAAGATGGACTCGAACCCGAAGACGAATCAGAGTCCGAATCTGAAGAGGTGGAAGCAATAGTGAACGTAGTGCGGAAGATCGTTGGGAGGGAAAGGAGGCTACTAAAGAACCAAAAGAGGGCACAATTCAAATCGAATCAAAAGAAGTATTTTCATGCAACATGGGACAACGAAGAAGGCATTGGCATAGGGTGTATGGCAAGACCCGAAGAGTCCGAGTCAGAGTCCGAATCCGAATCCAACTACAACACCGACTCCGAACTCGAGGACTACTTCGAGAAGTAACTCAAAGCTGGACCGGAAGGGAAAATTAAGGTTAGCCGCTCACTAACTCATACGCTTTACAATACAATTAAATTGCTAACTAAGAAATTAGCTAAATCCGAGTCTAGGGTCGAGTCCTTGGTTAAGGAGGTTGAAACCCTCAAACAAGAAACACCCCTAAACTCTTCGACTAGTCGAATTCAAGAGGAGGACTCAACTCGAGTTGAAAAACTCGAAGAAGAGAACTCTCTCTTGAAAGGACGAGTCCAAGAGCTCGAAGCTCAGTTGAACAAATTCTCGACGGGGTCCAAGAATCTTAACCGACTTCTTGGAACTCAGAGAGCCATGTACAACAGAGTCAGACTCGAATATAGCTCAAAGACTACGAATATATCTTACATGTCTATCATAAATCATAGTCATCATCGAGTCCAGGCGTGGGTCCTGAAAACTTTATTAAACTCACATATAAGGACCAATAGGTTTTGGATTCCCTAGGATCAAGTTCATTACTTGACCAGACCATATTGGTTCAATAATCTAGGGGGAGCTAATACCAAAATAGTATATCCGGTAACTTAAATTTTTTTCTAAAATGGCTAGATAGGACTATAACTCATCAATGCTTGATAACATAGTATCAGGATGCGGTGAGATGATAGTACGCTAGAAAAACGGAGTCTCATGTATTCGGGCTAGATAGTTCGGTTCACTTGACCGAGTGGAACTAGCTGAAGTTACCTCGTCGTATTCTAGACTAGTTAGACCAGGAAGTGGTCTTAGGTGAGTCAAGTTACTATTTTCTCGAAATTGGCTTTGTCTAAGGAAGTGGTCTTTTTTCGATCAAAGAAGGCCCCTGTGCCTCGCCACGACCTGGAAGACAAGATCTTGAAAAGGTGACCTGATGAGCTTAGGGTCGAATCTGAATCTAACGCAAGGTTGACCAATTTCAAATCATTAAATTTAATCAAGATAAAATTAGAATCATCTCACACAACATATAAGGTGAACCAATTCTAAGACACTTAGAATGGGTGAGATGAATAAGGAACAATTTCAATTTACATAATCCTTTCAAAAATGTTATCTATTTTTCACACTATCAAGCTTAAACGTTTACTTATACTCAGACAAAACTCTAAATATACAACCTTCTAGGTCAATGTTTAGCGCCCCCTAACTCTTCTATACCTTATATACTTGATTAAGGGGGAGAGCAAACTAACCCTAAGGGTTATATATTTTCAAAAGTTATTATAGTATTTTGAAACTCAAAGCTAATTTTATAAGTATTTTGAAAATCAAATTAGTCTCAAGACTTATATTGTTGGTGCAGAGGGTTATACCTCGAACCAAAGTAAATCGAGACACATGCTTAGACTCATGTTAGATAATCTTTATGCATGCTATTTTTTGTTAAAAAAAAACCCTCCTTTTTATGTACAACCCCAAATTTTTTTGATTTATGGCAAAAGGGAGAGAAGAGCACAAGTTAAGGGGGAGAACAAAATTTTAAACAAAAATTTTAAAATTTTTTAAGATTAACTTCTTTTTAAGGTTAACCTCACCTAAGGTTAAGGGGGAATTGATTATAATGAGTGCATCGTTTACATTTAATCATTTTCCACATTATATTTTTCCTTAACTTTGCGTAAGTTTGTCATAGATCAAAAAGGGGATGATTGTTGGTGCAGGGGCACCAGATGATCGAACCTGTGTTTTGATTATGTCAAAAGACGCAAAGTTAAGATTACATCGTTATCTCACGAGCTTAATCGAGTGTGCAGAAAAGTGCTCAAGCAGGAGCTAAAGGCTAGCTACACCCGAAGGAAGCCGCGGTGGATGGGCGACACTCGAGTGACATCGCAGGGAGCCGAAGGAATCGAGTGGAAGGCCGGAAGCGAGGGCTACAAAGTAAGTATCGAGGTAAGCTCGTGTGTGTGAGCATAAGTGAGGTCGTATCCTCCTTATGGGGATGGTCTTAAGTGTAGATCTGATCAAAGACATCCCATTGATGGTCTAGGTTGAGATCGGACGTTCGACGATCGTCGAAATTATATTTTTGTTAAGCTAACTTGTGATTTCAACTAGCATCAGTCGACTGCCCATAAGAGCCACTCGACTGCCTTAAATCGATCACTGAGTGTTGCGACTCATTGTGCGCCATCGATCGTGATGATGGGCATCGATCGTGATGGTCAGGATCGACCAGGAGTCAAGCTTTATCACCTCATTCCAAGGAGCTTTGTGCCTTTTTGTGATTGGTTGAAGACTCATTCGATGAGGGGCTCAAAAGCTATAAAAGGAGGGCTTCTCTAAGGGTTTTTCATCAATTCAAAAAGCCTCCAAGTGCTTCTGATACGCTATGACTCTCCGACATCCCTACGACGAAGCGCTGTCGAGATGATAACTAGAGCTTCAACCTCCAACCTTTGAAGTCGTCGGTAACAAAAGTTTTAATTGTATTTCATTTTGCTTATCTTGTAAAGCTTTCATTATAGAAAAGAGAGGGGGAATGTCCCTTTACCTCGAGCTTTTATGATTTCGTGTATCCGTTTAACTCCTACCTTCAATGAAAATGAGTTCTTTAGTATTCTGCCCTCCGTGCGTGGTCAAGGACCACTAGGGCCTTGGAGTAGTAGCCTTCGGCTACGAACCAAGTAAAAACCCTCGTGTATTTTATCCCTTTTGTTTTGAATTTATCTTTCGTTGTGTCTACTCGTGTTTTAAAGAACGAAGTCGAATGAAAGATTTTATCACTATTCACCCCTCCCCTCTAGCGATCCGCTCGATCCAACAGTGACCATCAAGATGTTCGGGGTTGCTACCAAGATCTCCAGGATGGCTCTAGTAAAATGATTAATATAACTCCGCAACGATTCTGTATGCTTCTTCTTTAGATGAAGCAATGATACACGTGAACGCGACCTCAAATCTTACGACAGGAACCGTCGTGGACTCGAAACACACGCTCGCGCTCAACGCCCACAAGTGCACAAATATCGTCAGGTAATAAATAGATTATTGATCCCACAGAAACTGAGATTCGAGTACCGATTGTTCAGTGGATGTTGTTGTTCAGAGTTAAATTCTAAGGGTTGTTGTTGCGATGTTGACTGTGGTCCTAACTCAAGTACTGTGTCACACGGAGGAAGGGAAAGTTGGTTCGAGGTTCAAAAGGGATTCTAGGCTTCGGTTTCACTTTTGCGACATGGAACATGCTATCAATTAAATGTTGTCTGTTTCTCTAATTATGGTCTTGCAGAAGGGACATCATACACTTTCCCGATGAACTTTTTCTTTTACCGGGAACTACCAATTCCTAACCAGGCCACCCTTTTGTTAAGATAGGATAGATGGTACAAGGATGCTAAATCAATCCCTATGAAGAGTCGGAACGTGTCCCATTCCCTACTCCATCATATTCTTCTCTACCTACAATTACCGGAGATGAGGACAACCACTGGGTTCCTCCTTATTCTCCTAGATCTTTGATACAAGGGTTGCCACCCCTTGCATCGGCTATGCACAATAGATAGAAAACCCAAAACACAATCTTCATCAAATCAAGCAAACACCAACTGCGAATAAAAATTCATAAACAGAATTAACATTCGAACTAGCATGTTCTATGTACACAAGTTACTCTCTAATCCTAGAATCAAAAATTTCTACTCCATAAATGAAAAAGAACATACACAAGGCATAATAGAGTCAATCATTACAATGCAGAAGATGAATAGGAATTGAATTACAATACTCTTAGTCCTTCTCTTCGACGTCGGAGTGCAAGTTACGATACTCTAGTCGTCTCCTTCCTCCCCGTTGTGAGTTTCCGATGCTTTTTAGGGCATCGGTGTGCCGTCCTAGTCGTTGTGTTCCTCCTAGGGTTGGGTGTGGCTTTCCTTTTATAGACTTGAAGTCGGCGCTGCCCCAATCCACGAAAGAACCCTAATCGTGTAAAAATAACCCAACGCCCATACTGCCATCATAGTGGATCCACACGGCCAGTGTGTGGCGCTGGCTATCCTATCGCGTGATACAGGCACGGCAGTGAATCAACACAGCCAGGTCGTGTCTCCCTCCGTTCTGCCTACCAAATGTCTTTCTTTTGCTCTAAAAGTGTGCCATTTTTCCTATAAAATGTTGTCCTGCATACAAAAGCACAAAGAGAAGATCTCCAAACCATAAAATAGGGAATGTATGCAAAACAAAGTGAAATATGCATGAAATAAGTATGAAATATATCGAGATGTGAGAAAAAACTACTCCTAAAACCCTATATGTTTTGCTCACATCAATTCTCCCAGATTTAAATCTTTGCTTGTCCTCAAGCAAACCTCAGTACTATGAAATTTTTAAAGAAATATCGTTCCATACTTAGCAAGCTAACTGGATTTATCAAGTGGTATTTTCAATCAAAGCAAAACAGAGATGTTCTAAAAATTTCCTATGTTAGCTTCTCATGCATGTGTTAAGCGAATCTTCTTAGGGGATACTTATTCCACAGTAAGTTATTAAGTCATCATCTTATAGCTTTCCTAAGGTCTCTGACTTTTAGACACTTACCTGCCATTAGTGAGGGTCATTCCCTAGATTTAGCACAAAGTGTCAAAGGCGTGCTCGGTATTGAGAGAAATTGGTAGGTGTTTCCTCAGTAACCTAACTAGGTCTCAAAGGGGCACCTAGCCATTTCCACCCACGATAACTATTTTTTTTCAAAAAACTTTTGTTCTTCTCCTACTCACAGGGATTTTGATTTTTCCGAATGGGCTTATACAATCCGAGCATCTCCAGTAACTAAAATGCTAAATCTCGAGTCACCTATGGATTCCAAAGTTCTAGGCTACTGGGATGAATCATAACTAAGTATGCAATAGATTTTCCCTTTTAGAATATTCATCAAGTGTAGGTGTAAAAACAAAGCTAACCAGTGCAAGTCTAGAACATTCATTAAAGTAGATAAAATACCACAAGATAAATGAAGTTAAGTTATCCAGGGAAACAATCTGTGAAAAGATCTTAAAACTATTACCGAGGTAGCTTAAAGATAGCAAAAATTAAGTCTTAAAAAGGAATCAACCACTCTATGCATGAACTGTTAGTAATATATGAGAGATGTCCTAAGGCAATCGCCTTATGTATGAACCATTTATATGATAAATGAAGATTCACTATTTGAGTATACATGTTTCATGTATTTGATTGGATCTTAAACTCATTTACTGAATGTCCACGATGCGATTCACAGCATGAGAGAATTTGTGATTGGATCACAACTAGTGAGTATCTCTACATGTGTAATTGTGATGTATCGGAATTATCCCTAGTCGATGAATTGATGGATTTGGACACCATCAATTCTGTCGAGACTAGCACGAGGTATACTCCTTGGTGTATCTAAGCAGCTGATTCTCACTGGCTGGAGACATAGTGATGTCCGGAGTTAATCGTGGATTCTAGTTATGGTAACTAGTTCATTGGAGTGACCAGCCGTAAGACTTCATATGGTTCTCTGCATATATAGATATGTCAATGAAGTTCTTACTGTGGCTTAAGTGCGATGTTCCTTTGACTTGCGGTATTCAAGTCATCTTGATCATGGAGACTTATGCTTTGACATCTTAAGCAAACATCTCTAAGGAGATGTGGACCTGGGATGATTGGGTATAAGTCGAAGTGATCGAAGGTGTTTGAATAGCCTATAAAGGATTCACCACTCCTTGCGAGGAGATGTATACCCATGGCCTCTCGTCGGATTGTTACTAAAGTCTTTGGCCAAAGCATTACATGTTTAGAGTAAGGTACTCTTGATACATGTGGAGTAACTAGAATCTGTGGGACGAGGAAATGATACTTGGGCTAGGTGTGGCGTAGTCGACCCTAGTGGGGACTGACACAATAGACCATGTCCTGAACCAAGTGGGTATAAGATGAGTGAAGGGAATGGGGCACGATTCATTCGAGCTACTGAAGGGTTTCAGAAATAGTTCTAGATCAACCGTTGATCTTTTCGGTTAATTGGGGATCATGATGTACTACTAGGTGCCACTCATGATCGTTCTATAATTAATGGTTAATTATAGACGGCCAACATAAACCGAGAACCTATTTGGTCATGTAATCCAAAGGATTTAAAACGAGCTTGAGAATGGGATTCTCAGACCGAGAGAAACTATGTTTGGTTGGACCAAACATAAAGCGAGCATGAAATTGTTTCAGTCGCAATGGAAGCGTGGATGGGCCGTGTCTTATGAAGACATAATGGATGGACCAAAATGGTTTGGTTCTAATCCAATGGATGAGAATAAACCAAAGGGTTTGGTTTATTTTAAACGAATGAACCAAAAGTTGGTTCGGTTCGTTTTAACTTAAAATAAACCATCATGGTTTGGTTTATTTTAACTTATCTTAATGGAGCGGGTTAACGGGCTTTTTGGATATGATCCATTAACCATTAAGAGAATTAGTTCTCTATAAAATAGGGCTTAAACCCTAACCCTAAAGCTAATGAAGTTTTGGCCGCCCAACCCTAGCCTCCTTTTGTTGTTGCCGCCAACTTCATGGAGTCACTCTGCCACCTCCTGTCAAGCATCCAAGCTTCAGTGGATGCTCATGTAGGAATTCTTTATGCCAAATAGCATATGCACAACGGAAAAATTAGGATCCCTTCCAAGTGATCCATGCGAAAGCAAACTCGTATAAAATAAATTTCTCTAAACCAAGCCTATCTTATAGGAGAGGATTACCTTTGTTGCGTGCCCTTGTTAATCCCGCTTCTTCCTTTTGTTTGTTGGATCTTTAGCACGTTCAAGTGTCCGTGCCTCTATATGTATCCACACGAGCAAGCTCTTGTCTCACAAAAGAAAACTAGAGGAGCTCTCCTTTACTTCTTGCTAGAGAAGTCCCTAAAGGAGAGGAAGCTAGGGAAAAAGAGAAGGGAAGAAGAAGACTACTCTTCTTGCTACACTCACAAAAGCCACACAACAATAAGCTCACAAGCTCTCTCCAAGCCTCAAGCTCCCAACAACCACACTCCACCAAAAACTCTTCTTTGGCCGGCCACTCCATGGAGCCTTTTATAGGGTTGGAAAAAACCCTTCCACCTCCTTCACATTCAATGCAATCCATTGCATTGAGACACACTCAAAAAGGATTTGGCTTCCTTGTTTGGCCGGCCACTTAAGGAGACAAAACCATTTTGTTTCCTTCCACCTTATCTAGCTTAGGTGGATGCTTAGGTGGCATGCTTATGTGGCATGCTTATGTGGCATTCTTATGTGGCATTCTTATGTGGCATTCATGCATGTTGAATTAATCTTATTAATTCAATTAAGCTTATGTTATCATATTGAATTAATCTTATTAATTCAATTAAGCTTATGTTATCATATTGAATTAATCTTATTAAATCAATAAGGTAACATATTGAATTAATCTCATTAAATCAATTAGCTAAAATTCTCATTAAGCTTAAAGTCCAAAAACCATTTTGTACTTAAGCTTATTCCCAAATTATTCTAGTCAAACTAGAATACTCTAATTCCTCTAATTATCATGCTCTTTGTGTGTGACCCTATAGGCTCTCATAACGTTGGCAGTGGACCTAAACTCTTTTAGATACACAAGCAATGAGCGGCATCTAGCAATACATCATTGCTACCCAAGTTACGAGATAAGTCAAGATCCGACTAACCTTTCCGTGACTACTATAATATATGACCGTGTCCTTCTATCCTTGATATTAGATTGATCAATGAGGCATAGACCGTGTCATCCTCGATCAATCTATGTGTTTCTTGATCCCTGAGTAAACTAACTCAAACAAATGAGCTCAATATCTCATATTGACTCATTCGAGCATGGCCATGCGTTTTAGTAGTTCTACTCAATCAAGGGGCCCACCGATATCACTCGTCATATGAGAGGGATAGATCCCATCTACATCACTCACATCCCTCCGCATAATTTGTTATATACCCGATGTCGCCTTTATGGTCCACCTATTACGGGTGACGTTTGACGATACCAAAGTACATAACTCCTTATGTAGGGAACCGTAGTGACTTCAGGTCTGAGGACTATTCATACCAATAGTCACATGAGAAAGTTTATGACACTCATATAACGATCCATGAAACTTTCTCATGGTGGGTCAGTTCAGTATATATTCTCTAATATATACCCATGTGTCAACTTGATATCATATATCCATGACTTGTGAGATCAAGTCATCAATTGACCTACATGCTAGTCTTTATGTATTAATATTGCCCTTGCATATTAATACTTGACTAGAACATTTAGAAAGTGTTCTCTCTGACCTCTCATAATCAATTACGCATTGATGTCTTTGTAGATAAGAACCTACTTTTCTAGGGCATTACTATATTTAATTTAGGGCACAAGCAAAACTTAAATATAATAACCAATCCTTTGCCTTTATAGAATATGATACAAAATGTTCCCTATTCAACCATCACATGATTGGTTCTTAGGGCTATAACTAACAATCTCCCACTAGCACTAGTACCAATCACTATGATATCTAATACCTAGTGACCTAGTGTGACCATCATGCTTCCTCCTGCCAAAGCCTTGTCAATGGATCTGCGATGTTAGCTTCATCGGTACTCTGCATATCCTCACATCTCCTCTATCGATGATCTCTCGAATGAGATGGAAGCGCCGCGATGTGTTTGGTCGTGATGTGATCGAGGTTCCTTAGCTCGTGCAATAGCCCCATTGTTGTCACAATAGAGGTCTATTGGATCTGCAATGCTAGGAACTACCCCAAGTTCAGCGATGAACTTATGAGCCAACCTCCTTTCTTTGCATCGGATCACGCAATATATACCTTACATTGTAGAATCGGCAAGCGTGTCTGCTGAACTCTTCCGACTCCACGGCTCCACCATTCGAGGCAAAACCACGTACCCGATTGCGATCTATAGTCATCCTTATGCATTTGGAAGCTTGCATCAACTGTAACCCTTCACTAGCTCCTCATTGCCTCAAATATCGGAAATATTCTTTCGTTCTTCGTAAGTATTTAAGAATATTTTTGATGCTATCCGATGACTTTCACTGGATCCGATGATATCTACTCGTCATGCTCAAAGCATACGAGGCGTCGGAGTACACAAGCATGGCGTACATGATAGACCCTATGGCGATGCATAAGGGATCTTATCCATGCGATCTCTCTCCTCCTTAGAAGAGGGACATTGAGTCTTGAAAGACTCACACCATGTGATAAAGCGAAATCCTTTCTTGGAATGTTGCTTAGCAATATGATCTAGCACTTTATCAATGTATGTACACTGACTTAGGCCAAGTAATCTTTTAGATCTATCTCTAGAGATCTTGATGCCTAGAATATAGGCAGCTTCACCTAAGTCTTTCATCGAGAAACAATTCCCTAACCACATCTTCACAGACTGGAGTGAGGGAATATCATTTCCGATGAGAAGTATGTCATCTACATACAAGACAAGAAATACAACTGTGCTCCCACTATTTCTCTTGTAGACGCAAGGTTCATCTTCATTCTTGATGAAACCAAACTCCTTGATTGCATCATCGAATCGAAGATTCCAGCTTCGAGAGGCTTGCTTTAGTCCATAAATGGACCTTTGCAGTTTGCATACCTTTCCAGGATGCTTTGGATCTTCAAAACCCTCAGGCTGTGTCATGTACACATCCTCGAGTACACATCCATCTGCCAGATCTCATAATCGTGGTAGGCTGCAATAGCAAGTATGATCCGAATGAATTTAAGCATCGCAACTGGTGAAAAGGTTTCATCATAGTCAATACCATGAATTTGTTTGAATCCTTTAGCCACCAATCTACCTTTATAGGTATGCTTATTACCATCCATGTCAGTCTTTACTTTAAAGACCCACTTACACCCAATGGGTTTTACCCCTTCAGGTGGATCAACCAAGGTCCATACTTGGTTAGTGTACATGGATTCCATTTCGGATCTCATGGCCTCTAGCCATTTCTCGGAATCTGGCCTCATCATAGCTTCTTGATAGGATGTAGGCTCATCAAGATTGACAAGCAATACATCACCATTGTCAGTCAAGAGAAAAGAATATCTCTCTCGGGTTGACGGATCCTATCGGATCTACGAAGAGGTTGGTCTACTTGAGCAGTGTTTGCTTCCACAACTCTTTGGGCAACAATTTCCTCATCCACAACACTTTGTGGTTCTGTTCATTTTCCATCGAAGCCTTAGTGTTATCGTCATCTTGAACTTCTTCAAGATGAATTTTACTCCAACTAGTTTTTCTAGAAATAAATTCTCTTTCTAGAAAGACAGCATTTCTGGCAACAAACACCTTGCCAAGTGTGGGATTGTAAAAGTAATATCCCTTAGTTTCCTTGGGATATCCGACAAAATAACACTTATCGATTTGGGTCCTAGTTTATACGAGACTTGACGTCTTACATAAGCTTCACAACCCCAAATCTTTATAAAGACATTTTGGGACTCTTCGATCCATATCGTATATGGTGTCTTTTCTGACTTTTGATGGAGCGATTAAGTGTGGCGGTGTCTCTAGAGCTAAACCCAAAAGGAAGTAGGTAGATCGATCTGGCTCATCATTGATCGTACCATATCTAATAGAGTACGATTTCTCCTCTCGGATACACCATTCCATTGTGGTGTTCCGGGGAGTGAGTTGGGATATTATCCACACTCGGCCGGTGATCACGAAACTCTTGACTAAGGTATTCACCACCTCGATCTAATCAAGTAGCTTGATCGCTTACCAAGTTGGTTTTGTACTTCATTCTTGAATGCTTTGAACTTTTCAAAGGATTCGACTTATGTCTCATCAAATATAAGTAGCCAAATCTACTCATATCATCGGTGAAAGTAATAAAGTACTTATAGCCTCCTCCAGCCCGACATTGAAAGGCCCACATACATCGGTATGTATGAGTCCTAACAAGTCCTCGCTCTCTCTCCATGTCCACTAAATGGAGTTTTAGTCATCTTTCCTAAAAGGCAAGATTCGCATACCTCATATGATTCAAAATCAAATGAGTCCAATAATCCATCTTTATGGAGTTGGGATATGCGTTTTTCATTTATGTGACCTAAGCGTGATGCGAGATATGTTTGGTTCAAATCATTCGATTTGAACCGTTTAGTATTACGTTATAAATTGGGTTTTCTAAATCTAGAACATAGAGACCATTCATAAGTGGTGCATTACAATACATTTCATTCAAATAAATGGAACAACATTTGTCCTTTATTATAAAGAAAAGTTTTTCTTGTCTAAACAAGATCTGAAATTATGTTCTTTGTCAATGCAGTACATATAAGCACTCCTCTAGTTCTAAGATAAGCCCGGTGGGCAAAGACAAAGAATATGTTCCCTACATTTCTGGCCAACTTTGCGCCATTGCCTACTCGTAGGTCCACTTCGCCTTTGCCATTATGTCTACTATTTCTCGATCCTGCACATTATTACAAATGTGAGATGCACATCCGGTATCTAATACCCATGTAGAAGAAATAGATAGATTAACTTCTATAGCGTGTATATACGGCGAAGTCCCACTTCTTTTATTCTTTACTTCCTCGAGGTAGACTTTGCGATTCGCTTCCGGATGTCGATCTCACGCAATGGAAGCGATCCCTTCCTTAGGTACTTTACCTTTACCCTTTGAAGTGGATGAATTGGCCTTGCCTTTGGCTTGGGTCTTACCCTTGTCTTTGCGCTTACCTTTGCCCTTTTTGACCATTAGTACGTTACTAACTTTCTTTTTGAGATTGGTTTGTGATTCTTAACATCTTGAGAATCTCGAGCAAAGGTTTATCAATTTCATTCATGTTATAATTCATGACGAATTGATTATATACTTGACAGCGATTGCAGAATAATAAACATCTTGCCAATTCCTCGCCTGGAAAACCTAGTCTTTCAAGGTTCTCAACGCATCCAATCATCATTTTGAGTACGTGAGTTCCTACAGTGTTCCTTCTTGCATCTTGCATGCAAAAAGAGCCTTAGACACTTCAAAACGCTCGTGCCTAGCTTGTCCTTGATATAGTTGTTTCAAATGCTCAACCATATCATAGGCATCCATGTTCTCATGTTGCTTCTGAAGCTCAGAGTTCATGGTGGCAAGCTTAAGACATGACACATCTAATGCGTCATCTTGATGCTTCTTATAAGCATCCTTTTCAAGACGAGTGGCATGGCGTGGTGTGTTTCAGGGGTAGACGCTCTAGGACATACAGTTTATGCGTTCTTGTTTGAGGATAATCCTCAAGTTCCTATACTACCAAGAAAGTTCGCCCATTGCTTGTCCTTCTCAAGGACAGATCGCAAGTTGAGGGGGTGTGTCGTGTTAGATGTCATGGTGATCTACAACATTAAAATGCAAAGTTAAGTATCATACCTAAATCATTTAATTAGGCCTTTAATTAAATGAGGCTCCCACTAAATTCTCATAGCTACTATTTAGCTATAAATTTATATGGGATAAAGATCCACATTATAATTCGTCTTGAGTTAGCTTTGGCTAATCGCCCAAGACGTAGTATAATTAGGTAGGCAATCTTTTGTCAATTACATCTGATGTAACTCTTTAATAGCTTTGGTTAAGTTTTAGATTAGTTTAGTGTTTATTCAGCCGTGGCGAGGCAGGGGCCTTCTTGGATATCGAGCAACGACCACTTCTAAGACAAAGCCGATGTTCGAAATCACATAAAACTAATTTTAAAACTTATGTTCAAAGCTAATATATGCCTCTACTTTCTTAACTAATTAAGAAAACTTAATTAAGTCTTAACCAAGTTTGATAGCGGGACATCACGATTGTCCACTCGCACTCTTCCAAGATAAAATGCATTGCTTTGCTTTGGCAAACCCAATAACAAATGATCGAGGAAGTAGTGAGTACCAAGCTTTGGTAGGCATATCGTTTTTGACTTATTAAGAAATAAACATGTATCATATACATATTAGCATACATCACATATAAGCTAAACTAATCATGCATCACATACAAGCTAAACTAACATGCATCACATACATATTTAACTAAGCGTGTCATGGTTATGGCCCTTATTCTACAATCTTCTCAAGCCAATGAAAAGATTGATTGGTCAACCTAGGGATATCATATTCTCCTAAGTGCTTCCTTTTTGTTGTCTTGTGTGTTGACTTCCTCCTTGTAACCTCATCTTCCAATGGACCCTCCATCTTTGTTTTGTACATTACAAAAGGAGAAATACTCGAGTTACATTCGAGTCTAAAACTAATTTTACAACAAGAATTTTAGGAGGAAGGCACGACACGCAGGCCGTATTTGAGAATTACAACACACACACATTCACAAACCTTTTGGGACTAGGCCATAACCATGCACCATGTCATTTTAACTTTTAAAAGACATTGGATATTTTATTATGTTTGACAATTGCTAATGCAATTATCAACTCATAATAAAATTTATCCTACTTCTATCTCACAGATAAAATAGAGAAACCTATTTTATACGATCTTCGCATAAGTGGCTCGATACCACTGTAGGGAATTCTTTATGCCAAATGGCATATGAACGGAAAAATTAGGATCCCTTCCAAGTGATCCATGCGAAAGCAAACTCGTATAAAATAAATTTCTCTAAACCAAGCCTATCTTATAGGAGAGGATTACCTTTGTTGCGTGCCCTTGTTAATCCCGCTTCTCCATTTTGTTTGTTGGATCTTTAGCACGTTCAAGTGTCCGTGCCTCTATATGTATCCACACGAGCAAGCTCTTGTCTCACAAAAGAAAACTAGAGGAGCTCTCCTTTACTTCTTGCTAGAGAAGTCCCTAAAGGAGAGGAAGCTAGGGAAAAGAGAAGGAAAGAAGAAGACTACTCTTCTTGCTACACTCACAAAAGCCACACAACAATAAGCTCACAAGCTCTCTCCAAGCCTCAAGCTCCCAACAACCACACTCCACCAAAAACTCTTCTTTGGCCGGCCACTCCATGGAGCCTTTTATAGGGTTGGAAAAACCCTTCCACCTCCTTCACATTCAATGCAATCCATTGCATTGAGACACACTCAAAAAGGATTTGGCTTCCTTGTTTGGCCGGCCACTTAAGGAGACAAAACCATTTTGTTTCCTTCCACCTTATCTAGCTTAGGTGGATGCTTAGGTGGCATGCTTATGTGGCATGCTTATGTGGCATTCTTATGTGGCATTCATGCATGTTGAATTAATCTTATTAATTCAATTAAGCTTATGTTATCATATTGAATTAATCTTATTAATTCAATTAAGCTTATGTTATCATATTGAATTAATCTTATTAAATCAATAAGGTAACATATTGAATTAATCTCATTAAATCAATTAGCTAAAATTCTCATTAAGCTTAAAGTCCAAAAACCATTTTGTACTTAAGCTTATTCCCAAATTATTCTAGTCAAACTAGAATACTCTAATTCCTCTAATTATCATGCTCTTTGTGTGTGACCCTATAGGCTCTCATAACGTTGGCAGTGGATCTAAACTCTTTTAGATACACAAGCAATGAGCGGCATCTAGCAATACATCATTGCTACCCAAGTTACGAGATAAGTCAAGATCCGACTAACCTTTCCGTGACTACTATAATATATGACCGTGTCCTTCTATCCTTGATATCAGATTGATCAATGAGGCATAGACCGTGTCATCCTCGATCAATCTATGTGTTTCTTGATCCCTGAGTAAACTAACTCAAACAAATGAGCTCAATATCTCATATTGACTCATTCGAGCATGGCCATGCGTTTTAGTAGTTCTACTCAATCAAGGGGCCCACCGATATCACTCTCGCCATATGAGAGGGATAGATCCCATCTACATCACTCACATCCCTCCGCATAATTTGTTATATACCCGAATCGCTTTTATGGTCCACCTGCTACGGGTGACGCTTGACGATACCAAAGTACATAACTCCTTATGTAGGGAACCGTAGTGACTTCGTCCGAGGACTATTCATACCAATAGTCACATGAGAAAGTTTATGACACTCATATAACGATCCATGAAACTTTCTCATGGCATGGTCGGGTCAAGATATATTCTCTAATATATACCCATGTGTCAACTTGATATCATATATCCATGACTTGTGAGATCAAGTCATCAATTGACCTACATGCTAGTCTTTATGTATTAATATTGCCCTTGCATATTAATACTTGACTAGGAACATTTAGAAAGTGTTCTCTACAGCCTCTCATAATCAATTCTGCCAATTGATGTGCTGTAGATAAGAACCTACTTTTCTAGGGCATTACTATATTTAATTTAGCTGGCACAAGCAAAACTTAAATATAATAACCATTCCTTTGCCTTTATAGAATATGATACAAAATGTTCCCTATTCAACCATCACATGATTGGTTCTTAGGGCTATAACTAACACGGCGACCCTCCGGTGATCTCTTGTGGGTTCGGTGATAAGGTGAGCTCCACATCTCCTTTGGCCGGCCTTTATTCCTCCACCAAAAGCTGTCCAGTTTTTCTGGACAGCTTGTTTCTTTGTTGTCGGAGCATCGTTTGGACGACGGTTAGTGCTCCGACAGCGGCTAACTTACCGGGGATTTGATCTCCGGTAATCCTCTGAGGTGGAGGACAAAGGATTCGTCAAACGGTTGACGAATACCTCTCCGGAGAAGCGAGTTTTGAGAACTCGTTTTAGGATCCGAATTTTGATTCGGATCGTGATCATCTCTCGATCACGTCGTCTTCAACACGAGGCTAGTAACCCGTACGAAGACGAAGCTCGTGACTTAGCGAAGTCATCCCGAGGAGCTCGGCGTGGATACGGATAGAGACGATTCTTACGAGGATCGTTCCGGTTGATGTCGTTCCCGCTACACGTGATACGAAAGGTATAACGTAGATAAATTTCTTTTATTGCAAATTTTAATTTACGGTTATGTCTACACTTGTTGTAATATGCATGCGTGTGTTGTGTGTGTTGTAATAAATATAGATTTATTATTTTAATTGCTTCCGCTGTGCTCATGTTTGCGAAACATGATCGAACACACACACGCCGCGGTGCCGGAAACCCAACAGTGGTATCAGAGCCCAGGTTGTGTTTCGACATAATCGTAAAAATGGTTTTGCGATAGTCATAATGTATTTCTTGAAATTTTCTAAATTTTGGAAATTTAGAAGTATTTATGGAAATTTTTCAATTTTGGAAAGTCTAGAAGTATTTATGGAAATCTTCCACTTTTGGAAAGTTGGAAGTATTTATGGAAATTGATATTTTCCATAAATAAAATATTTGATTAGATTCTGGAAATTTATTTCCTAATTTAATCATGATTTGATTTGGGAAATCAAATCTTAAAATATTTTATTTCCATAAGTAGTTTTAATGATTTAGGAAATTGGTTTCCTAAATAGATTTTCCTTAATCAAATAATTCCATGAATAAAATATGTGATTAGATTTGGAAATTTGTTTCCTAATTTAATTATGATTTGATTTGGAGAATCAAATCTTAAACATATTTAATTTCCATAAATAGTTATGACATATAAGGAAAATATATACATGACATAATTGTATGCCATGTAATTGCATTAGATGCATAACATTATGTCATGCGTGTCGTGACATGTAGATGTATGCCATGTATGTCATGTAGATAATAGTTATTTGCATGCAAAGAGGATGAGACATAAAAACCCTTAATCAATATTAAAGCCTACACCTTCCATTAATATGGTTAGAACCAGAGTTCTGTTTCTTGTTTGGGTTGTTGGACTCTCTCCAAGCCCGGCTCGAACATGAATATGTTCAAACCATGGAATAGTTTAATACTAATATGGTAAGAGTCAGAGGTCAATCGTTAGCTTTGGTTGTTGGACTCTCTCCAAGCTGGGCTAATTGGTTGAATGCGCTCTAACCATATTAAAACTATGTCCTGATTAATGGGTTGGCTTTAACCTGGAGCATCGGCTTGTTGGACTCTCTCCAAGGTCGATGTAAAGGGAGGTGAAGTTGGGTGTTATGCATATGATGCATACTTGTTAATGTGTTAACAACCCGATGTATGTGTGAACATTCAATTAGTTGATAGCACATTGTGATAGTTGCATATACGGGATATGCAATCGGTATAGATGATACCTACCATCGTAGTTATGAATGGCTTGTTGGACTCTCTCCAAGGTTGTTCATAACTATGATGGATATCAGCCCATTCGGAGATGGACCTACAATCTCCCGAAGTGATTTTGGGGTTTTTGAAATTCGAAAAATGAATGAGATTTATAAATGTATATTGATGCATTTTTAAAATCATCTTTCTCATATATGCTCGTTTTGTATTTCTAAGTTAATATATTGATAATGATGTGTTTGAATTTGCGTTCCATTTTGGATTCAAATAAATTGACTGGGCCGAACTTCTTGGACTGGCTTAGAAACTTGAGAATTGTTCTCAAGGTGAAAAGCTTGTAAATGTCCTCGAAGCGCCTCTTCCCGCCCGTCCTAGTGACGATGCAACTCTGGACCAATTGTTGGCCTATCAGAAACATGTGAGTGATTCTCGAACAAATGAGTTGCATCATGCTACGATGGAACCCAAGCTACGAAGCGGCATGAGCATATGGATGCTCATATCGTAGTCCTTCATCTTTGTGAGTTGGTTGATGAGCAAGTGAGATTGAAAGGTTCAAGTCTCAAAGCTCCTCTTCACCTCCGAGATGCTAGGAGGTTCATCGTGGTATCGCCAATATCTTGAAGACCGTGGAGTCTTCTCGAGAAGCATGAGGGGGGAGTTGTTAGTTGATTCCTCGAAGAAAGGTTCTAAGAGGAAGTCAAAGGAACAGCAGAAGGGAAAGAAGAGAAGGGCTAAGAAGGTAGAACTAGCACAAAAGGAAACTTGCCATCATTATGGCAAGGAGAGCCATTTGCGAAGAAAGTGCAAGATTTATCTTGAGTCCGTGAAGAAGGATAAGGCATCGGATGCCCCATCTTCTTTAGAAATCTTCTTTATTGATTGTCATTCTATTTCCTCAGACACTTGGGTATTTGATACTGGGTGTGGCTCACATATATGTAATGACATACATGGGCTAAGGAATAGAAGAAGACTCGTCAAGGGGAGAGTCAAATTTACGTGTTGGGAATGGAGCAACGGTTGCTGCACTCGCCATCGGAACGTATTTGTTGGAACTCCCTGTAGGACTTGTCTTAGAACTGGACAATTGCTTTTATGTTCCTTCGTTGATAAAGAACATCATTTCTATTTCGTGTTTAAAATAGAAATGGGTACCATTTGACTTTTAGTAACAATTGTTGTTACATAACTTTGAATGGAGTAGAGAAACAACATAATAAGAGTATTAAAATACTTCGATCGGATCGAGGTGGTGAATACTTAAGTCAAGAGTTTCTTGATTATCTAAGAGACAATGTTATATTGTCTCAATGGACTCCGCCATATACACCACAGCATAATGGTGTATCTGAGAGGCGTAACCGGACCTTGTTGGACATGGTCAGGTCAATGATGAATCATGCAACTCTTCCCAAGTCCTTTTGGGGCTATGTACTTCAGACAGCTGTTTACTTGTTAAACAGAATGCCTACCAAGGTAGTCTCAACTACTCCATATGAGATATGGAATAGTAAGAAACATCATGTATCTTACTTGAAGATATGGGGTTGTCCTGCTTATGTGAAGCGGACTGTATCAGACAAATTGGATGCTAAGTCTGATAAATGTCTATTTATTGGATACCCTAAGGAAACAAGGGGTTACCAATTCTATCATCCTGTGGAACAAAAGGTGTTTGTTTCAAGGCATGCTGTGTTTCTAGAGAAAGAGTTTCTCTTGCAAGAAAATAGTGGGAGTGTCGTCGAGCTTGAGGAGGCTCGAGAGACTCAAATAGACATTAATGAGATACCTGGTGAAGCACAACAGTCGACAACTCATAGTGATGAGCAATCGGCTGGACCTATTGTAACACCACATCTTCGTAGATCTGGTAGAACATGCAATATTCCTGAGAGATATGGATTTCTTGTAAGCGAATCGAACGACGTGTTACTCATTGATGATGAGGAGCCTACCAGTTATGAAGAAGTGCTAACAAGTTCAGAAAGGGATAAGTGGCTTGGTGCCATGAAGTCGGAAATGGATTCCATGTATGAAAATCAAGTTTGGAACTTGGTTGACCCACCTGAAGGGATAATGCCTATAGGGTGCAAGTGGGTTTTCAAGAAGAAAACCGACATGGATGGTAATGTGATTACCTATAAGGCTAGATTGGTGGCGAAAGGATATCGTCAAAAATAAGGTGTTGATTATGACGAAACCTATTCGCCTGTAGCTATGCTTAAATCCATTCGGATGCTCCTGGCCATAGCGGCTCATTATGATTATGAGATATGACAGATGGATGTGAAAACAGCTTTCCTTAATGGAAACCTGCTCGAGGACGTGTATATGATACAGCCTGAGGGTTTCGCATCGGTTGATAAAACCAAGGTATGCAAATTGCGATGATCCATTTATGGATTGAAGCAAGCATCCAGGAGCTGGAATATCCGTTTTGATGAGACAATCAAAAGGTTTGATTTCTCACAAAATCCAGACGAACCTTGTGTGTACAAGAAGGTTAGTGGGAGTGCAATCGTATTCCTAGTATTGTATGTCGATGACATACTACTTATAGGAAACGATGTTTCAATCTTACAGTCAGTGAAGGTTTGGTTATCCAAGACATTCTCCATGAAAGACCTGGGAGAAGCAACCTACATCCTTGGGATTAAGATCTATAGAGATAGATCGAAACGGTTGCTTGGTCTTTCGCAGTCTACATATATAGACCGAGTGCTAAAGAGGTTTAGCATGTCGGAATCCAAGAAAGGTTTCCTACCCATCAGGCATGAGATACACCTTTCAAAGTCTATGTGTCCGCGCACATAAGACGAGAGGATTTGCATGAGTAAGATTCCCTATGCATCCGCAATAGGATCTATCATGTATGCTATGTTATGTACGAGGCCCGATGTATCGTATGCTCTGAGAGTCACGAGCAGATACCAGTCTGATCCAGGAATGGATTATTGGGTGACTGTTAAGACGATCCTTAAGTACTTGAGAAGAACTAAGGATGTGTTCCTAATATATGGAGAAGGGTACATGGTGATACGTGGGTATACGGATGCCAGCTCCAGACAGACAAGGATGATTCCATGTCTTAGTCTGGGTATGTATTCACCTAGAATGGAGGCGCAATAAGTTGGAAAGGTTCCAAGCATGACACTATAGCGGATTGCGAGAATATGTTGCACTTTAGGCGCAAAGGAAGCGGTTTGGATCAAGTAGTTCATCTATGAACTTGATGTAGTCTCATCAATGATCCAAACATGTGCTTCGCCGCTATCATCTTATCAGAGAGATCATCAGTAGGAACGAAATACAAATCGAGAAAATTCCCACTGAAAGGAACTTAGCGGATCCCTTGACTAAGGCATTACCTCAAAATAAGTTTGAGGGTCATGTTCGAGCTTATGGTATTGGATACCGTAGCGATTGACATTAGGCCAAGTGGGAGTCTGTTAGTAATATATGAGAGATGTCCTAAGGCAATCGCCTTATGTATGAACCATTTATATGATAAATGAAGATTCACTATTTGAGTATACATGTTTCATGTATTTGATTGGATCTTAAACTCATTTACTGAATGTCCACGATGCGATTCACAGCATGAGAGAATTTGTGATTGGATCACAACTAGTGAGTATCTCTACATGTGTAATTGTGATGTATCGGAATTATCCCTAGTCGATGAATTGATGGATTTGGACACCATCAATTCTGTCGAGACTAGCACGAGGTATACTCCTTGGTGTATCCAAGCAGCTGATTCTCACTGGCTAGAGACATAGTGATGTCCGGAGTTAATCGTGGATGCTAGTTATGGTAACTAGTTCATTGGAGTGACCAGTCGTAAGACTTCATATGGTTCTCTGCATATATAGATATGTCAATGAAGTTCTTACTGTGGCTTAAGTGCGATGTTCCTTTGACTTGCGGTATTCAAGTCATCTTGATCATGGAGACTTATGCTTTGACATCTTAAGCAAACATCTCTAAGGAGATGTGGACCCGGGATGATTGGGTATAAGTCGAAGTGATCGAAGGTGTTTGAATAGCCTATAAAGGATTCACCACTCCTTGCGAGGAGATGTATACCCATGGCCTCTCGTCGGATTGTTACTAAAGTCTTTGGCCAAAGCATTACATGTTTAGAGTAAGGTACTCTTCGATACATGTGGAGTAACTAGAATCAGGGACGAGGAAATGATACTTGGGCTAGGTGTGGCGTGAGTCACCTAGTGGGACGACACAATAGACCATGTCCTGAACCAAGTGGGTATAAGATGAGTGAAGGGAATGGGGCACGATTCATTCGAGCTACTGAAGGGTTTCAGAAATAGTTCTGGATCAACCGTTGATCTTTTCGGTTAATTGGGGATCATGATGTACTACTAGGTGCCACTCATGATCGTTCTATAATTAATGGTTAATTATAAACGGCCAACATAAACCGAGAACCTATTTGGTCACACGCACAACGAGTGTAATCCAAAGGATTTAAAACGAGCTTGAGAATGGGATTCTCAGACCGAGAGAAACTATGTTTGGTTGGACCAAACATAAAGCGAGCATGAAATTGTTTCAGTCGCAATGGAAGCGTGGATGGGCCATGTCTTATGAAGACATAATGGATGGACCAAAATGGTTTGGTTCTAATCCAATGGATGAGAATAAACCAAAGGGTTTGGTTTATTTTAAACGAATGAACCAAAAGTTGGTTCGGTTCGTTTTAACTTTAAATAAACCATCATGGTTTGGTTTATTTTAACTTATCTTAATGGAGCGGGTTAACGGGCTTTTTGGATATGATCCATTAACCATTAAGAGAATTAGTTCTCTATAAAATAGGGCTTAAACCCTAACCCTAAAGCTAATGAAGTTTTGGCCGCCCAACCCTAGCCTCCTTTTGTTGTTGCCGCCAACTTCATGGAGCTGCTGCCACCTCCTTGCCGCCGGCATCCAAGCTTCAGCCGGCGATGCTCCGGTGACCCTCCGGTGATCTCTTGTGGGTTCGGTGATAAGGTGAGCTCCACATCTCCTTTGGCCGGCCTCTATTCCTCCACCAAAAGCTGTCCAGTTTTTCTGGACAGCTTGTTTCTTTGTTGTCAGAGCGTCGTTTGGACGACGGTTAGTGCTCCGACAGCGGCTAACTTACCGGGGATTTGATCTCCGGTAATCCTCTGAGGTGGAGGACAAAGGATTCGTCAAACGGTTGACGAATACCTCTCCGGAGAAGCGAGTTTTGAGAACTCGTTTTAGGATCCGAATTTGGATTCGGATCGTGATCATCTCTCGATCACGTCGTCTTCAACACGAGGCTAGTAACCCGTACGAAGACGAAGCTCATGACTTAGCGAAGTCATCCCGAGGAGCTCGGCGTGGATACGGATAGAGACGATTCTTACGAGGATCGTTCCGGTTGATGTCGTTCCCACTACACGTGATACGAAAAGTATAACGTAGATAAATTTCTTTTATTGCAAATTTTAATTTACGGTTATGTATACACTTGTTGTAATATGCATGCGTGTGTTGTGTGTGTTGTAATAAATATAGATTTATTATTTTAATTGCTTCCGCTGTGCTCATGTTTGCGAAACATGATCGAACACACACACGCCGCGGTGCCGGAAACCCAACATGAACAAATGAATGCAACTAAAACTAAAGTGCAAGTATCAGGAAAGAAAGAAAGTACTGTAAGAAACAAAACATATCAAAACTTGGGGTCCCCTCAGACTTGTATGAAACAATACCTCTAATACAGTGGCCTAGGTGGGAAGTCCGACAGTCTCGGCATGTCGGGCTCCTGAGATAACCTGGTGCTCAGCCGCTGATACCACATGTACATGTAGTCGATCTGAGAGCTGGTAGATGTAGCAACTTCTCTGTGCTCCTCTTCCCGAGCCCACTGTGCCTGCTGGTCACGCATGTGTTGTCGAACCTCTTGGCGATATGTGGCCTCCTCCTAGAAATAGATATGGGCCTCGTCATAGAACTCCTCGGCCCGCTGGAAGTGCTCCCGTAAGCCCTGAAATTCTGCCTGAGTATAACTGCTCTGCTCCTCCCATCGCTGCCTCTGCATCTGAAGCTCGGTGTATATGTCATTGAGACGCGATCAAAACTCGAAGAAGTCATAGGCGGATGTACCTGCATCCTGCTCAAAAGTAGAAAAAGAAGGCGGTGAAGGTGTAGATTCATGGCGTGGACTAGGAGGGCTCCTATAAATGTGTGGACTCGAGGGAGAGTGATGGATAAGGGGAGAGATGTGTGCCTCAATAGAAGGACCCTCATGTGGTGGGGACTCCACTACCCAGTCCAAGTGCCAGTTGGCACTGTTGATGATGGTGGTACGATCGGTGTCGGGGAGCCAAAGCGATGATAAATTTTTCCTTATAAAGCAAAAAAGAGTGCCCCTCTCTCACTATCATCTTCATCATCATACACACCCCTAGGTCGATCTTAGGGCTCCCCTCTACTTTATCTAGTGCAATGTAATTGTACCCCATTTTATGGCAAATATGGGTGATTAGTCCCCCCCCCCCCCAAAAAATAATTTCTCCCCTCACCGCCTTGCCCATCTTCACTAGGTGCCTAATGAAATGGGACCCTACATCAATGCTACTCCTCTCTTGAAGCATGTCCCATAAGCAAAGCAGCTCACTCGCTCTCACTACACCGTCACTCTCTCCTCTCCCAAAAATGGTACTTTCCATAACCCAGTGAAGGTACCGAAAGATAGGGTTCTAGAGGCGTGAGGCTTTTTCTCTAGAAGGGTCATAATTATATTCCCCCATAAATTCGGACCAAAAGGTCCATGCATTAAACCCAATAGGAGTCCTTCGCTCTCCCCCACTAGGCAATCAAAAATAGTTATTCCATTGGTGTAAGCTCCACTCGTGTTCGATGTTGAATAACCTAAACGTAATCCTTCCCTCGTCGCTCTCTCTTCCCGTCAAAATCTCCACTTCTAATGAACTCAAAAATTCTAACACTATCCTAGGATAGGTTGGGTGTCTTACCCCGATAATCTCTCCCCAACCCATCTTTGCAAAGAGGGCTTGTATATCCCCAAACAAACCTAGGGTTTCTAAGAGATCTTCATCTAAATATCTAGTAGAAGCATACTAAATTTATCTCTATGCTCATTATTGCAAAATACAAGGGATGGATGAGCATCACTTTCCTCCGGAGCTTGTGGAGCGCCCCTTCTCCTTAATCTTCACTCTGGGGTAGCGGATCGCATTGCCACTTGCTTCGTCCTCCTCATCTTTGCTTCTTTTAGGCTTCCTTGAAGGTTAGAGAGGCTCCTAGCTAGGAGGTGGGGAAGGCGATTTCACACGGCTAGGGCAAGAAAAATTGAAGCGCATGGTGGGTTTGGGGCGAAATGCATGGTGCGGCGCCCTTTATCCCTCATGCGACATGGCCGTGTGAATTCACACGGCCAGGCTATGTGTGCTGCTAGGAGACTAGGGCATAGCCGTGTGAATCCACACGTCTGGTCGTGTGCCACTTGATTTCTCTCCCCGAGCACACCACGATCTGAATTCTCCCACACGCCTAGTCGTGTGGGCTTCTCCTGATGGGGGCACGACCGTGTGAAACCACACGACCGCCCGTGCCTCTACTGTAGGCAAAAATGGGTTTTTGTTTCTACCTAGTAAGTTCTTTATATTCCTAATTTACTTGAAAAAAAATGATGAATTACATAAATTAAAGTTCAAATTACACAAACGAATGCAATAAAATCAACAACGCATAAACTAAACTTGGGTTGTCTCCCAAGAAGCACTTTGTTTAAGGTCTTTTAGCTTGACCATACTCCATTATTTCAACTCGGCTTCGGAGGCTCCGTAAACCTTCTTTCATTCGTCTCGAAATCTGTATCTTCAAGTGAGGTAGTCATTATCCTGCACGAGGTATACCCATCTGAGAAGGGAGCCTTACACTCTGATAGGTTGAATATGGTGATCTCGTCATCTACTTCCAAGGAGACTTTATGCGCCTTCACGTCTATGCATGCTCATGCAGTTGCCAGAAAGGGTCTTCCTAAAATGATGGGATTCTGAGGGTTTGGTCCTGTGTCCAATATAATAAAATCTGTGGGTATAACAAAATTCTCAACTACCACAGGTACATGTTCTAGCATGCCAACGGGTTCATTGATCGAGTCGTCCCCCATACGAATACCCAGGCCCGTCAGTTGTATACCACTTAATCCCATCTCCAAGTAGAATGCGTAGGGCATCATGTTAACTGATGACCCTAAATTGTGCTTCATCGAAGCTCTCACCATAAATCATGCAGGGTATAACAAATTTACCAGGGTCCTCCAGCTTGGGTGGGATTTTATCTTCAATTTTTGCCTGGTTTGGCAAAGTTGAAATAATGGTTGCACACCCCTTAGTGAATCTATTTTTTTAACCTACTCTCTCACTGTATACTCCCTCCTCCTTAACCTGATTTTACTCAGTTGATGGTGGAGAGCTATCCATGGTTTGTGATACGGTCTGGGTTGTTTGAGCCACTTGCGTTTCATGAATTTTAGTGTGGTTTGTAAGCCCATCGTCAGAGGACTTCAACTCCCTAAGTGCCTCTTCAGATCTTTGATGTTGGCACTGGAATTCTGCATTGGCCTTTAGTTGGGTGGCAATAAAGTCTTCAATCATTAGTTCTAGTCTAGATTTGGGTGGTTGTTGCTGCCCGCTCGCTGCCCTGCTGTTACCCATATCCTTCTGATTGTTGGAAATTCTTTGGATTATTCCTATAGGAAAAATTCGGGTGGTTCTTCCATCCAGGGTTGTAGGTGCTTGAATATGGGTTGTTGGCCCTTTGGTTGTGGTCGCCAACCACGTCAACATGCACAATTTTCTCTTCGTAGCTACCCTGCTATTGGAATCGTGCTCGGAGGCTCGTCGACTCCCATGTCCCCAGATTAAAATTTTCACTAATGAAAACTAATCCGGATGGGATGAGTTTCCTAAGCACAACCAATTCATCGTCGTGCTAACGACTCGAGCGATCGCTTGAACAAACTTGTTGTTCAAGCAATCAACTCTTCTAGTCGGTTAGCCGCGGAAGAGACGACGGACGGATCGCCGATTTTTGTGTTTATCTTCGGGGTCCATGATTATACAAATACATACAAATGTAAACTAGTATAATCAACACATACTAAGATAAAGAACATAAGCTAGCATATCTTATCATAAGAGGATCAAGAATAAAGTTTGTAAAACTTTTATACCTCTTGGTCTTCTACCGTATGTCCTAACCTCCTTGTACACTTCGTGTGGACGAAGATCCTCCACAAGTTGAAGCCTCCTAGATCACGTTCTTCCCTTCCTTGCTCACTCCGAACAAAGAGAAGAACCAAACAAAACTCCTTCTCCTATCTAAAACCGACCACCAAGCCAAGGAGCTTGATATAGCCGCCGGCCAAGGAGAAGAGGAGGAATAGGTTGAGCGCCGGCCAAGGTAGAGGGGAAGATGGAGTGGGCGCCGGCTACACCTTAGGAAGAGAAAGGAAGCAAACCCTAATCTCCCACCTTGTTGCTGCCCAAGCCAAAACCCTAACCTTAATCCTTTGGGCGCCGGCCAAAGCAAGGAGGAAGATGGAGTGGGCGCCGGCTACACCTTAGGAAGAGAAAGGAAGCAAACCCTAATCTCCCACCTTGTTGCCGCCCAAGCCACAAGCCAAACCCTAGCCACCCAAGGGACAAAACCTAATCTTCCAAGCATTAGGTTGCCGCCCAAGCCTTAGCCCTCTATTTATAGAGTTGGGCTTAAGCCTCCTTTAATCTCCACCGTCGGATCTAGGGATTTAATCTCCACCGTCGGATCTAGGGTTTCATCCCAACCGTCGGATCTAGGGTTTCATCCCAACCGTCAAATTTAGGGTTTCATCCCATCTGTTGGATCTAGAGATTTAATCTCAACCGTCGGATCTAGAGATTTAATCTCAACTGTTGGATCTAGAGTTTTATGTTCCATCATTGGATCTAGGCTCCATGAGGTTTATGTTAGGCTACGATAGGGACCATGAGGAGGATTTGGATCTTGGTCACCCGATGGATCGGAACCACACAAACTTGATCCATCAATGATGTTCCATTCCACTAGAGGATCATCATTGAATTACCTCACCAACCCCCATAAATTAATATGGGCTCCATATATTATTTGTACATCCATCTCCCCGTGTTTAAGATATCGAATGTCTGTCAATTAATTGATTTACTGACCATCAATCAATTAACATCTAACTCCTCGAGTACTACCACTCAACCTTATCATCATGTTGACTAAGTCAACCTGCAGGGTTTACATGATGAACCTTATGAGCTCCTCAAGGGGATATCATCAATCTAATATATAGGACACAGTTTCCTCCTATAATCAACGACAGACCATGTAAATAATATCATTTTCCAACTTACCGGGCATATTGATTTAATCCATAGAAATCTCACTCTTTGGTAAATCAAAGAAATAAATACTAAGTACATGTGCCCGTTATTATATCGGGATTAAGAGCATGTACAACATAATATCCGAGGTCCGATTCAATTATGCAGTCAGCAATAAATTGAATCACCTCTATGTCGGTCCTGCTCAATACACCTAAGTGTACTAGTGTAACTCTATGGTCAAGACAAACCAATACCAAGCTACACTACAACCATGTCAATGGTTTGTCCAAAACCATCTTGGTTGTGAGTCTCTACTTATATTCTACAAGGGACTGATAACATGATCTTCTGTGCCACACCAAGCACCATGTTATCTACAATGTAGAGTATTAGACAATATGCACACATATAATAAATATAAAGTACAAACAATGATCATGTGATTCTTATTTCAAAATAAAATGTTCATACAAAAGAGCTAGGCTTTCAGTATACATCCCAACAATCTCCCACTTATACTAAAAGACTATGCTGTCATCACACTGCCATACATCTGATTCTCTTTCCCTCCACATGCCTATCAAAGCTCTCGCTAGAAGGGCCTTAGTGAAAGGGTCTACCAGGTCATCCTCTGATGCAATCTAGGCGACAACAACTTCTACCTCCTTTACGATTTCTCGTATCAGGTGGTACTTGCGCTCTATGAATTTACTTACCTTATGGGCTCGTGGTTCCTTCGAGTTTGCAACTGCACCATTATTATCACAATAAATTGTGATCTTTCTGGGAAAACCAGGAATCACATCCAAGTCCATCAGGAAGTTCCTGAGCCACACAGCTTCTTTGGCCGCCTAAGAGGCTGCCACATACTCAGCTTCCATGGTGGAGTCCGTCACGCATTTCTGTTAGACACTCCTCCATACAATGGCTCCCACTCCAAAAGTAAATACAAAACCCGAGGTAGACTTACTGTTATCCCTATCAGATTGGAAATCGAAATTCGTGTAACCCACAGGGAGTAATTGGTCTGCCCGGTAAACTAGCATATAATCCCTAGTCCTTCTCAGGCACTACAATATATGTTTTACCGTAGTCCAATGTCCCTGTCCTGAATTACTCTGATATCTACTGACCATGCCCACGGCATAGCATGGGTCTCGTACATAGCATCTTATACATGAGGCTTCCTACTGCCGAAGCATAAAGAACCACCTTCATCTTCTCTATCTCCTCAGATGATCTAGGACACATCTCCTTAGATAAAGGAACTCTATGCCTGAAAGGTAGAAAACCTTTCTTGGAGTTTTGCATGCTAAAACGATTGTCCAAAACCATCTTGGTTGTGAGCCTCTACTTATATTCTACAAGGGACTGATAACATGATCTTCTGTGCCACACCAAGCACCATGTTATCTACAATGTAGAGTATTAGACAATATGCACACATATAATAAATATAAAGTGCAAACAATGATCATGTGATTCTTATTTCAAAATAAAATGTTCATACAAAAGAGCTAGGCTTTCAGTATACATCCCAACACCTACCCTCCATAGTAGTCCTTCTGATACGCTACTACTCCCTCTCCAAAAGTATTGGTCATACATGCAGATGCAGGGGTTAGAGAGTCAAACCATCTACTTAGCGAATCCATTCTTGCCGCTAAGTGGTCGATGGAGTTGACAGCATATCGACTGGCTACAGGCGTTGGGTGACTACGCTCGGAAGCCCATTGATGGTGGTTCTGAGCCAACTCTTCGATTAACTCCTCTGCTTCCTCGATAGTCTTATTCATTAATGCTCTTCCTGTAGCAGAATCAAGGGACACCTTAGTGGCATACGTGGTCCCATTATAAAATATGTTGATCACCAGCCACCTCTCTAGACCATGGAGGGGCATTCGTAGAGTAGCCCTTTGTAGTGATCCCAGGCTTTGAACAAGGACTCCCCTTCTTTCTGGCGGAAGCTAGTGATCAAGTAGTGCATGTGAGTAGTCTTACTTGGTGGGAAAAATTTATTTATGAACTGCTGCTCACATTGCTCCCACTTGGTGATGCTTCATGAAGGAAGGGAGTGGAGCCATGTCTTCTCCTTATTCCGCAGTGAGAACATGAATAGGCTCAGACGGATTGCATCAGCTGGTACTCCATTGAATTTCATCGTCGAGCATATCTCCAAAAATGTCTCTAGGTGTCAGTTCGGGTCTTCAGTTGCAGCACTTCCGAATTGGCTATGCTCAACCATGTGTATAAGCGCAAATTTTAGTTCAAAGTTGTTGGCTGAGATTGATGGTCTAGTTATGCTTGGTCTATATCCTCTAGCACTTGGAGTTGCATAGTCTCGCAAAGGTCGACTACCTAAGTTTACCACAGATGCGTCTAGATCTTTCATGCCTTTCTGTTCAACTCTCCTGCGATGGTAGGTTCTTTCGATTTGAAGGTATATTGGAAACAAATTTTTCGATCCTAAGCGTCTACGCATACGAAGAACCGAGCCACTAAATTAGGAGTATACTGTTGGATCGAAGCGGATTGCTAGAGGGGGGTGAATAGCGATAAAACTTTTTCGTACAAATTCATTTCAAAACACTTATATGCAGCGGAAAGATAAATAAAAAATAAAAGAGACAAGTAGATTTTTTACTTGGTTCGTAGCCTTCGGCTACTACTCCAAGGCCCTAGTGATCCTTGATCACACACGGAGGGCAAATCACTAATGAACTCCTCCTCGTTGGAGGTAGGAGTTAATCGGATACAAAAACCACGAAAGAGACTCGAGAAAGAGGGACACTCCTCCTCTTCTCGTTACGATAAAATCAAAATAAAAAGAAGTACAGAACTGAATTAAACTTAGATTATACCGACGACTCGTAGATGGAAAGATGAAACCCTAGTCGTCATGTCTGCAGAGCTTCGTCGTAGGAATGTCGGAGACTCGTAGTGTACTGGAAGCACTTGGAAGCTTTTTAATTGATGATAAACCCTAAGACAAGCCCTCCTTTTATAGCCTTTGAGCCCCTCATCGAATGGGTCTTCAACCAATCACAAATGGACACAAAACCTCCTTGAAATGGGGTGATAAGCCTTGACTCCTCGAAGCTGATCATTGACCATCAGTCGACTGATGGCCATCATCAGTCGACTGATGGTAGCATCAGTCGACTGATGGTAGCATCAGTCGATTGCTGACAGTAGACAGTCGACTGATGAAGGGCAGTCGAGTCCTCCAAGATGGCAGTCGACTGATGCTAGCTGCAAGGAAAAGTTAGCTCAAAGAAAATATTATTTTGACGACCTTCGACCGTCTGATCTTGACCTAGACCATCGATGGGATGTCTTTGGTCGGATCTACGCTTAAGACCATCCCCGTAAGGAGGATACGACCTCACTTACGCTCGCACACACGAGCTTACCTCGATACATACCATGTCACTTTCGCTTTTGCCCTTCCACTCGATTCCTTCGGCTCCCTCCGAAGTCACTCGAGTGTTGCCCGACCACCACGGCTTCCTCCGGGTGTCGCTAGCCTTTAGCTTCAGCTTTAGCACTTTTCTGCACACTCGATTCAGCTCGTGAGATAATGATATATCCTTGACTTTGCATCTTTTGCCATAATCAAAATACAGTTTCGACTTAGGTGCCCCTGCACCAACAATCTCCCCCTTTTTGATCCTATGGCAAATTTACGCAAAGTTAAGGGAAAATATAAAGCAGAAAATGAGTAAGATAAATGTTACGCTCATTTGTAGTGAACTCCCTCTTAACCTTCAGTGAGTTTTAAAACAAAAGTTTTAATTTTCAAAAATTTAAATTTTGTTCTCCCCCTTAACTTATGCTCTTCTCCCCCTTTTGCCATGAATCAAAAAAAAAGTGTGGGGTTTTTTATAAAAAGTAGGGGTTTTTTATAAAAAGTAGGGGTTTTTTAATAGAAAAGGTAGCATGCATAAAGATTATCTAACATGAGTCCAAGCATGTGTCTTGATTTAATTTGGTTCGAGGTATAGCCCTCTGCACCAACAATGAAAGTTTTTGGAAACTAAGTTTGATTTTCAAAAAAATTAGCTTTGAGTTCCACAATACTTATACGCTAATAACTTTTGAAAATATATATAACCCTTAGAGTTAGTTTGCTCTCCCCCTTAATCAAATATATAAGGTACAGAAGAGTTAGGGGGCGCTAAACATTGACCTAGAAGGTTGTATATTTAGAATTTTGTCCAAGTATAAGTACACGTTTAAGCTCGATAGTTTGAAAAATAGATAACATTTTTGAAAAGATTATGAAAATTGAAATTGTTCCTTATTCATCTCACCCATTCTAAGTGTCTTAGAATTGGTCACCTTATATGTTGTGTGAGATGATTCCAATTTTATCTTGATTAAGTTTTAATGATTTGAAACTTGTCAACCTTGCGTTAGATTCGGATTTGATCCTAAGCTCATCAAGTCACCTTTTCAAGATCTTGGCTTCCAGGTCGTGGCGAGGCACAGGGGCCTTCTTTGATCGGAAAAATGACCACTTCCTTAGACAAAGCCAATTTCGAGAAAGTAGTAACTTGACTCACCTAAGACCACTTCCTGGTCTAACTAGTCTAGGATACGGCGAGGTAGCTTCAGCTAGTTCCACTCGGTCAAGTGCACCGAACTAGATACGCCTTATCTAGCCCGAATACACAAGACTTCGCTTTCCTAGCGTACTATCATCTCGCGTGTGTCCTGGTACTATGTTATCAAGCATTGACGAGTTATAGTCCTATCTAACCATTCTAAAAGAAATAAGAGGTTTAGGTTATCGGATATACTATTTTGGTATTAGCTCCCCCTGGATCATTGAACCGATATGGTCTGGTTAAGTAATGAACTTGATCCTTGGGAATCCAAAACCTATTGGTCCTTATATGTGAGTTTAATAAAGTTTTTGGGACCCACGCTTGGACTCGATGATGACTACAGTTTACGATAGACATGTAAGATATATTCATAGTCTTTGAGCTATATCCGAGTCTGGCTCTGTTGTACACGACTCTCTGAGTTCCAAGAAGTCGGTTAAGATTCTTGGACCCCGTCGAGAACTTGTTCAACCGAGCTTCGAGCTCTTGGACTTGCCCTTTCAAGAGAGAGTTCTCTTCTTCGAGTTTTTCAACTCGAGTTGAGTCCTCCTCTTGAACTCGACTAGTCGAAGAGTTTAGGGGTGTCTCTTGTTTGAGGGTTTCAACCTCCTCAACCAAGGACTCGACCCTAGACTCGGATTTAGCTAATTTTCTAGTTAGCAATTTAATCGTATTGTAAAGCGTATGAATTAGTGAGCGGCTAACCTTAATTTTATCTTTCGATCCGGCTTTGAGTTGCTTCTCGAAATAGTCCTCGAGTTCGGAGTCGGTGTTGTAATTGGATTCAGATTTGAACTCTGACTCGGACTCTTCGGGTCTTGCCATGCATGCTATGTCGCTGCCTTCTTCGTTGTCCCATGTTGCATGAAAAGCCTTTTTTTTATTTGATTTGAATTGTGCCCTCTTTTGATTCTTTAGTAGCATTCTTTCCCTCCGAACGATCTTCCGCACTACGTTCACTATTGCTTCCACCTTTTCCAATTCGGACTCTGATTCGTCTTCGGGTTCGAGTTCATCTACTTGCCTAGTAGGTGGCTTGCTTCTTTATCCTGCAAGTAGAGCAATACCTCTCTCGGCCCGGACCATGTTAGTTTGCTCGTGAAGTTCAAACTCAAAAAATAATTCATCTAACCTAAGCTTTGAAAGGTCCTTAGAGACCTTGTAGGCATCAACCATGGATGCCCACAAGGTAGTCCTAGGAAATGAATTAAGAACGTACCTTAGGAGGTCGTGGTTTTCGACCTTATGTCCGATGGTGTGCAATCGGTTGAGAATGTCCTGGACGCGGGCGTGTAGTTACGTTGCCGTCTCACATTCCTACATTTTTAGGTTATACAATTTATTAAGTAGTAAGTCACGCTTACTTACCTTCGCGTCATTAGTCCCTTCGTGTAGTTCTATGAGTTTTGTCCACAAATCTTTTGCGCAGATGAAGGGTCCGATGCGGTTGAGCTCTTCCTTAGACAAACCGCATTGCAATATTTGGGTTGCTCTTGCATCAGCTTCGATTTGCCTCTTGGTTGCATTGGTCCACTTGTTGAAACCCAAGGGCTCATCTTGATCATTGGTGGGTAGAGCAAAGCCGGTTTGGATGATTATCCAAGACTCGACTTGTGTTTTTAGAAAACACTCTATCCGACCTTTCCAGTAACGGAAATCATCTCCGCTAAAGAACGGAGGTCGGGTGGTGTTGTACCCCTCAATGTGGGTCATAAAGAAAAACTTGCACACACAAAAAAAAAAAAAAAAAAACTTGCCAAGACTCGAGTCTTAGATTAGTGGTGCGGAAAATAAAAGGAAACACACGAGAAATAGAAAGTTAAACAAAGAGATAAGAAACTAAACAAAAAGTAAGTACTCACAACCTTCGATGTCCCCGAAAGGGTACTAAACGTCATTTTTTGGGGATAAAAACATCTTGTTACGGGGTAAACCCCCATAAGAAGTGTAGATCTCTCAGAGAGCTTCGATTTGGTGGGTAGATCGTTTCGTGAGTCCACTTGTAGCAAAAGTTATGCTCGTTTGATCGTGAGGTACTCCGAAGGCGATTAATACTTGCAAAAACACAACCAAAAAGTATGTACCAAGACTTGGTCTTGGATTAGTAGTGTGGGAGAAATCTTAAAACGATAAATACGAAAAGAAAAATGCTCGATCGGTGGTTGCACCGAATCTGAGCGCCCCCGGCTCTGATACCAATTGTTGGATCGAAGCGGATCGCTAGAGGGGGGGGGTGAATAGCGATAAAAAAATTTCGTACGAATTCATTTCAAAACACTTATATGCAGTGGAAAGATAAATAAAAAATAAAAGAGACAAGTAGATTTTTTACTTGGTTCGTAGCCTTCGGCTACTACTCCAAATCCCTAGTGATCCTTGATCATGCACGGAGGGCAAATCACTAATGAACTCCTCCTCGTTGGAGGTAGGAGTTAATCGGATACAAAAACCACGAAAGAGACTCGAGATAGAGGGACACTCCCCCTCTTCTTGTTACGATAAAACCAAAATAAAAAGAAGTAAAGAATTGAATTAAACTTAGATTATATCGACGACTCGTAGATGGAAAGATGAAACCCTAGTCGTCGTGTCTGCAGAGCTTCGTCGTAGGAATGTCGGAGACTCATAGCATACCAGAAGCACTTGGAAGCTTTTTAATTGATGATAAACCCTAAGACAAGCCCTCCTTTTATAGTCTTTGAGCCCCTCATCGAATGGGTCTTCAACCAATCACAAATGGACACAAAACCTCCTTGAAATGGGGTGATAAATCGATGGCCATCATCGATCGATGATTGATAGCCATCATCGATCATTTATTGGCGGCATTATCGATAGAGTGCTCATCACGCGATGAGCGATCAAGCCGATGAAGGGAAGTCGAGTCCTCCAAGCTGGCAGTCGACTGATGCTAGCTGCAAGGCAAAGTTAGCTCAAAGAAAACATTATTTCGACGGCCTTCGACCGTCCGATCTCGACCTAGACCATCGATGGGATGTCTTTGGTCGGATCTATGCTTAAGACCATCCCCGTAAGGAGGATACGACCTCACTTACGCTCGCACACACGAGCTTACCTCGATACATACCATGTCACTTTCGCTTTTGCCCTTCCACTCGATTCCTTCGGCTCCCTCCGAAGTCACTCGAGTGTCGCCCGACCACCGCGGCTTCCTCCGGGTGTCGCTAGCCTTCAGCTTCAGCTTTAGCACTTTTCTGCACACTCGATTCAGCTCGTGAGATAATGATATATCCTTGACTTTGCGTCTTTTGCCATAATCAAAATACAGTTTCGACTTAGGTGCCCCTGCACCAACATATACCTACTACTAAAAAAATAGTAAATAAAGTAATCTAGCATACTGAATTAAATGAAGAAGAACCAAACTAAAAGATAACTACTAAAACTGAAATAAAGCAAGTTGTAATTAATCTAAACTGAAAATTGAATAGCAAAAATCTTAATCTGAGGGAAAAACTAAGATAAAATAAATTAAAATAAGAAAATAAATCTACCCTGAGTCTGATCCAACTATCCAGTTTTTGATTTGATATTGAATCAATCAATCCCCGGCAATAGCACCAAAAATTTGATGCACGCGAATGTGACCTCAAATCTTATGACGGAAATCGTCGAGGACTCGAAGCGCACGCTCGCGCTCAACGCCCGCAAGTGCACGGATTTCATCAAAAAATAATAGATTATTGATCCCACAGAGACTGAGATTCAAGTACCAATTGTTCAGTGGATGTTGTTGTTCGGAGTTAAATTTTAAGGGTTGTGATTGCGAGATTGACGATGGTCCTAACTCAAATACGGTGTCATACAGAGGAAGGGAAGGTTGGTTCGAGGTTCAAAAGGGATTTTAGGACTTCGGTTTCACTTTTGCGACATGGAAAATGTTATCAACTAAATGTTGTCTAGTTCTCTAATTATGGTCTTGCGGAAGGGATATCATACACTTTCCCGATGAGCTTTCGCTTCTACCGAGAACTACCTATTTCTAACCAGGCTGCCCTTTTGTTAAGATAGGATAGACAGTATGAGGATGCCAAATCAATCTCTATGAAGAGTCAGAACGTGTCCCATTCCCTACTCCATCATACTCTTCTCTACCTACGGTTACCAGAGATGAGGACAACCGCTGGGTTCCTCCTTAGTTCTCCTAGATCTTTGATACAAGGGTTGTCACCCCTCGCATCGGCTATGTACAATAGATAGAAAACCCAAAACACAATCTTCATCAAATCAAGCAAACACCAACTACAAATACAAATTCATAAACAGAATTAACATTCGAACTAGCATGTTCTACGTACACAAGTTACTCTCTAATCCTATAATCAAAGATTTCTACTCCATAAATGGAAAAGAACAGACATAAAGCATAATAGACTCAATCATTACAATGCAGAAGATGAATAGGAATTGAATTACAGTACTCTTAGTCCTTCTCTTTGACGTCGGAGCACAGGTTACGATCCTCTAGCCATCTCCTTCCTCCCCGTTGCAAGTTTCCGATGCTTTTTAGGGCACCGGTGTCTCGTCCCAGCCGTCGTGCTCCTCCTAGGGTTTGGGTGTGGCTTTTCTTTTATAGACTTGAAGCCGGCATTACCTCAATCCACGAAAGAACCCTAATCACGTCGAAATAACCCAGCGCCACACGACCGTGTGGATCCACACGGTCAGGTCGTGTGTGGCACTGGGCTAGATATTTGCGTGATCTAGGCATGACTGTGTGAATCCACATGGCTAGGCCGTGTCTCCCTCTGTTCCGCCTGCCAAATGTCTTTCTTTTGCTCCAAAAGTGTGTCATTTTTCCTATAAAATGTTGTCCTGCACACAAGAGCACAAAGAGCAGATCTCCGAATCAGAAAATAGGGAATGCACGCAAAATGAAGTGAAATATGCATGAAACAAGTATGAAATATAACGAGATGTGAGTAAAAACTACTCCTAAAACCCTATATGTTTTGCTCACATCAAGTAAACCGAAGGTTGTTTTCTGTTATCTTTTGCAACAAGCAAAATGCTGGAGGAAAATTCCCTTCAAATCCTTGAAGAAGGTCACAAAACTAGGATGCAACGATGAAAACCACCTCTGAGCTGAAGAGACCAAAGTGGTAATAAATGGTCGACACTTGATGACCTCTGTATACTGATGGAGGTAGGTCGTGCTCTCAAATTGACACTGGTGCTCTTCTAGATCTGCAACTTATGGATCGTTCAGTGAAATGAGGCTGGAGATATCTGATTCTCCGACCTTCTTGTGCCCATGAGTCGGCCACCACTTTTCCTATCATGGTGACCAACTGTGTAAGGGTCAGCATGATGGGGGCCTCCTCAAAGGGAGATACCCTGGGGGAAACTTCTTGAGGTTGCATTTCGACGTCTTGTGTAGAAAGTTTCTCACATATGGCGCCAATTGATGCAGCTCACTTTTTTGGCCCCTTCCGCAAGAGTATCAAAAAAGGGTGAGTTCTTCACAACTGCAACAATAACTTCCTATCAAATTTAACACGCGTCAAATGCCCATCGACACTTTCTGACGATGACCCTCCAAAGCTTAAGTTAGAACAAGAGATGAAGAAAGGTAATGAGAAAATAATATGTAGTAGACCAAAGATGGGTGTTTCGAGAGTTCTCTCCTACCTTTTCCTCTATCTTGCCTTTTATACAGTAACTCTGAGGTAACCATTTTTCTCCATGATCACCTCGAGGACGCCTTCTGGTAAGTCATTAGGGGATAAACTCTGTACAAACCTTCCACTTGGTATGCCACGTATATTGTTATCATCCTGCGAGCGAGTGGTCAGGGGACAACTTCTGCAGGGAATCTCCACCTGGCACCCGAGGTGTCCGAGGGTCATCATCAAGAGGAGTTGTTTAGAAGACTAGCTGTAATAACATATGAGGAGGAATCTACCCCGTGGTCCTCAACTTCTTTCCAAATAGCTTGAGTCACTTTGTCCCGACTCGCTTCTTTCCGAACAGCTTGAGTCACTTCGCCCCCAACTCACCTCTTTCCTAACAGCCAGAGTCACTTCGTCGTGACTCGCTTCTTTCCTGACGACCCGAGTCACTTCGCCCCGACTTGTCTCTTTCCCGACGGCCTGAGTCACTTCGCCCCGACTCGCATCTTGCTTGACGGTCCTAGTCACTTCGCCTTGACTCACATCTTTTTTGATGACCCGAGTTACTTCGTCCCGACTCACATCTTCCTTGACAACCCAAGTCACTTTGCTCCGACTCGCATTTTCCATGATGATCCATGTGGTAGCTTTGCGAATGGTTGTTCCTTGGTGATAACCCCCCCCCCAGTTGAGCAAGTCTTAGGAAACCTAGAATTCCTCTAACTAGATGGTCTCCACTTCCTAAGTGACCTAGTATTTGATCCACTGCACTTTAGATCAAGGATTCACCCTTCTCCGATTTCACCACCCCTGGTTCTTATCTAAAAGCCTCCTCTATTTGGTCTTTTCGTTAGCCCTAAGCCTGAGTGGGCTTCTTTCTCCTCGGCCTGACTCATTCGTCTATTTCGACCCTATAAAATAAATTATTAATGATCTTTAAAAAGTTTAAATTTATTCTAAAATTCTACCTTTTTAATCTATAAATATCAAAACCCTATATTTTATTCCTCCAAAATTTTAAATATGGGGTTTGACCCTCTCTTTATCCTTGGGTTAAAAGTGATGTGTTCACCATAGACGCTCTTCATCTCCGTCTCACAGTTAGATAAAGAGAGGTAAATTATGAGAGATATTTTTGACCAACCAAGAACTAGTACGGCGAGAGGATAGACACTCCAAAAAGATTTGTAATCTTCGAAAATTGACCCTCGCTCCTTAAGATAATTATATCGTCTATACTTAGCCACTTGATCCTCTCGTGGAGGTAAATTATCACCTCTCCCTCCACCCTTGTACCATGATTGCATGTGAAATAAATATAATTACATTCTCAGTGCATAATAATCTCCTAAATGCACTCTCAAATTTGAGGCATTTTAGATATATAAGTAATATTATTTTTTTTCTGGTTAACTCAATTTAAACCTTTTTAAAATACTTTAAAATATAAAAAAAACATGTGAAATATAAAAACGACAACATACAAGTAAGACAATAATATTTTAGACAAATAATACTCAAAATCCTATATTTTCCCTCTAATATTAAAAAACTGAAATAAAAAAAACAAAAAAAATGTGAATGAAGGACTTTCATAAGCCAAGCAAGACAATAATGGTGAAATAAAAAATAAATATTATCGACATCAAAAGACTAGCAGCTTGCAAACATACGCATGTGATCCTCTAAGCAACTTCTGAAAACTCCATTCTCTTGGATCTCGAATTTTTTAGTCCTTCCTCAGCAGTTCAATTCTGCAGTCCCACTACACTCGCCTTTCACTATCTAATCCATTAAATTCAATCCTTATCTTCCTTCTCCAGGTAGACTGAGCCATGTGCCCATAAACATTCCTGCCCTCCCCTGCTAAAACATAACACGTAAACTATTCATTTGTCGTTGACTAACCAATCATTGGCCTTACATCCCTGTTAACTGCTAGATTACCGGAGAATTTTTCATAAACGGTAAATTAGACTAAAATTTCTTTGTCCATGTTTATATTTGGATTCAGTCCCTATGTAAATTTTTTTAGAATTTGGTATCTGATAACCACCTAAATCTTAATTTTAACTCCCTATAAAGTTGAATTTCCATTTTTACTCTTATTATTTACATAGATTTGATTAATTTTTTCATCCATCTTCTCCCACCGATTCATCTTGCAACAACCCATCTTCTTCCCTCCCCCTAACAGAAACTCTCGGTTGATCCCGACCAAACCATTTGCTTGCACCTTTGAAAACCATCGGCTCTCCTACCTTGACCACTAGCGACTTGAGGCAGCAAATGTGATAGCAGCAATTTTCTTCTCAACAAGTCATCGTCTTCCCTCCCCCTAACGGTAACCCTAAACACTTGATTCATCCATCACTTGACCAAACTGTTTGTTCGTCCCTTTGAAAACCATTTTGTCTCCCTTATTTCAACCACTAGCGACCCACGACATCAAGAAAATGCGATAGGAGTGAGCAAGGAGAGCAACGAGCAAGTGCGTAAAAAAGATTAAACAAGATAAATATGCTTAATTACATAAAATTTTGGATAATTTTTTTATGATAATTACATAATTTTTTTTATTCATACAAAAGTCAATATGTATTTGATTTTGTGCCTAAAATAATCGGATTTGATTTTTGGGGATGTAAAGAAATTATATCCTGAAGTTAATAATAGTGACTTTTGTTTGACGTTCATGAAATAATAATATGATACCTAATGTGAGTTAATAAGTATTTATTTTGGCTCCAAATTATTTTACTTAAAATTCAACCCCTATGTAATATAATTTGTGAATTGGTATATATACCTAAATTTTACCAATAGTAACTTCATGGGGTATGTCACTAGAATTTTCATTAATTTTCATAGTCTTTCTTAACTTTCCCTTTCAAATTCTAATGTTTTGAATTTTAATGGCAACCTATTCCATTTAAATTGGTTAAATTAGCATATAAAAAATTTGATTATGATTTTTTAAAGTTCAATGTTTGTTTGTTGAAGATGATGTTGTAGAAAGCGTGATAAATTTTTTAATTTTTCAGATATTCCACGGTCATTATATCGATGGAAGTCGGATCTGGGAGTGCTAATTTTTCATTTATTGGAAGTTGTCGTTATGTCAATGATCTTTATTTGATTTCAATTCCTAATGGTGCAACTCTAATAGAGATATTCCAGAGTCTAAAGCGAAAATGTGATGTTATTAATTCCGAGTTAACGATATTGCAATACATGAGAAGATTGGCAAAGCGATCAACGAAGATGATGATGTCCGAATATGATAAATCTTTATAGTTATGCGAAATTGAATATAATCAAATTGAGAGCAACTCAAAAGATGATGATCAGTCGAGTTAACATAAATATTGAAAGGTAATTTTTATTTGTAATGTTGTTTTGGTTTGAGTGCAAGATTCAGAATTTGCAATGTTCATATAATTTTTTACACTAGTTTTTTTTTTTGCAACACATGACTATTATTTTTCATTATTGATTGTGTATATTAGTTAGTTAATAATTTTAAAATATGTATTATAATTTATATTGCAAGTTAAATTGTCATTAATTGAAAATTGAGTTGGTTGCTAATGTATTGTTTTGATTTGTATTAAAATGGTAAGGTTTGATTTTGATGATGAAGTTTGTTCGAACGGAGGCAATGAGCTTGAAATTTGCACTATAAGTAATTCTATTGATTCTTGGATGCATTGCATATCCTATGAAGGCCAAACATTTAAAGATGCTACAGAGTTCAGGATTTGTCTTAAAAATTATGCTATTGCTACTAGACGATCATTTTCTTACAAGAAAAATGATAGTGATAAGATCATAGTTGTTTGCAGCAAAGAAAATTATGAGTGGAGAATTTATGCCTCCAAATATAAATCAGACAATTTATTTGGCATAAGAAAATGCAACTTAATCCATAGTTGTGGGGATGATAATTTGAGGACTAGAGGTCACCCTAAAGCTAATTCAACTTGGGTAGCTAATGTGGTGAAGGAGAAGTTAAGGGGAGAGTCATCATATCGTCCATGTACAATGATGAAGGACATTCAACGAGATTATGGAGTAGAACTTGAGTATCATAAAGTTTGGGCGGGCAAAGAAATGGCAATGCATGATATTCATGGGACTGACAAGGGGTCATATGATAAGTTGCGATGGTATTGTCATCATCGAAAGAAACAAATCCAGGGAGTTATGCTGAATGTGAAATTGATCCGATGACAAATAAATTTAGACGATTGTTCATATGTTTTCATGCATGTCTTATTGGTTTTATTAGTGGTTGTCATCCATTAATTTTTTTAGATGGAACTCACATTAAGAACAAGTACAAAGGATGTCTATTAGTCGCTGTGGCTAAGGATGCGAATGATGATATTTTTACACTGGCGTATGCAGTTGTAGATGCAGAAAATGATTCTAATTGGGAATGATTTTGCTACCAGTTAAAACATGTCTTGGCTTCCCAATATATCATGGTATTCCGTAACTATACTTTTTTCTCTGACCGACATCCTAGATTGATCAAGGCTATTCAATTTGTGTTCCCTGGTAGTCACCATGCTTATTGTCTGAGACATCTGGTCGATAACTTTGTCAAGCAGGTGCGTCGTATGTTACTTTACCAATATGTTAGCCATTTATTTATTTTTATTTTCTATCAACTGGTTATTATATATATATATATATATTTTAAATTTTATTCTTGTAGGTATTGCGTAAATACCCTCTCCATAACAAAAAACATTGGTCTTCTGTTTTAAAGAAAGCTGCATATGCCCCATCAAGATATGAGTTCACTCAACATATGTTAAGTATAACAAATTCGATGTCACTTGCCCAGGAGTTTCTTGTGAACTCATCCCCTGAAAATTGGGCCAATGCTCTGTTTATGGGTGATCGATGGGGTGTCATTAATAATAATATTAAAAGTCGAACAATTGATAAAACTCGCCGCTATCTACCTATTGTGGCTATGGTAGATAATATACGCATTCAAATTATGACCATGATGCACCAAAGGCGTGAAAACACATTGGAGATGACACAAGAACTAAGTCCAAAAAGGAGAAGGAAATGTCAGTTGCATATAGTAAATCTCGAACCTTAAAGGTGCACAAGTCTTGTGGAGTTCGGTTTGAAGTCATAGATGGGGAAAAAGGATTTGAATTCATGGCATTGTTCTTGTCGAGTTTGGCAAATCTATAGACTACCATGCAAGCATGCTTGCTCTTGCATAGAATCAAAATCCATGTCGGTTTATCAATTCTGTGATGGATATTTTAAGATAGACATGTACCGCCAAGCTTACAAATGAATTATTAATAGAGCTATCTCGATGATGGAGATACCATTTACGCTCCTACAACTCGTAGCCAACCAGGACGTAGAAGGACTAAGCGGATACCTTCTCAAGTTGAACAACGTGTGACAACGTGTGGGAGATGTCATGGGCGAGGGCATAATAGACGAACATGCAAAGAACTAGTGTCATAATTGGTATGAGTCACATAGACCTTAATACTATATCGTTTCATATAATTAAACTAACTATGTCGTGTTGTTTGTTATTTATTTTCAAAATGTCAAACTAACATCTTATTTTTTTTGTTTTAATTTTTTGCAGGCATAAGCAATTGCTAAACCGAGGAAGCAATTTTGAAGGTTTTTAAAAAATATCTACAAGATCTAGTGATATTTTGTGATTTGTATTAAACAAAACTAGCATTGGTATAAAACTTTGTTATTTATATATAAGACTTTAATGATCCATTTATGTGGCTAAAAGTTGGATGTTAGTTATGTAATTGCAACTAAGAGATACTTTATGAAGTGATTTATATATTAATTATTAAAATATTGTGTTTAATGGTAGTTTTATATATGTTGTTATATGTTGTGGTTTCATACAACTACAAATGCACCTTGACAAATTTTTCCCAGAAATATTTGAAAAAGTACTTAATTTTAGACTCTCGAAACTTAATTTACCTCAAGTGATACCTAATTTTATGATTATTTGAAAAAGTACTCAATTATTTAATTTTTAAAAGAAACATGTTCTCCACTCATCATAGAATATAAGTACTTATTTGACATTCATAAAATAAACAATAGAATACCTAAAGTGATACAACAAATATCTAATTTTTATCAAGTGATGTTTATTATGGCCCTTTAACTACTTGAATTCGGTTAAAAAATTACATTTGAAATAAGTCATTCATCAAATAAAACATAGGATATCTAAAGTAATATAACGAGTATGTAATTTTTATCAAGTACTACTTGACGTGACCTCTTAAACACTTAAATACCAATATCATATCTAAAGTGATAAAATAAATACCTAATTTTCATCAAGTAATACTTATTGTGACCTTTTAACTACTCGAATTCGGTTAAAAAACTATACTTGAAATTTAATCTTGAATGACTTATTTGACATTCATCAAATAAATTATAGGATACCTAAAGTGATACAACGAGTATTTAATTTTTATCAAGTGCTATTTGATGTGACCCCTTAAACACTAAATAATAATAGAATATCTAAAGTGATATAACAAGTACCTAATTTTTATCAAGTGATACTTGTTATGACCATTTAACTACTTGATTCGGTTAAAAAATTACACTTAGAATTTAATCTTGAATGACTATTTGGCATTCATCAAATAAACTATAGGATATCTAAAGTGATACAACGAATATCTAATTTTATCAAGTGGTACTTGATGTGACCCCTTAAACAATTAAATAACAATAGAATACTTAAAGTGATACAAAAAATGCCTAATTTTTATCAAGTGATACTTGTTATATCCCTTTAACTACTCGAATTCGGTTAAAAAACTACACTTAGAATTGTTTCTTGAATGACTTATTTAGCATTCATCAAATAAACCATAGGATATATAAAGTGATACAATGAGTATCTAATTTTTATCAAGTGCTACTTGACGTGACCCCTTAAACACTTAAATAATAATAGAATATCTAAAGTGATACAATGAGTACCTAATTTTTATCAAGTGATACTTGTTATGGCTTTTTAGCTACTCGATTCGGTTAAAAAACTACACTTAGAATTTAATCTTGAATGACTTATTTGACATTCATCAAATAAACTATAGGATATCTAAAGTGATACAACGAGTATGTAATTTTTATCAAGTGCTACTTTGGCGTGACCCCTTAACCACTTAAATAACAATAGCATACCTAAAGTGATACAACAAATACCTAATTTTTATCAAGTAATACTTGTTATGGGCCTTTAAAAGCTCAAGGGATCATCGGAGAAGATCTCCTAAAACACTGGACCAAAAATAAATTATAGGATATCTAGAAAGAGAAGGCTCAAGTATTCATTCTCGGAAAGAGTATGAGAAGGCTCATGCTCAAGTACAGTCTTTAATAGAATCAAAGTGATACAAGAGTACCTAATATCAAGTGAGCACAAGTATGTGGGTAACTACTCGATTCGGAGAAAGCTACAAGATGTTTGTTGGACAATGGTACTATTACAGGTTCTCGTACTAAATTGGTGGATGCCTAAAGTGATCATCGACCGGAGTATGGAAACCCAAGATCCGAGTACGAGAGAATCAAATTTGGGAGTGAGACAAATGTTCCAGACAATGAAATAAACAAAATATAATACCTAAATTATTTTTAAAAATACCAAAATTTAGTCAATGTATACTTATTTTGGCTCATTAAATACTCTGATTCAATTATTGAATGACTTTAATTTGTTTGTGGGATTCATGAAATAAACCTAAATATTAGTCAACCAATACTTGTTTTTACCCTTTAAATATACATTGAAGTTAATATTAGTGACTTTTGTTTGACAATCATGAAGTAAAAATATGATATATAAATTGTTAAAAATGATACCTAATTTTAGTTAATGGATATTTATTTTATCCCATTAAATACCCTGATTCGATTATTGTGTGTGTGATTCGTGAAATTAAAATATAATACCTAAATAGGTATAAGAAGTACTTAATATTAATCAATTGGTACTTATTTTGACCCCTTAAATATTAAAAAAACTGGCATGATCTTAACGCACGAATAGCATACCATCACTACAAAAGTAGAAGAAGAAAAGGGCGAGACTAATATCATAAATCCAACACTCAAAGGTCAATTCATACATCAAACATGAAATTATCATCCCACCAAAATACTGTTCTACAAATTCATAATATTAGGACACCAATTTAAAACATAATTATATCTCCATCATCACCAATACATAACAACTATCAAACAAGATCGTCGAAACATTGACAACGCACTGATAAGTCATTTCAATCCTTTGAATAAGCCTTGTTTATCAGACAAAATGGCCGAAGCAATCCGAGCTCTATACCCTTCGATTGATGTGTCCCATTCTTCTTTCCAAAATGTTGGATTATCTCTGGCAAAGCATTCACCCCATAGACAAATATAAACACCACAATTCAAATCATTTCCTTGTTGTCGACTCTTTACTGCAATTACTTCACCTATGTCAATATCACATTATTCCACATTCCAAAGATATCTCGCCAAAAATTTTGCCTACACAACCAATTCAAACAAACATATTTATCAAATCAATCATAAAAGATGTGTACCAATTTTAAAAAAATAAAAATAATTTATTTTTTTATCCAACTTACAAATTTCTTCGCTGCACATTTGTAAATAGGGTTGCTAATAAAATTTTTCAGCGTGAAAGATTTTTCGCTTGGAGTATACACGAGCAAGAACCAATGTGCTTTATAATGCATAGGGAAAAGTATGTGTTTACAGTATTCTAGGAGCTTTCTTTAGCTCTGACAGCTTGACCAATAAACTCTTGGTCAACTTTGATAAAAATACTAAAAAATTGTTATCAGTAATCCTCTTCTGCTTGGTATTTTCGAGCATAGTAATCACCTCATTCTATAAAAAATTAAAAAATAATCATTAACTATCACTATGATGATAATATAAATCAAATACTATTAAGAGTATGTACCGGGACATTAGGAGACATGCAATATATTTCATGCCCATAGTTATTTTCTTTGTTGCTCAAAACATTGAAATAGGCATAATGAGGTCAGATCGTAGTTCGATGCCAAACAAACACTGCAATAACTCATACCCATACAATAATACATCATCATCTTGCCAGACTACACCACTACAAAGCCAAAATACCAAACTTAGCAACTCAAAAAATAAAATAGTAAAATAAGATTTCAGAAACATTAAAGTAATATAAGATATTTTTACCCCAAAATATCCCCACAGATGTACTTCTCAATAATATTTTTTTCTTCCGTTGATATTTTATCATGCCCATGAAAGTCTAATCTTCCTCGGAACTCCTGTAGAGATTCCTCTACAACACTATCAGCAATATTTTGAATATCTATACTCATATCATCCTATATAGAAACAACATCATATAGAAATACAAAATTCAATCAAAAAATTAAACACTACAATACTCGTCAAATATATAAAATATATGCAGGCATTGTAAAAAAATATTTACTGAAACTACCTCATCCACAACTTGGGTCAAATATCGTTTACTCTTTCGCTTTGGGACAGTACTAGGGGGTGTCATGTAGTCCAGATTTTTCTTTTTTTTCAATCTATCTGTTCTTCTCTGAACAGTCTTCACAATAGATGATTTTGGATTATAAACAATCATCTCTTTTCCTTTTTCGGTATTGCTACCTACATTATCATTATCTCTAGCATTTGTGTTCATTTGCGCTTCATCTATAACCACTTTGAAAAAACTCTCCGACTTACCTTTGTCGTCTGTGTTCATTGGCACTTTGTCGTCAACAACTTTGTTCAAACTTTCAACACTAGGATCAGCATCCACAACTATATCTTTCTCGGTATGACCTTCATCATGCATATGTGGGGAATCCTTAAAGCCATATTGATTTATATCCTCTTCAACCACTTTATTTTTTTCCTTCAACACTTTAATCTCATTTTCAAGCCTTTTTATGTGATCCAACAATTCTGAATCACCGAGTCGAGAATCAACCTGGAAATAGAAATGTTAATTAAGCATACTAATTTGTTGAATAATAGACTCTTAATAAATTTATTATCTTGGATTAAAAATTATTACCTCACCAAACCTCTCTATATCATCAACAAGTACTTTTTCCTCTTGGAATGGCTTGATTGGTACAATCTAAAAGTAAAAAAGATAAATTTTTAGTTCAATAACACATTTAAACCAAATTATACAATGATAAAGAATAAATTGCACAAACCTTATTTGACTTCACCGCCATTAATGCAGCCTCTGCACCTTTAGGATTAACAGGAATTTTGCTCTCTCCCCACTTGAATAATCGAGGAAACCAATGTAAAACACGAGGTTGACCAAGCATAGGAACTCTTTCATAAACCCAACCCTATACAAATACAATGATTAACATTTACTCACTCAACAAATAACACATATATATTGAAAATAATACCATCAGTCCAACTATGCAACCTCCCATATATGTTTTCTCTTTTTTGTTCACTTTGGAGTATCCAAAATGGTCTTCAATTTCAGCACGCAAAAATCTAAAAGTTGCATCTCCCCAACCATACTCAAAAAATATTTCCAAATTGTCTAAGTATGAGAAAATAAAACTAGGTGTACCAAAATTGCTAATAGGAAATATAACATAATTAAAAAGTAGCAAAATAAAAAACCTAAAAAAATCATCAATTTCTAATTCTTTATCCGCCAACACAAATAACTTCTCTATGATGACATTTCTCTTAACACATTTCATCCCCTTGAAATGTCGCTCAAGGAAGTTAGAACCCAATTTCAAATCGATATTAACCGGTTGACCAACGCTAGGTAAACCAATAACTATTGAGAACTCCTTAGAAGTGAATGACACCATGATATTATTTCCAAAACAAAAGCTGCATGTCTCTACTTCAAAGCGTTTAAGCATTGCATAAACTCTTGAGGTGCTTATAAAAAGCTTTTGAATCTTCAACCAAGGTGCAAGAGGTGAAGCCTTGATCTTCTTTAATTGTAGTTCACCTAGTTTGGGAACCAATTGTTCCATGACTGACATAAATTTTGTTGGAGAACACCTTGAATAACCTTCTTTTCCACTTGGTTCAACATCTCCATCATTATCATTCGTGTGTTTTTTAGTCCTTGTCATTTCTAATTCACAAAAAGCTTAATTAGCAATAATTTCAATAAATATTTCCATAAAATAAGTCAATAAGAAACACAACATGACATGTTAATCTAGATAATGCATTAAGCAATATAGGACAAAATTAGTATCACAATAAGTATCGATTGACGAAAGCCACAAATATATGCCACTTAATATTAACTTTTAAATAATTTTTTTGACATCCTCAAATAATCGAATTTTGGTATTTAAATGGTCAAAACAAGTATCGATTGACTAACATTAAGTATTTTTTCTACCAATTTAGTTATCATTGTTTTATTTCATGAATAACACAAACAATAATCGAATCAGGGTATTTAATGAGCCAAAATAAGTACCTATTGACTCACATTAGATATAAAATCTTTTGTAGCAATTTAGGTATTGTATTTTTATGTCATAGACGTCAAACAAAAGTCAATATTGTTAACTTCAAAGTATAATTTATATTTATAACACCAAAAATTGATTCAGAATATTTCAGGCACAAAATTAAATATCTATTGACTCAAATTAGATGCTCTTTGTACCAATAAAAAAATTATGTAATTATCACAAAAAATTTACCCAAAATTGTATGTTAAATCAGTACCATAATAAGAACCGATTGACGAAGACTACAAACATAAGTCACTTAATATTAACTTTTAAATAATTTTTTTGACATTTTCAAATAATGAAATTTTGGTATTTAAATAGTCAAAACAAGTATCGATTGACTAACATTAAGTACATTTTCTACAAATTTCGGTATCATTATTTTATTTCACGAATAACACAACTAATAATCGAATCAGGGTATTTAATGAGCTAAAATAAGTTTCAATTGACTCACATTAGGTACAAAATCTTTTATAACAATTTATATATCATATTTTTACTTCGTGAACATCAAACAAAAACCATTATTATTAACTTCAAAGTATAATTTTTTTACATCCCAAAAAATTAAATCAGAATATTTCAAGCACAAAATCAAATACCTATTGACTCAAATTATATACTCTTTGTATCAATAAAAAAAATTATGTAATTATCATAAAAAAATTATCCAAAATTGTATGTAATTAAGCATATTTACCTTGTTTAATCTTTTTTACGCACTTGCTCGTTAGTCTCCTTGCTCACTCCTATCGTATTTGCTTGATGTCGTGGGTCGCTAGTATAAGGGAGACAAAATGGTTTTCAAGGGGGCGAGCAAACGGTTTGGTCAAGTGAGGGATGAATCAATTGTTTAGGGTTACCGTTGGGGGAGGGAAGACGATGACTTGTTGGGAAGAAAATTGCTGCTATCACATTTACTGCCTTAAGTCGCTAGTGGTGAAGGTAGGAGAGTCGATGGTTTTCAAGGGCGCAAGCAAATGATTTGGTCGGGATCAACCGAGAGTTTCTGTTAAGGGGAAGGGAAGAAGATGGGTTGTTGCAAGATGAATCGGTGGGTGAAGATGAATGAAAAAATTAATAAATCTATGTAAATAATAAGGGTAAAAATGGAAATTCAATTTTATAGGGAGTTAAAATTAAGATTGGGTGGTTGTCAGATATTAAATCTTAAAAAAAATTATATTGAGACTGAATCCAAATATAAACAAAAGCAGAGAGATTTTACTCTAACTTACCCTTTCATAAATTACCTAATTAAGCGACTAAATCTATTGCCGCATCATTAGATTCTCTGCGCCGTGCTATAAATGAGAATCAGAATGGAAGAGCACACGAATCTCCACGGACGCTACGGTCAAAAATTTTGAACCTCTGATTCTATGGGCGATCGCGACCGTCCGTTGAATCAGGCGAATCTACCGCGTGGTTCGAGATTCCGTCACCGGTTCGTGCGCTTACCTCCCTCGCCTCGCTGTCTTCCACGGCGCTCCGAGTCCGCACTCGCGGTCGCGGAAAGGCCGAGTTTGGCGGCAGGTGACTGCAAGCGAGATTTTGGACTCTCATGGTGGAAGGAGTGCTCCGTCTGTCTGCGAGGGTGATAGAGAGCCAGAGTTCCGTGCGATAGCGAGGGGTACGAGCGGAGGGAGAGAGGAGGAGAAGCAGGAGGTAGGTTGTGAGCGAGGCTAGAAGAGAGGAGGATATGGCGGCGCATGCTAATGCCGGTCGCCGTCTTGACGCGCTGGTGATGGCGCTGGCGATTTGCGTGTCGTGCGCTGTCGCGGCGCGCGTCGGCGGGCCAGGAGAAAGGCAGCGGTTGGAGGTGCGGCGGCACCTCAAGCGACTCAACAAACCCCCAGTCAAGAGCATCGAAGTCCTTGGCTGTGCCCCTTTTTTAGAATTCATTTTCATAGATTTTTTTTTTCTTTCTTTTGCTCCTTTTCCCTTCTCTTTTGTTTATTGATCTTGACGCGATCAAATTTTGGTTGATATCTTCTAAATTTTGGTCTGTTTCAGTAAAAACTGGTCTTAGTTCGCCGGATGTTCTTCGCTTTTGTTTGAAATTTGGGATTTTTCATCTTCAGTGATCTGTATAGGTCGAATACACTTGGTTTAGAAGGGCAATACTTGGATGTCTCAGCTTGTTGTACTCAAGAATGCAACTTTTTTACTATCTTTTGAGGATTGGGCAACTTTGATAAACACCTTTAATGTCGAGTTATCTTTCTTTCAAAGGGTTTAAATCTTTATTCTCTCTTGTTCAATGATGGTTCTTTAATTGCTCTCCTTTCTGAATAAGCAGAGTCCAGATGGAGATATCATAGACTGTGTGCATGTGGCTCACCAGCCAGCTTTCGATCATCCTTTGCTCAAGAACCATACTATCCAGGTTCATCTCGCCGTTGAATACTCCCCCATTTCTCCTACTTTTCAATCCCCTTCATCAGTTTCTTCACCTTATTTTACTCTTTCTTGCTAAATTCTCTTAGACGAGGCCAAATTTCCACCCAGAAGGCCTGTTTGATGATAACAAAGTAGCATCGCAGAAGAAAACCCCTTCCAGAGCTCAGCTGTGGCACCAGAATGGGAGATGCCCCGAGGACACCGTTCCTATCAGGAGAACCACTAGGGCTGACGTGTTAAGGGCTAGCTCCGTCAAGAGATACGGGAGGAAGAAGCACAAAAGCATTCCCAACCCCCTGTCCGTTGAGCCAGACCTTCTCAATGAGAATGGACACCAGGTGTGTGTGTGTGTGTGTGTATATAATGCACAGTAATGAAATCAATCACTTTTATCATGTCTACTTTCTCATTTGCTTTGTGTTTGTGATTCTCGAGTAGCATGCCATTGCTTACGTAGAGGGAGACAAATACTACGGAGCAAAGGCAACAATCAACGTTTGGCAGCCAAGTATCCAGCAAACTAACGAATTCAGTCTCTCACAGCTCTGGATTTTAGGCGGCTCTTTTGGGGAAGATCTCAATAGCATTGAAGCTGGTTGGCAGGTATATATGCTTCTGCTCTTCTTCTTAGGCTCGATTAATGTCCAACATTTTCACATAATAAGAGAAGGATTTACACTACTACTGGTGTGTTTCAGGTCAGCCCAGATCTGTATGGGGACAATAATACAAGGCTGTTCAGTTATTGGACTGTTAGTTCGATGTTCCCTATCTCTCTGAGAATCATCATTTACATGTTATTGCAGTGATTTGTTGGATTGTAGTAAGCTCGTTTTTATAGTAGTTTTTCTCCTGTGGAATGTCAGAGCGATGCATATCAAGCAACTGGCTGCTACAACCTACTGTGCTCTGGATTCATTCAAGTAAACAATGAGATCGCAATGGGTGCCACCATCTACCCGATCTCCAACTACGACAGTTCACAGTATGATATAAGCATTCTCGTTTGGAAGGTACATCCGAAAACCGAGCATTTCTTCTTGAAGAGATTTGTTGGCTTAATATGTTGGAATGATGCATGGCTGTGCCAAATTGAGCAGGATCCTAAGGAAGGGAACTGGTGGATGCAATTTGGGAGAGACTATGTGTTGGGCTACTGGCCTTCTTTCCTCTTCTCGTACCTGGCCAACAGTGCCTCGATGATCGAATGGGGAGGGGAGGTGGTTAATTCGGAGCTGGACGGCGAGCACACTTCAACTGAGATGGGCAGCGGTCACTTCCCTGAAGAAGGGTACAGCAAAGCGAGCTACTTCAGGAACATTCAGATAGTCGACGGATCGAACAATCTGAGGGCTCCGACCGGGGTCGGCGCATTCACGGAGCAGTCGAACTGCTACGACGTGCAGAACGGAAACAATGGTGAATGGGGCCAGTACTTCTACTACGGAGGACCTGGTAGAAACTCTAACTGCCCATAGAGGAACCGATCAAGTGAACAGCTCATTCCTTTTTAACACCCGTAACATTCAGACAGTTGTAGTAGTGCTGCTGCTATTCCTTTGACTCCTAGGCAATTGTGAAAAGTAGTTCCTTTTTTGGTTTTGGGGGTTCCTTCTTCTCCGAGTGGTGCTGTTCTCCCAGGCAAAGCTGAGGAGATGAAAGAGCATGGCTGCTGAGAGAAAGAGGGTTTCTGATAGTGTTTGCATGCATTGGTTCTGTCCGTTGATCCTATATATATTTGTTTAGGCATTATTATCGCTGGACGAATGGTGTTGTGGGTTAACAAATGCTTCTTGAATTCATCACTTTCGTAGCAATGATAATGATCTATTCCGTGGCTAAATTTGTACTCTGAGCTATGTAGTCTCGTCTTCACCCCACTGTCTATGACTGTCGACGTCATTTTCTTTTGGTAAAACTTTTTCTTTTGGGTGGGAAATTGATTCCGAGTAGTAGGAAGAAGAGTTATTTTAGGCCTTGGTTACCCTGATGAAGGATGATCTGGACGTGCTAAAGCTGAATTCGATCTTTTGAATCGGTCTGTAGATTGCATATTCGTATATATATTCAGAAAAATAAAATAATTCAAACACAAAATTTTATCAATTGATTTACAATAAATATATTAAAAATAAAATATAGTGAAAATGTAATGTAAGCATAAATATACATTTGAATCTGGAGACATCATCGTCGGTAGAGTTCGAAGATCTGACGCCAAGAGAGTCGTAGGATTTGATCTTTCACAGGTCGAAAGTGACGGTCTCGTATGTTCTGTCCGATGGGAAAAAATAGACGACCAATCGATCCTCTCTTCTACGAGGATCACATCCTATATAACTCTATATATAGAGCTAACCATAATCCGTTAACAATCCATCAATATTTAACGATACGGGTTAATGGATTATACACATATGGATCTATAATCCAATAACCTACATCCAATAACACAAATCCGATAACCAAAATTATAATAGTTAGATCACTCTAATCGGGTTTAAATCAATACGACATAATGAAATGCATTACAGTAATCATATGTAAGCCCACCACTAACAATCTCCCACTTAGACTATATGTGGTTCTGTATATAACGCATAATCGAAATTCCTTAGTTGCGCTTATATCATATCGTATTAAACTAAAACAATCTGATCCATCAACTTTATTGGTATAGAACTAAAGTGATTGTTGCTACTTTATATATATAATCGGTAGTAAGGCTTATCAGTAATCACAATATCAATGTTGTCAATGACATAGATCTGATGTGGATGTGTAACATGAAAAATGTATGAAATGTGATCTCCATATGTCTATTTTCAATTGATCCTCCTTATGATCCAATATCAGATCTCGATCATGTTTGCAAGCACTATATGATAAACCACATTAGCAAATCATGATCACCTTATGACTCAATAAGAAGTCTTATATCATATTTACAATCACCATATGCAAACCGCATTAGTAAATTATTATGTTTATTTATTCAGAGTGTCAAAAAATACACATGTAAAAGAAAACTTTAATCATATGATAATTAAAATTTACATGTGTATATTATATACATAGAGCATCTAAAATAATAAATAAATACAGACTCCCACTAAACTGGTACTTTATCTATATGAAGGACCCCAATATACAACACATGCTGATGAAATACCTTGGGCAACAGTCTCTTGGTGAGTGGATCCGCCAGCATTGAGTATGTCTGAATATGCTCTATCATTATTTGACCACTTTGGACTCTTTCCTTAACCTCTAGGTACTTGATATCGATGTGCTTTGACTTCGACGAGCGGCGATTATTCTTGGAATAAAGCTCTGTAGCTTTATTATCATAGAAAATTTTCAATGGTCTGTCAACACCATCGATGACCTAAAATGTTTTGATAAACATATAAACAAAACCTGAGGTGGACCTCCTGCTATGTAAGCATCAAGCAAAATCGGAATATGAATATCTAATTGTTGGTGTAATCGACCCAGATCACGATTGACCAGACTCGAATTTGACTCGAGTAGTGTTTTGATGTATTGACGATAAGTTGACCATTGTTTGGCAATGGGTTGACTATATAGTTGACATGGGGTTGACCATATGATGGAGTGGGACACTTGGCATGGAAAGTCCAAGTTATGAGTACTTGACATGGAAAGTCCAAGCATAGTACTTGACAATGGGAAAGTCCAAGTATGTATCTTGGCATTTGGAAAGTCCAACATGGAGTTGGCAAGGAAAGTCCAAGGGTGTAGTCTTGGCCACGTAAGCCCAAGTGTATAATCTTGGTAGTGAAAGTCCAAGTCATGGGGTACTTGACAATTGGAAAGTCCAAGGGTGTCGATATTGGCGGCGTAAAGTCCAAGGGTGAAGTCTTGGTAGCATAAGTCCAATGGTTGTCAGCGTAAAGTCCAAGCGTTGATCTTGGCGGCATAAGCCCAAATGTGCCTTGGTGGTATAGACCAGCTTAGACTAACAATAGCCGATGGAAGCACCTGAAGGATAGCGTATGGATGAACAAGTCATGGACGACTTGGAGGGATCAAATAGGCGTGAGGCTGATGGAGGTGGCAAGAAGGCTTAGGTCTTAGTGGTCTAGCAAGTATGAGGACATCATACTTGGGGCAAATCTTATGGTTGAGGTTTAGCAACCGACTGGGGTTATGGACCAGTCGACTGGTTAAGTGTTTTGACACTTGAAAATCGAGTCGACTCTGGGCAGTCGACTGAGATTATGACCAATCGACTTGCGCTCGACTGCAGCTGCATGGCCTTGGCAATCGACTGCCAACCTTGGACAATCGAATGGCCTTGATCAGTCGACTGCCATGGATGGAAGTCGATTGATGGATGCGGCCACAGAAGCTAGGCGGGTTCGACCAGCGGCTCGACTGCCTGTGCATCAGTCGACTGGTCGGCTATTCGTTGGAGTTTCTCCAACGTGGATTCGTGAGAAAACGACTACAGGAGCAGTTAACTGATGGGTATGAGCAGTCGACTGTTAGGCGAAAATCAACCCGAGTTATAGCTTTTAAAGGAGCACGAAGGGGAGGTTTTTTGAAACGATTTCTTGAGCAATTTAAGGTGATTTGTTGGTGCAAGTTAGGGTCTTCAAGTGCGGCTCAAAGCAATCAACAAGCAAGCAATCCAAAGTTCTTAGTGTAAAGTTTTCTTTACTTGTATTTATGTATTGCTTAGTTTACTTATTGTATTTCATTGTATTACTTTTATAATCACTTGTACAAAGTTTCTCCACCTTCGGATTGTTCCAAGAAGGAGTGGTTGTATTAATGGTGGTGTTTACATCGCTAGGGCTCATTCGAGCTCAACCCGTGGAGTAGGAACCCTAAGGTGTAGAAGAAACGGTAACCGCTAAAGGGGGGGGGGGTGAATAGCGTCGTAGGATGCGTTGATGGAATTTGTTGCGTGTTCGTCTAAAAATCTTATCAGCGTAGTGGAAATAAAATAAATAGCAATAACGAAATACGACAAACATAATTCACAACACAAGCATATAACGTGGTTCGGAACCGAATGGTTCCTACTCCACGGATTGAGGTCTAGTGATGCACACGCAACCACTAATCACAAATAACTCTTTCTCGGAATAATCAGGAGGTGAAGAAACCCCTTACAATGATTACACTAAGCAATACTAAAGATACAAGGTAATATAAGTATGAAAAACAATGCAGGTAAAGAAAAACACTTTACAAGAGCACTTTGGTTGCTTGATCTTTGATTGCCTTGGACTAGCCTTGAAGACCCTGATTTACAATAGCAAATCACTCCAATTCACCCAAGAAAATCGCTGCCAAAAACCTCTTCCGAGCTGCTTTTATAACCTACAATCGGGCTGGATTTTCGCCTATCAGTCAACTGGTCGGGACCATCAGTCGACTGATGACACTGTTCCTGTGAGACAACGGTGCAATCCACGCTGGAAAAATCCAACGGATAGGACATCAGTCGATTGATCATGTACATCAGTCGACTGATTGAGTCTTCAATCGACTGCTAACCCCAATAGTCGACTGCTCGGCCAATCAGTCGACTGCCCACCTCTGGCAGTCGATTGCTAGGGCACTCCCCGCAGTCAAACCCTAATTGACTCACATCAGTCGACTGCCACATGATATCAGTCGACTGATACACCTCAAACATGAGGTTTTAACCTCAAACATGAGGTTTAACCCAAGTATGGTGCCCCCATACTTGCTAGACCACCCGTAGCCTAGACCTAAGCCTTCTAGCCACCTCTATCAGCCTCGCGCCTATCGGATCCCTCCAAGTCATCCATGACTTGTTCATCCATACGCTAGCCTTCAGGTGCTTCCATCGGCTATGTCATGCTAACAGTGTCTACACCGCCAAGACACATTGGACTTATGCTACCAAGACTCCCGCTTCAACTTTACGCCACCAACCATTAGACTTATGCTGCCAAGACTCCCGCTTGGACATTATGCCGCCAATATTAAACCCCTTGGACTTCTCAAATGCCAAGACTCAAGCTTGGACTTTCCCTTGCCAACCCATGTTGGACTTTCCATGCCAAGACCCATGCTTGGACTTTTCCTTGCCAAGACCCATGCTTGGACTTTATATGCCAAGTACTCAAGACTTGGACTTTCCATGACATGGTCAACTCCAGTCAACCATTAAAATCCCCCTCGAGTCAAACTCGAGTCCGGTCAATCATGACCCGGGTTGATTGTGCCAACAATCTCCCCAAAATATTATCAGACATCAATGTCAAACATCGATGTCAAACTTCCATGTCAAACATCAAAACATCGCTCGAGTCAAACTCGAGTCCGGAATTCCATGTCAAACATCAAAACACCGATTGCACCAACAATCTCCCCCTTTTTGATGTTTGACAAAAACACATACCTTTGAGTCAGAACACTAACTCAAATTCCCTTACCAATAATCCCAAATTGGTAATTTTACTTTCTCCCTCTTTTTGACATACATCAAAAAGGTTCTCTCCAAGGAGGTCAATGTCTCATGTCCTAATGAGATCTTACAATCTCCCCTTGGTCTAAAAATACCTAGGATGCCTACCATCTTCCTAGTGATAAGTCCCATATCACTCAAGAGAGGCAATCCTATACACTCTCTCAATTTCCAAATTGGTTATCTCCTAATTCCATTTTCCTCCTCATGAGGAAAAATACCATCCATCATCCCATGATGGATACCTCCCCCTAAAGGCTTGCTCCCCCTTGACCATTGCACTAACAATGTCCTTGGAAAGTCTTTAAGCCAATAGAAACTCTAAACTATCAAAAATAAGGTTTGAAGTTCAACATTGAACTTTCCCATACCTTAAATTTAATACATCACCTTAACACCTCTCTTAATCTACATCCAATGGATTTTCACCCTTCATAATGCTTCCCAAAGCATATCCTAGGGTTAGGAGTGGTTAGGGGACTTTACCGCAGCTGAAAACGGACTAAACAACCTTATTTTTTTTTAAATCCGAGTCCTTCAAATCGAAGTGCTCATCGATCGGGCACCAATAAGCGATCGTGATAAGCCGAGTAGTTTCCGCCGAGCGATTCCGTAGGTCGATTCTGCTAGAACAGTGCCAGTATGCGCAAGGCGGTTTCGCCAGGCGATTTCGCGGCGATTTCAGGCGGTTGTTGCGAGGCATTGTCGCATCGATCAGCCGCCATCCATGGCAGTCGACTGATAACTGAAAACTCAATTTTTCAGTTATTAGATATGAGCTTTGAAAATTGATAAGTAATTATACGTAACTTTAAAAATCGTGAAATTTCATACGTATAATACTTATGACCAATGCAATGGGTGAAAAATGTTTGAAAAATATTTTACTCATAAAATATCGAAGTTGATACAAAATTCGAAAGTGAAGAAAAACTTCAATGTTTTAGCTCACTTTGTATCAACTTCATCAATGGTGATTGCTATCAAAAGATAAACTTCACCAAAATTTTCTAAAAGGATTTTAAAATATTTTTAAAACCTTATTTTGGATCATATTCCTTGGGCTTAATGTACATAACTTGTACACAAGCTTTCCCAATGATCCACCTTTAGTTAAAGATGAGTTTTAGTTCATCTAGATGCAAAAACCATGCACCTTGAACTTAACTCATATCCTAGCATCTCATATGTATCTAGGGTGTATAAATATACATACATGTCAATTTAATGTGAGATGTGGATTTCGGTTCATCTTAAACTAAAGCCTCATACATTTTCTAAGACAACACTACTTGATTCCCTTATAAATGAGACTTCAAGTCATGCCATTGTCCTTAAATCAATTTTCATTAACTTAAATGCATGAATGATCATGACATAAATGATAGTAATAATTAAGTATGACCAATGATCATGATGCCATGACATATGATATAATCTAAAACATATAACATTAAACCTTAATCTTAAACATGATCATGACATATTTAATAATAAAAATAAGTATGATGTCATGACATGTTATATAGCAATCAAAGCATGACATATAAAATATATAGGTATAATAATACCCAAATTTTAATATTAATTGACATTTGATATAATTAAGTATATTTTGCCATATTATCACTTTTCTCCCTAGTGTGCCAAAAACTCAAAGTGACACACTATGACCTCTAAACCTAAATTGTGTCAATTTAATTGATTTTTCATAATTCCAAAAATATATTGGCACATCCTAAAATCTTTTAGGATTATAGATCAAATCTATTTCCAAGGTATCCATAACCTTGAAAGTTACCTAAAGTGCCACCTTTACCATGGTTAGGTTAACTACCCATCCATTTAAAGTTGCCACACCTAAACCCATTTAGCGTGAATCGATCACACTCTTAGGAACCCAAAACCTATTTGAGCTCTTAGGGTTTACTAGGTATTCCTTAGGGATAACCTCCCTAGATACCCTCCTAATGACCCTTCTAGGCTTGTTAGCCTTGGTCATTTGGGTCTTGCCATGGTTAACTCTAAGGGTAACTCCCCTTGTAACCTTTTTAGTGGCTTCCCTAGGTTTCCTTGAAACCCTAGCCACTAGGCACATTCCATGGTTACCCTTAGGGATGATTTCCCTAGTAACCTTAGTGTTTATAGACCTAGGTTTAGTTCCATAATACAATGGAACACTATGATAAGTCACCTCAGGCTTAGGTTTGTGACCCAAACCTCTCTTGCCCTTGGTTGACTCTTGTCTCTTAGGCCCTAGGTGTTGACTTTGACTTCTAGACTCTAGAGTTTGACCATTTGACCTTTGTATTTGATTTGTCATTTTTGCAAGAGTTTTTTCAAGTTTCTCAAGCCTTGACCTCAAGACTTGATTTTTCAACTCTAATTGCCCAATTTTAGAATTTTGATTTAACCTTTGGGCATTGTTCTTTCTAGGCATATGCCTAGTCCATTTAGAATTAAGACCTAGGTGCTCTTGTACCTTTCTAATTGTCTCCCTAGGTAGAATTGGTCTAGAATTATTTGACCTAGATTTGTCTTTAGATAAATTTGTTTTAGGGACATTAGTCCCAAATTTCTCCTTATTCCTAAGGTTGACCTTCTTAGCTCCTAAACAATATGCATTGTTCCTAGCATGTTTTTCATGTACAATAGCAAGATTGTTAAAATTATTCCTAGCATGCTTTTTGACATTTAAATTAGAAGGAGCATTACTAAAATGTACCTTAGGGTTAGCCTTAGCTCCCCCTACATGTGATGCTCCCTTTTTAGCCTTTTTCTCTCCCTTTGGGCATTGACTCCGGTAGTGACCCGGTAGTTTGCATTTGAAGCAAATCACTTGCTCCTTGCTTTTGATTGTTGGGGGACCGACATCCTTTGACTTTTAGGCACCGGTGGAGCTTTCCTTACTCTCTTTGGGCACTTGCTCTTATAGTGCCCGATTTCTCTACACTCAAAATATATTATATGATTTTTAATATGAATTGATATGTTTGAGTTACCTAGGGTGGTGGTGAGGATCTCTTGAGCTTGCTCTTCCTCTTGACCAGATATAGATGGTTCTTCTTGTTGCTCCGGTGTTGAGGATGCTCTAATCTCCTCCCCCTCAATCCTAGAGGTGGAGGCTTCTTCCACCTCTTCTTCCATCGATTCGGAAGTTGACTCCTCCTCAACTTTCGAATCCTCACTTGCTTGTGAGGATGAGGATTCATCTTTGGCCTCCTCTTCATAAACCGGTAATGAATCTTCATGGAGCTTTTCCACTTGGCTCCATAGCTCCTTGGCATATATATAATTACCTAACATACACAAGATATTGTTAGGTATTAAATCAATCATAAATTTCATTACCTTGGTGTTTTTCTCGAATCTTTCGAGTTGTTCCTCACTCCATCTCTTTTTCTTGAGGAATCCTCCCTTTGGTCCTCTTGGATATTCGAATCCTTCCATTAGAATAGACCACTCCTCAAAATCTCTCATCATGATAAAATCTTCAATTCTTCTCTTCCAAGAATTGAAGCCTTCTCGTCCATATAGTTCGTAAGGGACTGGCGTGTTATATCCCATTCCAACATCTCTTGAATCTCCATCTTCTTCCTCTAGCGGTTTGCTCCCGGCGGTTAGTTCGTAGAAGATCTCCTAGCTCTGATACCAATTGTAGAAGAAACGGTGACCGCTAGAGGGGGGGGGGTGAATAGCGTTGTAGGATGCGTCGATGGAATTCGTTGCGTGTTCGTCTACAAATCTCATTAGCACAGCGGAAATAAAACAAATAGCAATAACAAAATACGACAAACATAATTCATAACACAAGCATATAACGTGGTTCGGAACCGAATGATTCCTACTCCACGGATCAAGCTCTAAAGAGCTCTAGTGATGCACACGCAACCACTAATCACAAATAACTCCTTCTTGGAACAATCCGGAGGTGGAGAAACCCCTTACAATGATTACACTAAGTAATACTAAAGATATAAGCTAATACAAGTATGAAAAACAATGCAAGTAAAGAAAAACACTTTACAAGAGTACTTTGGTTGCTTGATCTTTGATTGCCTTGGACTAGCCTTGAAGACCCTGATTTGCAATAGCAAATCACTCCAATTCACCCAAGAAAATCACTGCCAAAAACCCTCTTCCGAGCTGCTTTTATAACCTACAATCGGGCTGGATTTTTGCTTATCAGTCGACTGGTCGGGACCATCAGTCAACTGATGACATTGTTGCTATGAGACAATGGTGCAATCCACGCTAGAAAAATCCAACGGATAGGTCATCAGTCGATTGATCATGTCCATCAGTCGACTGATCGAGCCTTCACTCGCCTGCTAACCCTAGCAGTCGAGTCAGACTCCATTCTATGCTCGAAATACCGAGCACCAGTCGACTGATCACAAGATCAGTCGATTGCTCGGCCAATTAGTCGACTGTTCACCTCTGACAGTCGACTGCTAGGGCACTCCCCGCAGTAAAACCCTAGTTGACTCACATCAGTTGACTGCCACATGATATCAGTCGACTGATACACCTCAAACATGAGGTTTAACCCAAGTATAGTGCTCTCATACTTGCTAGACCACTCGTAGCCTAGACCTAAGCCTTCTAGCCACCTCCATTAGCCTCACACCTATCGGATCCCTCCAAGTCATCCATGACTTGTTCATCCATACTCTAGATTTCAGGTGCTTCCATCGGCTATGTCATGCTAACGGTGTCTACACCGCCAAGGCACATTGGACTTACTTTGCCAAGACACTGCTTGGACTTTACGTCGCCATCCATTAGACTTATGCTGCCAAGACTCCCGCTTGGACTTTACGCTGCCAATATCAAACCCCTTGGACTTCTCAAATGCCAAGACTTAAGCTTGGACTTTCCCTTGCCAACCCATGTTGGACTTTCCATGCCAAGACCCATGCTTGGACTTTTCCTTGCCAAGACCCATGCTTGGACTTTACATGCCAAGTACTCAAGACTTGGACTTTCCATGACATGGTCAACTCCAGTCAACCATCAAAATCCCCCTCGAGTAAAACTCGAGTCCGGTCAATCATGACCCGGGTCGATTGTGCCAACAATCTCCCCAAAATATTATCAGACATCAATGTCAAACATCGATGTCAAACTTCCATGTCAAACATCAAAATATCACTCGAGTCAAACTCGAGTCTGGTCAATCATGACCTGGGTCGATTGCACCAACATAAGGTTCCGAACCACATTATATCTTGTGTTTTGCGTGTGATTGTGTATTTGTCTTTTGTATTTCTATATTCCGCTATGCAAACTAACAAGTTGTATTGACAAGCACGATCAAATTCCGTCGAACGAACTACGATGCTATTCACCCCCCCATTAGCGATCATACGATCCCGAATAAGTGGTATCAGAGCGAGGCCACTCTTCAAAGTTTGACAGCCATGGGAGCACTGCTTGAGGGAAGAAGGAAGATGGAGTTACCCAACGACGGATTGGGATGGGATATCAACACGCCAATTCCATACACCTTCTATGGACGAGAGGGGTTTGAGCAATGGAGGGCACGGATGGAGAATTTTTTCATGATGGACTTTGAAGATTGGATTATTCTAGTGAATGGATTCAAACTTCCAAGAGGTCCAAGAGGTGGATATCTCAAGAAGAAGATATGGACCGAAGAGAAAGCTCAAGCATTAGAAAGGAATGATAAGGTAATGCAAATGATATTAAATTCGTTACCTAACGACATTGTATCTAGATTAGGTGAATTTCAAGATGCCAAGGAGTTATGAAGCAAATTGGCAAAGCTCCATGAAGAATCAAAGGATGAGGAAGAAAGTTCATCCTCACAAAATAGTGAGAATTTGGAGGTCGAGAGGTATTCGACATCCGAGGAGGAAGAAGAAGTGGAAGAATCGGAGGAAGCCTCCACCTCTAGGATTGAGGGTGAGGAGATTAGGTCATCTTCAATACCGAAGCAATAAGAAGAAGCATCAACATTCGGAAGAAGTGAAGGACAAGCCTACCATTCCGACCTAGATAACTCAAGCACTTTAACTAATAATAAAAAAAAAATCATATAATGTGTTTTGAGTGTAGGGAATATGGGCACTATAAGAGCAAGTGCCCTAAGAAGGTCAAGAGGACTCAACCGGCACCAAAAGTTCAAGAAAAGACTAAGGATGCCGGAGCCCCAACACATAAGAGCAAGGAGCACGTGGTGTGATTCAAATGCAATCAAAAGGGGCATTATAAGAGTAAATTCCCTAGGAGGAGGAAGCCAACCAAGGGCCAAGAAGGAGCATCATATGTAGGGGGAGCCTCTAAAGCAAACCCTAAGGTATATTTTTATAATGCACCTTTGAAGTTTCATAATGAAAAGCATGATTTTAATACTCTTGCAATTGTGCATAATCATAAAGAGCATGCTAGAAGTAATAATAAATACTTTTGTCTAGGTGCTAAGAGTTGTAATTATAGGTCTAAGGATCATACTAGACCTACTTTACCTAAGGACAACTATAGAAACAACAACTCTAGACCCATTCTACCTAGGGAGTCCATTAAAAAGGTAGAAAATCACCTAGGCATTAACCCTAAGAAGGGTAGACATATGCCTAGAAAGTGTCATTCTCAAAAGATTAATGAAAAATCAAAATTAGGAAAATTAGAGTTAGAGAACCAAGCCTTGAGGTCAAGGCTTGAAAAAAATTGAAAAAGACCCTTATAAAGATGCAAAATCAAATGCAAGGGTCAAATGGTCAAAATTTAGGATCAAGAAGTCAAAACCTAAGGTCTAGGAAGCAAGGTCCACCTAAGGGAAAGAAAGGTTTGGGTAACAAACCTAAGCTCAAGGAGACCTATTATAGTGTTCCATTCGATTATGAAACCATCCGTAGGTCTAGGAAGGTCAAGGTTACTAGGAAAGTTATCCCTAAGCGTAACCAAGGTAGGTGTCTAGTGGATAAGGTTTCAAGGAAATCTAGGGAAGCCACTAAGAAGGTTACAAGGGGAGTTACCCATAGAGTTAACCTAGGTAAGACCACAATGACCAAGGCTTCTAAGCTTAGGAGGGTCATTAGGAAGATATCAAGGGAAGTTATCCCTAGTGAATACCTAGTTAACCCAAGGAGCTTCAATAGGTATTGGGTTCCTGATGTGAGCAAAATATATAAGGTTTTAGGAGTAGTTTTCTCTCACATCTTGTTACATTTTGCATTAGTTTCATGCATCTATTACTCTATTCTTGCATGCATTGCCTATTTTCTGGTTCGGAGGTCTGCTTGTTGTACTTTTGTGTGCAGGTTAGCTTTTCTGGTAGAAAAGACACATTTTCGGAGCAAAAGAAGGACTTTTGCAGCTAGACGCAGAGTGGGACACGACCTGGGCATGTGGATTCACACGACCGTATCCAATGGGCGAAGAATAGCACCCCAGGGCTGCACATGGCTTGGCCGTGTAGAAAGACACGATCGTGTGGCGGCCCGACTGATTTGCACGACTAGGGTTTTTTCCAGATTTTGCAGCGATCCGAGGCGATGTCTATATAAGGATGGCTTCGCCCAAAACCTAGGGGGGAGGGACGACGGCTAGGGCGGCACGCCGAAGCCCTAAAAAGCTTCGATAACTCTTAGCGGGGAGGAGGAACGCCGCCGGAGGTCCACAACTTGCAATACAACGCCAGAGAGAAGATCACGAAGCATCGTATATCTCTATTTCTGCACTTTATCTCTATTGTATTCGAACTTAAGCATGTTTTGTGATTCTTCCTTCGTGTTTATGGAGTAGAACTTTTGATTCTAGGATTAGGGAGTAGCTTGTGTACATAGACAATGTTGGTTCATATTAAATTTTGGCCATAAGTTTAATTTGACAATTGCTAGTTGCTCTTTATTATATCTATGTGTATTTGGATTTCTTTTCGCTGTGCTTAGGCGATACGAGGTGGTGACAACCCTCGCAATCTAGATTTAGGAGGTTTGATCAAGGAACCTAGGGGTAAACTTGACCTCCCGTAACTTTGGGGAGAAGGGAGTAGTAGAATTAGAAACGGTCCACCGCAAGGATTGATTTGGCATCCTCGTACCCTCTATCCTATCCTTTTGGGCGACGATAGCTCCCGGTGAATGCGGCGGCTCTGAAAGAGAGTGTATGATGTCCCTTCCCCAAAACCGTAGGTAGACGTTTAGACGACACCAATTGACAATATTATTCTGTGGTACACAAGTGAAACCGAAGTCCTAGGATCGCCTTTTAAGACCCCGACACACTCTTTTCCTCCTCCGTGTGACACCGCACAGAGTAGGGTCCAACAATCATCCTCACCAATTGACTCTCTCTCAGAGATCACGGCCGAACAATCGCAATCACATAGTGTATTGGTACACGAATCTCAGTCCCTGTGGGATCGATAATCTTTATTACTTGATGACATTCGTGCACTTGCGGGTGTTGAGTGCAAGCGCGCACTTTAAGTCCACGATGGTATCCATCGTGAGATTCGAGGATACGTCCGTGCGCATCAGGTTTTTGGTGCCGTTGCCAGGGACTGTCGATTCGATATCAAATCGAACAGTGGTAGATTGGATCAGACTTAGGATTAGATTATTTTCTTGCTTTATTTTCTTATCAGTTTACTTTATTTGCTTTAGTTTTATTTTCCATATTTAGATTTAGTTTTTATTTTTCAGTAGTAGTTTTTTTTATTTACTTATTGCATCTTAGATTTTTATTCGCTAGTTTTTGTTAGTGCAATCAATCCTTGATATGGTTTTGATGTGTGTGGCAAAGAGTTTAAGTTAGGTTATTATTGTGATTTGATATGTGCGTTGGAGTCTTGCAGGACTTAGTAATTCGCACATGGAGCTTTGGCGAGTTTCACCTCTCATGAGTCAGTGAAGGATGGCTTTGCAGAAGCCGTGCACTTGGAACATCCGAAGGGCCGCCGGATGAGGAGCTTGGAGTGAAGCCGGAGGAAGTAGACTTCAGGGCGAGACGCGAAGGATGGCGCTGCAGAGCCGTGCACTTGGCGCATCTGAGAGACATGGCCGGATGAAGATAACTTAAAAGGCGAGGGACTCCGAGGGATGAGAGTGAGCGAATGTAACCCGGGAAGGGGTAGTGCTCTTAGGTGAAACTTGGTCATTTGGCTAAGTGTTGGATGAGATTTCTCGACATCAGTTGACTACCATATTATGGTAGTCGACTACTCTAAGTCGACTGTGACTCGACTAGTGTTCGAGTCCGGTTCAAGTGCTAACAGTCGACTGCCATGGATTGGCAGTCGACTGAGAGACCACCAATCAACTGATGAAGGCATCAGTCGACTGGTCGCAAGTGTTTCGGGCACAGAATTGAGTCGAGCTCGCGAGCACTCGACTGATCGAGCATCAGTCGACTGATGTCGGTGCCGTTGGATGAAATCCAACGTGGAAAGCAGCCGTTATTGGGCAACGACTACAGGACCAGTCGACTGATAGGGACATCAGTCGACTGCTCCTGTGTCAATGGGAAGAAACCCTCTTCCTCTATAAAGAGGAAGGGTATGGGGCTTTGGGGGGCTAATGCTTCTCTTCTAAACATCTCCCAAAGTTCCCTAAACGTTTTCCATTCTTCTACTTGTGCTAATCTTCATTCTATTGTAGAAGAGTGATCCTTGTGTAAAAGAGGTTACCTCCACCTAGCTTTGTGCAAAGGAGAGATCTAGTGGAAAGATTGAGGAGTGATTCACCTTGGACGAATCGGGGACCATGGATTAGCGGCGTAGCCGTGAACCACGTTATATTCCTTTTGTTAGCATTGATTTTATTCTTGTCGTTTTGATTTGCTTGTCTTGTTTATTAGTATTCTTCTTGCGCTAATATTATTTGTAGACAAGCGAATTCCACCATCCAACGAAAGAGGGCTATTCACCCCTTCTAGCCAGCCAATACACACCGATCGATCTCCTACAAGTGGTATCAGATCCAAGTCGCTTGTCGAGGACTAACCGCTGCAACAAGCCCTTCATCAAAAGATGGCCGGCTCCAACATTCACCCACCAAAGTTTGAAGGAGAATTCTCTTGGTGGAAAAAGAGAATGGAGTTATTTTTTGAAACCGACTTTGAAATTCTTTTAATTATGGAAAACGATTTCGAAATGCCTAGGGATGAAGAAGGGGAGCCATTGGAAAAGTCAAGATGGAGCAAGAGGCAAAGGGAGGAGTACTTGGCAAACTCAAAAGCCAAACATCATCTCTACAATGTACTCCCCCAACAAGAAGTCAACCGGATAGGAAAATGCGCTAGCGCCAAGGACATGTGGGAGAAACTAATAGAGATTCATGAAGGCACATCTGAGGCGAAGCTAGCAAGGAGAGATGTCCTTCGCTCTCAATTATCCAATATCAAACTCGAAAAGGGAGAGAAGGTAAAATCCCTACACTCTAGATTTAAGGAAATTCTAACCGGTTTGACAAGTGTAAGTGAAAAACTCTCCAACCGAGATATGGTAATGAAGGCCATAGATGCTTTTCCCCGGTCCTCAAGATGGAGCTCTATGGTGGACTCCTTCTACATCTCCAAGAATTTGGAAGTGAGCACCTTGGATGAGTTCTTCTCAACTATGGAGCTCCATGAAACAAGGCTTGAAGGAATGATAGAAGAGCCTAGAATTCAACCTTCAAGAGGAGTAGCCTTGATGGCCCACAAAGGGAAGAAGAAGATGGAGACTCCCTCCTCCTTCGACGAAGCTTCCTCCTCCTTCTCCATGGATAGCACGGAAGAAGCCTATATGGTAAGGAGGGTAAGGCGTGCATTAAAAGATTTTAAATTTAAAAAATTTAATGATAGGAGGAGAAGACCAAGGGGGAAGGTTATTTGCTACAATTGCCAAGGGGAGCGACATATAAGGGATAATTGTCCCCTCCTAAACAAGAGCAAAGAAGAAAAGCGGAAGAAGAAAGAAAAGAAGAAGAAGGGGAGCAAGAAGAAAAAGGAAGAAGAGAAGAAGGATAAAGAAAAAGGGAAGGCCAAGGCACTAAAAGCAAGAACATGGGATAACCCCTCTTCCTCATCATCATCATCATCCGAGGAAGAAAATGCCTTTGTCACAAATTTGGCATTGATGGCCTTTGACGATCTAGACACTTCCTCCTCCGAGCAAGAAGAAAGATCAAGCACAAGTGAGGAGAGCTCTAGTGAAGGGGGAGCTTCATCATCCTCCTCATCCGAAGAAGAGGACATGGAAACTATGGTAATGAACCTTTCACCAAGTAAAATAGTTTCCATGATTTCTAGTCTTACTAAGGATCTATTTAGAGCCAAAAAGAAAAATAAAAGCATGCTTGATCAAATTAAGGATTTAGAACAAAAATTAGAAAAAGCATGTTTTAATGATAATAATGATGATGCATGCTCACATGATCTTTATGTGCCATTAGATGTAAGTGATGCATGTATGGAAGAGAATAGGGCTCTAAGAGAAAAGGTAGATCATTTGACCAAGGCCCTAGAAAAGTTTACAATTGGCTCAAATACCCTTAACATGATAATTGGGAGCCAAAGGACAAGCTTCAACAAGAAAGGCCTAGGATATAAGGAAAAGAAAAATGAAAAGGCCTATAAATGTCTAATTGCTAGGGGTCAAGACAAAAAAAAGGTAATAGCTAGAAAATGAATCCCTAAGGAGTATTTAGTGAACCCCATAGGAAAGAACTTATTTTAAGTTCCTAAATCCATCCTAAAAGGTTAGGAAAACCCTACGATAGTCAACCATAAGGATTTCACCTATATCATATTTTTGGTTGACTTAGGATGACGGGACAATATTTTTGAAATAGTGTTAGGTGATGATAATGCACCTATAAATAGATAAATCATGCTTTAGGTGACATTTGCCTTATTATCATGATGTAATACCTAATGCATGATCACAATTTGATAAATACATTTGTTTCATGATCATAATGTGAAATTAATTCATATATATCTTTATGATAATGTGGAATGATAGGATGATACTTAACCTTGTATAGAATAGCATGAAAATAATGGTTAAGTATATACAAATACCTTTAGGATACATCTCACACTCACCATAGGCTACCTTGATTGAAAACATAGCATGAGTGAGATGTTAGGATGATACTCATGGTCCACTAGTGCCTATGACATTTAGATGGTCATTTAAAGAATCAAAATAGCAATAATAGACCAATCATGGGGAAGACTTATGTTTAATTCATAGACATATTGCCCAAATATCATGGTTGGATATTTCAATTGTTTTCAAAACAATTTCTTACTTTAAAATCTGTGTGTTCACGTTTTGAAACAATTTAAAGCTAAACTAGGTGTTAAACTTTATACTAACTTGATCAAAAACCTAGTTGTTTTTAAAGTTTTTAGATTTTTGGAAAATACTTGAAAATATAATGATTTTTCACGGACAACTATTTTTCATTGATAAATATACTTACAAGAAATATGTTCCCCAAATTTCATGATTTTTCGAATTTTATATATTTTCTAATGCAATTTTGAAATCCACCCTGAAAAACCCGAAATACATGTGCCAGTCGACTGGTAGTTTGAACCAGTCGACTGGTAGTCTGATAACATGCCCAGTAATTTCTTTTATCCAATTTTAAGGCATATTTTAGTTTTTGTTTCTTTCTAGACTTGATGTCATGCTGAATAAACTTTGTTAATTATTTTTGATGGTGTCAAAGGGGGAGAAATGTATATGTTTATGTAAGGGGGAATTATATTTAGGGAGAGTTTCATGTATTAAAGGGGAGAATTGCTAATCATGTTATTGACATGCTTTTTTCCTTAATATTTCATCAAATGTTTTACCTAACTTAAACGGATTGCCACACATCAAAAAGGGGGAGATTGTTAGTGCAATCAATCCTTGATATGATTTTGATGTGTGTGGCAAAGGGTTTAAGTTAGGTTGTTATTATGATTTGATATGTGCATTAGAGTCTTGTAGGACTTAGTAATTCGCACAAGGAGCCTTAGCGAGTTTCACCTCTCATGAGTCGGTAAAGGCTGGCTTTGCAGAAGCCGTGCGCTTGGAGCATCCGAGGGACCGCCGGACGAGGAGCTTGGAGTGAAGCCGGAGGAAGTAGACTTCAGGGCGAGACGCGAAGGATGGCGCTGTAGAGTCGTGCGCTTGGCGCATCCAAGAGACGTGGCCGGACAAAGATAACTTCAAAGGCGAGGGACTCCGAGGGATGAGAGTGAGCAAATGTAACCCGGGAAGGGGTAGCGCTCTTAGGTGAAACTTGGCCATTTGGCTAAGTGTCGGATGAGATTTCCCGACATCAGTTGACTACCATGTTATGGTAGTCGACTACTTAAGTCGACTGTGACTCGACTAGTGTTCGAGTCTGGTTCAGTACAACGATCGCCATGGATTGGCGATTGATCGAGAGACCACGGTCGATCGATGAAGGCATCGATCGGGTCGTCGCCAGTGTTTCGGGCACAGAATGGAGTCGAGCTTGCGAGCACTCGACTGATCGAGCATCAGTCGACTGATGGCAATATCAGTCGACTGATGCCGGTGCCGTTGGATGAAATCCAACATGGAAAGCAGCCGTTATTGGGCAACGGCTACAGGACAAGTCGACTGACAGGAACATCAGTTGACTGCTCCTGTGTCAACGAGAAGAAACCCTCTTCCTCTATAAAGAGGAAGAGTATGGGGCTTTGGGGGGCTAATGCTTCTCTTCTAAATAGCTCCCAAAGTGCCCTAAACGTTTTCCACTCTTCTACTTGTGCTAATCTTCATTCTATTGTAGAAGAGTGATCCTTGTGTAAAAGAGGTTACCTCCACCTAGCTTTGTGCAAAGGAGAGATCTAGTGGAAAGATTGAGTGATTCACCTTGGACGAATCGGGGACCGTGGATTAGCGGCGTAGCCGTGAACCATGTTATATTCCTTTTGTTAGCATTGGTTTTATTGTTGTTGTTTTGATTTGCTTGTCTTGTTTATTAGTATTCCGCTTGCGCTAATATTATTTGTAGATAAGCGAATTCCACCATCCAACGAAAGAGGGCTATTCACCCCCCTCTAGCTGGCCAATACACATCGATCGATCTCCTACAGTTTTATTTATTTACTGTTTATTTTAGCATTAGGTTAGAACTCTACTTTCGTGGTTTGGTTCGTCGTATGCTTAGAAGACTAGGGTCAGAAGGTCTAATTCCAATCGATTTAGAGATTGAGCGAACCTTTCATCGTCGGAGAGCAGTACAGCGAAAGATGGAAGATCAAGCTGCATCCGAGGTGAACATAGGAAGTTGACCTCTGCGGGACTACGCAACTCCTAGCACTAGAGGATTCAGGCCGAACATTGTTGGACCATTAATTTCGGCAAATAACTTTGAGCTGAAGTTGACACTTATACATATGGTCCAGCAGAGCCAATTCGGGGGAGCTACAACTGATACCCGAACCGACATCTTGAGGCTTTTCTCGAAATATGCTCAACTATGAAACTGAACGGAGTCCCTTCTGACTCGATCCGCCTGAGCCTGTTCCCATTTTCACTGTGGGATAAGGCTAAGGCATGACTTCACTCCTTACCCTCTAGCAGCATCACCACATGGGAGCAGTGTGAGTAGCAGTTTCTGAATAAATACTTCCCACCAAGTAAGACTGTTGACATACGCCACCTTATCATGAGCTTTCGCCAAAAGGAGGGGGAGTCCTTATTCGAAGCATGGGATCACTACAAGGGGCTACTTTACCAATGGCAACACCACGGACTGGAGAGATGGTTGGTGATCCACATTTTCTATAATGGGATCGCTTACCCCACGAAGTTGTCCCTAGATTCTACCGCAGGAGGAGCTCTAATGAACAAGACCATAGAGGAGGCAGAGGAGCTTATCGAAGAGGTGGCCCAAAACCACCATCAATGGGCCCCCAAACGTGGTCAACCCACACCTGCGGCAGGACGATACACTGTCAACTCCATGGACCACCTTTCGATAAGGATGGACGCGCTCAGTAGATGGTTTGAATCTTTGAATCCCTCATCTGCATGCGCGGCAATTGATTTTGGAGGAGGAGCGACAACGTATCGTGAGGACCACTATAGAGGGTAGGGGACTTCAGACGAGCAGATTGAGCATTGTGATGCGATTGGGGACTACGATCAAAGGCCCCACAACCCATACTCTAATACCTACAATCCTGGATGGAGGAGTCACCCAAATTTCTCCTACAAAAATAACTTGGGAAATCCCCAACCATCCGGTGGGTACAGGCAACAGCAGGGCAATGGGCAGTGACCATAGAAATCCAGACTGGAACAGATGATGGAGGACTTCATCGCTACCCAAACTAAGGCCAATGAGGAATTCTGTCGCCAGCATCAAAAGTCTAAAGAAGCACTGAGTGACTTGAAGGTCACCGTTGACGGCCTTGCAAGTCATACCAGGATGTTGGAGACACAAGTGGCCCAAATAGCCCAATCCGTGACACAACCTGTGAAGAACTCTCCGGCGAGCCAAGGAAAGGAGGAAGGAGTAGGGCAAAGTAGCCAATTCGCCAAGGGGTGTGTAGCCATGATTTCCACCCTACCTGACCAAGCTGAGTTTGAAGAGAAAATCCCAATATAGCTTGAGGACCCTGGTGAATTCATTATTCCCTGCTCGATTTATGGGGAGATCTTCAATGAAGCGCTATGCGACTTGGGGTCATCAGTCAGTGTGATGCCCTACACATATTTTCTGAAGATGGGACTGAGTGGGCTCCAACTAGCGAATCTTGGTATTCGTATGGGGGATGATTTAGTGAAGGAGCCCATTGGCCCGCTACCACACGTTCCTGTGATGATTGAGAATTTCGTGATACCCACGGACTTCATCATACTGGACACAGGACATAATCCTCAGAATCCTATCATTTTGGGAAGGCCTTTTCTAGCAACCGCAGGGGCATGCATAGATGTGAAGGCACACCGGATCTCCCTGGAGGTAGATGGGGAGATCATCCTTTTCAGCCTTTTAGAGCACAGAGCTCCCTACTTTGACGGCTTCACGATTAGCAGATTGAAGCCGGAACCTCCAGATGCAGATCCCGAGACTAATGAATGGAGGTTCACTGAACCACCAGAGTCGAGTTGATAGAAGAGTACGGTCGAGCTAAACGACCTTAAACCAAGCGCTTCTTGGGAGGCAGCCTAAGTTTAGTTTTAGATTTCCCTTTTCTATTTCATTGCATACATTTGTTTGAATTTTAGTTTTGATTTCCATTACATTTAGAGTTAGGAATAGAAAAGAACTTTGCTAGGTAAAAATGATACCCATATTAGTCTACATGGCGAAGTGTATGAACAAATTCGGGCCATGGTGCATAAAAGGGGCGAAAAATGGGGGCACACGGCCTGGCCATGTCTTTTCCCATGGTCGTGCCCAATTGACCAGAGGCGCACATGGCCTGGCCGTGTGTTTTCACACGGCCGTGGTGCGGAAGGTTAAAAGGGGCGAGTCGTGTATTTTCACCCCATTTGTGCTGTGTGCTTCAAAAGTTCTTGCCCTAGCCGTGTGATTTCTCTTTCCCCTTCCTCTAGAAGAATTTCTAACCTCTAAAGAAGCCAAAAGGAGCAAGGATGAGGAGGACCAAGACCGTAGCATCCATCCCAAGGCCTGAGCGATTTAACAAGAAGAGCCGACGCTCCTCAAGCTCCGGAAGAGGGTAATGCCCTACCCCCTCTACTTTTTCGCAATAATGAACATAGAGATAGGTTCAATATGCTCTCTACTCGTAAACTTACTGCTACTAGGTATTTAGATGAGGATTTGCTAGCATCTTTAGGGTTGTTAGGTGATATGCAAACCGTATTTGCAAAAATGGGGTGGGATGAGATTATGGGAATAAAACACCTAACTTACCCTAGGATAGTTTTGGAATTTTTGAGTTCTTTAGAGGCGGAAGTTTTAACGGGTAGAGAGAGCGAGGAGGGTAGGATAACTTTTAGGTTTTTTAACATAGAGCATGAGTGGACCCTTAACCAATGGAACTCATGCTTTTGGCTTACCAAGTGGGGGAGAGAGAAGAACCCCTATTGGGTTCAACTCTCGGGAATGTTGGACCGAGTTGATGGGGGAGCATGCTTATGACCCTTCTAGGGCCAAAGCGTCGCGCCTCCAAAGCCCCATCTTTCGATACCTTCACCGCGTCATGGCCAGTACTATATTTGGTCGTGGGGAGAGTGACGGTGTAGTGAGAGCCAGTGAGCTACTTTGCCTATGGGACATGCTATAAGAAAGGAGTAGCATCGATGTAGGATCCCACTTCATCAGTCACTTAGTGAAGATAGGCAAAGTAGCACGCGGAGAGATCAATGTGGGAGGCCTACTTACCCACATTTGTTATAGGATGGGGTACGACTACACAACATTGGAAAGTATAGAGGGAAGCCCTAGGATCGACCTAGGAGTATGCATGGCCATGAAGATGATTGTAAGAGAAGGAGACTCCTTATGCTTTGTAAGGAAAAATCTTACGACCCTTAAGCTCCCCGACCTGGATCGTACCACCATCGCTATATGCGCCAATTGGCGCTTAGACCTGATAGTGGAGTCCCCTCCACATGAGGTACCATCCATATCAGCATCCATCTCTCCACCTTTGTACCACTCTCCCTCCAGTCCACACATGCATAGGAGCCCACCTAGTCCACGCTGACATGAGCCTACACCTGCACCATCATCTTTTTCTACTTTTGAGCAGGATGCAAGTACATTGACATACGATTTCTCGGAGTTTCGATCACGCCTCGATGACATTTACACTGAGCAGCAGACGCAGAGGCAGCGATGGGAGGAGCAGAGCACCTACCAGCAGGCGGAGTTCCAGGGATTGTGAGAGCATTTCCAATGGGTGGAGGAGTTCTATGTTGAGGTCCACATATACTTCCAGGAGGAGGCTGCTCATCGCCAGGATGAGGCAGCTTACCGTAGGGAGTTGCGACAGCATATGCACACCCAGCAGGCACAGTGGGCTAGGGAGGAGGAGCACCGAGCAGTCGCGCTGCATCCACCAGCTCTCAGATCGACCACATGTATATGTGACATCAGCGGCTTAGCAGCAGGTTCTCCCAGGATCCAGAGATGCCCTGGCTCCCAGACTTTCCACCTTGTCCACGATATTAGAGGTATATTTTTGTTTAAGTCTGGGGGGGGCGACCCAAAAATCTATTTTGTTTTGTTTCCTAGCAGTAATTTCTTTTCTGGTATTTTCATTCATTTGTTCATGCATGCATGAGTTGTTTAGTTCCTTTCAGTACTTAATTTTTGGTGTCTATAAAGTTACCTCAGTAGTATTTTTGGAAGTTGCTTGCATGAGTTGTTCCCATAGGTAGCTTAACTCCATTTATCTTGTGGTATTTTATTCTATGTGCTCTATTGAATGTTCTAGACTTGCACTGGTTAGTTCTGTTTTTGCACTTACACATGTTGAATATTTTGAAAGGGAGAATCTAGTACATACGTTGTTATGATTCACTTCAGTAGTCTAGTACTTTGGAATCCATAGGTGACTCTAGGTTTAGCATTTTAGTTACTGGAGATGCTCGGATTGTGTAAGCCCATTTGGAAAAATCGAAATCCCTGTGAGCCAAAAAATAAAAGAGAAAAAAAAGAAAAAAAAAGAGAGAAAAAGAAATGAGAAAAAAAAAAGAAGATCAAGAGGGATAAAAAACAGTTGTTGTGGGTGGAAATGGCTAGGTGCCCCTTTGAGACCGAGTTAGGTTACTGGGGAAATACCTCCCAATTTCTCTCAATACCGAGAATGCCTTTGTGACTTTATGCTAGATCTAGGGAATGACCCTCACTTTGGGTAGGTAAGTGCCTAAGAGCCGGAAGCCTTAGGAAAGCCATGGGGTGACGACTTAACTCACCATGGAACGGGCATCCCCTAAGAATGATTCACCTAGCACGAGCATGAGGAGCTAACTTAGTAAATTTTTAGAACATATCTGGTTTGCTTTGATTGCAAATACCACCTGATAAATTTAGTTAGCATGCTAATTATGGAACAATATCTTTTTAAAAATTTTATGGCAGTGAGGTTTGCTTGAGGACAAGCAAAGATTTAAGTCTGGGGGAAGTGATGTGAGCAAAACATATAGGGTTTTAGAAGTAGTTTTCACTCACATCTTGTTATATTTTGTGTTAGTTTCAAGCATCTGTTACTCTATTCTTGCACGCATTGCCTATTTTATGGTTCGGAGGTCTGCTCGTTGTACTTTTGTGTGCAGGTTAGCTTTTCTGGTGGAAAAGATGCATTTTCAGAGCAAAAGAAGGACTTTCGCAGCTAGACGCAGATTGAGACACAACCCAGACGTGTGGATTCACACGGTCGTGTCCAATGGGCGAAGAATAGCACCCCAGGGCCACACACGGCCTGGCCGTGTGGAAACACACGACCGTGTGGTGGCCCGATGGATTTGCACGACTAGGGCTTTTTTCAGATTTTGCAGCGGTCCGAGGCGATGTCTATATAAGGATGGCTCTGCCCAAACCCTAGGGGGGAGGCACGATGGCTAGGACGGCATGCCGAAGCCCTAAAAAGCTTCGATAACTCACAGCGGGGAGGAGGAATGCCGCCAGAGGTCCACAACTTGCAATACAACGTCGGAGAGAAGATCACGAAACATCGTATATCTCTATTTCTATGCTTTATCTCTATTGTATTCGAAGTTAAACATGTTTTGTGATTCTTCCTTCATGTTTATGGAGTAGAGCTTTTGATTCTAGGATTAGGGAATAACTTGTGTACATAGACAATGTTGGTTCATATTAAATTTTGGCCATAAGTTTAATTTGACAATTGGTAGTTGCTCTTTATTATAGCTACGTGTATTTGGCTTTCTTTCCGCTGTGCTTAGGCGATATGAGGTTGTGATAGCCCTCGCAATCTAGATTTAGGATGTTTGATCAAGGAACCTAGGGGTAAACCTGACCTCCCATAACTGTGGGGAGAAGGGAGCAGTGGAATCTGTAGGGTCGAGGTTGGCCGGCTAGAGGGGGGAGGGTGAATATCTCTCTTTCGTCGTATGAGCGTAAGTCGTTCTTAATCATCTACAATAAACGTTAGCGCAAGCGGAAAATACAAAGCAAAGACAATTAAGAACAAACACAAAGATAAACAATGCTAACAAACAATATAACATGGTTCACAGCCTCACCGCTAATCCAAGGTCCGATTCGTCCACGATAAATCACTCCGCAACCAATCCAATATTGGTCTCTCCCTTTAGCCAATGCAAGGTGGAGGTAAACCCTTACAACTCAAGAATACTCCTTTTACAATAGATGTTAAAGAGGTTAGAAGAAGGAGTTTAACACTTGTGGAGCACTTGGATGATAGTTTGTAACTTAAGCATTAGCCATCCAAAAGCCCACACTCTCTCTTTTTATAGAGAGGGTTGATTTCTTCCTGTTGGCCGCTATCAGTCGACTGCTGCCTTTGGAAGTTGACTGGCACCGCTACAACGGCCTCTGAACACGTCAGATCTCGACCATTGTAGTCTAACGGAACCCTCGCGATCGATGTATCCATCGATTGGATCGATGCCTCCATCGATCGGGTAGTCGCTACGAGCGATTGTGTTCGCGATCGCTTTCATGATCGCCACGCTAGCGATCACGGGCAAAACCCATCACCAAACACATCAAACCCCTTTCGACTTAGAGCAGTCGATTGCCATTTCATGGAAGTCGAATGATGTCGGGAAATCTCATCCGACACTTAGCCAATCAACCAAGTTCACCTAATGAGCTACTTACATTTCACTCATTCTCTGATCAAGACGACTCTGCAATGCTCCTTTACGTTTCTTGCCTTCGAAGTCTGCTTCCTTGGCTTCGCTTCAAGTCATCACGTCCGGCGGTCCCTTGGTAGCATCAAGCGTACGACTTTGCAATGCTCCTTCTCCGACTCAAGCACGAGGTTGTGAGTGGTGAACCCGCCAAAGCTTCATGTGCGAATTACTAAGTCCTGCAAGACTCCAATGCACACATCAAATCCAATCATCCTAACTTAAACCCTTTGCCACACACATCAAAACCATATCACGGGTTGATTGCACTAACAATCTCTCCCTTTTTGATGTGTGGCAATCCGTTTAAGTTAGGTAAAAACATTTGATAAACTATTAAGGAAAGAAAGCATGTAAATAACATGATTATCAACTCTCCCTCTTAATACATGAAACTCCCCCTAAATACATTCCCCCTTACTTAAACATATATCTTTCTCCCCCTTTGACACCATCAAAAAGATTAAACAAAGTTTATATGGCAAGACATCAAGTCTAGAAAAAACTAAAAACAATCAAAAACCTGATAAAATCGGTTACTGTGCTCGTGCACAGTACATCAGTCGACTGCTATCAGCATGGCAGTCGACTGGCACAAGTAAAATTAGTTTTTCAAATTTTCTAGACGAAATTCAAAAATACACTATAAATTCTAAAAAATTCGAAAAATAGTGAAATTTGGGGAACATATTTCTTGTAAGTATATTTATCAACGAAAAATAATTTTCCATGAAAAATCATTATATTATCAAAGATTTGCCAAAAATCCAAAAGCTTCAAAAACAACTAGGTTTTTGATCAAGTTAGTATCACTTTTAACACCTAGTTTTGGTTTGAATTGTTTCAAAACATGAATATGTTGGTGCAATCGGCCTAGCAGTATCTTGATGGTATTTTAATGATAGACAAAACTCATGACATGGGATTGTCATGGGAAAGTCCAACATGGGGTTGGCATGGAAAATCCAAGCATGGAGCTTGGTGTGGAAGTCCAAGGGGGAAGCCTTGGCATGGTAAAGTCCAAAGCATTGCGAAGACGTGCACTTGGTGCTTGGCATGGGAAATCCAAAGCATTGTGAAGCCGTGCGCTTGGTGCTTGGTGAGAAATGCATTGCGAAGCCGTGCGCTTGGTGCATTTGGGAAGTCTTGAGAACTTGGCAAGTTCACTAGGCTCGGGTCCTTGAGTCGGTGAAGGATGACATTGCGAAGCCGTGCGCTTGGTGCATCTGAGGGACCGCCGGACGGAGAGCGAATGGAGTGAGCCCAAAGGGAAGCATACTTCTAGGGCATGAGACGCGAAGGATGGCGTTGCGAAGCCGTGCGCTTGGCGCATCCGAGGGACGTAGGCCGAGGGAAGAGAGCTTTGGTGGGGAACTCCATGAGGGATAAGGTGGACTTGGCCATGTGGCTAAGACTGAGTGTCGGAGGCTCAAAATTGATGTTTGAGGGTTTACCCGACAGTCGGATGCTCAAACAACTTGGTGTTAGAGGTTTTGCCCAACATCAGTCGACTGGTATAGGTGCCGGTTCGACTGATCCAAGTCGACTAGAGTTCGACTGGTGTAAGGCTAGGGTTTTGTGCTTGGCAGTCGATCGAACGACCGACACGATCGCCAGGGATGGCGGTCGATGGGAGTGTCGCGAGCATAGAACGCTCAATAGCCGATCGACGATCGACTCTATCGGTCGACCGATGATGGGCATCATCGATCGGTAGGTGATCCGCTGGAACTTGTCCGACGTGGATCCGCCATTGTGAGACAACGACTACGGGCATCGATCGGGCCTTTTGGCGATCGCTAGGCGCAAAACATGATGCAGGTTATAAAAGGAGCTCGAGATGGAGGTTTTTGCTATGGTTTTTGTGGAGCTATTGGAGGGGAATTGCTGCTGCATTCCAGTCCTTCAAGAGCCAATCAAAGCAAGCAACAAGAAAAGTAATCAAAGCAATCGGTGAAAGTTTTCTTGTGTATTGTATTTGTGTATTTGCTTGTATTTCATATTACTGTTGTAATTGCTTGTGAGAGGTTTCTCCACCTCTGACGTGTAGTCGAGAAGGAGTTTGAGTATTGCCGTGTGCATCTCTAGAGCTCGAGGAGCTCGCCCGTGGAGTAGGAACCATTCGGTTCCGAACCACGTATATGCTTGCGTATTTGATGTGCTTGTATTGTTGTTAGTATTATTGTTATTCCGCTGCGTATTAACGACAATTGTAGACGAGCACGTACGACGAACGAACGAATTCCGACATCCATCGTACGAGGGCTATTCACCCCCCCTCTAGCCGGCCAATCGATCCCCTACAAGTGGTATCAGAGCGAGGTTGCTCCTCAAGGACTAACCGCCGCGAGAGCACTACAAATGGCCGGCTTCATCCATCCACCGAAATTCGATGGAGATTTTGCTTGGTGGAGGAAACGGATGGAGGTATACCTAGAAACCGATTTTGATTTTATGATTATTATAGAAAACGGTTTTGAAATGCCTAGGGATAAAAAAAACAAGCAAATTGAGAAGTCAAGGTGGACCCAAGACCAAATTAAGGACTTCAAGACAAATCTTGAGGTAATAAAATTACTTAGTGGTTTATTACCTAACACTATTTGGTCTAGATTGGGTGATTATAGGGATGCAAGGGAATTATGGAATAAGGTAATGAAATTCCAAGAAAATTCCCAATCGGCACAAGTAGAGGAGAATGCCGAAGAAGAATCACCATTCACTTTTGAAGATGTGGATGACTTGGTGGAGACCTCCACCTCTAGCATTGATGGGGAGGAAAGGGTTTCTACTCCGGAGAAAGATCAAGATGAAGCTTCTACCGGAAGAAGTGAAGAGGCCTCCACCACCTCCCTAGGTAACTCAAGTGTTATTATTTTAAATAAAAAACACATAATATGCTTTGAGTGTAGGGAGAAAGGGTATTACAAGAGCAAATGCCCTAAATTGGCTAAGAAGAAGGCATCGACACCAAAAGTCAACCCAAAGTCAAATGATGCCGGTGTTCCCAAAATCAAGAGCAAAGAGCACATTGTGTGCTTCAAATGCAATCAAAAGGGACACTACCGAAGCCAATGCCCTAGGGGGAGGAAGAAAGGGCAAGAAGGTGCAATTCATGTAGGGGGAGCTCCTAAAGCTAACCCTAAGGTACATTTAGTTAATGCACCCTTAATTCCTAAAGTCAAAAAGCATGCTAAAAATTATTTTAGTTCTCTTGCTATTATCAATGAAAAGAATGCTAAGAGAAGTAATAAGGTGTATTGTCTAGGTGCCAAGCATGTTCATATAACTAAGGACAAACCTAGGACTCATAATTCTAGACCTATTTTACCTAAAGAGTCCATTAGGAGAGTTGAAAACCATCTAGACATTAACCCCAAGAAGGGTAGACACATGCCTAAAAAGAAAAACAATTCCCAAAAGATAAATGAAAATTCAAAATTGGGAAAATTAGAGTTAGAAAACCAAGCCTTGAGGTCGAGGCTAGAAAAATTGGAGAAGACCCTAGCAATAATATCAAATTCGGTTAAGGGGTCTAATGTACAAAAGTCAAGACCTAGGAAACAAGAAACATCTAAGGGCAAGAAGGGTTTGGGTCACAAACCTATGTCCTACCATAATGTTTCATTTAATTATGGAACATCATCTAGGTCTAGACAAACCAAGGCTAATAGGGAAGGCATCCCTAAGTCTAGCCATGGTATGTGTTTAGTGGCTAATACCTCAAAGACATCAAATGTAGCCACTAAGAAGGTCAATGGAGGAGTCACCTTTAGAGTTGACCTAGGAAAGACCCAAAAGACTATGGCTTCAAAGCCTAAAAGGGTCATTAGGAAGGTATCTAGGGAAGTTATCCCTAGAGAATACCTTGTTAACCCAAGAAGCTCCAATAGATATTGGGTTCCTAAAAGCGTGATCGATTCACGCTAAATGGGTTATTGTGTGTCAACCCTAAGTGGATGGGTAGTTAACCTAACCATAGTAGAGTTGACACATTAGGGTGTGCCAATGTACTTGAGAAGTTAAAAATGATTCAAATTGGCACAATTAGGTCTTAGAGGTATTGGTGTGCCATTTTGGGTCTTTGGCACACTAGGGAAATGAATGGTTTTAGGCAAATTGAATTTAATCCCTAGAAATGGCAAATTGATTTTAACACTTAGGTATTCTATACCTTAGTATATTTTACTTGTCATGCTTTATTTGCCTTGCCATGTCATGACATCATTTTCATTTTTATCTATAAAATGTCATGATCATGCTTAGACTTATCCTTATATGTCATGTATGCTAAAACATCATTCACATGTCATGACATCATGATATTGGCATATGCTTTTACTTAAATCATATTTATGTCATAATCATCATGTACAAATTAAAAGGAAATTAAGGACTATGGCATGATTTGATGGGAATCAAATAATATTGCCTAGAAATATGCATGAGACCATTTTAAAGAACAAAAACCCACATCTCACTAGATTAATTGCCTTGAATGTGTTTTTACACATCTAGATATAAGTGAGATGTTTAAGGAAAAGAAATTAAAGGTTTTGAAAACTTTTTGAAAACATTTTGAAAAACCTTGGTGAAGCCTATCTTTTGATAGCTATCACCATTGAATGGGATGATACAAAGAGGGCTCTTTATTGAAGCTTTTCTAAACTTTTGAACTTTGTATCAATCTCCTAATTTAGTGGGTAAAATAATTTTCCAATATTTTTCACCCATAGTGTTTAGGATAAGTATTATACGTATGCATTTTCAAGATTTTTAAAATTACGTATATTTACTTATGGATTTCGGAAATCCATTTCAAATGTCAAAACTACAATAGATTATCGATCAATGACCGATGCCATGGACTAGCAATGATCGATAGCAGTGATTTCTAATTTTGGTTAGGCCCATGTTCAGCTAGGTTAAGGTCCCCTAACCACTCCTAATCCTAGGATATGCTTGGGAGAGCATTAGAGAGGGTGGAAATCCATTGGACATGGATTAGGAGAAGGGTTTTAGGGAGAGTATCAACTTTAAGGTGGAAGAGAGTTCATTGTTGAACTTTGCCTTAATTTTGATTTGGTTAATGTTCCTATTGGCTTAGGGACTCTCCAAGGACATTGTTGGTGCAATGGTCAAGGGGGAGCAAGCCTCTAGGGGGAGGTATCTATCATGGAAATATGGATGTGTATTTTCTCATGGGAGGAAAATTGGGTTGCCTCTCTTTGAGTGATATGGGATCACTAGAAAGATTGTAGGCATGTGTTCCTCCAAGGGAGAGATTGTAAGATCTCATTGGGATATGAGACATTCATACCCTTGGGGAGGACCTTTTTGATGTAATGTCAAAAAGGGGGAGAAGTTACCAAGTTACCAATTAGGGTTCGTTGGAATTCTCATTGGGATATGAGAATTGCCAATATGGGAGAATTGGTAGACTTGAGATGGTAGTTTTGTCAATCATCAAAAAGGGGGAGATTGTTGGTGCAATCGGCCCAGCAGTATCTTGATGGTATTTTGATGATAGACAAAACTCATGACATGGGATTGTCATGGGAAAGTCCAACATGGGGTTAGCATGGAAAATCCAAGCATGGAGCTTGGTGTGGAAGTTCAAGGGGGAAGCCTTGGCATGGTAAAGTCCAAAGCATTGCGAAGCCGTGCGCTTGGTGCATTTGGGAAGTCTTGAGAACTTGACAAGTTCACTAGGCTCGGGTCCTTGAGTCGGTGAAGGATGGCATTGCGAAGCCTTGTGCTTGGTGCATCCGAGGGACCGCCGGACGGAGAGCGAATGGAGTGAGCCCAAAGGGAAGCATACTTCTAGGGCATGAGACGCGAAGGATGGCGTTGCGAAGTCATGCGCTTGGCGCATCCGAGGGACGTAGGCCGAGGGAAGAGAGCTTTGGTGGGGAACTCCATGAGGGATAAGGTGGACTTGGCCAAGTAGCTAAGACTGAGTGTCGGAGGCTCAAACTTGATGTTTGAGGGTTTACCCGACAGTCGGATGCTCAAACAACTTGGTGTTTGAGGTTTTACCCGACATCAGTCGACTAGAGTTCGACTGGTGTAAGGCTAGAGTTTTGTGCTTGGCGCGATCGCCATGGATCGCGCGATCGCCGAGGATGGCAATGATCGATGGGAGTGTCGCGAGCAGACGCTCCGTAGCCGATCGGGCGACGATTGGATCGATGACCGATGGGCATCATCACGACCGTAGGTGATCCGCTGGAACTTGTCCGACGTGGATCCGCCGCTAGAGACAACGACTACAGGCAATATCGGGCCTTTTGGCAATGATCGCTAGGCGCGAAAATAGCTCGATGCAGGTTATAAAAGGAGCTCGAGATGGAGGTTTTTGCTATGGTTTTTGTGGAGATATTGGAGGGGAATTGCTACTGCATTCCAGTCCTTCAAGAGCCAATCAAAGCAAGCAACAAGCAAAGCAATCAAAGCAATCGGTGAAAGTTTTCTTGTGTATTGTATTTGTGTATTTGCTTGTATTTCATATTACTGTTGTAATTTCTTGTGAGAGGTTTCTCCACCTTCGACGTGTAGTCGAGAAGGAGTTTGAGTATTGCCATGTGCATCTCTAGAGCTCGAGGAGCTTGCCCGTGGAGTAGGAACCATTCGGTTCCGAACCACGTATATGCTTGCGTATTTGATGTGCTTGTATTGTTGTTAGTATTATTGTTATTCCGCTGCGTATTAACGACAATTGTAGACGAGCACGTACGACGAACGAACGAATTCCGACATCCATCGTACGAGGGTTATTCACCCCCCCTCTAGCCAGCCAATCGATCCCCTACAGAATATTCAATTTATGAAACAAGAAATGTTTTTCAAAACATTTGAAATATCCAACCATGATCTTTGGGCAATATGTCTATGAATTAAACATAAGTCTTCCCAATGATTGGTCTATTATCGCTATTTTGACACTTTAAATGACCATCTAAATGCCATAGGCATTAGTGGACCATGAGTATCATCCTAACATCTCACCCATGCTAAGTTTTCAATCAAGGTAGCCTATGGTGAGTGTGAGATGTATTTTAAAGGTATTTATGTATACTTAACCATTAATTTCATGTTATTCTATACAAGGTTAAGTATCATCCTACCATCCCACATGATCATAAAAATATACATGAATTGATTTCATATTATGATCATGAAACAATTGTATTCATCAATTTATAATCATGCATTAGGTATACAAACATGATAATAATTCAAATATCACCTAGAACATGATTTAAACTCTATTTCCCATGATTATGTGCCAAATATCAAGATCATAAATCAAGATTGCAAACATATATAATAATTACATTAATTATTATGATTTAAGCATTATTATCAATTTATGGGCACATTATCATGTTTGCAAGTTTTTGGTTTTAGTGCCTTAGCCTTTCCCTTTTCCTTGACCCTCTTCTCTTCTTCCCTTTTCTTCTTGCTCCCCTTCTTCTTCTTTTCTTCTTTCTTCTTCCTCTCCTCTTTTCTCTTGTTCAAGAGGGGACAATCATCTCTTATATGTCCCTCTTGTTGGCAATTGTAGCATATGATCTTCCTCTTGTGCCTTCTCCTATCATAAGATTTGTTAAATTTTAAATTTATTAAAGCATGCCTTACCTTCCTTACCATATAAGCATCTTCATTGCTATTCATGGAGGAAGATGTGGATGCTTCATCAGAGGAGGAGGAAGTCTCTATCTTCTTCTTCTTTCCCTTGTTGGCTACTCCTCTTGTTGGCTTGATACTTGATTCTTCATTTATCCCTTCAAGCCTTGTCTCATGGAGCTCCATGGTTGAGAAGAACTCCTCCAAGGTGCTTACTTCTAAATTCTTCGACATGTAAAAGGAGTCCACCATTGAGCTCCATTTCGATGACCGGGGAAAAGCGTCGATTGCTTTCATAAGCATATCCCAGTTCGAAAGTTTTTCTCCTACACTTGTTAGCCCAATTAAAATTTCTTTAAACCTAGAATGTAATGATGTTACCTTTTCTCTCTTTTCTAATTTTATGTTGCTTAATTGGGAGCGGAGGAGGTCTCTCCTTGCAAGCTTGGCTTCCGAAGTGCCTTCATGAAGTTCAACCAATCTCTCCCACATTTCCTTGGCACTTGAGCACTCCCCAATCCGATTGATCTCTTGTTGGGGGAGCACATTGAAGAGGTGGTGCTTGGCCTTTGAATTTGCAAGGTGCTCCTCCCTTTGCTTTTTAGTCCACCTTGACTTCTCTATTGGTTCACCCTCTTCGTCCCTAGGCATCTCAAAACCGTTTTCTATTATAAGCATAATATCGAAATCGATTTCAAAGAATACCTCCATTCTCTTCTTCCACCAAGAGAATTCTCCTTCAAACTTCGGTGGGTGAATGTTGGAGTCGGCCATCCTTGATGTAGAGCTTGTTGCAGCGGTTAGTCCGGTGACAAGCTACCTTGGCTCTGATACCACTTGTAGGGTCGAGGTTGGCTGGCTAGAGGGGGGGGGGTGAATAGCCCTCTTTCGTCGTATGAGCAGAAGTTGTTCTTAATCGTCTACAATAAACGTTAGCGCAAGAGGAAAATACAAAGAAAAGACAATTAAGAACAAACACAAAGATAAACAATGCAAATAAACAAATAACGTGGTTCACGGCCTCACCGCTAATCCACGGTCCGATTCGTCCACGGTGAATCACTCCGCAACCAATCCAATATCGGTCTCTCCCTTTAGCCAATGCAAGGTGGAGGTAAACCCTTACAACTCAAGAATACTCCTTCTTTTACAATAGATGTGAAAGAGGTTAGAAGAAGGAGTTTAACACTTGTGGAGCACTTGGATGATAGTTTGGAACTTAAGCATTAGCCATCCAAAAGCCCACACCCCTCTCTTTTTATAGAGAGGGTTGATTTCTTCCCGTTGGTCACTATCAGTCGACTACTGCCTTTGGCAGTCAACTGGCACCGCTACAACGACCTCTGAACACGTGATGCCTCCGTAGTCGACTGGTCAGTCGGCTATGAGCGATTCTGTGGCCGCGACTGCCTTCATCAGTCGACTGCCACCTTTGCCAGTCGACAGATGGTCAAGCAGTCGACTGCCATTCCATGGCAGTCGACTGCTGGGCCAAAAACCCATCAGTCGAACACCAGTCGAACCCCGTTTGACTTAGAGCAGAAATGGCAGTCGACTGATGTCGGGAAATCTCATTCGACACTTAGCCATTCGACCAAGTTCACCTAATGAGCTACTTACATTTCACTCATTCTCTCATCTCACTCGAAGTCCCTCACCGAAGCTCTCTTCGTTCGTGGCCACGTCCCTCGACACCATTAAACGCACGACTCTGCAATGCTCCTTCACATTTCTTGCCTTCGAAGTCTGCTTCCTTGGCTTCGCTTCAAGTCATCTCATCCGGTGGTCCCTCGGCAGCATCAAGCGCACTACTCTGCAATGCTCCTTCTCTGACTCAAGCACGAGGTTGTGAGTGGTGAACCCGCCAAAACTTCATGTAGGAATTACTAAGTCCTGAAAGACTCCAACGCACACATCAAATCCAATCATCCTAACTTAAAACCTTTGCTACACACATCAAAACCATATCACGGGTCGATTGCACTAATAGAATCGGAAACGATCCACCACAAGGATAGATTTGGCATCCTCGTACCCTCTATCCCATCCTTTTGGGCAAGGATACACTCTTCCGCGGCGGCTCTGCGGGAGAGTGTATGATGTCCCTCCCCCAAAACCATAGGTAGACATTTAGATGATGCCAATTGACAACATTGTTCTATGGAACACAAGTGAAACCGAAGTCCTAGGATCGCCTTTTAAGACCCCGGCACAGTCTTTTCCTCCTCCGTGTGACACCGCATAGAGTAGGGTCCACCAATTGTCCTCACCAACCGACTCTCTCTCAGAGATCATGTCCAAACAATCGCAACCACTTAGTGTATTGGTACTCAAATCTCAGTCCCTGTGGGATCGATAATTTTTATTACTTGACAATATCCGTGCACTTGCGGGCATTGAGCACGAGCGCGCACTTTGAGTCCACGACGGTATCCATCACGAGATTCCAGGACACTTCCATGCACATCCGTTCCTAGGAGCGTTATTCCCTCACGCTAAATGGGTTAGGGTGTGTCAACCCTAAGTGGATAGGTAGTTAACCTAACCATAGTAGTATTTGCATTTTAGGTCACTTCCAAGGTAATGAGATACCTTGGAAATAAGTTTGAATTTTATCCTAAAGGAGTTTACGATGTGCCAATAAAATTCAAGAAGTTTGAAAAGACAAATCAAATTGCACACATTTGGGTCTTAGAGTCATGATGTGTCATTTTGGATTTTTGACACACTTGGGATAAGTGGTATTATGGAAAAATGGACTTAATCATAAAAAATAGCGATTAATACTAAAACTTAGGTATTATTATACCTTTATATTTCGTTTGCCATGAGTTGTTTGTCATATGCCATGTCATGACATCATATCTCTTTTAAATCATATAATATGTCATGATAATGCTTAGGTTAGTTTTTATGTCATGTTAGTGCTTAGGTTGTATTCACATGCGATGACATCATGATTATTGACACTGTTGGCACAATCGACTCAGGTCATGATTGACCAAACTTGAGTTTGACTCGAGTGATATTTTGATGTTTGACACAGTAAGTTGATATTGATGTTTGACATTGATGTCTAATAATATCTTTGGGAGATTGTTGGAACAATCGACCTGGGTTATGATTAACCAAACTCGAGTTTGACTCAAGGGGATTTTGATGGTGTTGACTGGAGTTGACCATGTCATGGAAAGTCTAAGTCTTGAGTACTTGGCATGTAAAGTCCAAGCATGGGTCTTGGCAAGGAAAAGTCCAAGCATGGGTCTTGGCATGGAAAGTCCAACATGGGTTGGCAAGGGAAAGTCCAAGCTTGAGTCTTGACATTTGAGAAGTCCAAAGGGTTTGATATTGGCGGCGTAAAGTCCAAGCGGGAGTCTGGCAGCATAAGTCCAATGGTTGGCGGCGTAAAGTCCAAGCGGAGTCTTGGCGGTGTAAGTCCAATGTGCCTTGGAAGTGTAGACACTGTTAACATGACATAGCCGATGGAAGCACATGAAGGCTAGCGCAATGGATGAACAAGTCATGGATGACTTGGAGGGATCTGAGAGGCGTGAGGCTGACGGAGGTGGCTAGAAGGCTTAGGTCTAGGCTAAGGGTGGTCTAGCAAGTATGGGGGAACCATACTTGGGTTAAAACCTCATGTTTGAGGTGTGCTAGTCGACTGGTGCCATGTGGCAGTCAACTGGCATGAGTCAATTAGGGTTTGACTGTGGGAATTGGCAGAGCAGTCGACTGATCGTATGATCAGTTGACTGGTGCTCGGTTTTTTTGGCACAGAATGGAGTTTAACTCGACTGCTGAGTTTAGCATTTGAGTGGAGGCTCGAACAGTCGACTGATGGTCATAATCAGTCGACTAATGATGGATTCGTTGGATTTTTCCAGCGTGGATCTAGCCGTTGTCTCACGACAACAGTGGCATCAGTCGACTGATGGTCCCGCGCAGTCGACTGATCAACATTTTCCAGCCTAGGCAGAAGCTTTAAATGGAGCTCGTGGAGGAGGAAAAAGCATCCGGTTCTTGAGCATCCTTGGGGCGATTTGTTGCTGCAAATCAGGGTCTTCAAGGCCATTCTTCAAGCAACTAAAAGCAAGCAATCCAAAGGCATTTGTAAAGTATTTTCTTTACTTGTATTACATTGTATTTCATATTAGTTTCTTGTTGTATTTAGTTTATTGTTGTAAACTATTGTACGAGGTTTCTCCACCTCCGGATTGTTCCGAGAAGGAGTATTTATTAGTGGTGTGTGATTGGCATCGCTAGGGCTCGTTTAAGCCCGATCCATGGAGTAGGAACCTTGAGGTTATGAACCACGTTATATCCTTGTGTTTATCTATTTCATTATCGCTTTATTATTATTCCGCTGCACGCTAACAATGTTTATAGACGAACACGCGATCGATTTCCATCGAGCAACGAAATCAAGCTATTCACCCCCCCTCTAGCTTCCAATAATCCCCTACAAGTGGTATCAGAGCAAGACCGCTCTTCAAGGTTTAACAACTAAGGGAGCACGCTAGAGGGTGAAGATGGAAGTCCAAGAACAACTAGGATGAGATATCAACACGCCGGTCCCATATGCTTTCTATGGACGAGAAGACTTCAATTCTTGAAAGAGAAGGATTGAAGATTTTTTGATGATGAAGGATTTTGAGGAGTGGTCCTTATTAATGGAAGGATTTGAGTATCTAAGAGGACCAAAAGGCGGATTCCTCAAAAAGAAGATATGGAGTGAGGATCAATTCCAAAGCTTCGAGAAATATAATAAGGTAATAAATTTTTTGATTGATTTAATACCTAACAATATGTTGTGTATGTTAGGTAATTATATAGATGCCAAGGAGCTATGGAGCCAAGTAGCCAAGCTCCATGAAAGTCCATCATTGGTCCAAGAGGAAGGGACTGAAGAGGCAAACTCATCATCCTCACAAGGAAGTGAGGACTTGGAGGTTGAGAGACCATCAAAATCCAAGGAGGAAGAGGAAGTAGAATTGGAGGATACCTCCACCTCTAAGATTGAGGGGGAGGAGATTAGTTCACCGGAGCAACATCAAGAAGAAGCTTCAACATCCGGTCAAGATGAAGAAGCTCAAAATTCGATTCCGGCCTCCATTGACTTAGGTAACTCAAACACCTCTATTCAAAATAAAAATAACATTATGTGTTTTGAGTGTAGCAAATTTGGGCATTATAAGAGTAAGTTCCTAAAGAAAATAAAGAAGGCTCAACCGGCTCCAAAGGTCAAAGATGCCGGTGCCCAAAGTCAAAAGAGCAAGGAGCATGTTATATGCTTCAAGTGCAATTCAAAAGAGCATTACCGGAGTCAATGTCCAAAGGGAGAGAAAAAGAGAGCATCACAAGTAGGGGGAGCCTCTAAGGCAAACCCTAAGGTATATCTAAATAATGCTCTTTCTTTCAATTATAGGCAAAAGCATGCCAGAACTAATTTTAGCAATCTTGCTATTTATCAAAAAGAGCATGCTAGAAACAGGGAATTTTGTTTAGGAGCTAAGAATGTCTATTTTTCAAAGAAAGAGAAATTTGGGACTAATGTCCCTAGAAAAGTTTTACCTAGGGAGTCTATTAGGAAAATAGGAGAACATCTAGGTCTTAATCCCAAATGGACTAGGCATATGCCTAGAAAGGACAATGCCCAAAGACCAAATCAAAATTCAAAAATTGGGCAATTATAATTAGAAAATCAAGCCTCGAGAAATTAGAAAAGACCCTCAAGAAGATGCAAAATCAATTTCAAGGGTCAAATAGTAAAAGTCAAGGGTCTAGGACTCAAAGTCAACACCTAGGGCCTAAGAGACAAAAGTCATCCAAGGGCAAGCAAGGTTTGGGTCACAAACCTAAGCCTAAGGTGGCTTATCATAGCATTCCATTAGATTATGGAACAAAAACTAGGTCTAGGAAGACCAAGGTTACTAGGGAAGTTATCCCTAAGAGTAACCATGGTAAGTGCCTAGTGGCTAGGGTTTCAAAAAAACCTAGGGTGGCCACTAAAAAGGTTACAAGGGAGGCAATCCCTAAGGTTAACCTAGGCAAGACCAAAATGACCAAGGCTACCAAGCCTAGGAGGGTCATTAGGAGGGTAACTACGGAGGTCATCCCTAAGGAATACCTAATTAACCCAATGAGCTCAAATAGATTTTGGGTTCTTAGGAGCGTGATTGACTCACGCTAGATGGGTTAGGTCGTGTCAACCTTGATTGGATGGGTAGTTAACTCAACCATAGCAAAGTTGACATTTTAGGTCATTTCCAAGGTTATGGATATCTTGGAAATAGATTTGAATTATGATCCTAAAAGATTTTAGGATGTGCCAATATATCTTGAGAAGTTTCATAAAATGATCAAATTGACACAATTTAGGTTTTGGAGTCATAGTGTGCCATTTTGGGTTTTTGGCACACTTGAGAGATTAGTAGGAATATGGCAAAATATACCTAATTATATCAAATGACAACTAATATTAAAATTTAGGTATTCCTATACCTATATCTTTTATTTGTCATGCCTTGATTGCCATATGTCATGTCATGACATCATGCTTATTTCTATCATTTAATATGTCATGATCATGTTTAGGATTAAGGATTAAATGTCATGTGTTTTTAGATTTAATCATATGCCATGACATCATGATCATTGGCCATGATTAATTATTGCTATCATTTATGTCATGATCATACTCCATGCATTTAATTTGATTAAAATTGATTTAAGGACAATGACATGACTTGGAGTCCCATTTATAAGGGAATCAAGTGGAGTTGCCTTAGAAAAATGCATAAAACCCTTGATTAGGGAGAACAAAACCCGCATCTCACATTACATTGACATGCATGTGTATTTATACACCTTAGATAAATGTGAGATGCTAGGATATGAGCTAAGTTCAAGGTGGATAGTTTTTGCATCAGGATGAACCAAAACTCATCTTATATGATTTGTGGATCATTGGGAAAGCTTTTGTACAAGTCATGTACATTGAGCGCAAGGAATATGATCCAATATAGGTTTTCAAAATCATTTTAAAATCAATTTAGAAAACCTTGGTGAAGTCTATCTTTTGATAACAATCACCATTGATGAAGTTGATACAAAGTAGGGCCAAAACATTGAAAATTTCAATGGTTTTGAACTTTGTTTCAATTTCACTATTTTATGGGTAAAATAATTTTTAAATATTTTTCACCCATTTTATTGGTCATAAGTATTATACATATGAATTTTCATGATTTTTTGATATACGTATAATTATTTATGAATTTCTGAAATTCATTTCTGATAACTGAAATTCTGAAATTTCAGTTATCAGTCAATTGCCCTTGGTGGCAGTCGACTGATGAGAGTGGTAGTCGACTGATCTCTGATAAAGTCGACTGCCAAGTTGATTTCGGGAAAAACAAGGTTGTTTAGCCCGTATTCAGCTACAGTAAAGGTCCCTAACCACTCCTAACCCTAGGATATGCTTTGGGAAGCATTATAAAGGGTGAAAATCCATTGGATATGCATTAGGAGAGGTATTAGGATGATGTATCAAATTTAAGGTGTGGAGAGTTCATGTTTGAATTTTGAACCTTATTTTTGATGGTTTAGAGTTCTTATTGGCTTAGGGACTTCCCAAGGACATTGTTGGTGCAATGGTCAAGGGGGAACAAGCCTTTAGGGGGAGGTATCCATCATGGGATGATAGATGATATTTTTCCTCATGAGGAGGAAAAATGGGATTTTGAGATACCCAATTTGGAAATTGGGAGAGTGTATAGGATTGCCTCTCTTGAGTGATATGAGACTTATCACTAGGAAGATGGTAGGCATCCTAGGTATTTTTGGACCAAGGGGGAGATTGTAAGATCTCATTGGATATGAGACATTGACCTCCTTGGGTGAACCTTTTTGATGTATGTCAAAAATGTTGGTGCAACAATGCTCCAAGCATTTATATGTTTTGATGTTTGGATAATCATTTAAGTTAGGCAATGTGTTGTGATCTAATTGCGAATGTGTTTAAGTGACAGGTAAAAGAGAAGTCCAAGTATGATCTTGGCAAAGGAAGTCCAAGGGATGGACTTGGCAGCATAAGACCAAGCTTGTAGTCTTGGCAGCGTAAAGTCCAAGTGAACCTTGGCAAAGGAAGTCCAAAGTAAGGTCTTGGCAGCATAAGTCCAAGCTTGAAGTCTTGGCAGCGTAAAGTCCAAGTGAACCTTGGCAAAGGAAGTCCAAAGTAAGGTCTTGGCAGCATAAGTCCAAGCTTGTAGTCTTGGCGGCGTAAAGTCCAAGCATTTGGCAACCCAAGACATGACGAAACCGAAGGAAGCTCTTGGAAGCAAAGCGCAAAGGATGAACAAGTCGCGGACTCGGAGGGATCCTGAAGGCGCAAGGCTTAATACGGAGCTAGAAGGTTGAGTCTAGGTCTAGGGTATAAAAACAAGTATGAATTATTCATACTTAATGAGTATCGATCGATACGATGTATCACGATACCGAGTGGTGAATCGACCATCACCGATCGCCTTTGGGCATGTCGATCGATGATCACGATCGCTATGGGCAACAATGACCGATCAAGGAAAGAAATGCTACGCGCGCCTCACTCGATCGCCGGTGATCACTCGATCGATCACTCCATCGGGCCGATCGATGGAGAGATCACGATCGATCACCGGCCGTTGGAGATGCGGCTCACGAATCTCCGCGAGATCGCGTTGAAGCCGTTGGCCGTGATCGATGGCATGCATCACCGACCGACGAGGCCCAACGGGAAAAACAGCCACTCTTCTATAAAAAGGGGTCATGGGGAGCATGGGTAGGCTAGTGCTCTAACTCCTAACTTCATCCTCATGCTCACCAAGTTTTCTAAGTGTTTTTAGCAATCCAAAACCTCCTCTTCTCTTGTTCTTCATCATCCATCATTGTAAAGAAGAGGAGTGTATTGTAAGAAAGGTTTCTCCACCTTGGTTCATCCAAAGGAGAAGATAGTGAAGCTTGGCTAGGGCTAATCCACCTTACGGATTGTGGGAGTAGGAGCGTCATCTCCGAACCACGTAAATTGGGTGTTAGCGCTTGGTTTCTTATTTCAGATTTGTATTCGTTTTGTATTTGTTTTGCTTCCGCTAACTTGATTGTAGAAACGAAGAAACGCTAATCACCCCCCCTCTAGCGTTACAAAGGTCCTAACAAGTGGTATCAGAGCCCGGGGCTCTTCTACGGACTAACCGCCGAGAGTTGAAGAAGCTAGAGGGAAGAATATGGAATTTCAAGAAAAATTGGGTGACGACGTCAACATCCCACCTTCCTTCAACCGCGAACATTTCGCGTATTGGAAAGGTAGAATGCAATATTTTCTAATGACAAATATAGAAAATTGGTTTCCCGTGACTATAGGTTTTGATGCTCGAGAGGAGAAAGCGGCAAATCCTCAAGATGAAGAGATGGACCGAGGAGCAACGGAAAAATTCAAGACAACCGTTAAGGTAACAAAAATGCTAATTGATTTGATACCTAACGATATTTTGTCTAGATTAGGAAGCTATAGGGATGCCAAGGAATTGTGGAACAAGTTGATCAAGTTCCACGAAAATCCCGAATCGGTCCAAGATGATTCAAGAGGAGGAGACCAAGAAGAGAGTTCATCCTCAAGTGAAAGTGAGGAATCGGGAGGAAGTGAGAGTCAACTTCGGATCGGAAGAGGAAATAGAAGAAGAGGAGAGACCATCTTCTACACCGGAGCAACCTCAAGAAGAAGCTTCGACATCCGCCAAGATGAAGAAGCCCAAAGTCCAATTCCGGTCTCCACCATCGAACTAGGTAACTCAAGCAATTTAGTTTTAAATAAAAAACATATTATGTGCTTTGAGTGTAGGGAGTATGGGCATTACAAGAGCAAATGCCCAAAGAGGATCAAGAAAGCTCCTCCGGCACCTAAAAGTCAACAAAAGTCAACTGACGCGGTTCTCCAAGTCTAAAGAGCAAGGAGCAAGTCATTTGCTTCAAGTGCAGAACCGGGCATTACTAAAATCAATGCCCTAGGGGAGCAAAAAAGACCCAAGAAGGAGCATTACAAGTAGGGGAAGCCACTAAGGCAAACCCTAAGGTATATTTAAATAATGTCTCCTAATTTAAGTATTAAAAGCATGCTAGAACTAATTTTAGCAATTGTGGTATGTATCATAAAGAGCATGCTAGAAATAACAAACATATGTGTTTAGGAGCTAAGAATGTTCACCTTAAGAATAAGGAGAAATTTGGGACTAATGTCCTTAGAAAAACAATACCTAAGAAATCTATTAAGAAAATCCAAGAACATCTAGGGTTTAATCCAAAATGGACTAGGCATTCGCCAAGAAAGTCCAATGCCCAAGAGTTAAATAAAAATTCTAAAATTGGGCAATTAGAATTAGAGAACCAAGCCTTGAGGTCAAGGCTTGAGAAACTTGAAAAATACCCTAAATAAGATACAAAATCAATCTAAAGGGTCTAATGGTCAAACTCCTAGGTCAAGAAGTCAAAGTCAACATCTAGGACCTAAGAGTCAAAAGTCAACCAAGGGCAAGAATGGTTTGGGTCACAAACCTAAGTGCAAGGTGACTTACCATAGTGTTCCGTTTGACTATGGGACACTAACTAGGTCTAGGAAGACCACGGTCAATGGGAAAGTCATTCCTATAGTTGACCAAGGTTTGTGCCTAGTGACCAAGGTTTCGAAGAAACCTAGGATGGCCACCAATAAGGTTGTTAGGGAGGCAATCCCTAAATTTAACCTAGGCAAGACCAAAATGACCAAGGCTAATAAGCCTAGGAGGGTCATTAGGAAGGTATCTAGGGAGGTTATCCCTAAGGAATACCTAATGAACCCTAGGAGCTCGAATCGATTTTGGATTCCTAAGAGCGTGATTGATTCACGCTAAGATGGGTTTAGGGTGTGCCAACCTTGATTGGATGGGTAGTTAACTCAACCATAATAAAGGTGGCACTTTAAGGTTACTTTCAAGGTTATGGTTACTTTGGAAATATCCTTGAGTTTTAATTTCAAAGAATTTTAGGTTGTGTCAATATATATCTTGAAAACATGAAAATCAATAAAATTGACACTATCTAGATTTAGAGGTCATAGTGTGTACTTTTGATTATTGGCACACTTGGGAAGGTCATGTATCAAGAAATGTGTGGTTAAGATGTAAAGGTAATATCTAGAGTGATACTCAAGTGCCACACAACTTGATGTCTTGTATTCACCATGCTTCATATGTTTTACCATATGTTTGCATGAAATGAATGTCTAGGATAGATTACATCTCACAAAACAAGTCTTTTACCTTGATTGTGTATTTCAACACTTAGAAAGGGTGAGATGTTAGGTTTTGGAAATCATTGAATGTTAATGTTTGCAAAAATGAAATAAAACATTAAAATACATGAACAAATACATAAATAAAAGTATAACATCAATACATTCAAGATACAAGATCTAACGTGATAAAATGGAACAATTAAGATGATAAAATCGAGATTTTACGATTTTGAAGCTCGAAATCAGACATCGATTCTGATTATCGATCCGATACGATCACGGCCATCGATCGAGTGCTAGCTCCATGACTGGTGATCGACCATCTGATTCCATCGATCGGTGATGGTAGTGTTCACCGAAAGGCCATCGATCGAGTGCTCGGCGGCGATCAGTGATATGCACACACATCGATCGTGATGAGCAACATCGATCGGCCCGATACTCTTTGCTGCGTTACGAGAAGGTTCAACGATCATGCCGAGCGGATCGGTCATTGCGGCTCGGTAAACCCGATGTTAAACGCTATCGATCGTGATGATCCACATCGATCAATCGTGTTTTTAAAGCACGACCGCTAGGGTTCGGCATTTCACGCGAAGTTTCTTCCTCCTTCGATCTCCGATCGCTCTCCCTTCTCCGACCAGCTCTTCCGGCGTGTCAACCTTCCAAAGTCCTAGGTTGATAAGCATGTCTCTCCCCTTCCTTTGTTTTTGACCTATCCTGGAGCACTGGTTCACGCGATTTAGGGGTTATTGTCTTTGTTCCGTTTAGGGTTCCGTGTGAAGCTTTCCTACGACTTTTGGCGATCTCAAAGAACTCTTGAGTCTTCCTCCGACACACACATGGCGCCTAAGTAACGATTCTTCTTTCCGAGCCCTAATTTTCATTTCCATTACAATGTAGGTTTATCTAATCGCGTATTGTTGCCATTGCATTGCATATCATCACATTACATTCATAATAGGAGAGCCCGTAGGAATGATCCATCCGAGAGTGAATCTCGGTTGTACCAACCTATGTTGGTTAGGTACATAGATAGGAATTTTTTCGATAGGCATTGTAGTGACGTCATGGAACTCATTGCATACTACAATTTGATGAAGATCGTCTTGTGCACGCATCCAATCAATGATGATCTTATTAAGGAGTTCTATCAAAACCTTAAAAGGTAGATGGCGGCCCTACATACACTACTCGCATTGCAAACGCGATTTAGAGTTCACTCCGCAATCACGCGGGAGTTTCGAGTGTAGGCCGTCAAATGATACTTTTATCTTCTACCCTACCATGGACTTTCCCCTACCTGAGCCTTTTGCCCATATCACTATGGAGTCCATGCATGAGCGCATTTTTGGTTATCCACGTCCACCGGCCCAAAACCTATTTTCTATCACTGAGTTGTCTGCACCTGACAATGTCCTTTATAAGGTCATTGTTGGGTGTTTTCTGCCCATTGTCACTCGGTCCGCTAAGATTCGGCCTCCCCATCTCTTTCTTCTATATGCCATGCGTCTTGATTAGACATAAACTTTGCATTGAACATCTTCCATCATTGTGCACTTCACTTCCCATAAGGGAAAGTGCATATGCCATTGGACATATCATCACGCATGGCTCGACTCGTAGGCATTAACATCCATAGGGGCTCATGCGGCAGCTATCCGGAAGTGTACGATCAGATATCGATTCGTAACTTCTCCTTAGCAAGCTACTGGATGGGCGACGAGATGGAGTTGGCGCCACGACCACCCAGTGCAGGCGGCCTCCTCCCCGCCAGAGATGCATGAGAGGACGACGAGATGCGGACACCTCGATGAGGATGACCAGATGCCGGCGAACATCGGCCTAGTCCATCACGTCGTGGCCTGGAGTCCGGATTGAGGATTATCGTGATCGGTTGACTCGGTGATGAGTTATCGAGGCGGCGGCAGCTGGCACACGTCTCGATAGGATGGAGGAGACCCAGGGCCGCATAGAGCAGCATCAGCACGATATGCTAGAGATGATGCGGGCCTGGACTCTGAGTCAGCAGCAACCTCCATCGCCACCTCCTACGGACGATTAGAGGATATTGTTTTTGTGGTTGTCAATGTTTGTAGTAAGATTGAGCTTAGCCAATCTTCTTTTGATTGTAAAGACAAATTTAAGTTTAAATGAAATCCTTATTTGAAAAATCTTGTGTGTATGAATGAATATTTGTATAATTGTATTGCTACCATATGCCATGTCATGACATCATGTTTATTCTTAATCATTTTATATGTCATGATTATGCTTTAGAATTAAGGATAAATGTCATGTGTCTTTAGATCTCATCTTATGCCATGACATCATGATCATCGCCACGTTTTAATAATACTATTATTTATGCCATGATCATACATTCATGCATTAACTTGATTAAAATTGATTTAAGGACTATGGCATGACTTGGAGTCCCAGTTATAAGGGAATCAAGTAGAGTTGCTTTAGAAAATGCATAAAACTCTAGATTAGGGAGAACAAAACCCACATCTCACATCTAATTGACATGTATGTGTATGTATACACCCTAAATACATGTGAGATGCTAGGATAATAGGTTAGGTTCAAGGTGCATCGGTAGTGCATCTAGATGAACTCAAACTTATTTTAATTATCACCAAAAAATCATAAGGAAAGCTAATATACAAGCTACGATATTTAGCCAATAAATTATGGTCCAAGATAAGGTTTGAAAACATTTTAAAATCATTTTGAAAAACCTTGGTGAAGTCTATCTTTCGATAGCAATCACCATTGATGAAGTTGATACAAAGTAGGGCCAAAACATTGTAAATTTCAATGTTCTTGAACTTTGTACCAATGTCACTATTTAATGGGTAAAATAATTTTCAAACATTTTTCACCCATTGTATTGGTCATAAGTATTATACGTATCAAATTTCGTGATTTTTCGATAAACGTATAATTATTTATGATTTTTTGAAATTCATTTCTGATAATCAAAATTGGATTGATTATCACGACTACTGGGTGGCAATGATCGATGGGTATGGCAATGATCATTATCGACAGTCGACTGCCAAGGCTGATTTTGGGTTGACAAGGTTTGTTTAACCCGAATTCCATTCTGATAAAGTCCCTAACCACTCTAACCCGAGGATATGCTTGGGAAGCATTATGAAGGGTGAAAATTCATTGGATATGGATTTGGAGAGGTGTTAGGTCAAAGTATCAAATTGAGGTGGTGGAAAGTTCAATGTTGAATTTCCAACCTTAATTTTGATGATTTAGAGTTCCTATTGGCTTAGGGACTCCCCAAGGACATTGTTGGTGCAATGGTCAAGGGGGAGCAAGCCTTTAGGGGGAGGTATCCATCTTGGAATGATGGATGTGTTTTTCTCCTTGAAAAGGAGAAGTTATGGGAATGTTATCAATTTGGGAAATTGATGGATTTTTAGAAACCCAATTTGGAAATTGGGAGAGTGATTAGGATTGCCTCTCTTAAGTGATATGGGACTTATCACTAGGAAGATGGTAGGCATCCTAGGTATTTTTGAACCAAGGGGGAGATTGTAAGATCTCATTGGGACATGAGACATTGACCTCCTTGGAGAGAAAACCTTTTTGATGTTAGTCAAAAAGGGGGAGAATGTTTGGGGGAGAACATTTGATAATTGGTAAAGGATTTGAGTTAGTGTTCTAACTCAATGTTTTGTGTGGTTTTTGTCAAACATCAAAAAGGGGGAGATTGTTGGTGCAATCGGCCCAGGTCACGATTGACTCGAGTGATGTTTTGATGTGTTTTGATGTTTCGACAAAAACATATGACAATGTAATTGTCATTTGGTAAAGTCCAAGTCTTGAGTACTTGGCATGGAAAGTCCAAGTGGGACACTTGGCATTGGGAAAAGTCCAAGCATGGGTCTTGGCAATGTAAAGTCCAACATGGGTTGGCAAGGGAAAGTCCAAGCATGGTCTTGGCATTTGAGAAGTCCAAGCATGGTCTTGGCATGGAAAGTCCAACATGGGTTGGCATTTGAAGTCCAAGGATTGATATCAAGGCGAAAGTCCAAGCGGTAGTCTTGGCAAGATAAGTCCAATGGTTGGCGGCGTAAAGTCCAAGCAGAGTCTTGGCGGCGTAAGTCCAATGTGCCTTGGCGGTGTAGACACCGTTAGCATGACATAGCCGACGGAAGCACCTGAAGGCTAGCGCGATGGATGAACAAGTCATGGATGACTTGGAGGGATCCGAGAGGCGTGAGGCTGATGGAGGTGACTAGAAGGCTTAGGTCTAGGCTATGGGTGGTCTAGCAAGTATGGGGGAACCATACTTGAGTTAAAACCTCATGTTTGAGGTGTACCAGTCGACTGGTGCCATGTGGCAGTCGACTGGACCGAGTCAACTAGGGTTTTTGCGGGTTATAGCCTAGCCGATCGCGCCATAGGTTGGCGATCGGTGATGGATCGAGCGAATGATCGATCGTCGATCACCGATCGGTGGTGCTCGAATCGGCCCGCGAGAATGGAGTCGAGACTGATCGGTCGAGTGAGGACTCCATCAGTCGACTGATGGTCACAATCAGTCGACTGATGGTAGTTCCGTTGGACTTATCCAACGTGGAACTAGCCGTTGTCTCACGACAACAGTGGCATCAGTCGACTGATGGTATCGATCAGTCGACTGATCGACTTTTTCCAGCACAGGTTGAAGCTACATATGGAGCTCGTGGTGGAAGAAAAAGGTATGGTTCTTTGAGGCGATTTGGGGCGAGTTGCTGCTGCAATTCAGGGTCTCCAAGTGCTACTCGATCAACCAAGTGATCAAGCATTCAAAGAGCATTTGTAAAGTGTTTCCTTTACTTGTATTGCTTTGTATTTCACTATATTGCTTGTATTCATTTGATTATTGTTGTAATCATATTGTACGAGGTTTCTCCACCTCCGGATTGTTCCGAGAAGGAGTTATTTGATAGTGGTGTGTGATTGGCATCGCTAGGGCTCATTTGAGCCCGATCCGTGGAGTAGGAACCGTGCGGTTCCGAACCACGTTATATACTCGTGTTAGCGTGTTGTGTTTTCATTATTGTTATTGTATTATCTATATTCCGCTGCGCTAACGAATTTGTAGACACAACCGCGATTGAATTTCATTGACGCTAATCACCCCCCCTCTAGCGTTACAAAGGTCCTAACAAAAAAGGGGGAGAAAGGTAAGATTACCAATTCTGGAAATTGGTAAGGGAATTTGGGTTAGTGTTCTAACTCAAAGGTAAGTGTTTATGTCAAACATCAAAAAGGGGGAGATTGTTGGTGCAATCGGCCCAGGTCACGATTAACCGGACTCGAGTTTGACTCGAGTGATGTTTTGATGTTTGACACAGTAAGTTGACATTGATGTCTAATAATATCTTTGGGAGATTATTGGAACAATCGACCCGGGTTATGATTAACCGAACTCGAGTTTGACTCGAGGGGATTTTGATGGTTGACTGGAGTTGACCATGTCATGGAAAGTCCAAGTCTTGAGTACTTGGCATGTAAAGTCCAAGCATGGGTCTTGGCAAGGAAAAGTCCAAGCATGGGTCTTGGCAAGGAAAAGTCCAAGCATGGGTCTTGGCATGGAAAGTCCAACATGGGTTGGCAAGGGAAAGTCCAAGCTTGAGTCTTATCATTTGAGAAGTCCAAGTGGTTTGATATTGGTGGCATAAAGTCCAAGCGGGATTCTTGGCAGCATAAGTCCAATGGTTAGCGGCGTAAAGTCCAAGCGGAGTCTTGGCGGCGTAAGTCCAATGTGCCTTGGCGGTGTAGACACCGTTAGCATGACATAGACGATGGAAGCACATGAAGGCTAGCGCAATGGATGAACAAGTCATGGATGACTTAGAGGGATCCGAGAGGTGTGAGGTTGACGGAGGTGGCTAGAAGGCTTAGGTCTAGGCTAAGGGTGGTCTAGCAAGTATGGGGGAACCATACTTAGGTTAAAACCTCATGTTTGAGGTGTGCCAGTCGACTGGCGTGAGTCAACTAGGGTTTGACTGCGGGAATTGGCAAAGCAGTCGATTGATTGTGTGATCAGTCGACTGGTGCTCGGTTTTTCGGGCACAGAATGAAGTCTTACTCGACTGCTGGGTTTAGCAGTCGAGTGGAGGCTCGAACAGTCGACTGATGGTCATAATCAGTCGACTAATGATGGATCCATTAGATTTTTCCAACGTGGATCTAGCTGTTATCTCACGACAACAGTGGCATCAGTCGACTGATCTGTATTTTTCAGCCTAGGTAGAAGCTTTAAATGGAGCTCGTGGAGGAGGAAAAAGCATCAGGTTCTTGAGCATCCTTGGGGCGATTTGTTGCTGCAAATCAGGGTCTCCAAGGCCATTCTTCAAGCAACCAAAAGCAAGCAATCCAAAGGCATTTGTAAAGTGTTTTCTTTACTTGTATTGCATTATATTTCATATTAGTTGCTTGTTTTATTTAGTTTATTGTTGTAAACTATTATACGAGGTTTCTCCGCCTTCGGATTGTTCCGAGAAGGAGTGTTTATTAGTGGTGTGTGATTGGCATCGCTAGGGCTCATTTGAGCCCATCCGTGGAGTAGGAACCTTGAGGTTCTGAACCACGTTATATCCTCGTGTTGTGTTGTGTTTGTCTATTTCATTATCGCTTTATTATTATTCCGCTATGCGCTAACGAAGTTTGTAGACGAACACGCGATCGATTTCCATTGAGCAACGAAATCAAACTATTCACCCCCTCTAGCTTCCAACGATCCCCTACAGACACATATTTTAATTATGCTATCATTATATGCCATAATCATCATTCATGCATTAATTAAATTGATTTAAGGACTTTGACATGATTTGAAGTCTCATGTATAAGGGAATCAAATAGAGTTGCCTAGAAAATACATGAGACCTTAGATTTGGAAGAACAAAACTCACATCTCACATCAAATTGATATGTGTGTGTTTTCATACACCCTAGACACATGTGAGATGTTAGGAAATGAGTTAAGTTCAAGGTGCATAGTTCTTGCATCTAGATGAACTTAAACTCATCTTATACCATGGATGAATCATGAGGAAAGCTTATGTATAAATCATGACCCATAGACCATAGTTTAAAATAAGGTTTTAAAATCATTTCAAAATCATTTTAGAAAACCTTGGTGCAGTCTATCTTTTGATAGAAGTCACCATTGAATAAGTTGATACAAAATAGGTCAAAAGCATTAAAGTTATCAATAGTTTTAAATTTTGTATCAAACTCACTATTTTATGGGTATTTTATTTTCTAAATATTTTTCACCCATAATGATTGACTTAAGTATTATATGTATGAAGTTTCGTCATTTTTAAAATTACGTATAATTACTTATGCTTTTCCAAAATTCATTTTCTGAACTTGATTTTTGCACTTGCAGAAATCAGTCAACTACTATGGATGGCAGTCGACTGGCGTCAAGGGCAGTCGATTGTTTACTTACAGAGTCGACTACCAGTGCTGATTTCGGGGAAACAAGGTTTGTTTAGCCTGATTTCAGCTATGTTAAGCCACCCTAACTGCTCCTAGCCCTAGGATATGCTTTGGAAAGGATTGGAAGGGTGAAAATCTATTGGATATGGATTAGGAGAGTTGTTTAGGGTGTGTATCAATTTTAAGGTGCGTGAAAATTCAAGTTTGAACTTTCGATCTTAATTTTGATGATTTAGTGTTCCTATAGGCTTAGGGACTCTCCAAGGATATTGTTGGTGCAATGGTCAAGGAGGAGCAAACCTTTAGAGAGAGGTTATCCATTATGGAATGATGGATGTATTCTTTCTCACAAGGAGGAGAATTTAGAGAATTGAGAGAAATTAAAGGATTGCCTCTATTTAGTGATATGGGACTATCACTAGGAAGAGTGAAGGCATCCTAGATGTTTATGGACCAAGGGGGAGATTGTAAGATCTCATTGGGATATAAGACATTGATACCCTTGGGGAGAGCCTTTTTGATGTATGTCAAAAAGGGGGAGAATTGATGAGAAAATTTATGTGAGAATGTGAGAATTCCCAATTTAGAAAATTGGGAGGATTGAATTGAGTTAGTGTTTAAACTCAAAGGAGTTTGGTTTTTATCAAACACCAAAAATAGGGTGATTGTTGGTGCAATCAACCATGGTCACGATTGACCAGACTCGAGTTTGACTCGAGGAGAGTTTAGATGTTTGATGATAAGTTGACCATTGTTTGACAATAGGTTGACTATATGGTTGACATGGGGTTGACCATATGATGAAGAAGTCCAAGGGGGACACTTGGCATGGGAACGTCTAAGTCATGAGTACTTGGCATGGAAAGTCCAAGCATGAGTACTTGGCAATGGGAAAGTCCAAGCATGTGTCTTGGCATTTGGAAAGTCCAACATGGAGTTGGCAAGGAAAGACCAAGGGTGTAGTCTTAGCCATGTAAGTCCAAGTGTGTAGTCTTGACGGTGAAAATCTAAGTCATGGGTACTTGGCAATTGGGAAGTCCAAAGGTGTTGATATTGGTAAAGTCCAAGGGTAGAGTGTCCAATGGTTGGTGGTGTAAGTCCAAACATTCTAGCATAAACCCAAATGTGCCTTAGCAGTGTAGACCAGCTTTGCATGACAATAGCCGATGGAAGCATCTGAAGGCTAGCGTATGGAAGAACAAGTCATAGACGACTTGGAGGGATCAAATAGGCGTGAGGATGATTGAGGTGGCTAGAAGGCTGGCTAAGGGTGGTCTAGCAAGTATGAGGACATACTTGAGGTAAACCTCATGGTTGAGGTTTAGCAGTCGATTGGGATTATGGATCAGTTGACTGGTCAAGTATTTTGACAGTCGGCGATCGACTAGGATTATGATGATTATCGGTCGAGTCAACTAGTGCTCCGTGACCTTGGGCGAGGCGATCGGATCGGATGGATCCATAGAGGCGGGTTCGACCGGCTCGATTTGCATCGATCGACTAGGGTTTGAAGTGTCAACTAGTCAGCTATGGAGTTTCTTAATTAAGTTGTTGTGAGAAATGGCTGAGTAGGATGGGTATGGCTAGGCAAAAATCAGCCCGGCTTTAAAAGGAGCACGAAGGGGAGGATTTTTGAAGCGATTTCTTGGGTGATTTGAGGTGATTTGCTGGTGCAAGTTAGGGTATTCAAGTGTGGCTCAAAGCAATCAACAAGTAAGAAATCCAAAGTTTTTAGTGTAAAGTTTTCTTTACTTGTATTTGTGTATTGCTTAGTTTACTTGTTGTATTTCATTATATTACTTTTGTAATCACTTGTACGAGGTTTTTTAACCTCTAGATTGTTCCGAGATGGAGTGGTTGTATTAGTGGTGGTGTTTGCATTGCTAGGGCTCATTCGAGCTCAACCCGTGGAGCAGGAACCCTAAGGTTCCGAACCACGTTATATCTTGTGTTTTGCATGAGATTGTGTATTTGTCTTTTATATTTCTATATTCCACTGTGCAAACTAACAAGTTGTAGAGACAAGAACGATTGAATTCCGTCTAATGAACTACGTGATGTTGGTAACTCATGCTTCTCGGAGACTCATTGGCTCCGATGTCCCCGGGTTAAAATTTTCACTAATGAAAACTAATCCGGATGGGATGAGTTTCCTAAGCACAACCAATTCGTCGTCGTGCTAACAGCGTCATCGGCAACAACTAGTTGTTCAAGCAACACAACTCTTCTAGTTGGTTAGCCGCGGAAGAGATGACGGACGGATCGCCGGTTTTTGTGTTTATCTTCGGGGTCCATGATTATACAAATACATACAAATGTAAACTAGTATAATCAACACATACTAACATAAAGAACATAAGCTAGCATATCAATAAGAACATGCAAAGATCAATAATAAAAGTTATAAAACTTTTATACCTCTTAATCTTTTATCGTATGTCCTAACCTCCTTGTAGACTTCGTGTGGGCGAAGATCCTCCACAAGTTGAAGCTTCCTAGATCTTCTTCAATACAAGAAAGAAGAACTCTCCTTCCCTTCTTGCTTGAGCCAACCACCAATCCACAAAGGATTGATGCCGCCGGCCCTAAGAATAGAGAGAACTAAATGGAAACCACCAAGGAACTAAATTGATATGTGTGTGTTTTCATACACCCTAGACACATGTGAGATGTTAGGAAATGAGTTAAGTTCAAGGTGCATAGTTCTTGCATCTAGATGAACTTAAACTCATCTTATACCATGGATGAATCATGAGGAAAGCTTATGTATAAATCATGACCCATAGACCATAGTTTAAAATAAGGTTTTAAAATCATTTCAAAATCATTTTAGAAAATCTTGGTGCAGTCTATCTTTTGATAGAAGTCACCATTGAATAAGTTGATACAAAATAGGTCAAAAGCATTAAAGTTATCAATAGTTTTAAATTTTGTATCAAACTCACTATTTTATGGGTATTTTATTTTCTAAATATTTTTCACCCATAATGATTGACTTAAGTATTATATGTATGAAGTTTCGTCATTTTTAAAATTACGTATAATTACTTATGCTTTTCCAAAATTCATTTTCTGAACTTGATTTTTGCACTTGCAGAAATCAGTCAACTACTATGGATGGAAGTCAGTGGCGTCAGTGATCGATTGTTTACTTAGTCGACTGCGATCTTGATTTCGGAAACAAGGTTTGTTTGATTTGACTATGTTAAGCCCTAACTGCTCCTAGCCCTAGGATATGCTTTGGAAAGGATTGGAAGGGTGAAAATCTATTGGATATGGATTAGGAGAGTTGTTTAGGGTGTGTATCAATTTTAAGGTGCGTGAAAATTCAAGTTTGAACTTTCGACCTTAATTTTGATGATTTAGTGTTCCTATAGGCTTAGGGACTCTCCAAGGATATTGTTGGTGCAATGGTCAAGGAGGAGCAAACCTTTAGAGAGAGGTTATCCATTATGGAATGATGGATGTATTCTTTCTCACAAGGAGGAGAATTTAGAGAATTGAGAGAAATTAAAGGATTGCCTCTCTTTAGTAATATAGGACTTATCACTAGGAAGAGTGAAGGCATCCTAGATGTTTTTGGAACAAGGGCGAGATTGTAAGATCTCATTGGGATATGAGACATTGATACCCTTGGGGAGAGCCTTTTTGATGTATGTCAAAAAGGGGGAGAATTGATGAGAAAATTGATGGGAGAATGTGAGAATTCCCAATTTGGACAATTTGGAGGATTGGATTGAGTTAGTGTTCTAACTCAAGGGTGTTTGGTTTTTGTCAAACATCAAAAAAGGGGAGATTGTTAGTGCAATCAACCCAAGTCACGATTGACCAGACTCGAGTTTGACTCGAATAGTGTTTTGATGTTTGACGATGAGTTGACCATTGTTTGATAATAGGTTGACTATATGGTTGACATGGGGTTGACCATATGATGAAGAAGTCCAAGTGGGACACTTGGCATGGGAAAGTCTAAGTCATGAGTACTTGGCATGGAAAGTCCAAGCATGAGTACTTGGCAATGGGAAAGTCCAAGCATGTGTCTTGGCATTTGGAAAGTCCAACATGGAGTTGGCAAGGAAAGACCAAGGGTGTAGTCTTAGCCATGTAAGTCCAAGTGTGTAGTCTTGACGGTGAAAATCTAAGTCATGGGTACTTGGCAATTGGGAAGTCCAAAGGTGTTGATATTGGCAGTGTAAAGTCCAAGGGTAGAGTCTTGGCAGCATAAGTCCAATGGTTGGTGGTGTAAAGTCCAAACATTGGTCTTGGTAGCATAAACCCAAATGTGCCTTAGCAGTGTAGACCAGCTTTGCATGACAATAGCCGATGGAAGCATCTGAAGGCTAGCGTATGGAAGAACAAGTCATAGACGACTTGGAGGGATCAAATAGGCGTGAGGATGATTGAGGTGGCTAGAAGGCTTAGGTCAAGGCTAAGGGTGGTCTAGCAAGTATGAGGACATCATACTTGAGGTAAACCTCATGGTTGAGGTTTAGCAGTCGATTGGGATTATGGATCAGTTGACTGGTCAAGTATTTTGACACTTGGCGACCGAGTCGTCTCTGGGCAGTCGACTAGGATTATGATCAGTTGACGAGAGTCAACTAGTGCTCATTGATCGTGCGAGCGGTCGATTGCCAACCTTAGGCGGTCGGGCGCCTTGATCGATTTTGCCCAGGATGGCGGTCGGGATGGATGCGACCATAGAAGCGGCGGTTCGACCGGCTCGATTCATCAGATCGTACTAGGGTTTGGAAGTCAACTAGTCAGCTATCCGTTGGAGTTTCTTCAGCGTAATTAAGTTGTTGTGAGAAAATGGCTACAGGAGTAGTCAACTGATGGGTATGAGCAGTCGACTGCTAGGCAAAAATCAGCCCGAGTTGCAGCTTTAAAAGGAGCACGAAGGGGAGGATTTTTGAAGCGATTTCTTGGGTGATTTGAGGTGATTTGCTGGTGCAAGTCAGGGTATTCAAGTGTGGCTCAAAGCAATCAACAAGTAAGAAATCCAAAGTTTTTAGTGTAAAGTTTTCTTTACTTGTATTTGTGTATTGCTTAGTTTACTTGTTGTATTTCATTGTATTACTTTTGTAATCACTTGTACGAGGTTTTTTCACCTCTAGATTGTTCCGAGATGGAGTGGTTGTATTAGTGGTGGTGTTTGCATTGCTAGGGCTCATTCGAGCTCAACCCGTGGAGCAGGAACCCTAAGGTTCCGAACCACGTTATATCTTGTGTTTTGCATGAGATTGTGTATTTGTCTTTTATATTTCTATATTCCACTGTGCAAACTAACAAGTTGTAGAGACAAGAACGATTGAATTCCGTCTAATGAACTACGTGATGTTGGTAACTCATGCTTCTCGGAGACTCATTGGCTCCGATGTCCCCGGGTTAAAATTTTCACTAATGAAAACTAATCCGGATGGGATGAGTTTCCTAAGCACAACCAATTCGTCGTCGTGCTAACAACTTGAGCGATCGCTTGAACAAACTAGTTGTTCAAGCAACACAACTCTTCTAGTTGGTTAGCCGCGGAAGAGATGACGGACGGATCGCCGGTTTTTGTGTTTATCTTCGGGGTCCATGATTATACAAATACATACAAATGTAAACTAGTATAATCAACACATACTAACATAAAGAACATAAGCTAGCATATCAATAAGAACATGCAAAGATCAATAATAAAAGTTATAAAACTTTTATACCTCTTAATCTTTTATCGTATGTCCTAACCTCCTTGTAGACTTAGTGCGAAGATCCTCCACAAGTTGAAGCTTCCTAGATCTTCTTCAATACAAGAAAGAAGAACTCTCCTTCCCTTCTTGCTTGAGCCAACCACCAATCCACAAAGGATTGATGCCGCCGACCCTAAGAATAGAGAGAACTAAATGGAAACCACCAAGGAACTAAATTGATATGTGTGTGTTTTCATACACCCTAGACACATGTGAGATGTTAGGAAATGAGTTAAGTTCAAGGTGCATAGTTCTTGCATCTAGATGAACTTAAACTCATCTTATACCATGGATGAATCATGAGGAAAGCTTATGTATAAATCATGACCCATAGACCATAGTTTAAAATAAGGTTTTAAAATCATTTCAAAATCATTTTAGAAAATCTTGGTGCAGTCTATCTTTTGATAGAAGTCACCATTGAATAAGTTGATACAAAATAGGTCAAAAGCATTAAAGTTATCAATAGTTTTAAATTTTGTATCAAACTCACTATTTTATGGGTATTTTATTTTCTAAATATTTTTCACCCATAATGATTGACTTAAGTATATGTATGAAGTTTCGTCATTTTTAAAATTACGTATAATTACTTATGCTTTTCCAAAATTCATTTTCTGAACTTGATTTTTGCACTTGCAGAAATCAGTCAACTACTATGGATGGAAGTCGACTGGCGTCAAGGGCAGTCGATTGTTTACTTACAGAGTCGACTACCAGTGCTGATTTCGGGGAAACAAGGTTTGTTTAGCCTGATTTCAGCTATGTTAAGCCACCCTAACTGCTCCTAGCCCTAGGATATGCTTTGGAAAGGATTGGAAGGGTGAAAATCTATTGGATATGGATTAGGAGAGTTGTTTAGGGTGTGTATCAATTTTAAGGTGAGTGAAAATTCAAGTTTGAACTTTCGACCTTAATTTTGATGATTTAGTGTTCCTATAGGCTTAGGGACTCTCCAAGGATATTGTTGGTGCAATGGTCAAGGGGGAGCAAACCTTTAGAGAGAGGTTATCCATTATGGAATGATGGATGTATTCTTTCTCACAAGGAGGAGAATTTAGAGAATTGAGAGAAATTAAAGGATTGCCTCTCTTTAGTAATATAGGACTTATCACTAGGAAGAGTGAAGGCATCCTAGATGTTTTTGGAACAAGGGCGAGATTGTAAGATCTCATTGGGATATGAGACATTGATACCCTTGGGGAGAGCCTTTTTGATGTATGTCAAAAAGGGGGAGAATTGATGAGAAAATTGATGGGAGAATGTGAGAATTCCCAATTTGGACAATTTGGAGGATTGGATTGAGTTAGTGTTCTAACTCAAGGGTGTTTGGTTTTTGTCAAACATCAAAAAAGGGGAGATTGTTAGTGCAATCAACCCAAGTCACGATTGACCAGACTCGAGTTTGACTCGAATAGTGTTTTGATGTTTGACGATGAGTTGACCATTGTTTGATAATAGGTTGACTATATGGTTGACATGGGGTTGACCATATGATGAAGAAGTCCAAGTGGGACACTTGGCATGGGAAAGTCTAAGTCATGAGTACTTGGCATGGAAAGTCCAAGCATGAGTACTTGGCAATGGGAAAGTCCAAGCATGTGTCTTGGCATTTGGAAAGTCCAACATGGAGTTGGCAAGGAAAGACCAAGGGTGTAGTCTTAGCCATGTAAGTCCAAGTGTGTAGTCTTGACGGTGAAAATCTAAGTCATGGGTACTTGGCAATTGGGAAGTCCAAAGGTGTTGATATTGGCAGTGTAAAGTCCAAGGGTAGAGTCTTGGCAGCATAAGTCCAATGGTTGGTGGTGTAAAGTCCAAACATTGGTCTTGGTAGCATAAACCCAAATGTGCCTTAGCAGTGTAGACCAGCTTTGCATGACAATAGCCGATGGAAGCATCTGAAGGCTAGCGTATGGAAGAACAAGTCATAGACGACTTGGAGGGATCAAATAGGCGTGAGGATGATTGAGGTGGCTAGAAGGCTTAGGTCAAGGCTAAGGGTGGTCTAGCAAGTATGAGGACATCATACTTGAGGTAAACCTCATGGTTGAGGTTTAGCAGTAGATTGGGATTATGGATCGATTGGTTGAGTCAAGTATTTTGACATACCGAAGTCTCTGGCATCTAGGATTATGGATTGAGTAGTGAGAGTCGAACTAGTGCTTTGCGGCTGCGTGACCTTAGCGGTCGATTGCCTTAGGCGATCGGTGGCCTTGATCGATCGACCAAGGATGGCGGTCGCGATGGATGCGCCATAGAGCGGCGGGTTCGACCACGCGCTCGATTGCCTATGCATCATCGACTACTAGGGTTTGAAGTCAACTAGTCTATCGTTGGAGTTTCTTGGCGTAATTAAGTTGAGAAAATGGCTACGAGTAGTAGTCAGTGATGGGTATGAAGCGATAGCGCTAGGCAAAAATCAGCCCGAGTTGCAGCTTTAAAAGGAGCACGAAGGGGAGGATTTTTGAAGCGATTTCTTGGGTGATTTGAGGTGATTTGCTGGTGCAAGTCAGGGTATTCAAGTGTGGCTCAAAGCAATCAACAAGTAAGAAATCCAAAGTTTTTAGTGTAAAGTTTTCTTTACTTGTATTTGTGTATTGCTTAGTTTACTTGTTGTATTTCATTGTATTACTTTTGTAATCACTTGTACGAGGTTTTTTCACCTCTAGATTGTTCCGAGATGGAGTGGTTGTATTAGTGGTGGTGTTTGCATTGCTAGGGCTCATTCGAGCTCAACCCGTGGAGCAGGAACCCTAAGGTTCCGAACCACGTTATATCTTGTGTTTTGCATGAGATTGTGTATTTGTCTTTTATATTTCTATATTCCACTGTGCAAACTAACAAGTTGTAGAGACAAGAACGATTGAATTCCGTCTTGCAAACCCTAGCCGCCAAACCTTCTTGCAAACCCTAGCCGCCAAACCATAGGAGCCAAACCCTAATTAGAGTTTCCTCCTTAGGCTTTCTTGCCGCCCAACCAAGGTGGAAGGAAGAGATCTAGGAACCGACCACCTTACCTAGGAAGAAGAAGAGCTCTTCTCCTAGAACAGGGTGGTTTTTTGCACAGTAGGGCAATTTTTTGCGCAAAGGAGTGGCTGGCAGGGCGGTTTTCTCAGGGCAGTTTTTTGAGCAAAAGAGTGATGCCTAGGGTGGTTCTCCAGGGCGGTTTTCCAGGGTGGTTTCGTTTGGCGATGGCAGCGGGCGGTTTCCCCCAATGTGGTGGTGGTTCAATCACAATGGATGTTTCAGGCGATTTGACTGACCGAGAGCCCAGGCGGTTTGCAAGAGTGGATTACCAAGGAGACTTCGGCAAAGAGATCAGATATCAGGGCATTTATTGCCCTGATCTCGCTCATCAAGGAAATCCTCATATGAGAGCACCTCTATGCCTTGGAGTTTCGTATAGCGAATGCGCTTGCTGGAAACGATATACGATGGTTCGTTGGAATCGAGCATTTCTTGGCGGATCCTTCTTGCCACTGGATATATATCTTTGAATGAAACCTTTGTTTGGAGTGCAAATCCGAAAAAAAAGGTGAATAGGCCACCTAAAGGCCTATCATCTAGTCAAGTCCAACGACTTCACGGTAAAGGCATCTGTTTATGGTGAGGATTGGCCAATAAGCCTAATAAAGGTGAATAGGCCCACCTGAATGGCCTTTCTAGTCCGTAGAGAACGGCTACGGTAAAGACATTACAAATCCGTTGATGGCTGGTCACTTGCCAAAAGTGACAAACACTGGATTGGCACCACATAGGATGATGGAGAGAAGGATGTGGATGGATACCCGGCATGGGTAAAGGGCGTACGGTTGAAGTTGGGTTGAGACGTGGACATCAGAGCAGATCGACTCTTGCACTGGCCACCCAATTTGATCTCGGAGAACAGCATCCACATGACTCTTATTAGGAAGACATGGATGACTCAAGAAGGTAGGAAGGGAAGAGGATAGGTTTACGAGCAGTGCATGAGCAATAGAAACAAGGATGGTACACATGAGAAGGTAATGAGAGAGGTTTGGAGTTTGTATGACAAGACATATGCTACACCGGGGTGCATCTCAGATCTGACATTTCGTTAGACTGTTAGTAATATATGAGAGATGTCCTAAGGCAATCGCCTTATGTATGAACCATTTATATGATAAATGAAGATTCATTATTTGAGTATACATGTTTCATGTATTTGATTGGATCTTAAACTCATTTACTGGATGTCCATGATATGATTCACAGCATGAGAGAATTTGTGATTGGATCACAACTAGTGAGTATCTCTACGTGTGTAATTGTGATGTATCGGAATTATCCCTAGTCGATGAATTGATGGATTTGGACACCATCAATTTTGTCGAGACTAGCACGAGGTATACTCCTTGGTGTATCCAAGCAGCTGATTCTCACTGGCTGGAGACATAGTGATGTCCGGAGTTAATCGTGGATGCTAGTTATGGTAACTAGTTCATTGGAGTGACTAGCCGTAAGACTTCATATGGTTCTCTGCATATATAGATATGTCAATGAAGTTCTTACTGTGGCTTAAGTGCGATGTTCCTTTGACTTGCGTATTCAAGTCATCTTGATCATGGAGACTTATGCTTTGACATCTTAAGCAAACATCTCTAAGGAGATGTGGACCCGGGATGATTGGGTATAAGTCGAAGTGATCAAGGTGTTTGAATAGCCTATAAAGGATTCACCACTCCTTGCGAGGAGATGTATACCCATGGCCTCTCGTCGGATTGTTACTAAAGTCTTTGGCCAAAGCATTACATGTTTAGAGTAAGGTACTCTTCGATACATGTGGAGTAACTAGAATCTGTAGGACGAGGAAATGATACTTGGGCTAGGTGTGACGTAGTCAGCCTAGTGGGGACTGACACTATAGACCATGTCCTGAACCAAGTGGGTATAAGATGAGTGAAGGGAATGGGGCACGATTCATTCGAGCTGCTGAAGGGTTTCATAAATAGTTCTGGATCAACCGTTGATCTTTTCGGTTAATTGGGGATCATGATGTACTACTAGGTGCCACTCATGATCGTTCTATAATTAATGGTTAATTATAGACGGCCAACATAAACCGAGAACCTATTTGGTCACACGCACAACGAGTGTAATCCAAAGGATTTAAAACGAGCTTGAGAATGGGATTCTCAGACCGAGAGAAACTATGTTTGGTTGGACCAAACATAAAGCGAGCATGAAATTGTTTCAGTCGCAATGGAAGTGTGGATGGGCCGTGTCTTATGAAGACATAATGGATGGACCAAAATGGTTTGGTTCTAATCCAATGGATGAGAATAAACCAAAGGGTTTGGTTTATATTAAACGAATGAACCAAAGGTTGGTTCGGTTCGTTTTAACTTAAAATAAACCATCATGGTTTGGTTTATTTTAACTTATCTTAATGGAGCGGGTTAACGGGATTTATGGATATGATCCATTAACCATTAAGAGAATTAGTTCTCTATAAAAGAGGGCTTAATGGATAATTAAGCCCGAGTTTTCGGCACCAACCCTAGTGTGCCGCCGCCCAACTTGTTGCCATTCCAACTTGCTTCAGCTTCAGCCGTGAACCTCCGGCGACTCCTCCGTGATCTCCTCTAGGTTCGGTGATAAGGTGAGCTTCCATCTCTCCTTGGCCGGCCTCTATTCCTCCACCAAAAGCTGTCCAGTTTTTCTGGACAGCTTGTTTCTTTTGTTGTCGGAGCGCCGCTTGGACGACGGTTAGTGCCCGATAGCGCTAACTTACCGGGATTTGATCTCCGTAATCCTCTGAGGTGGAGGACGGGCGATTCGCCAATTGCTGACGAATACCTCTCCGAGAAGTGAGTTTTGAGAACTCGCTTTAGGATCCGAATTTGGATTCGGATCGTGATCATCTCTCGATCACGCCGCCTTCAACACGAGGCTAGTAACCCGCACGAAGACGGCTCGTGACTTAGCGGTCATCCCGAGGAGCTCGGCGTGGATACGGATAGAGACGATTCTTACGAGGATCGCTCCGCTGATGCCGTTTCGCTACACGTCATACGAAAGGTATAACGTAGATAAATCCCTTTTATTGCAAATTTAAATTGACGGGTATGTCTACACTTGTTGTAATATGTGTGTTGTAATAAATATAGATTTATTATTTTAATTGCTTCACTGTGCTCATGTTTACGAAACATGATCGAACACACACACGCCATGTGCCTAAACCCAACAAAGGGTATCGTGAGCCCGTGTTGTGTTTCACATAATCGTAAAAATGGTTTTGCGATATAGTCATAATGTATTTCTGGAAAAATTTTCTAAATTTTGGAAATTTAGAAGTATTTATGGAAATTTTTCAATTTTGGAAAGTCTAGAAGTATTTATGGAAATCTTCCACTTTTGGAAAGTTGGAAGTATTTATGGAAATTGATATTTTCCATAAATAAAATATTTGATTAGATTCTGGAAATTTGTTTCCTAATTTAATCATGATTTGATTTGAAATCAAATCTTAAAATATTTTATTTCCATAAGTAGTTTTAATGATTTAGGAAATTGGTTTCCTAAATAGATTTTCCTTAATCAAATAATTCCATGAATAAAATATGTGATTAGATTTGGAAATTTGTTTCCTAATTTAATTATGATTTGATTTGGAGAATCAAATCTTAAACATATTTTATTTCCATAAATAGTTATGACATATAAGGAAATTATATACATGACATAATTGTATGCCATGTAATTGCATTAGATGCATAACATTATGCCATGCGTGTCGTGACATGTAGATGTATGCCATGTATGCCATGCCATGTAGATAATAGTTATTTGCATGCAAAGAGGATGAGACATAAAAACCCTTAATCAATATTAAAGCCTACACCTTCCATTAATATGGTTAGAACCCGAGTTATGTTTCTTGTTTGGGTTGTTGGACTCTCTCAAGCCCGGCTCGAACAGATATGTTCAAACCATGGAATAGTTTAATACTAATATGGTAAGAGTCGAGGTCAATCGTTAGCTTTGGTTGTTGGACTCTCTCAAGCTGGGCTAATTGGTTGAATGCACTCTAACCATATTAAAACTATGTCTTGATTAATGGGTTGGCTTTAACACAGAGCATCGGCTTGTTGGACTCTCTCAAGGTCGATGTAAAGGGAGTGAGGATTGAGTCTTGCATATGATGCATACTTGTTAATGTGTTAACAACCCGATGTATGTGTGAACATTCAATTAGTTGATAGCACATTGTGATAGTTGCATATACGGGATATGCAATCGGTATAGATGATACCTACCGTCATAGTTATGAATGGCTTGTTGGACTCTCCAAGGTTGTTCATAACTATGATGGATATCACCCATTCGAGATGGACCTACAATCTCCAAGTGATTTTGGGGTTTTTGAAATTAAAAATGAATGGGATTTATAAATGTATATTGATGCATTTTAAAATCATTTTCTCATATATGCTCGCTTTTGTATTTCTAGGTCAATAAATTGATCATGACGCCTTTGAATTTATGCACTATTTTGATTCAACAAACCGACCGGGCCTAACTTCCATCGGATCGCTTAGAAACCCGAGAATTGTTCTCAAGGTGGAAAAGCTTGCATATGTCCTTGAAGAGCCTCTTCCCGATCGTTCTAAGGACGATGCAACCTGCATCAAATGTTGGTCTATCGTACACGGCGATTCTCGAAATGGGCGAAGTTGCATCATGCTAGCGGCGATGGTACCGAGTGCAAAGCAAAGATGAGCATATGGATGCTAATACTATGGTCTTCCATCTTCATGAGTTGTTCGATGAGCAAGCGAGATCCAAAGGTTCGAGGTCTCTAGGCCCTCTTCACCACGAAGATGCAAGAAGGTTCATCTCAGAGCGCTTTGTGCTAAAGATGAATGGGTACATCGAGCTGCTAGCTACCCTCATTTGTGATGGATCATGAGTTAAGTATTGACTTAATTCTGCATTGTTTGCCCAAGAGTTTCTCGCAATTTGTGATGAACTATCTGGATGAACAAATTGGAATCCACCATTCCCGAGCTCCTCAATATGTCAAGACCGTGGAGCCTTCAGGAAGCATGAGGAGAAGGCGGTTCATAGTTGATTCTCAAAGAAAGGTTCTAAGAGGAAGGCAAAAGAATGTAAGAAAGGAAAGAACAAAAAGGCAAAGAAGGCGGAAAACAAGAAAAAAGGGCACTTGCCATCACTGCGGCAAGGAAGGCCACCGCGAAGAAACCGCAAGATTTATCTTGAGTCCATGAAGAAGAAGAAGGCATCCGATGCCCCATCCTCTTCGTGTATCTTCGTATTGATTGTCATTCTATTTCTTAGACACTTGGGTATTGGATACCGGGTGTAGCTCACATATATGTAATGACATACAGGGCTAAGGAATAGAAGAAGACTTGTCGAGGGGAGTCAAATTTAGTTGGGCAATGGAGCAAAGGTCACGCTCGCCATCGGAACTTATTTGGTCAAGCTCCTAGTGGACTAGTCTTGAATCGACAATTGCTATTATGTTCCTTCTCTAATAAAGAACATTGTTTCTATTTCTCGCTTAAATAGAAATGGTTTCCATTTGACGCTTAGTAACAATTGTTGTTATATAACTTTGAATGGCGTACTTTATGGAACCGAACTTTGAGTAATGGCATTTATACGCTGGACGATTCAAAGGACATTTTCAATATCGGCGAGCAACACGCTGTTCTCGAAAGGATAATCACATAGACTTATATGTGGCATTGTCGTTTTGGCCATATAAGCAAGAAACGCATGTCCTAATTACACCGATGTGGAATTCCGAATCGCTTGAATTGGATTCATACGATACATGCTAATCATGCTTAAAAGGCAAGATGACTAAGTTACCTTTACCGAAAAGGTGAACGAGTGGGAGAGTTACTAGGTCTAGTACATACCGATGTATGTGGGACCTATGTCAACTCAAGCTTTAGGAGGCTATAGCTACTTCATTACCTTCACCGATGATCACTCACGGTTTGGGTATGTGTTCTTGATGAAACACAAGTCAAGCCTTTGAAAGGTTCAAAGAATTCAGAAATGAAGTAGAGAAACAACATGACAAAAGTATTAAAATACTTGATCGGATCGAGGTGGTGAATACTTAAGTCAAGAGTTTCTTGATTATCTAAGAGACAATGACATATTGTCTCAATGGACTCGCCCTATACACCACGATAATGGTGTATCCGAGAGGCGTAGTAGGACCTTGTTGGACATGGTCGGTCAATGATGAATCAGCGACTCTTCCCAAGTCCTTTTGGGGTTATGCACTTGTGATTTACTTTGTTAAAATGAATGCCTACCAAGGTAGTCTTAACTACTCCATATGAGATATGGAATGGTAAGAAACCTCATGTATCTTACTTGAAGATATGGGGTTGTCCTGCTTATGTGAAGCGGACTGTATCAGACAAATTGGATGCTAAGTCCGATAAATGTCTATTTATTGGATACCCTAAGGAAACAAGGGGTTACCAATTCTATCATCCTGTGGAACAAAAGGTGTTTGTTTCAAGGCATGCTGTGTTTCTAGAGAAAGAGTTTCTCTTGCAAGAAAACAGTGGGAGTATCGTCGAGCTTGAGGAGGCTCGAGAGACTCAAATAGACATTGATGAGATACCTGGTGAAGCACAACAGCCGACAACTCATAGTGATGAGCAATCGGCTGGACCTATTGTAACACCACATCTTCGTAGATCTGGTAGAACACGCAATATTCCTGAGAGATATGGATTTTTCGTAAGTGAATCGAACGACGTGTTACTCATTGATGATGAGGAGCCTACCAGTTATGAAGAAGTGCTGACAAGTTCAGAAAGGGATAAGTGGCTTGGTGCCATGAAGTCGGAAATGGATTCCATGTACGAAAATCAAGTTTGGAACTTGGTTGACCCACCTGAAGGCATAAAGCCTATAGGGTGCAAGTGGGTTTTCAAGAAGAAAACCGACATGGATGGTAATGTGATTACCTATAAGGCTAGATTGGTGGCGAAAGGATATCGTCAAAAGCAAGGTGTTGATTATGACGAAACCTATTACTTTGTAGCTATCTTAAATCCATTCGGATGCTCCCCGCCATAGCGGCTCATTATGATTATGAGATATGGCGGATGGATGTGAAACGGCTTTCCTTAATGGAAACTTGCTGAGGCGTGTATATGATACACGAGGTTTCAAATCGGTTGATAAAACCAAGGTATGAAAATTGCGACGATCCATTTATGGATTGAAGCAAGCATCCAGGAGCTGGAATATCCGTTTTGATGAGACGATCAAAAAGTTTGATTTCTCACAAAATCCAGACGAACCTTGTGTGTACAAGAAGGTTAGTGGGAGTGCAGTCGTGTTCCAAGTATTGTATGTCGATGACATATTACTTATAGGAAACGATGTGTCAATCTTACAGTCAGTTAAGGTTTGGTTATCCAAGACATTCTCCATGAAAGACCTGGGAGAAGCAACCTACACCCTTGGGATTAAGATCTATAGAGATAGATCGAAACGGTTGCTTGGTCTTTCGCAGTCTACATATATAGACCGAGTGCTAAAGAGGTTTAGCATGTCGGAATCCAAGAAAGGGTATCTGCCCATCAGGCATGGGGTACACCTTTCGAAGTCTATGTGTCCGCGCACAGAAGACGAGAGGATTTGCATGAGTAAGATTCCCTATGCATCCGCAATAGGATCTATCATGTATGCTATGTTATGTACGAGGCCCGATGTATCGTACGCTCTGAGTGTCACGAGTAGATACCAATCCGATCGAGAATGGATCATTGGGCGGTATTAAGGCGATCCTTAAGTACTTGAGAAGAACTAAGGATGTGTTCCTAATATATGGAGAAGGGACATGGTGATACGCGGGTATACGGATGCGGCTTCGAGACGGACAAGGATGATTCCGTGTCTCGATGCGGATCGTGTTCACCTTGAATGAGAGGGCGTAGTGAGTTGGAAAAGTTCCAAACAAGAGATCGAGCGGATTCTACCACGAGGCGAATATATTGCGGCCGAGGCGACAAAGGAAGCGGTTTGGATCAAGAAGTTCGTTCATGAACTTGGTGTGATTCCGGCCATTGTTGAAGCAATACCGGTCTACTGCGACAACAATGGAGCAATTGCACAGGCGAAAGAGCCAATGTCTCATCAACGATCCAAACATGTGCTTCGCCGCTATCATCTTATCAGAGAGATCATCAGTAGGAACGAAATACAAATCGAGAAAATTCCCACTGAAAGGAACTTAGCGGATCCTTTGACTAAAGCATTACCTCAAAGTAAGTTTGAGGGTCATGTTAGAGCTTATGGTATTGGATACCGTAGCGAATGGCATTAGGCCAAGTGGGAGTCTGTTAGTAATATATGAGAGATGTCCTAAGGCAATCGCCTTATGTATGAACCATTTATATGATAAATGAAGATTCACTATTTGAGTATACATGTTTCATGTATTTGATTGGATCTTAAACTCATTTACTGGATGTCCACGATATGATTCACAGCATGAGAGAATTTGTGATTGGATCACAACTAGTGAGTATCTCTACGTGTGTAATTGTGATGTATCGGAATTATCCCTAGTCGATGAATTGATGGATTTGGACACCATCAATTCTGTCGAGACTAGCACGAGGTATACTCCTTGGTGTATCCAAGCAGCTGATTCTCACTGGCTGGAGACATTGTGATGTCCGGAGTTAATCGTGGATGCTAGTTATGGTAACTAGTTCATTGGAATGACCAGCCGTAAGACTTCATATGGTTCTCTGCATATATAGATATGTCAATGAAGTTCTTACTGTGGCTTAAGTGCGATGTTCCTTTGACTTGCGGTATTCAAGTCATCTTGATCATGGAGACTTATGCTTTGACATCTTAAGCAAACATCTCTAAGGAGATGTGGACCCGGGATGATTGGGTATAAGTCGAAGTAATGGAAGGTGTTTGAATAGCCTATAAAGGATTCACCACTCCTTGCGAGGAGATGTATACCCATGGCCTCTCGTCGGATTGTTACTAAAGTCTTTGGCCAAAGCATTACATGTTTAGAGTAAGGTACTCTTCGATACATGTGGAGTAACTAGAATCCGTAGGACGAGGAAATGATACTTGGGCTAGGTGTGACGTAGTCAGCCTAGTGGGGACTGACACTATAAACTATGTCACTGAACCAAGTGGGTATAAGATGAGTGAAGGAATGGGGCACGATTCATTCAAGCTCTTGAAGGGTTTTAAATAGTTCTGGATCAACCGTTGATCTTTTCGGTTAATTGGGGATCATGATGTACTACTAGGTGCCACTCATGATCGTTCTATAATTAATGGTTAATTATAGACGGCCAACATAAACCGAGAACCTATTTGGTCACACGCACAACGAGTGTAATCCGAAGGATTTAAAACGAGCTTGAGAATGGGATTCTCAGACCGAGAGAAACTATGTTTGGTTGGACCAAACATAAAGCGAGCATGAAATCGTTTCATGCAATGGAAGCGTGGATGGGCCGTGTCTTATGAAGACATAATGGATGGACCAAAATGGTTTGGTTCTAATCCAATGGATGAGAATAAACCAAAGGGTTTGGTTTATATTAAACGAATGAACCAAAGGTTGGTTCGGTTCGTTTTAACTTAAAATAAACCATCATGGTTTGGTTTATTTTAACTTATCTTAATGGAGCGGGTTAACGGGCTTTATGGATATGATCCATTAACCATTAAGAGACTTAGTTCTCTATAAAAGAGGGCTTAATGGATAATTAAGCCCTAATCAAAACCCTAGCCCTTGGAGTTGCCGCCCACCCCTTGAAGGAGGTTTTCGGCGCCAACCCTAGTGTGCCTCCGCCCAACCTCTTGTGCCGCCGTCCAACTTGTTGCCGGCGACCAAGCTTCAGCCGGTGAACCTCCGGCGACCCTCCGGTGATCTCCTCTAGGTTCGGTGATAAGGTGAGCTTCCATCTCTCCTTGGCCGGCCTCTATTCCTCCACCAAAAGCTGTCCAGTTTTTCTGTACAGCTTGTTTCTTTGTTGTCGGAGCGTCGTTTGGACGACGGTTAGTGCTCCGATAGCACCTAACTTACTGGGGATTTGATCTCCGGTAATCCTATGAGGTGGAGGATGAAGGATTCGTCAATTGGTTGACGAATACCTCTCCGGAGAAGCGAGTTTTGAGAACTCGTTTTAGGATCCGAATTTGGATTCGGATCGTGATCATCTCTCGATCACGTCATCTTCAACACGAGGCTAGTAACCCGTACAAAGACGAAGCTCGTGACTTAGCGAAGTCATCCCGAGGAGCTCGGCGTGGATACGGATAGAGACGATTCTTACGAGGATCGTTCCGGTTGATGCCGTTCCCGCTACACGTCATACGAAAGGTATAACGTAGATAATTTCTTTTATTGCAAATTTTAATTTACGGTTATGTCTACACTTGTTGTAATATGCATGCGTGTGTTGTGTGTGTTGTAATAAATATAGATTTATTATTTTAATTGCTTCCGCTGTGCTCATGTTTACGAAACATGATCGAACACACACACGCCGCGGTGCCGTAAACCCAACATAGACTTGACATGAGAATGAACCCGTGGCAACTGTATGTTTGTGCATTTTCTTGATGATATCTATTTACCCTTCATCAAAAAAAAAAAAGAAGAGCTCTTCTCCTATAGTTGCCGCCCCTCTCCTTCCAAACCTTGCCGCCCAACCAAAGGAGCCAAACCCTAATCTAATTAGGGTTTCCTCCTTAGGGTTTCTTGCCGCCCAAGCCATTGATGGGCAAAACCCTAATCTCCAAAACATCCAACTCCATCATTCTCTTCTTGCCGCCCACCTTAAGCCCATATATATATAGAGTTAGGTTTAGGCCTTGGTTTAATCTCCACCGTCGGTTCTAGGGTTTTAATCTCAACCGTCGGATCTAGGGATTTAATCTCATCCGTCGGTTCTAGAGATTTAATCTCAACTGTCGATTCTAGAGATTTGTTTTCCATCATTTGATCTAGACTTCATGAGGTTTATATTAGGCTACGATAGGGACCATGAGGAGGAGTTGGATCTTGGCCACCCGATGGATCGGAACCACACAAACTTGATCCATCAATGATGTTCCATTCCACTAGAGGATCATCATTGAACTACCTCACCAACCCCCATAAATTAATATGGGCTCCATATATTATTTGTACATCCATCTCCCCATATTTAAGATATCGAATGTCCGTCAATTGATTGATTTACTAACCATCAATCAATTAACATCTAACTCCTCGAGTAGTACCACTCAACCTTATCATCATGTTGACTAAGTCAACCTGCAGGGTTTACATGATGAACCTTATGAGCTCCTCAAGGGGATATCATCAACCTAATATATAGGACACTGTTTCCTCCTATAATCAACGACACACCATGTAAATAATATCATTTCCCAACTTACCGGGCATATTGATTTAATCCATAGAAATCTCACCCTTTGGTAAATCAAAGAAATAAATACTAAGTACATGTGCTCGTTATTATATCAGGATTAAGAGCATGTACAACATAATATCCGAGGTCCGATTCAATTATGTAGTCAGCAATAAATTGAATCACCTCTATGTCGGTCATGCTCAATACACCTAAGTGTACTAGTATAACTCTATGTTCAAGAAAAAACAATACCAAGCTACACTACAACCATGCCAATGGTTTGTCCAAAACCATCTTGGTTGTGAGCCTCTACTTATACTCTATAAGGGACTGATAACATGATCTTCTGTGCCACACCAAGCACCATGTTATCTACAATGTAAAATATTAGACAATATTGCATAACCATAAAAATATGCAAACAATGATCATGTGATTCTTATTTCAAAATAAAGATGTTCATACAAAAGAGCTAGGCTTTCAGTATACATCCCAACAATCTCCCACTTATACTAAAAGACTATGCTGTCATCATACTGTCATACATCTGATTCCCTTTCCCTCCACATGCCTATCAAAGCTCTCGCCAGAAGGGCCTTAGTGAAAGGGTCTACCAGGTCATCCTCTGATGCAATCTAGGCGACAACAACTTCTACCTCCTTTATGATTTCTCGTATCAGGTGGTACTTACGCTCTATGCATTTACTTACCTTATGGGCTCGTGGTTCCTTCGAGTTTGCAACTGCACCATTATTATCACAATAAATTGTGATATTTCTAAGCAAACCAGGAATCACATCCAAGTCCATCAGAAAGTTCCTGAGCCACCCAGCTAGTTTGGCCGCCTTAGAGGTTGCCACATACTCAGCTTCCAAGGTGGAGTCGGCCACGCATTTCTGCTGGACACTCCTCCATACTATGGCTCCACCTCCAAAAGTGTTAGTAATATATGAGAGATGTCCTAAGGAAATCGCCTTATGTATGAACCATTTATATGATAAATAAAGATTCACTATTTGAGTATACATGTTTTATGTATTTGATTGGATCTTAAACTCATTTACTGAATGTCCACGATACGATTCACAGCATGAGAGAATTTGTGATTGGATCACAACTAGTGAGTATCTCTACATGTGTAATTGTGATGTATCGGAATTATCCCTAGTCGATGAATTGATGGATCTGAACACCATCAATTCTGTTGAGACTAGCACGAGGTATACTTCTTGGTGTATCCAAGCAGCTGATTCTCACTGGCTGGAGACATAGTGATGTCCGGAGTTAATCGTGGATGCTAGTTATGGTAACTAGTTCATTGGAGTGACCAACCGTAAGACTTCATATGGTTCTCTGCATATATAGATATGTCAATGAAGTTCTTACTGTGGCTTAAGTGCGATGTTCCTTTGACTTGCGGTATTCAAGTCATCTTGATCATGGAGACTTATGCTTTGACATCTTAAGCAAACATCTCTAAGGAGATGTGGACCCGGGATGATTGGGTATAAGTCGAAGTGATCGAAGGTGTTTGAATAGCCTATAAAGGATTCACCACTCCTTGCGAGGAGATGTATACCCATGGCCTCTAGTCGGATTGTTACTAAAGTCTTTGGCCAAAGCATTACATGTTTAGAGTAAGGTACTCTTCGATACATGTGGAGTAACTAGAATCCGTAGGACGAGGAAATGATACTTGGGTTAGGTGTGGCGTGAGTCGACCTAGTGAGGGGTGACACAATAGACCATGTCACTGAACCAAGTGGGTATAAGATGAGTGAAGGGAATGGGGCATGATTCATTCACTCTTGAAGGGTTTGAAATAGTTACGGATCAAGTTGATCTTTTCGGTTAATTGGGGATCATGATGTACTACTAGGTGCCACTCATGATCGTTCTATAATTAATCGTTAATTATAGACGGCCAACATAAACCGAGAACCTATTTGGTCACACGCACAACGAGTGTAATCCAAAGGATTTAAAACGAGCTTGAGAATGGGATTCTCAGACCGAGAGAAACTATGTTAGGTTGGACCAAACATAAAGCGAGCATGAAATTGTTTCAGTCGCAATGGAAGCGTGGATGGGCCGTGTCTTATGAAGACATAATGGATGGACCAAAATGGTTTGGTTCTAATCCAATGGATGAGAATAAACCAAAGGGTTTGGTTTATATTAAACGAATGAACCAAAGGTTGGTTCGGTTCGTTTTAACTTAAAATAAACCATCATGGTTTGGTTTATTTTAACTTATCTTAATGGAGCGGGTTAACGGGCTTTATGGATATGATCCATTAACCATTAAGAGAATTAGTTCTCTATAAAAGTGGGCTTAAGGGATTGTTAAACCTAATCATCCAAAACCCTAAACCTTGGCCGCCTAACATAGTTTGCCACCTCCTTGGTGATTTGCGCCCAGCTTTGTGTGCCGTCCAAGACCCTTCGCGTCAAGCTCCAGTTGAACCTCGGCGACCCTCGGTGATCTCCTATAGGTTGGCATCAAGGTGAGCTTTTCTCTCCTTGTTTAGGCGGCGCCTACTCCTCCACCAAGCTGTCCAGTTTTCTGGACAGCTTCTCCTCCTCGTCGGGCGTCGTTTGGGCGACGGTTGGTGCTCCGACAGCGGCTAACTCGGATTTGATCTCCGGTAATCCTCTGAGGTGGAGGGGCGAAGGATTCGTCAAGCGGTTGTGAACACCTCTCCGGAGAAGCGAGTTTTGAGAACTCGTTTTGGATCCGAATTTGGATTCGGATCGTGATCATCTCTCGATCACGTCGTCTTCAACACGAGGCTAGTAACCCTACGAAGACGAAGCTCGTGACTTAGCGAAGTCATCCCGAGGAGCTCGGCGTGGATACGGATAGAGACGATTCTTACGAGGATCGTTCCGGTTGATGCCGTTCCCGCTACACGTCATACGGAAGGTATAACGTAGTTTAATTTCCTTTTATTGCAAATTTTAATTTACGGTTATGTCTACACTTGTTGTAATAGCATGCGTGTGTTGTGTGTGTTGTAATAAATAGGAGTATTTATTATTTTTATTGCTTCCGCTGTGCTCATGTTTACGAAACATGATCGAACACACACACGCCTTGTGATCTTAAACCCATGGTATCAGAGCCCAGGTTGTGTTTCGACATAATCGTAAAAATGGTTTTACGATAGTCATAATGTATTTCTGGAAGTTTTCTAAATTTTGGAAATTTAGAAGTATTTATGGAAATTTTTCAATTTTGGAAAGTCTAGAAGTATTTATGGAAATCTTCCACTTTTGGAAAATTGGAAGTATTTATGGAAATTTATATTTTCCATAAATAAAATATTTGATTAGATTCTGGAAATTTGTTTCCTAATTTAATCATGATTTGATTTGGGAAATCAAATCTTAAAATATTTAATTTCCATAAGTAGTTTTAAAGATTTAGGAAATTGGTTTCCTAAATAGATTTTCCTTAATCAAATAATTCCATGAATAAAATATGTGATTAGATTTGGAAATTTGTTTCCTAATTTAATTATGATTTGATTTGGAGAATCAAATCTTAAACATATTTTATTTCCATAAATAGTTATGACATATAAAGAAATTATATACATGACATAATTGTATGCCATGTAATTGCATTAGATGCATAACATTATGCCATGCGTGTCGTGACATGTAGATGTATGCCATGTATGCCATGCCATGTAGATAATAGTTATTTGCATGCAAAAAGGATGAGACATAAAAACCCTTAATCAATATTAAAGCCTACACCTTCCATTAATATGGTTAGAACCAGAGTTCTGTTTCTTGTTTGGGTTGTTGGACTCTCTCCAAGCCCGGCTCGAACCTGAATATGTTCAAACCATGGAATAGTTTAATACTAATATGGTAAGAGTCAGAGGTCAATCGTTAGCTTTGGTTGTTGGACTCTCTCCAAGCTGGGCTAATTGGTTGAATGCGCTCTAACCATATTAAAACTATGTCCTGATTAATGGGTTGGCTTTAACCTGGAGCATCGGTTTGTTGGACTCTCTCCAAGGTCGATGTAAAGGGAGGTGAAGTTGGGTGCTATGCATATGATGCATACTTGTTAATGTGTTAACAACCCGATGTATGTGTGAACATTCAAATAGTTGATAGCACATTGTGATAGTTGCATATACGTGATATGCAATCGGTATAGATGATACCTACAGTCGTAGTTATGAATGGCTTGTTGGACTCTCTCCAAGGTTGTTCATAACTATGATGGATATCAGCCCATTCGGAGATGGACCTACGATCTCCCGAAGTGATTTTGGGGTTTTTGAAATTCGAAAAATGAATGGGATTTATAAATGTATATTGATGCATTTTAAAATCATTTTCTCATATATGCTCGTTTTGTATTTCTAGGTCGATAAATTGATCATGGCGTCTTTGAATTTCGCACTATTTTGGATTCGAACAAAGTTGGGCCTAACTTCTGGGTGGCTTAGAAACACGAGAATTGTTCTCAAGGCGGAAAAGCTTGCATATGTCCTTGAAGAGCCTCTTCTGACCGTCCTAAGGGCGATGCAACTCCGGACCAAATGTTGGTCTATCGAAACATGTGGCGGTTCGGTGGCGAGTTGCATCATGCTAGTCGATGGCGATGGTACTGGATGCTAACACTATGGTCTTCCATCTTCATGAGTTGTTCGATGAGCAAGCGAGATCCGAAGGTTCGAGGTCTCTAGGCTCCTCTTCACCACGAAGATGCAAGAAGGTTAAATGCGTAGTGATTTGTGCTAAAGATGAGCGGGTACATCGGCGGCTAGCTACCCTCGGTTTTGTGATGGATCATGAGTTAAGTATTGACTTAATTCTGCATTGTTTGCCCAAGAGTTTCTCACATTTGTGATGAACTATCGGATGAACAAATTGGAATCCACCATTCCCGAGCTCCTCAATATCTTTGAAGACTGTGGAGCCTTACGTGAAGCATGAGGAGAAGGCGGTTACATTGATTGATTCCTCAAAGAAAGGTTCTAAGAGGAAGGCAAAAGAACGAGAAGAAAGGAAAGAAAAAGGCAAAGAAAGGCGGAACCCGGTATAAAGGGCACTTGCCATCATGTGGCAAGGAAGGCCCTTGTGAAAAGCTGCAAGATTTATCTTGAGTCCATGAAGAAGAAGAAGGCATCAGATGCCCCATCCTCTTGGTATCTTCGTTATTGATTGTCATTCTATTTCCTTAGACACTTGGGTATTGGATCTTTGGGTGTAGCTCACATATATGTAATGACATACAGGCTAAGGAATAGAAGAAGACTTGTCGAGGGAGTCAAATTTGCGAGTTGGCAATGGAGCAAAGGTTCGCGGTCGCCATCGAACTTATTTCTTTGAAGCTCCTAGTGGACTAGTCTTGGAACTGGACAATTGCTATTATGTTCCTTCTCTAATAAAGAACATTGTTTCTATTTCCTGCTTAAATAGAAATGGTTTCCATTTGATGTTTAGTCACAATTGTTGTTATATAACTTTGAATGGCGTACTTTATGGGCTGGAACTTTGAGTAATGGCATTTATCGTTGGGCGTATCCGGTGACATTTTCAATATCGAAGCGAGCAACAGCGTGCTCGAAGGATAATCACATAGACTCCTATATGTGGCATTGTCGTCTTGGCCATATAAGCAAGAAAGCATGTCGAATTACACCGATGTGGAATTGCGGAATCGTTTGAATTGGATTCATCGATACATGCGAATCATGCTTAAAAGGCAAGATGACTAAGTTACCTTTCTTGGAAAAGGTGAGCAGTGGGAGAGTTACTAGGTCTAGTACATACTGATGTATGTGGACCTATGTCAACTCAAGCTTTAGGAGGCTATAGCTACTTCATTACCTTCACCGATGATCACTCACGGTTTGGGTATGTGTTCTTGATGAAACACAAGTCTGAAGCCTTTGAAAGGTTCAAAGAATTCAGAAATGAAGTAGAGAAACAACATGACAAGAGTATTAAAATACTTTGATCGGATCGAGGTGGTGAATACTTAAGTCAAGAGTTTCTTGATTATCTAAGAGACAATGGTATATTGTCTCAATGGACTCCGCCATATACACCACAACATAATGGTGTATCTGAGAGGCGTAACCGGACCTTGTTGGACATGGTCAGGTCAATGATGAATCATGCGACTCTTCCCAAGTCCTTTTGGGGCTATGCACTTCAGACAGCTGTTTACTTGTTAAACAGAATGCCTACCAAGGTAGTCTCAACTACTCCATATGAGATATGGAATGGTAAGAAACCTCATGTATCTTACTTGAAGATATGGGGTTATCCTGCTTATGTGAAGCGGACTGTATCAGACAAATTGGATGCTAAGTCTGATAAATGTCTATTTATTGGATACCCTAAGGAAACAAGGGGTTACCAATTCTATCATCCTGTGGAAAAAAAGGTGTTTGTTTGAGGCATCTTTGTGTTTCTAGAAAGAGTTTCTCTTGCAAGAAAGCAGTGGGAGTGTCGTCGAGCTTGAGGAGGCTCGAGAGACTCAAATAGACATTGATGAGATACAGTGAAGCACAGCGGTAAATGACTCATAGTGATGAGCAATTTGGACCTATTGTAACACCACATCTTCGTAGATCTGGTAGAACCGCCAATATTCTGAGAGATATGGATTTCTCGTAAGTGAATCGAGCGACGTGTTACTCATTGATGATGAGAGCCTACAGTTATGAAGAAGTCTTGACAAGTTCGAGAAAGGGATAAGTGGCTTGGTGCCATGAAGTCGGAAATGGATTCCATGTATGAAAACCAAGTTTGGAACTTGGTTGACCCACCTGAAGGGATAAAGCCTATAGGGTGCAAGTGGGTTTCAAGAAGAAAACCGACATGGATGGTAATGTGATTACCTATAAGGCTAGATTGGTGGCGAAAGGATATGCGTCAAAAAGCAAGGTGTTGATTATGGCGAAACCTATTACTTTGTAGCTATCTTAAATCCATTCGGATGCTCCACGGCCATAGCGGCTCATTATGATTATGAGATATGGCGGATGGATGTAAAGCGGCTTTCCTTAATGGAAACACGCTCGAGGATGTGTATTGATACACCGAGGGTTTCACATCGCTGATAAAACCAAGGTATGCAAGTTGCGACGATCCATTTATGGATCAAGCAAGCATCCAGAGTCGGAATATCCGCTTTGATGAGACGATCAAAAAGTTTGATTTCACAAAATCCGCATTTAACCTTGTGTGTACAAGAAGGTTAGTGGGAGGCAACATGATTTCCTAGTATTGTATGTCGATGACATATTACTTATAGGAAACGATGTTTCAATCTTACACGCTAAGGTTTGGTTATCCAAGACATTCTCCATGAAAGACTGGGAGAAGCAACCTACATCCTGGGATTAAGATCTATAGAGATAGATCAAACGGTTGCTTGGTCTTTCGCAGCTTCATATATAGCATCGAAAAGCAAAGAGGTTTAGCATGTCAATCCAAGAAAGGTTATCTACCCATCGTGCATGGGGTACACCTTCAAGTCTATGTGTCCGCGCACGTAAGACGAGAGGATTTGCATGAGTAAGATTCCCTATGCATCCGCAATAGGATCTATCATGTATGCTATGTTATGTACGAGGCCCGATGTATCGTATGCTCGAGTGTCACGAGCAGATACCACCGATCCAGAATGGATCATTGGGTGGTCATAAGACGATCCTTAAGTACTTGAGAAGAACTAAGGATGTGTTCCTAATATATGGAGAAGGGGACATGCAGACAAGGATGATTCCAGTCTCACCGATACGTGTTCACCTTGAATGGGGCGCAGTGAGTTGGAAAAGTTCCAAACAAGAGATCAGAGCGGATTCTACCACCGAGGCGTAATATATTGCAGAAGGAAGCGGTTTGGATCAAGAAGTTCGCTCATGAACTTGGTGTGATTCCGCCATTGTTGAAGCAATACCGGCCATCGCGATAACAATGGAGCAATCGCAGAAAGAAAGAGCCAAGGTCTCATCAACGATCCAAACATGTGCCCGCTATCATCTTATCAGAGAGATCATCGTGAGGAACGAAATACAAATCGAGAAAATTCCCACTGAAAGGAACTTAGCGGATCCTTTGACTAAAGCATTACCTCAAAGTAAGTTTGAGGGTCATGTTAGAGCTTATGGTATTGGATACCGTAGCGATTGGCATTAGCCCAAGTGGGAGTCTGTTAGTAATATATGAGAGATGTCCTAAGGCAATCGCCTTATGTATGAACCATTTATATGATAAATGAAGATTCACTATTTGAGTATACATGTTTTATGTATTTGATTGGATCTTAAACTCATTTACTGAATGTCCACGATACGATTCACAGCATGAGAGAATTTGTGATTGGATCACAACTAGTGAGTATCTCTACATGTGTAATTGTGATGTATCGAATTATCCCTAGTCGATGAATCGATGGATTCGACACCATCAATTCTGAGACTAGCACGAGGTATACCTCGTGTATCCAAGCACCGATTCTCACCGGTCGGAGACATAGTGATGTCCGAGTTAATCGTGGATGCTAGTTATGGTAACTAGTTCATCGAGTGACCAAATAAGACTTCATATGGTTCTCGCATATATAGATATGTCAATGAAGTTCTTACTGCGGGCTTAAGTGCGATGTTCCTTCGACTTATGTGATTCAAGTCATCTTGATCATGGAGACTTATGCTTTGACATCTTAAGCAAACATCTCTAAGGAGATGTGGACCCGGGATGATTGGGTATAAGTCGAAGTGATCGAAGGTGTTTGAATAGCCTATAAAGGATTCACCACTCCTTGCGAGGAGATGTATACCAATGGCCTCTCGTCGGATTGTTACTAAAGTCTTTGGCCAAAGCATTACATGTTTAGAGTAAGGTACTCTTCGATACATGTGGAGTAACTAGAACTGTGAGGACGCAGGAAATGATACTGGGCTAGCGACGTAGTCACCTAGACCATGTCCTGAACCAAGTGGGTATAAGATGAGTGAAGGGAATGGGGCACGATTCATTCGAGCTACTGAAGGGTTTCAGAAATAGTTCTGGATCAACCGTTGATCTTTTCGGTTAATTGGGGATCATGATGTATTACTAGGTGCCACTCATGATCGTTCTATAATTAATGGTTAATTATAGACGGCCAACATAAACCGAGAACCTATTTGGTCACACGCACAACGAGTGTAATCCAAAGGATTTAAAACGAGCTTGAGAATGAGATTCTCAGACCGAGAGAAACTATGTTTGGTTGGACCAAACATAAAGCGAGCATGAAATTGTTTCAGTCGCAATGGAAGCGTGGATGGGCAGTGTCTTATGAAGACATAATGGATGGAGCGGGTTAACAGGCTTTATGGATATGATCCATTAACCATTAAGAGAATTAGTTCTCTATAAAAGTGGGCTTAAGGGATTGTTAAACCCTAATCATCCAAAACCCTAAACCTTGGCCGCCCAACATAGTTGCCGCCCACCTCCTTGGTGATTTCGGCGCCCAGCTTTGTGCCGCCGTCCAAGACCCTTGCCGGCGTCCAAGCTCCAGCCGATGAACCTCCGGCGACCCTCCGGTGATCTCCTATAGGTTCGGCATCAAGGTGAGCTTTTTCTCTCCTTGTTTAGGCCGGCGCCTACTCCTCCACCAAGCTGTCCAGTTTTCTGGACAGCTTCTCCTCCTCTCGTCGGAGCGTCGTTTGGACGACGGTTAGTGCTCCGACAGCGGCTAACTTACCGGGGATTTGATCTCCGGTAATCCTCTGAGGTGGAGGACGAAGGATTCGTCAAACGGTTGACGAACACCTCTCCGGAGAAACGAGTTTTGAGAACTCGTTTTGGATCCGAATTTGGATTCGGATCGTGATCATCTCTCGATCACGTCGTCTTCAACACGAGGCTAGTAACCCGTACGAAGACGAAGCTCGTGACTTAGCGAAGTCATCCCGAGGAGCTCGGCGTGGATACGGATAGAGACGATTCTTACGAGGATCGTTCCGGTTGATGCCGTTCCCGCTACACGTCATACGGAAGGTATAACGTAGTTTAATTTCCTTTTATTGCAAATTTTAATTTACGGTTATGTCTACACTTGTTGTAATAGCATGCGTGTGTTGTGTGTGTTGTAATAAATAGGAGTATTTATTATTTTTATTGCTTCCGCTGTGCTCATGTTTACGAAACATGATCGAACACACACACGCCGCGGTGCCGGAAACCCAACAAAAAGTAAACACAAAACCCGAGGTAGACTTACTGTAGTCCCTATATGATTGGAAATCAGAATCCGTGTAACCCACAGGGAGTAATTGGTCTGCCCGGTAAACTAGCATATAATCCCTAGTCCTTCTCAGGCACTACAATATATACTTTACCGCAGTCCAATATCCCTGTCCTGGATTACTCTGATATCTGCTAACCATGTCCACGGCAAAGCAGATATCTGGTCTCGTACAGAGCATCGCATACATGAGGCTTCATACTGCCAAAGTATAAAGAACCGCCTTCATCTCCTCTATCTCCTTTGATGTTGAGACACATCTCTTTAGATAAAGGTACTCCATGCCTAAAAGGTAGAAAACCTTTCTCGGAGTTCTGCATGCTAAAACGAGCAAGATTGTGTCTATCTATGAAGCTTGGGATAATCACCACATCCTTTTTCAGTGATCCCTTGATCCTAAGGATGTGTCTCACCTCTCCCAACTCCTTCATATCAAACTGTTTGGACAACCATACCCTTACGTCCGATAACACTTCGATGTTGTCGTCAACCACCAAAATGTCATCTACGTATAGTATAAGAAATACCACTACGTTTCTGTCACATCTCTTGTATACACAAGACTCATCTGGACTTTGAATAAATCCATAAGACTGGATTACCTCATCAAAGAAAATGTTCCAAGGTCTTGAAGCTTGCTTCAATCCATAAATGGACCGATTAAGCTTTCACACAAGATGCTCTTTGCCCTTAGCAATGAATCCCTCTGGTCGCTTCATGTAGATGTTTTCCTCAAGACTTCCATCAATGGAAAGCTATCTTGACATCCATATGCCACACCTCATAATCCATATGAGCTACTATGCATAAGAACTCCCAGTCCTGATTTGAATCCATAGATTCAATCTCAGTATTCATTGCACTTTGCAAAGATGCTGCATCTTTATCTTGGATTGCCTCGTCATATGTCCAGGGATCAGGTTCATGTTCGCCAGGGACCAAATCATAAGATTCTCCCAAGAACATGAATCTATCAGGCTGTCTCACAACCCTCCCACTACGACGAGGTATCACCTGTGTATCCTCTGTGACATGCGGTGCAGTGACATGTGGTATGTCCTCTTGTACCGGTGGTACTAAAGAAGTGACTTCCCTTTTAACTCCTCCAGAACAATTTTACCCTTGGGCTTGTGGCTCATCACATAGTCTTCCTCTAGAAATCTGACGTTCTTGTTAACGATCACCCTTTGATCTCTAGGACTATAAAATAATCCACCCTTCGTTCCCCTGGGATAGCCAATGAACATGCGTACTTCTGTACGAGGTTTCAACTTACCAGCAACTGCCTTCAGCACATGTGCTGAACTCCCCATATACGAATATGTCTTAGACTAGGCTTTCGCCCAGTCCACAACTCTGTGGGAGTAGAAGGCACTGATTTAGATGGAACCAAGCTCAGAATGTACACCGCCGTATCTAGAGCATATCCCCAGAACGATTCTGGCAAGTCAGTATAACTCATCATCGATCTAACCATCTCCATAAGAGTCCTATTCCTTCGCTCTGCCACACCGTTCTGCTGGGGTGTGCCAGGTGCAGTCAATTGGGATTGAATCCCAGCCTCTGATAAGTAATTCCTAAACTCTCCCAAGAGGTACTCACCACTATGATCAGATCATAGTGTCATCTTGAATAATTGTCTATGAAAAAGACGAAATATTCAAAACCACCTCTAGCCTGGATAGACTTAGGACCATACGAATCAGAATGAACCAATTCTAACACATCTTTGGATCTATACCCCTTGGCCTTGAAAAGCCTCTTGGTCATCTTACCCTCCAAGCAAGATTGGCAGGTTGGGAGATCCTCCACCACTAATGAACCCAAAGGTCCATCAGCTATCAACCTTTGAATTCTGCTTAGGTTAATATGACCAAGCCTTAGATGCCAAAGATATGTTTGGTTCATCTTCGAAGGTTCTTTTCTCTTATCGGAATTAGAAGATGAGTTGTAAACTTCAATTTGCATCGTGGGAGGTTTTTGGTTCAAGTGTTTAAAAATTTTCTATCAATGTACCTGAACAGATATTTTTCCTATTCCTTTTTATAACAACTCTGTCATTAAAAGAAATAGAATATCCATCCATAAACAATTTAGAAACCGAAATTAAATTCTTTCTAAATAAAGGTACATAAAGGGAATTTTCCAGAACCAAAATTTTATTTTTCTTAAGAGATAAATAAAACTTCTCCCACTATGATAGCGCCACCTTCATGGCATTGCCCAGTAAATGGTAATCTCCTTTAGCTAGTCGTGGGTTTCTGGAACCCTTGCAAAGTGTTGCGGACATGATTAGTGGCTCTCGTATCTACACACCAGTCCGTAGATAATGCCTCTAACCATGTTTCAACGACTGGACCAAAAGATATACATTTGTTCTTGCTTCGGATTGGGATAATCCTTCTTCTTATGTCCAGTATGCTTGCAAGTGAAGTACTTGCCTTTCGGCTTCTTCACTCCTCCCTGAGATCCTCCCACCACCTTTGCTCCACCTTGTTTCTCTTTCCTCTTGCCTTTCGGCTTAGAAGTAGAAACCTTTTTGAGCAACCATGGCTTGAGGACACTCTTTGAAGAGTGTATACTTGTACTTCTTAGCAGATAAGACAATATCTAGATTCTTTCCAATCAACATTATTTGGGTACAGTAAGTTTATTTCCTTTAGTATCATAGTAAGTGGACTGAAAGTCATTTTTGAAAATCCTAAGAATCACAATGATCAAAATATTAGATTTCAAATATTATTGATTCCTCAAAACAATAAAATTCCGAAATCAACCAACACCTCAAAACATCGAGAATATCGCATGCCATGATAGTGTGGACGTATACGAATTCTACATTTGTAAGAGGAGGTTTTACCCATTAATTTTATTATCTTGTCAACCTTACTTTTTGACAAATAAAATTAATAGTTGGTTCCTCTTTGGCCCTACAAATAAAAGCAGTGACTCCGATGGAGAGGATACTTTTTATTTGCATCTAAGTGTGCACCATTACACGATACTAAGGGAATTATTTCCTATAACCATTATTTGTCCTAGTGATCCGCAAACAAACTCATCCGATGGGGAGGAAGGCACTCAGAGCCGACGCGAAAGTTTGTTGCATCACACGTCAAATTGTAATGGAGGCCGCGGGAATTAATTAAAATATCTCTCTCCCACTTAGTAAATTGAAAATGAGGAATTTTCAAGCACACACAACATGCATATAAAACAAATCAGCAATAAATATGGAAAAAACAGAATTTTTCAAACTATTATGACATTGTTCTCCAATATGCATCCCGTCGTGTCGCCACCTCGTCCGCTCCATCTTTTCCCATGCGTAAGTCACCAAAGAGATCCGAGCCGAGATAAACTATTTTAATTTACATCCATCGATCCTATACTCCACGAAGGAGTGTACAAATAATCTAGATCGAAAGTAAACTAAAATGAGTGGCTAAACAATGCCGTATTTAATTACAAAAATTAAATACTAATCTAGCCTCGTCAACCCCGAGGATTCAAATAATATACATACAATCACACACAGATAATCACATACACACATATAGCCATAATAGTCGGATCTTATGCCTACAACCAAAAAGTTAGCCTACGCACATCCTACTATTATCCGGCATACTCAATATATGATATGTACATGAAAGTAACTGAATCCAAAACACACAAAACCGAAAACTGTGGCTCTGATACCATTTGATGTTGGTAACTCATGCTTCTCGGAGACTCATTGGCTCCCATGTCCTCGGATTAAAATTTTCACTAATGAAAACTAATCCGGATGGGATGAGTTTCCTAAGCACAACCAATTCGTCGTCGTGCTAATAACTTGAGCGATCGCTTGAACAAACTAGTTGTTCAAGCAACACAACTCTTCTAGTTGGTTAGCCGCGGAAGAGACGACGGACGGATCGCCAGTTTTTGTGTTTATCTTCGGGGTCCATGATTATACAAATACATACAAATGTAAACTAGTATAATCAACACATACTAACATAAAGAACATAAGCCAGCATATCAATAAGAACATGCAAAGATCAATAATAAAAGTTATAAAACTTTTATACCTCTTGATCTTCTATCGTATGTCCTAACCTCCTTGTAGACTTCGTGTGGGCGAAGATCCTCCACAAGTTGAAGCTTCCTAGATCTTCTTTAATCCAAGAAAGAAGAACTCTCCTTCCCTTCTTGCTTGAGCCAACCACCAATCCACAATGGATTGATGCCGCCGGCCCCAAGAATAGAGAGAACTAAATGGAAACCACCAAGGAACCAAACTAGGGACAAACCCTAGCTTCTAGTGCCGTCGGCCAAGATGGAGTGAAGAGGAGAAAGGGAATATGTTGGGCGCCGGTCAAGGTGGAGGGAATAGAGGAAGGAGCCAGCCACACCCTAGGAATAAGAAGAGCTCCTCTCCTATAGTTACCGCCCACCTTCTTGTAAACCCTAGCCGCCCAACCATAGGAGCCAAACCCTAATTAGGGTTTCCTTCTTATGCTTTCTTGCCGCCCAACCAAGGTGGAAGGAAGAGATCTAGGAACCGACCACCTTACCTAGGAAGAAGAAGAGCTCCTCTCCTATAGTTGCCGCCCCTCTCCTTCCAAACCTTGCCGCCCAACCAAAGGAGCCAAACCCTAATCTAATTAGGATTTCCTCCTTAGGGTTTCTTGCCGCCCAAGCCATTGATGGGCAAAACCCTAATCTCCAAAACATCCAACTCCTTCATTCTCTTCTTGCCGCCCACCTTAAGCCCATATATATATAGAGTTAGGTTTAGGCATTGGTTTAATCTCCACCATCGGTTCTAGGGTTTAATCTCAACCGTCGGATCTAGGGATTTAATCTCAACCGTCAGTTCTAGAGATTTAATCTCAACCGTCGGTTCTAGAGATTTAATCTCAACCGTCGGTTCTAGAGATTTGTTTTCCATCATTTGATTTAGACTTCATGAGGTTTATATTAGGCTACGATAGGGACCATGAGGAGGAGTTGGATCTTGGCCACCCGATGGATCGGAACCACACAAACTTGATCCATCAATGATGTTCCATTCCACTAGAGGATCATCATTGAACTACCTCACCAACCCCCATAAATTAATATTGGCTCCATATATTATTTGTACATCCATCTCCCTGTGTTTAAGATATCGAATGTCCGTCAATTGATTGATTTACTGACCATCAATCAATTAACATCTAACTCCTCGAGTAGTACCACTCAACCTTATCATCATGTTGACTAAGTCAACCTGCAGGGTTTACATGATGAACCTTATGAGCTCCTCAAGGGGACACCATCAACCTAATATATAGGACATGGTTTCCTCCTATAATCAACGACACACCATGTAAATAATATCATTTCCCAACTTACCGGGCATATTGATTTAATCCATAGAAATCTCACCCTTTGGTAAATCAAAGAAATAAATACTAAGTACATGTGCCCGTTATTATATCGGGATTAAGAGCATGTACAATATAATATCCAAGGTCCAATTCAATTACGTAGTCAGCAATAAATTGAATCACCTCTATGTTGGTCCTGCTCAATACACCTAAGTGTACTAGTGTAACTCTATATTCAAGACAAAACAATACCAAGCTACACTACAACCATGCCAATGGTTTGTCCAAAACCATCTTGGTTGTGAGCCTCTACTTATACTCTACAAGGGACTGATAACATGATCTTCTGTACCACACCAAGCACCATGTTATCTACAATGTAAAATATTAGACAATATTGCATAACCATAAAAATATGCAGACAATGATCATGTGATTCTTATTTCAAAATAAAGATGTTCATACAAAAGAGCTAGGCTTTCAGTATACATCCCAACACTACGATGCTATTCACCCCCCTTTAGCGGTCATACGATCCCCAACACTAATCACCTCCAACTGACTGGATTTCCAATATGTGAGCATGAATTCTTTGGTTCTTTGTAGATACCGCATTATCCTTTTTATAGCTTTCCAATATCCTGGTCCAGGGTTACATAGATACCCACCTAGCATTCTAACTATGTACGCTAAATTCGGATGCGTACAAACCTGAGCATACATGAGACTCCCTACTGTTGATCCATAAGGAATTTTTTCATCTCATTTATTTCAAGTTCACATTGTGGACATTGTTGTAAGCTAAACTTATCACCTCTAGACACAGGTGTGTCTCTAGGTGTACAATTCTACATGACTATTGTATGAGAACCTTTTCAATATAGGTCTTTTGTGATAATCCAAGTATACCCTTAGATCTATCATGACATATCTGTATGGCTAATTGATGAAGGCGCATCAATCACAACACGACATGCTCATGTCCCTTAACATGAGTATGCATCATTTTGGACCAAAGCAAAGTATAACAGAGCTCCTAAAGGCTACCACGACCTATCTGTGGTCACCACTACGGACGTAGATCATTCCATGGCTTGACACGGGACCTCTAGCAAGGACCACAACCTAACCCAGGACCAAGCCATGGCCGTAGCACGGTGTCGTCGCTATTTAGAATTTCATTAATATTTTATTATTAATTTTATTAATTTTGAATTTTCATTTAATTTTAATTTTTCATCACTATTTAGAATTTAATTAATATTTTATTATTAAATTTATTTATTACGAATTTTCATTTATTTATTTTTAGTTTTAAAATTTTTATATTTACTTTTCTGTTTTGTTAATAAATTTTTATTTTAGTTTGTTTATTTTTTTAACTTTCTTACTTGTTAAGAAATTTCTATTAAAATTAGTTTATTTTTTTTAGCATCAAGAAACCTTCTCTTTTTTAGCCTATTTAAACATAGATTTAGGATTTGTAAGATATTCAATTTTGATTAATAATATTCCTTTTTCGTCCAAACCAAGAGGTGTTCCTCTTTTGTTAGCGAATTTCCCTTCTCCTTCGATTCTCTCTGTCCTTCTATCCTAACCTCATGCATGGAAGATTTTTAGCACCATCTCGCTGCCCCGCTTGCATCAGTTGGTATCAGAGCCTTAGATCCATGGAAGGTCGACGAGGACATGGTTATTGTAAGATCAAAATACTCCTAGAGAGGGGGTGAATCTCGGAGATTACAAATTTTCTTTAGAAATTAAAACTTATTTTGAAACAAGAGTATGCAACGAAATAAATAAAATAGAGAGACAAGCTTTTTACTTGGCTCACAACCCTGGTCGGGTTGCTACTCCAAGACCCGTAGCTCTTCCGAGAGCTACCTCGATGGGCAATCACTATAAGGCCCTCCGACTCAAGAACTCTCGACTTCGGAGAGGTTCGCTTTTTTACAATGAATAAGAGATGGGTAACACTCTACCTTCTCTTTGAAATTAAGTATACACAAGCAAAATAAAGACAAGTAAGTAAAACTAAGGTATACCAACACTTTTTAAAGCTATCAAATTAGGCACGGAGTGTTGGAATTGCATCGATGCGAAGGGATGAAGCTCTTGCGGATGACAAACAATAGTAACATCACTTAAACATAGTAGATGTGTTCTATTCAGAGCTGGTCGGCTATTTCTTTTATAAAGCTTTTCCAGTCGACTGGAATACCCTCCAGTTGACTCCACACTAGTCCATTGATATGGTACTTTGGCATCTCCAGTTGACTAAACCTATTCCATTCAACTCCAGATCACCTATCTCAGCATCGGGAAGTTTGCCTTTCCAGTCGACTGGACATCTTCAGTTGACTAGAACTCTTTCTATTTGGGATGCCAGATCCTCGATCGATCACCAACTAATCTTGCTAACTGAGTATCTAGTCAACTGACCCATACCCAATCGACTGGACTTCAGTTAACTGAAATCCATTTAGTCGACTATCCCTACAAAACGAGATTAGCACAAGCAAATAATATACAACATGATAGCAATAGTAATACTGTTCGATCTCGACTTCTAAGTCCCACGCGGACTATCCGTCGGACCGATGCCTAACTTTATCCCCTACAAAGGACTCATCCTCACCTCTCCACTCGAGGCTTACTTGCCGGCTGCCCTGTTGGACTTATCATTCTTGACATCTGATTTGACCCACCAGAGCTTCCACCAGCTATCCGATCTACCTGACCCACCTGGACTTTTTGCCGATTGTCTGGTCTCCTGACCCAACTGGTCTTCATGTTAAATGTCAAGTTCGCTTGACCCATCTGGACTTCATGCCTGGTGTCCGGTCCTCTTGATCTGTCAAGACATCTTCCTAGTATCTGGTCAACTCGACCTACTAGGACTTCCTATTAAGCCTGCACACTTAACACTCATATGAGAACACAAGTAAGTCCTAACTTTAACTTTGGTTCATACATCAAAACTAATGATTGATGCTCTCTGCACCAGCAATCTTTCCCTTTTTGTTGTATGACAACACATCAATTAAAGTTAGGAGAATCAATTTTTAATATTCAAATTTGACATATATCAGAAATGCATTGAGCTAAAAATGTATATGAAATGCTCATATGCATAAACAACTTTCTTTAAATTTTTCTAACTTTAAATCTCCTCTTTCTAACTTTAAATCTCCACTCTCTCCCTTTGGCATACATCAAAATCATTATAATGCACAAAATGCCACAATTTATAGATGAGAATTAAAGTTTACTAAAGATCATTATCAAAATTTTGAAAATAATTTATCTATGCTCCCTCTAAATCCATGCAATAAGATTTTCTTTTAAAAGTGGGATCTCCCCCTTTATCAAGATTTTCAAAAGTATTTAGCCTTTACAAAAGATTAAATTTCTAAATGTTTCAAAACTCTTTATATCTCAATTTTCAAAACTCCCCCTTAAAATTTTTTGAAATTGTCAAAAATCTTAATTTTCAATACTTTTGAAACTTCCCCTTAATATTTTTCAAAATTCACACTATCTTAATTTTCAAAACCTTTGAAACTTCCCCTTAAAAATATTTTTCAAATTTTCAAAACCTTTGAAACTTCCCCTTAAAAATATTTTTCAAAATTCTAAATCTTCAAAACTTTACAAAACTCCCCCTTAATAAAAGCTAAAATGTTTTAAATGAAACTTAAAGTTTTTAAAATTTTCAACATTTGTTCTATCATTAAGTTAAGATGATGCAAATGAGATAGAAAAATGTCCAAGCATGAATTCCTAAATATTATTTTTATACTTAAAAATACACATCTAAAACTTGTCCTTAAAGCAAATTTCCAACTCTTTACCAGCTCAAGTGATATAGAATTATCATCAAGCTTTGAATTAGAGTTAGTCACCGAAGTGATTGATTTGCTTTTTAAACCCCGTGTTGGTTCATGTTGATGCACTGAATATACATCTGGAACCTAGGGTGCAATCCTAACATCTCACGCCCATCTTCGTGGCTCAATACACAAACTGGTAATCCTAAGTGTTTGTGAGATGTAAAGGCTTACTTAGGTCTATAGGATCATGAAATCTAAATTGACTTAGGCTAGATTGATTTTTAATTTTCCTTTAAGAAAATAATATTACTTAACAAAATAGATTTTTAGTAGTGAAAGCATCCTAGTCTACTAAGCATAATCCAAGTTGTCTTCTAAGCATGCTAAATTCATCCTCTAGAAGTGGTTTAGTGAAGATGTCAGCATGGTTAGATTTGGACTCAACATGGTTGAGTTCAATACTACCCTTTGCCACATCATCTCTTACAAAATAATGTTTAACATCAATGTGTTTAGTACATGAATGATGGATTGGATTTTTAGTTAAGTTTATTGAACTTATGTTATCAACTAATATTTTAACCTTTTTGTAATCTAATTCAAAATCTTTAAGTGTGTGCATCATCCATAATAATTGTGCCACACATTATCCTAATGTTACGTATTCGGCTTTAGTTGTGGAAAGAGCAACACAATGTTTCTTCCTACTAAACCAACTTACTAAGCATGATCCTAAGAGTTGACACCCTCCACTAGTACTTTTTCTATCTAGTTTGCACCCCGCATAGTCTGAGTCAGAGTATTCTACTAACTCAAAGTTATTAGATTTTAGGTACCACATACCTACATTAATTGTTCCCTTTATGTATCTTAGGATTCTTTTGACATGTGTTAAATGTGATTCCTTAGCATAAGTTTGATACCTAGCACACATACTTACTGTAAATAGTATGTCGGGTCTACTTGTAGTTAAGTATAGTAAACTACCTATGACACTTCTATAGTACTTTAGATCTACAAATTTTCCTTCCTTGTCTTTATTTAATATAACATTTGTTGCCATGGGTGTTTTAATATCTTTTGTATTTTCCATTCCAAATCTTTTAATCAACTCTCTTGCATATTTGTTTTGGTATATATAGTTACCATCTCTTGTTTGTTTTATTTGTAAACCTAAGAAGAAATTTAACTCACCTATTAGACTCATTTCGAATTCTTGTTCCATTAAGTTTATAAATTCTTTTAAGAAATTTGAATTTGTTGATCCAAATACTATATCATCTACATATATTTGAGCAATAAAAATGTCTTGGTTCAAGGTTTTTACGAAGAGAGTTGAGTAAATTTGATCTTGTCTATAACCTTTTGAGATTAAGTATGAAAATAGTCTCTCATACCAGTCTCTAGGAGCTTGTTTTAATCCATACAAGGCCTTTTTTAATTTATATACATGATTAGGGTATTCTAAGCTCTCAAAACCTGGGGGTGACTTACGTATAGTTATACCTTTACATTAGTTATACCTCTTCTTTTATTACTCCATTTAAAAAGGTAGATTTGACATCCATTTGGTATAGCTTGAATCCTTTGTGTGCTGCATAAGCTAGCAACATCCTAATTGACTCATGCCTAGCTACTGGGGCATAAGTTTCATCATAGTCTAACCCTTCTACTTGACTAAGCCCCTTAGCTACTAATCGAGATTTATTCCTTATGATTTCTCTTGATCATTTAATTTATTTCTAAATACCCATTTAATGTCTATTATTGATTTATTTGATGGTGGAGATACTAAGTCCCATACTTCATTTCCATCGAATTGCGCTAGTTCTTCTTGCATTGCTATTATCCAATCAGTGTCCAGTAAAGCTTCATCTATTGATTTTGGTTCTATCTTTGATATTAATGCGATTTGACTCAAGTTTCTTAAGGCTGATCTAGTTTGAACTCGTAGAGTTAGGTTTCCTAATACTTGTTCAAGAGGATGGTTTGGATTAATTCTAGATGTCTTTAAGTTGTCTTGATATTGAGTTTGTTCTTCTTCATCATGTGTAATCTCATTTAGCTCATTTTGATTATTTTTTAATGTGTTTATTTGATTATTGGTAATCTCTTCTTCATCAAACTTTACATTAGTTGTTTCTTCAATTTTTAGAGTTTTCTTATTATAAATCCTATAGGCCCTACTAGTGGTCGAATATCGAAGAAATATCCTTTCATCAATTTTCGAAGAAAATTTTCCAAGATGATCTTTTGTATTTAAAATAAATACTTTGTATCTAAATACTTTTACATATTTTATTGAAGGTATTTTATTATTAAAAATTTCATAAGATGTTTTATTATGTAATTTATTAATTATTACTTTGTTTTGCACATAACATGCAGTGTTTATAGCTTCGGCCCATAAGTAACTAGGTAAGTTATATTCATTTAATATTGACCTAGTAGCTTCTTGTAGGGTTCCATTTTTTATTTCTACTATTCCATTTTGTTGGGGTGTTCTAGGGCATGAATATTCATGGTGATATCCATTTTCTAGACACATTGTTGTAAATTTTTCATTTTTAAATTCACCTCCATTATCACTTCGTATTCTTTTTATCTTAAGATCCTTTTCATTTTCTATTTGTTTACTAAAGTTTTTAAATACTTCAAATGTTTCATCTTTTTGTTTTAGGAATTTTACCTATGTAAATCTAGAGTAATCGTCTATTATCACTAAACAATATAAATTTCCACTTAGTGATTTTACCCCATGTGAATCGAACAAGTCTAAGTGAATTAACTCAAGTATTGAACTTGTTCAACCTTGATTCGTTACTTTATGTTGGGACTTGGTTTGTTTTCCTTATTGGAAAGCATTACAAACTTTGTTTTCAATATTTTTAAGTTTAGGCAAACCTCTAACTTAGTTTCACTTAACTTCGATATATTCCTAAAGTCGATGTGAGCAAGTTGTCTATGTCACAACCAACTTTCCTCTTGCTGTGTTAAATGACACTCAATTGAGGATCTTTCTAAATTTATTGAATATATATTTTTATTCCTAACTCCCTTAAGTGATATTTTTGGGGTTTTAATATTGTTAATCAAATATTCATTTGATAAAAATTTCACTTTATAACTAGCATCACATAACTGACTTATACTAAGCAAGTTAAATTTGAAATTTTCTACAAGCAAAACTTTCTATATAAAAAAATTTGATTCTAATTCAATGTTACCTAATCCAATTATCTTAGGTTTGTTGTTGTTTCCAAAGGTGACTAAACCAAGATTCTTGAAGCTTAATTACGAGAATTTTTTGCTATCTCCAGTCATGTGTCTGGAGCAGCCACTATCCAAAATCCATTGGTCCATTCTGGAGTCCTACATGAATTAAAAATTTCAAGATAATTAACACCTTGAATAAGATGAATCATCTTGAATTGATTTGAGTTGTGTTGTGTAAATTTGTCAAGTTGAGTAAAGTTGAGTAAATTAGTTAATTTAAGTTTAGTTAAGTTGAGTAAATTAGTTAAGCTCAGTTAAGTTGAGTAAATTTGTTAAGTTTAGTTAAGTTGAGTAAATTTGTTAAGTTTAGTTAAGTTGAGTAAATTAGTTAAGTTTAATTGAGTAAATTTGTTAAGTTTAGTTAAATTGAGTAAATTAGTTAAGTTTAGTTAAGTTGAGTAAATTTGTTAAGTTTAGTTAAGTTGAGTAAATTAATTAAGTTTAATTGAGTAAATTTGTTGAGATTAATTGAGGGAAGCTTATTTAAACTATTTAAGCTTGATTAAGTTCTAATTCATCTCACCCAAGTTAGGTTTTCAACACACATTAATCCTATGGGTTTTTGTGAGATGAAGATTTCTTTTTATCTTAATTAAATTCAATTAGAAATTTCAAAGTTTTTAAACTTGTGTTAGATTCAAGCTTAGTTTGAGTTAATCAAGTAGGTTTTTCCAGCATTGACTTCCAGGTCGTGACGAGACATACGACCTTCTTGGATATCAGATGGACCACTTCCTAGACAAAGTTAATGAAGGAATCAAATACTTGACTCACTTTGGACTAAGCATTGGTCTAACTAGTTAAATACTTAGTGAGTTAGCTTCAGTCAGTTCCACTCGACTTAGTGCACCAGGTCATGGCGAGGCATATGACCTTCTTGGATATCGGATGAACCACTTTCTACACATGCACTTTGAAGAGCTTCTCTAACTTACTATTAGTTCACTTCATCTTAGTACTAGGTTGTTCAAGTTTAAACTACTTTGTTTCCTATCTAGTCCATTCTAAATTAAGCAAGTAAAGTAAACTAAGATATGCAAGAGTTTCACTAAACAAGAAAACAAGAAAGGTGGTAGCTCCCGCTAAGTGATAACTTAATTGAGTTTTGTTCACTAAGTGAACTAGACTCTTGGGAACCCAAAATCGATTTGGTCCAACTTAGTTGACTAAGCTAAACTTAGGAACCCATGCTTGGACTCGATTCTTAGCGTTTCGGTTAAGTAGTGACATATATGATTTGTATGAGGATTTAGCTTTATGCCCGAATCTGGACTTATTGTACACGGCTCGCTGAGACCCAAGCATCATGTTTAGATACTTGGAGCCCGAATGAACCTTTCCAATGATCCAGTGAGATCTTATACTTGCCTTTTTAGGACTGAGTTCTCTTCCTCAAGCTTTGCAACTTGAGTTGAGTCTCTATCCTTAATTTGGCAAGTCAAAGTCTACGAGTTTACTTGCTCCTTAAGTACTTGGACTTCCTTAAGAAGCGAGTCGACTCGATTAATCAAGGCAATTAAACCCTAGCTCTAATGGACAGCTGAGATCAGATGAGGCTTTGATTGGACGACTGCAGAAAACCACCTTTAAAAACTTAACATTTCCTCAATCTAACGGGATCGTGCAACACAATCCTCATCCACTCCATCGCGCGATGCCGACATCAAGCTTCTTCTTCCGCATGACACTGCCAGTTGTCCACTTCCTCTGCCAAGGCCGACGGTGGTCCACCCATCTCCTCCTCCATCTGGCCATCATCTCACAGCTCTGTTGGGATGTATACTGAAAAGTCTATCTTTTGTATGAACATTTTATTTTTGAAATAAGAATCACATGATCATTGTTTGCATATTTATGGTTATGCATATTGTCTGATACATTACATTGTAGATAACATGGTGTGTGGTGTCACACGAAAGATCATGTAATCAGTTCCTTGTAGAGTATAAGTGGAGGCTCACAACCGAGATAGTTTTGGACAAACCATTGGTATGGTTGTAGTGTAATTTAGTATTGGTTTGTCTTGACCATAGAATTACACTAGTACACATTGTGTGTATTGAGCAGGACCGACTTATAGGTGATTCAATTTATTGCTGACTACATAATTGAATTGGACCTCAGATATTATGGTGTACATGCTCTTAATCCCGATATAATAACGGGCACATGTACTTAGTATTTATTTCTTTGATTTACCAATGGGCGAGATTTATATATTAAATCGATAGGCTCAGTAAGTTGGGAAATGATATTATTTATATGGTGTGCCATTGATTATAAGAGGAAACCGTGTCCTATGTATTAGGATGATGATGTCCCCTTGAGGAGCTCATAAGGATCATCATGTAAACCCTGCAGGTGGACTTGGTCCGACATGATGATAAGGTTGAGTGGTACTACTCATGGAGTTAAATGTTGATTAATTAATCATCAGTAAATTAATTAATTGATGGACATTCGAGATCTTAAACACAGGGAGATATTTATACAATTAATATATGGAGCCCATATTTATTTATGGTGGTTGGTGAGGTAGATCAATGATAATCCTCTAGTTAAATGAATTATCATTAATGGATCAGATTTTATGTGGGTCGAATTCATTAGGTGGCCAAGATCCAACTCCTCCTCATGGTCCCTATTGTAGCCTAATATTAAAACCCTCATGAAGCCAAGATCCAACGGGCACGATTAAAAGAAGGCTTGGGAGAAATCTATAAATATGGGAGGCTTGGCTTGAGCGAAAACAATCTTTTGGAGATTAGGGTTTTTTTAGAGTTGGCGTGGGATAGGTTTGGGCGGCAAGAAGATTTGTCTTGCTTCCTAGGGCCGGCGGCTATAAGGAATTCTAGGGTTTGACTCTTGCTCCTCCTTGGCTGGCAACACCTTCATTCACTCCATCCCCTATAGCCGGCGCCTCTCCTCCCTCTCTTTTGGCCAGCGGCAAAGCAAGGAAGAAGGGTTGTTTTCTTCTTTGGTTTTGGCCAAGTCATCTCTCCCTTTCCTTAGGGTCGTCGGACACCAAAGATTGGTTCTTGGTGGTTAGCACAAGTAAGGAGAAGAAGGGAGCATGTGTCTTCCCTTTGTTCGGAGCGAGCAAGGAAGGGAAGCTAGAGATCTAGGAGGCTTCAACTCTTGGAGGATCGTTGCCCATACAACGTCTAAGAGGAGGATAGGTCATACAATAGAAGACCAAGAGGTAAACAAGAGGTATAATTCTTGTTTAAGTTTCTTCCTTGTTCTATGCAATTTGTATGTAATTGTATGTGGCTAATTTACTTGGACCCCAAAAGATAAACACAAAAACCGGCAATCCGTACATCATCTATTCCGCGGCTAATCGAGGAAAAGAGTTAGGTTGCTTGAACAACAAGTTTATTCAAGGGACCACTCCAATCGAATAGCACGATGATGGATCAGTTGCTTGGGTAATCCGTCTTCGTTAAGGATTAATTTTTTTAATCTGGGGACGTAGATAGGATCGGCTTACATGAGTGACCGAAGCGGGAATCAATTCCCTACAAGTGGTATCAGAGCCACGGTTTCTGGTTTTGTGTGTTTAGGATTCGGTTACTTTTATGCACTTATCATATATTATGTGTGTCGGATAATAGTAGGATGTGCGTAGGCTAACTTTTTGGTTGCAGGCATAAGATCCAACTATTATGGCCATATGTGTGTGTATGTGATTGGATGTGTGTAATTGTAATATTATTTGAATCCTCGGGGTTGATGAGACTATTATTTAATTTTTGTAATTAAGTATGACATTGTTTAGCCATTCTTTTATTTTAGTTTGCTTTTGATCTATATATCATGTACACTCCTTTGTGGAGTATAGGATCGATGGATGTAAATTAAAATAATTATTCTCAGCTCGGATCTCCGGATGGCTTGTACATGGTGTATGGAGGAGAAGACGAGGTGGTGACATGATGGGAGGCATATTGGAAAACAAAAGCCATAATAGTTGGAAAATATTTTTTTTCATATTTATTGCTTCTTGTTTGATATGCATGTTGTGTGCTAGGAAAATTCCTCAATTTTAAATTACTAAGTGGGAGAGGGATATTTTTTTTTAAAAAAAATTCCCATGACCTCCATTATGATTTGACATGTGATGCAAATAAACTTGTGTGTCAGCTCTAAGTACCTTCCTCCCCATCGGATGAGTTTGTTTTGCATATCACAGGGTCAAATATGGTTATAGGAAATCATTTAGGAGCGTGTGTACTTCTCCATCAGAAGACACATAATCCGAGATAATTGCCTTGGTATCGAGTAATGGTGAACACTTAGATGTAAATAAGAGTAAGTCACTGCTTTTATTTGTAGGGCCGAAGAGGAACCAACTATTAATTTTATTTGTCAAAAAGTAAGGTTGACAGGATAATAAAATTAATGGGTAAAACCTCCTCTTACAAATGTAGAATTCGTATACATCCACACTATCGTGGCATATGATATTCTCGGTGTTTTGAGGTGTTGGTTGATTTTAAAATTTTATTGTTTGAGGAATCAATAAATTTTTTGAAATCTAATGTTTTGATCTATGTGATTATTAGGTTCTTCAAAAAATGACTTTCAACCCACTTGCTGTGATACTAAAGGAAAAAAAACTTACTAGACCCAATTATGTTGATTGGAAGAGGAATCTAGATATTGTCTTGACTGCTGAGGAGTACAAGTATGTACTCTTTGAAGAGTGTCCTCCTAAGCCTTCGGATGATTCTGGGGAAAAGGAGAAAGAGAGTTATAAGAAGTGGATAAAGGCTGATGAGATGGCGCGGTGTTATATTTTGGCTTCTATGTCAAATGTATTGCAACATCAGCATCAAGCCATGCCTACTGCTTATGACATGATGCTCAATCTCAAGGAACTTTTTGGACACCAGAATCGGGTTGTTAGGCAGGAAGCCATTAGGAACTTGATGACGACCACCATGGTCGAGGGAACACCCATGAGGGATCATGTTCTCAAGATGTTGGCTCATTTGAATGAGCTGGAAGTCCTTGGAGCTGAGATCGATGGAGAAATCCAGGTCGATATCATTCTCCAATCTCTACCTAGGAGTTTTGAGCAGTTCTGCCTAAATTACAACATGAATAAGAGGATGTATTCGTTGGCAGAGCTTCTGACATAACTCCAGGTGGCAGATGGACTTTTTCGTCAGAGTGCTCAGGCTCAAACCATGGTTGGTCAGAAGGTTTCTACTTCTAAGCCGAAAGGAAAGAAGAAGAAGAAACAAGGTGGAGCAAAGGTGGCGGGAGGATCTCAGGGAGGAGTGAAGAAGCCGAAAGGCAAGTGCTTCACTTGCAAGCAGACTAAACATTGGAAGAAGGACTACCCCAACCGGAAGCAGAACAAAGGTATATCTTTTGGTCTAGTCGTTGAAACATGTTTAGCGGTGTTATCTACTGGCACTTGGTGTGTAGATGCGGCAGCCACTAATCATGTCTGCAATACTTTGCAGGGGTTCCAGGAAACTAGACGACTAGCTGAGGGGGAGATTACCATTTACTTGGGCGATGCTACAAAGGTGGCGGCTATTGCTGTGAGAGATGTTTATTTATCTTTAGATAGGAATAAAACTTTGGTTCTGAAAAATTGCCTTTATGTACCTTTATTTAGAAAGAATTTGATTTCGGTTTCTAAATTGTTTTTGGATCGATATTCTATTTCTTTTAATGACAGAGTTGTTATAAAAAGGAATAGGGAGATTATCTATTCTGGTGCATTGATAGGAAATTTATATACCCTTGAACCAAAAGCTCCCACGGTGCAAATATAAGTAAATAACTCATCTTCTAAATCTAATAAGAGAAAAGAACCTTTGAAAATGAACCAAACATATCTTTGGCATCTAAGGTTAGGTCATATTAACCTGAGTAGAATTTAAAGGTTGATAGATGATGGACCTCTGGATTCATTAGTGGTGGAAGATTTCCCAACCTGCGAATCTTGCTTGGAAGGTAAAATGACCAAGAGGCCTTTTAAGGCTTAGGGGTATAGAGCCAAAGATGTGTTGGTATTGGTTCATTTTGATTTGTGTGGTCCTATGTCTATCTAGGCTAGAGGTGTGTTTGAATATTTTGTCTCTTTTATAGATGATTATTCAAGATATGAATACATTTACTTGATGCATCGCAAGTTTGAATGCTTTGACAGGTTCAAAGAATTCAAGGCTGATGTGGAGAAATGTAAAGGTAAAAGTATCAAGACACTACAATCTGATCGTGGTGGTGAGTACCTCTTGGGAGAGTTTAGGAATTACTTATCAAAGGCTGGGATACAATCCCAATTGTCTGCACCTGGCACACCCCAGCAAAATGGTGTAGCGGAGCGAAAGAATAAGACTCTTATGGAGATGGTTAGATCGATGATGAGTTATTCGGAGTTACCAGATTCATTCTGGGGGTATGCTCTGGATACGGTAGTGTATATTCTGAACTTGGTACCATCTAAATCAGTACCTTCTACTCCCACAGAATTGTGAATTGGGCGAAAGCCTAGTCTGAGACATATTTGGATTTGGGAGAGTCCAACACATGTGCTGAAGGCAGATGCTGGTAAGTTGGAACCTCGTACAAAAGTGCGCATGTTCGTAGGCTATCCTAGAGGAACGAAAAGTGGTTTGTTCTATAGTCCTAGAGATCAGAGGGTGATCGTTAGCACGAACGCTAGATTTTAGAGGAAGACTATGTGATGAACCACAAGCCCATGAGTAAGATTGTTCTGGAGGAATTGAGAGGGGAAGTCACTACTTCAGTACCACTGGTACAAGAGGATATACCACAAGTGACTGCACCGCTTGTCACAGAGGATACACAGGTGATACCTCGTCGTAGTAGGAGGGTCGTTAGATAACCTGATAGATTTATGTTCTTGGGAGAATCTTCTGATTTGGTCCCTAGCGAACATGAACCTGATCCCTGGATGTATGACGAGGCAATCCCAAATAAAGATGTGGTATCTTGGCAAAGTGCGATGAATTCTGAGATAGAATCTATGGATTCAAATTAGGTCTGGGAGCTAGTAGAACCACCCAATGGTGTAAAAACCATTGAATGCAAGTGGATCTACAAAATAAAGAGATGAATAGACGAGAAGGTTGAGACCTTCAAAGCAAGGCTTGTTGTGAAAGGGTATACTCAGAAAGAGGGTATCGATTATGAGGAGACCTTTTCACCGATAGCCATGCTTAAGTCTATTCGGATTCTCTTATGTATTGCTGCTCATATGGATTATGAGGTGTGGCAAATGGATATCAAGACAGCTTTCCTTAATGGAAGTCTTGAGGAAAACATCTATATGGAGCAACCAGAGGGATTCATTGCAAAGGGAAAAAAGCATCTAGTGTGCAAGCTTAATCGGTCCATTTATGGATTGAAGCAAGCTTCGAGATCTTGGAACATCTGCTTTGATGAAGTAATCCAATCTTATGGATTTATTCAAAGTCCAATGAGTATTGTGTATACAAGAGATGTGACGGAAATGCAGTGACATTTCTTGTACTATACGTAGATGACATTTTGTTAATTTGCAACAATGTCAAAATATTATCAGACGTAAGGGTATGGTTGTCTAAACAGTTTGATATGAAGGACATGAGAGAAGTGGGACACATCCTTGGGATCAAGGTTATAAGGGATCGCAGGAAAAGGATGTTGTGCTTATCTCAATCTTCATACATAGACACCATTTTGGCTCGTTTTAGCATGGAGAACTCCAAGAAAGGTTTTCTACCTTTTAGGCATGGAGTAGCTTTATCTAAAGAGATGTGTCCTAGAACATCATAGAAGATAGAGGAGATGAAGGCGATTCCTTATGCTTCGACGGTAGGAAGCCTCATGTATGCTATGTTATGTACGAGGCCAGATATCTTCTTTTTTGTGGGCATTGTTAGCAAATATCAGAGTAATCTAGGACAGAGACATTGGACTGCGGTAAAGCATATATTGAAGTACTTGAGAAGGACTAGGGATTATATGCTGGTATACCAGGCAGATCAATTACTCCCTGTGGGTTACACAGATTCTGACTTCTAATCAGAAAGGGATAATAGTAAGTATACCTTGGGTTTTGTGTTTACTTTAGGAGGTGGAGCCATTGTATGGAGGAGTGTCAAGCAGAAATGCATGGTGGACTCCACCATGAAAGCTGAGTATGTGGCAACCTCTGAGGCAGCCAAAGAAGCTGTATGGCTCAGGAACTTCTTGATGAACTTGGATGTAATTCCTGGTTTGCCCAGAACTATCACGATTTATTGTGATAACAATGGTGCAGTTGCAAACTCGAAGGAACCACGAGCCCATAAGGCAAGTAAACACATACAGCGCAAGTACCACCTGATACAAGAGATCGTAAAGTGAGCAGAAATTACTGTAGCCAAGATTGCATCAGAGGATAACCTGGAAGATCCTTTCACTAAGGTCCTTCCAGCGAGAGCTTTTGATATGCATGTGGAGGGAATGAGAATCAGATTTATGGCAGTATGAGGACAACATAGTCTTTTAGTATAAGTGGGAGATTGTTGGGATGTATATTAAAAAGTCTATCTTTTGTATGAACATCTTTATTTTTAAAATAAGAATCACATGATCATTGTTTGCATATTTATGGTTATGCATATTATTTGATACATTACATTATAGATAACATGGTGTGTGGTGTCACACGGAAGATCATGTTATCAGTTCCTTATAAAGTATAAGTGGAGGCTCACAACCGAGATGGTTTTGGATAAACCATTGGTATGGTTGTAGTGTAATTTGGTATTGGTTTGTCTTGACCATAGAATTACACTAGTACACTTTGTGTGTATTGAGCAGGACCGACTTAGAGGTGATTTAATTTATTGCTGACTACATAATTGAATCGAACCTCGGATATTATGGTGTACATGCTCTTAATCCCGATATAATAACAGGCACATATACTTAGTATTTATTTCTTTGATTTACCAATGAGCGAGATTTATAGATTAAATCAATAGGCTCGGTAAGTTGAGAAATAATATTATTTACATGGTGTGTCATTGATTATAGGAGGAAACCGTATCCTATGTATTAGGATGATGATGTCCCCTTGAGAAGCTCATAAGGATCATTATGTAAACCCTGCAGGTGGACTTGGTCCGACATGATGATAAGGTTGAGTGGTACTACTCATGGAGTTAGATGTTGATTAATTAATTGTCAGTAAATTAATTAATTGATGAACATTCGAGATCTTAAACATGGGGAAATATTTGTACAATTAATATATGGAGCCCATATTTATTTATGGTGGTTGGTGAGGTAGATCAATGATAATCCTCTAGTGGAATAAATTATCATTAATGGATTTGATTTTATGTGGGTCGAATTCATTAGGTGGCCAAGATCCAACTCCTCATCATGGTCCCTATTGTAGCCTTATATTAAAACCCTCATGAAGCCTAGATCCAACGAACACGATTAAAAGAAGGCTTGGGAGAAATCTATAAATGTGGGAGGCTTAGCTTGGGCGAAAACAATCTTTTGGAGATTAGGGTTTTTTTGGAGTTGGAGTGGGATAGGTTTGGGAGGTAAGAAGATTTGTCTTGCTTCCTAGGGCCAGCGGCTACAAGGAATTCTAGGGTTTGACTCTTGCTCCTCCTTGGCCAGCAACACCTTCATTCACTCCATCCCCTATAGCCGGCACCTCTCCTCCCTCTCTTTTGGCCGGCGGAAAAGCAAGGAAGAAGGGATGTTTTCTTCTTTGGTTTTGGCCGGGTCATCTATCCCTTTCCTTAGGGTCGGCGGACACCAAAGATTGTTTCTTGGTGGTTGGCACAAGTAAGGAGAAGAAGGGAGCATGTGTCTTCCCTTTGTTCGGAGCGAGCAAGGAAGGGAAGCTAGAGATCTAGGAGGCTTCAACTCTTGGAGGATCGTTGCCCACACAACATCCAAGAGGAGGATAGGTTATACAATAGAAGATCAAGAGGTAAACAAGAGGTATAATTCTTGTTTAAGTTTCTTTCTTGTTCTATGCAATTTGTATGTAATTGTATGTGGCTAATTTACTTGAACCTCGAAAGATAAACACAAAAACTGGCGATCCGTACATCATCTATTCCGCAACTAATCAAGGAAAAGAGTTAGGTTGCTTGAACAACAAGTTTGTTCAAGAGACCACTCAAATCGAATAGCACGATGATGGATTGGTTGCTTGGGTAATCCGTCTTCGTCAAGGATTAATTTTTTTAATCCGGGGACATAGATAGGATCGCCTTACATGAGCGACCGAAGCGGGAATCAATTCCCTACAAGCTCCGCCCGATCACAACTGCTGCAGCCATCTCCGTCCATTTCATCACCACCGATCACCGGAGTGGGGATTCCCCTCCGTCATCACCTTCATCCTCCAGCAGCCAGCATGCTCACAGCTCCGGCAGTGCCAACTCCAGCAGCTCCTATTTCCAGCTCCAATCACCAACCAATTCCAGTGCATTTCCAGACAACAATTTCATTTCCAGCCAGCTGTGTTTTGATTGTTTCGTTAATTTGATGAATACTTGTAATCAAATTTACTTTCATATTTTGAATTGCACATATTTAGGTTAATTTGTTTCATGCACATGTAGTGTTTGGTTAAATGCTTCTTAGAGAAATTAGGTTGTAGTTGGTTAGTTTAGATTTAATTTCATGTTATGTTTTACTCTTATGTTATTCTGCATATTTAAATTCATGCACTTTCTTGTTTGAATGCTTAGTTTAGGTTTCTTTTAATTTCATCGCACTCGTAGTTTAGTTAGATTAGAGCTTAATTACCTTGCATTGTCTTTCGTTTAGTAGGATTAGCCTTTCAAATTCCAAACCTCCAATCTTCAATAGAAAACCCAAAGCAATAATTAGTGATCCTAAGTTTACTATTCTGTTGATTACACTCATTGGGAAACGATCCGGGCCATCCATTATGCTATATTAGTGTAGTTAGGGGGGTCGGTAATTAATTTGGAATGGTATCACGACATACAAATACCGCTTATCAATAATCTAATATGAGTTATATTTGGTTATATCAATTATAATCACAATTCACTATTTATTTAATCAGTCACATAATATGCCTTCATTTGAACTGACATATTACGTGTATGATGTTTATAGTGAATCACCTTAAACATATATCTTGCCTAAAGATTAAATTTTTTTGGGCCAACCATCCTTAGCATAGATATACATCCACTCACACAATGATGCATTAGCCCAAAAAATGATGAATAATTTAGTTTTTGTGATATATAATTTGAAATTGAAAGAAAGAGAGAGGGAAAAAGAATAAAAGATGATGAACGTTGAAAAAGATCCATTTGAAGATTTTTCTTCTGATGATGAATAGATAACAGAGATATGAAATCATGTATTTTCAAGAGCAATGAATGGTTGAGAATTTTAGATGAAAATTAAAATCATGACACTTTAGATGAGGAGGAAAATGATGAAGTTGAAGTCATTGCATCACATATAATGAGGATTAGTAAGTTATTTTTATTTATCATCAATCATTGTGTAAAGTTCCATTGGATTTTAACTTTTACATATTAGGGATAAATTTATAATTATATTTATTTTTCATGTAGTTGATGAAATACCTAGTGAATCTTGTGGGAAGAGAAAACAACCTAATCAAATGCAAACTTTCAATTGGTTGATGAAGATGAGAATGAAGATGGTTTAAATGTTGTCAATGAAGATGCTCAAATGTCAAAGGAGGATGAACCATTAAAATTGTCGGCCACAATGAATATGTCATTGCAAAAGATGTTGTTCATATTCATGGCGATGAAGATTATAAATTTGGAGATGATTATTATGGATTTGAGAATGACTTCTAATTATATGAACTGATTGTATATATATTTAGAATTAATGTGAAAGTGCTAAGAGTATGCTAGGTTATTTTAGCCCGGTTAGGTTATTTTGGCTATGTAATATGAAGAAGTTGATGTTGACCTATTGATTGAATGTATATTTATATGGACTATTTTTGTGTTGAATGGCTTGATGACGTTGGATCTACTAATTGATAGTTAAAAAGTTTATGATATTTGATTTTGTAAACCAATGAAACATTCTTGAGGTTGGATGAGATTATTATTATTGTTTTGGTAGAAATTTTATAGTCTTTCAATTTGTTATGTGAAAATATAAATATTATTGAGTACTAATGTATTAAAATGGTAATTAAATTACTAGTTAATTTAAACTTGTATATGTAATAATGCCATCTCTGGGTGTAGACGGTACATCGATTGTTATATGTATATGCAAAATTATTAATTTAATTATATATAAATGATTTTTTTAGTCATTTTTTAATTATTAATCATGTATAATTATAATAATATTTAACTGTAAAATTTCAAGAGTTTTTGATAGAATTATCTGATTCTATGATCCAACTTTGACCAATCCAATTCAGACTCTAAATCGATCCTGCATAAGATCATGATCCTAGGAAGTATGGTTCTATCGACTTGCAATACTGCAGGGATGAAACTATATATACAACTATTTTGTTCATACGGGAGAGGTTGTTTCAACTAAATTGTCACAATTATTCAAAGCAGGCAAACTGGATGGTAGGAAGATTAAATCAGGCTACATGTAAATAGGAGAGAGGTATGGAGATGATATCGATTATGCAGATTTTGTTGATTATTTGCCTGTCGATATTCCTAATCATTAATTTGTTGTAAGAGTTTTGTCTTAATTTTTGTCCCCGGGGGATGGTGCGATGGTAGGGCAGTGTGGTTGCTTAGCGTATGAGCTGAGGTCGATTCCGGAGAGGGGTCTAAAATCCCTCTCTGGGTTTAGATGACCCCACCACTGCCCTGCCACCGTGTCCGGGACAAAGTCTCCCCCGTGATTTACCCTCCCTCTCGCCAATAGCCCTGGGACGGGTGGCAGGGGATTGCTAGTTGGACAAATTCCCAACTTACAGCATTAATTTGTTGTAAGAGGTATTCATGGCCATGGGAAAAAAAATTCTTTTACTAGTACTTGAATGGTCACATGATGATCAATTATAAATTAACATCCCATGATTTATCTCCTTTCATATTGATGCGGAGTCAATATTGAAGAGTATTTTGAATCAATATTATCCCCTTTTAACATCAATACATGAGCCACTACCCCTTAGTTAACAGTGCCAAAATCGTCATGAATATGCCCCTATAGGGATGGCGTAGTGACTAAGACACGACGGAGCTGACGGATAAGGTAAGAGTCGATTCCGGAGTAGGTCTAAAGTCCTTTTCTGGATTCAAATGACTCTCACGTGTCTTGACCATCACGTCAAGACTCATAGGACCCTCTGTGATTTACTTTCCTTACAATGACCATAGGATAGATTGGTGAGAACCGTTAGGTTGACAAATTCCAACCTTTCATGGAAAATTATCATGGATATGCTTGTTGGGCATTTCAAAGGCTATGGCTTTGTTAAATTTGTTATCTGAATAAATAAGCAATGCCAAATCTAACAGAAGATGAAAGATATCGGCATCAGAAAAGTGAAATTGCTGAAACCCAATTTCTATTCTGCCATGTTGCATTGCTTGATTACATTTTTTTAGAGGACTTCCAAAATCCCTACCATGCTCATCGTATTGCTCCATGTTCAGTCGTTTGCACGAGGATACTTCCTATGTCATGGTTGCTGTAGGAAGAGTGTGTATACCTTTCCTGGAGGAAATATAAGGGAAAGTCCGAAAACTAATCGGACTTGTCTGTTGAGTTGACCACTTACGAAGTGTCCTCAATCAAGAAGAGCTTCTTCCTATCGAGACCGTTGAGCTAGGTTAGAAGTCTCCTTGTTGCAAGTCGCCGAATTCAGGAGACTAATGTGGAGACGTTGAGCGCCCGAGTTGAGCTCCCGAGTTAAGCTCCGAGTAGAGCTCTCGAGTTGAGCTCCCGAGTTGAGCTCCGAGTTGAGCTTAGACTTCATCCGTCTTGTTGCCGAGTTGGGAGACAAAAGCAGTGAACACCAAGTAAAGAAACTACCGAGGCATGTGTTTACACAGTTTCCTTAAAACAGATTCGTCCTCCTCCGACAAGGTACTTGTGAGGTTTAGCAGGACATCTATTTCCTATGATACAACGGTAAAATCATGGACTCCAACAAGCACAAGAAGTCCTTGGTGAACTGAACGTACACCTGAATGCTATCACTTTGGTGTTGGGAACAAAGAGCTATATCTCTCTCCCTTCGAGTTCGCAATCCTATCTCCTTTTTTAGAGGAGACCTATTAATGGTGGAATCGAAAGGTCAACCTTTATGTCGCCTTGATTCGTTTAACTTACGTGAATCGAAAGTCAGACATAATGCTTGTAAAATACCATGAATATATATATATAATAATAATAATAATAATAATAATAATAATAATAATATAATAATTATAGATGGGGGTAATTAGGAGAATACCCTATAGAAATTTTTCAGGAATTTTTAGGAATTTTTCTGGACTTGAACAAAAATTTCTAAGACCCTTTTTGTTTAAGTGTTAGTAGGCTTAACGGGTCTAAAATCCAACCCGTTAAACAAAAGGAACCCAACCCGTTATCTCCCATTAACGTACTTTTCGTCCGGTTACGGTTTCACATCGCGACTTAAACCGAGCGTTCCTTCATTCACCGCGACTTCGGTTTTCTCTGCCTTCACGCGCGACGATTCCCCTCTCTGCGTGATCTCGCCTCCACGGAACGCCGGCCACCGGACGCCCTCTCCTCGCTGGTCTTCTCACCTCACGACTCTTCCTTCCATAGCGGCGGTGACAACCTCGATCGCCTTCGGGACGGAAGCGATTTGGCAAAGCGATGGAAGTGTTGAATCGCCCGATCGGAGAGAGTCGCGGCCAATGACAGTCGATAATAGGTAAAGATTTTCCTCCCTACCTTGGCCGAATTCTGCAATTTCGGTGCTCCCTTGTTGATTGAGCATGGGTTTGTGAAATAGGGCAGCGACGGGTGTTCTTGAAGTCTCCGGCGAATCGAGCGGTCCACTGCCGTTTAGAGTCGGGGAAAGGTGAGCACCGATTGTACTGCTCCCTATCTTTGATGTCAATTAGTTGTTGCCATAGATTCCTCTGCTAAGGTCGAGTTCCATGTAGGGCAGTGGTTTCGATTGGTGAGCGAGCTGGTTGTTAGGATTTTCTTACGAGGATCAACTTCGGGTAAGCACGATTGATTTCCTATTTGTGCTGCGAATTCCATTCGGTTGAATGGAATGATGTGCTGTGGCTATTTCTCCTTCTGAATTGATCGATAGATTTTGGGCAGTGGCTGTTTCTGGGAACGGTGGAATCTGGGAAAGGTTATACTACCGGTGGAGGTTCCAAAACTTGCCAGTAAGCAAGCCATTTTCCGTTTTGGTTTTGACAGTGTAGGTCAATTCATTGTTTCCCTTGATTTAGCTAGTTAACAATGGTTAAATAGTTAGGTATCTAATTGGTGGAACTGGGTTTGAATTAATAATAAGGGTTGGTCGATGGTGAGGTTTTGTTGGGTGTTTGACCAGTTGTGAAACAATAGCTGTGTTTGGGCTACGAATAGAGATGTGTATTGGTGTGAATATAGGTTAGATTAATACTTAATTTGTTGGTGATCCTATTACATCAAATTAAGTATAAAAAGATTAAATCTTCATGAGATTGACTTTGTTAAGTCGGATATAGAATTGGATGAGGGAGTTAGCACTTTTGCTAATTGAAACCGATGGATTTAAAAAAATAAATGGTCAAGTCTAGCTCATTGGGGTTTCTAAATCGTATTCGATAAGGGATACAGATATGTGGATAACGTAGTAGCTAATCATATTATTGTTGTATGCTTTCACTGAATGATAATTGATGATATTTGCAGGACGTGGATACGAGACGGGTCCACAACCGTGAGGAGTTTATTACTACGAGCATTGACAGCAGGTAGGTAATTTCTTACCGGTCGGGTAGATGTAATGACTTTAAGATTTAGACATAGATATGAGCATGTTAGGTGTTCATATTATCTTGACCCTGCTCTGTATATCATATGCTTGAACTTATCGTTGATATATATGTGTGCTCAGTTGGTGATGTCACATATTCCCTATCATGATCTAGGAGTTACAGATGTGATGTAAGTAGGTCTAACTGTTTAGTAGGGTGTAGATGTTAGAGTACGGAGGATGACCTAAATTGTAAATTTGGCAAAAAGGTCCTCTGTGGATAAGTAAGGCCCTAAATGTAGGACTCATTCCATACCTGTATGTTGCACATTTATTTACCAACCACGGGTTGTGTAAATGGTCAGGTGAGTCATGGACAGTGTGTCGCTATGGACCGATGGCCCTAGCTTGTCATGATCAGATTAGTATGACTCTCTACAGGATAGAGAGTGTACTGATCAATTGGGTGTGATTCTATGTTGAACAGAGAGTCTATGGTAGATGTCTGTATGTGAGACAGTACCCTCATGTCATTGCATGCATACTGACGACATCGTCTCCCCTTGGGGTTGAGAGAGAGTCGTCAGTCATCCTGCCTCCCAGGTTACTCCCAGAGGAGTAACTGGTGTGAGGGCATAGCATTTGCTGTGACACACTCTACCATTATAGACGATGGTAGTTGGAGTTGCGTGCAGATGTCCTAGGTGCGTGACACTCGACCACTCATTTGTAGTGTCAGTCGGAGTAGCCAGCAGCAGGGACCCCCGTTGCGTAGCGAGCTCTTTACGCTCATATGCTACTTGATCATACTGCCCACTCGGCCACTCTATAGCAGTGGTTGGTGTGAGTTGGGACACTTGTCATGTCGTGCCACCTAGGCCACACTAGGGTCGTGGTAGCGAGTAGGGGTGAGCATGTTAGTTAAAGCCCTAGAACCAATCATGTGATGGTTGAATAGGGAACATTTTGTATCATATTCTATAAAGGCAAAGGATTGGTTATTATATTTACATCTTGCTTGTGCCAGCTAATTTAAATATAATAATGCCCTAGAAAAGTAGGTTCTTATCTACAGCACATCAATTGGCAGAATTGATTATGAGAGGCTGTAGAGAACACTTTCCTAAATGTTCCTAGTCGAGTATTAATATGCAAGGGCAATATTAATACATAAAGACTAGCATGTAGGTCAATTGATGACTTGATCTCACAAGTCATGGATATATGATATCAAGTTGACACATGGGTATATATTGGAGAATATATACTGAACTGACCCGCCATGAGAAAGTTTCATGGATCGTTATATGAGTGTCATAAACTTTCTCATGTGACTATTGGTATGAATAGTCCTTAGACCTGAAGTCACTACGGTTCCCTACATAAGGAGTTATGTACTTTGGTATCACAAACGCCACCCGTAATAGGTGGACCATAAAGGCGACATCGGGTATGTAACAAATTATGCGAGGGATGTGAGTGATGTAGATGGGATCTATCCCTCTCATATGACGAGTGATATCGGTGGGCCCCTTGATTGAGTAGAACTACTAAAACGCATGGCCATGCTCGAATGAGTCAATATGAGATATTGAGCTCATTTGTTTGAGTTAGTTTACTCAGGATCAAGAAACACATAGATTGATCGAGGATGACACGGTCTATGCCTCATTGATCAACTGATATCAAGGATAGAAGGACACGGTCATATATTATAGTAGTCACGAAAGGTTAGTCGGATCTTGACTTATCTCAGCAACTTGGGTAGCAATGATGTATTGCTAGATGCCGCTCATTGCTTGTGTATCTAAAAGAGTTTAGGTCCACCGCCAACGCTATGAGAGCCTATAGGTCACACACAAAGAGCATGATAATTAGAGGAATTAGAGTATTCTAGTTTGACTAGAATAATTTGGGAATAAGCTTAAGTACAAAATGGTTTTTGGACTTTAAGCTTAATGAGAATTTTAGCTAATTGATTTAATGAGATTAATTCAATATGTTACCTTATTGATTTAATAAGATTAATTCAATATGATAACATAAGCTTAATTGAATTAATAAGATTAATTCAACATGATAACATAAGCTTAATTGAATTAATAAGATTAATTCAACATGCATGAATGCCACACAAGACTGCCACATAAGCATGCCACATGAGCATCCACCTAAGCTTAGATATGTGGAAGGAAACAAAATGGTTTTGTCTCCTTAAGTGGCCGGCCAAACAAGGAAGCCAAATCCTTTTTGAGTGTGTCTCAATGCAATGGATTGCATTGAATGTGAAGGAGGTGGAAGGGTTTTTCCAACCCTATAAAAGGCTCCAGGGAGTGGCCGGCCATAGAGAGTTTTTGGTGTTGTGGTTGTGAGAGAGCTTGGTGGAAGCTTTAGTTGTGTGGGTTTGTGAGTGTAGGCTAGCAAGAAGAGGAGTCTTCTTCTTCCCTTCTCCTTTTCCCTCTCTTCCTCTCCTTTAGGGACTTCTCTAGCAAGAAGTAAAGGAGAGCTCTTCTAGTTTTCCTTTTGTGAGACAAGAGCGTGCTCGTGTGGATACGTATAGAGGCACGGACACTTGAACGTGCTAAAGATCCAACAAACCGAAAGGAAAAGCGGGATTAACAAGGGCACGCAACAAAGGTAATCCTCTCCTATAAGATAGGTTTGGTTTAGAGAAATTTATTTTATACGAGTTTGCTTTCGCATGGATCACTTGGAAGGGATCCTATTTTCCATTGCGCATATGCCATTTGGCATACGAGATTTCCCTACAGAGCAGGCATGACCATGCATGCTTCATTGCCGTATCATACGGTGCTTTGCATATGGTTATATATATATACATACCTGCTTGTATATATATATATATATACATGGATGATGGTGATTAGTATACATACAGATACAGTCTATATGTATACTCACTTTGATGATGCATTTGTATGTGCTATGCTTGTTGTATTTGTTTGTACATATTCATACATGCTACTGCATTTCCTGTATGGTAGTAGGCCGGTACTTGTATACCTGTTGGTTATTCACGGTGATACCCTTGGATCATATTCAGGATATTGTGTGAGTTAGTACTATTCTTTTATACCCTATGATGTGGTTATATGCCCAGGTTGGATCAGGATAGAGTAGCTGACTGTCATGTATGTCAGCATCATTGTTGTTCAGTTTATTTATTATATGCATGCATATATACCTGTTATGCTGATGTATACCTGTTGTTCGAGTAGATTTAAACTGTTGAATGACATGTAATATTGATACATATATTTACATGTTTTCTCGATACTATTGAGTTTTACTCACCACCACCGACCACGGTTTTTTTGCCTGTGGGTAGACTCCTTTGTGATGACTTGGAGCTGCGCCGACTGATCCATCCCATCTCCGTTTTCCGAGTCTCCCGAGGAGTTCGTTTTTGGTTATGTCTTGAACTTTGATATGTATGGACTTGTTGTTATTATGGATTTTGTCGTGATGTCGTGGACTCTATTTGTGTAGTCGTTGTTTTATTTACGGTTTTATGATTGTGGACTTGTCAGGTGGTGTACACCTGTATGTTTTCGGTATGTATGTTGTGGGTATTGGGTTTTTATTTCTGCCGATGTTATTATGTTATATTATGTTGTTGTTGTGGGCCTACGGGCCTTGTATTAACCCGAAATGTTGCCACGTACAGGGGAGATATCGTCCGTTTGATTTTCGGCATGGTATACTCTCGGGGCGTGACAACTTTATTGGTATCAGAGCCGAAGGTTCTGTGATGCCATACAATGATTTTTGTTTTGAGTCTTGGATTCTCGGGAGTCGGTATATTTTTCGGATTTGGTTTTTATGAGATGGGATTGACAGCGGCATCAGCTCCAGGTAGCACGAAGTGAGTATTTCTGATAACTCATATTTCAGATAGTTACTTATCTAAATTTGTTCAACAGGTGTATATCGTCAAAGGTTATGGCACCTATGCGGACTCGTAGTAGAGGTCGTCCATCAAGGCGATCTGTCGGAGCTGAGGGACAGGAGGCTGCTACTACTGAGCCCGTTATTCGGGAACAACCTCAACTTTCCCCTATTGGTGATTCGGAGCCTCAGAATCCGGATGTACCATAGACTATGGCAAAGCCTGCAGAGTCCGGTTGGCTCAATGATAAGGCTCGGATACTCGTGTTAGCACGATCGGCCAAGGAAAAGTTCACCTTGTTCCTAGGGGAGTCCGACCCATGGATTGACCGGTCTTGGCTGGAAAATATCGAAGACACCTTCGAGTACATGAACTGTACAGATGTGGAGAAGGTGGGCCTTGCTGCATATCATCTCAGAGATCAGGCTATCACTTGGTGGAAATTGCAGAAGACTCTACTCGGGGAGCGTGGGATTACTTGGGCCAGCTTTCGAGACGCTTTCTGGAGACAGTACTTTCCTTCGGCGTTTTCTACAGCACGTCGTCAGGAATTTCTGAGCCTGAAGCAAGGTGATCGTTCTGTTATGGAGTACAACGCAGAGTTTACCAGACTGTCAGAGTTCTGTTCTCACCTAGTAGCACAGGATGCAGATCGGATGTACCAGTTCACTCAGGGTCTTGCTACCTATATACGGAGCCGGATGTCAGGATCTATCATTACCTCATACAGGGAGGCATTGGACCGCGCCCTCTTCATCGAGATGACTTCCCAGCAAATTTCCAGGGAGAAAGATATCGAGAAGCAGATGACTAAGGGCAAGCAGCAGAACCAGGGTTCAGCTCAAGGGACTCAGAAGAAAGGGGAGCAAAAAGGAACTACGCGAGGTGCTGCAGAAGGGTCAGCTAGATCGCAGAAGGGGAAGCGTCCAGCATCAGAGTATTCTGGAGGGTCTCAGAGTAGCCGTAAGGGCCGAAGCAGGAATGGATGCTATAAATGTAGATCTGAAAGCCACAGAGTAGTAGAGTGTCCTTTGGAGCAACCGGTTTGCTATTATCTCCACTATGGTATGATATTGTCCACTTTAGGTCTAAAACCCTCATGGTTTTGTTTTTGGGCTTCACCCAAAAGCCCTCATACCAATTGAGATATTTTTTGATCTTATAAGAACTTACAATTGGTATCAGAGCCAAAGGTTCTGTGATGCCATACAATGATTTTTGTTTTGAGTCTTAGATTCTCGGGAGTCGGTATATTTTTCGGATTTGGTTTTTGTGAGATGGGATTGACAGCGGCATCAGCTCCAGGCAGCACGAAGTGAGTATTTATAATAACTCATATTTCAGATAGTTACTTATCTAAATTTGTTCAACAGGTGTATATCGTCAAAGGTTATTGCACCTATGCAAACTCGTAGTAGAGGTCATCCATCAAGGTGATCTGTCGGAGGTGAGGGACAGGAGGCTGCTACTACTAAGCCCGTTATTCGAGAACGACCTCAGCTTTCCCCTATTGGTGATTCAGAGCCTCAGAATCCGGATGTACCAAAGACTATGGTAGAGCCTGCAGAGTCCGGTTGGCTCAATGATAAGGCTCAGATACTCGTGTTAGCACGATCGACCAAGGAAAAGTTCACCTTGTTCCGAGGGGAGTCCGACCCATGGATTGCCTGGTCTTGGCTGGAAAATATCGAAGACACCTTCGAGTACATGAACTGTACAGATGTGGAGAAGGTGGGCCTTGCTGCATATCATCTCAGAGATCAGGCTATCACTTGGTGGAAATTGCAGAAGACTCTACTCGGGGAGCGTGGGATTACTTGGGCCAGCTTTCGAGACGCTTTCTGGAGACAGTACTTTCCTTCGACATTTTCTATAGCACATCGTTAGGAATTTCTGAGCCTGAAGCAAGGTGATCGTTCTGTTATGGAGTACAACGCAGAGTTTACCAGATTGTCAGAGTTCTGTTCTCACCTAGTAGCAGAGGATGCAGATCGGATGTACCAGTTCAGTCAGGGTCTTGCTACCTATATACAGAGCCGAATGTCAGGATCTATCATTACCTCATACAGGGAGGGATTGGACTGCGCTCTCTTCATCGAGATGACTTCCTAGCAAATTTCCAAGGAGAAAGATATCGAGAAGCAGATGACTAAGGGCAAGTAGCAGAACCAGGGTTCAGCTCAAGGGACTCAGAAGAAAGGGGAGCAAAAAGGAACTACGTGAGGTGCTGCAGAAGGGTCAGCTAGATCGCAGAAGGGGAAGCGTCCAACATTAGAGTATTCTGGAGGGTCAAGAGTATCCGTAAGGGCCGAAGCAGGAATGGATGCTATAAATGTGGATCTGAAAGCCACAGAGTAGCAGAGTGTCCTTTGGAGCAACCGGTTTTCTATTATTACAAACAACCGGGTCATACTAGTCGTGATTGTACACTGAAAGCACAGTTGGAGTTTCCTGACAGCTCCAATAAGGGGAAGAAGTCTATCCAGCAGTGGCAGCAGAGGACAGCACCACGAACTCAGACATATGGACAGAGGCCGCCAGTGCCTCCACTAGCTCAATTGTACCAGATGCAGGGGGTGCCCATACAGTGATGTCGACAGCGATCCAGTATCCTGCATCTTTGGTGATCTACTATCCAGGAGTATCCGCCGCGGCGATTCTTACCGGCCCAACTCTCGAGGATATCTTATATACGCACGGCGACTCATCCTCCGATACCACGAGTCGATCCGGTAGGAGTGGAGGCACACTACTACGTGGGGATGCACGGTAGATGAATATCGAGACTGGATGAGTTTTTGCCATCACTAGAGATGAGGCACAGCGGGCTGAGGGATCAGTCATACGCGGTATGGTTTCAGTTTATTCTATATATGCTGATACGTTGATTGATACTGGTAGTTCTCATTTATTTGTATCTAGAGTATTTTTGGATAGAGTTGGAAGAATCCCAATGGTTCGTTCTTATGGGTTAGCAGTATCCTTGCCATCAGGAGAGGTGCTAACTAGCCACCAAGAAATCAAGGGTTGCCCATTAGATTTTGACGGGCATATCCTTACAGTGGACCTTGGTGTTGGAAATGAAAGAGTTCAATATTATTCTCGGTATGGACTGGTTGGCCGCTTATCACGCTACAGTGGATTGTAGAGCAAGAGTGGTGACTTTCCGACCACCAGATCAACCAGCTTGGGAATTCGTTGGTACTAGAGATGATGGATTATCTATTATATACATGTGCTCGAAGCTATTGGCCCAGGGTTGTCAGGGTTATTTATTATCTCTAGTCAAAGTTGAGAACGAAGGACTACCACCTATCCCTGATGTGCGAGTAGTCCGGGAGTATCCAGATGTATTTCTAGATGAACTTCCAGGCTTGCCACCTCCTAGACAAGTGGAATTTATGATAGAGGTGATTCTAGGAACTGTACCTATATCGAAACCTCCTTATCGGATGGCGTCAAAGGAGCTGAATGAACTTAAAGTTCAACTGCAGGAGTTGCTAGATAATGGATTCATCTGCCCTAGTGTTTCACCATGGGGAGCATCGGTACTCTTTGTCAAAAAGAAGGATGGATCATTGCGACTATGTATTGACTATCGGCAACTGAATGCAGTCATAGTTAAGAACAAATATCCACTGCTGAGGATAGAAGATTTGTTCGATCAGCTCAAGGATACATGTGTGTATTCTAAAATTGATCTGCGCTCAGGATATCATCATCTTCGGATAAGAGATGAGGATGTTCAGAAAATAGCTTTCCGCACCCGTTATGGACATTACGAGTTTCTAGTGATGCCGTTCGATCTCACGAATGCCCCAGCTGCATTTATGGACTTAATGAACCGGGTATTCCTGAGGTATATAGACCAGTTCATGATAGTGTTCATCGATGACATATTGATTTATTCTCGATCATAGCAGGAGCATGAACAACATCTGCGGATAGTATTAGAGACGTTGTGACAGGAACAGTTGTATGCCAAATTTAGTAAGTGTGCGTTCTGGTTATCCTCAGTGGGTTTTTTTGGACATGTGGTGTCCAACAGAGGTATTTCTGTAGATCCCCAGAAGATTGAGGCGATTACCAGTTGGGAGCAGCCAAAATCAGTGCAGGAGGTTTGTAGTTTCCTTGGTCTAGCCGAGTATTATCGGAGATTTGTGGAGGGATTCTCGAGTATCGCCATGCCACTCACTCTCCTGACTCGGAAAGGGGTCAAGTTCACTTGGTCAGAGGCCTGTGAAACTAGCTTCCAAAAGCTTAAGCGACGACTAGTTTCTGCACCAATCTTAGTGATTCCTTCTGGTGTTGATGGGATGGTTCTCTATACGGATGCTTCTATCCAAGGGTTGGGTGCAGTTCTGATGCAGTCCAACCGTGTGGTATCTTATGCCTCCCGTCAACTAAAAGATCACGAGAGAAATTACCCAGTGCACAATCTGGAGTTAGCCGCCATTATTTTTGCATTGAAGATATGGAGGCACTACTTGTATGGGGTTACCTTTGAGATCTACACAGACCATAAAAGTCTGAAGTATCTGTTCACACAGAAAGAGCTTAATCTGAGACAGAGACGGTGGATGGAATATCTGAAGGATTATGACTGCACCATCTAGTATCATTCGGGAAAAGCTAATGTGGTAGCAGATGCGCTGAGCAAAAAGTCTCGTGGAGTTCTGGCCAGTCATCTGACAGCGGTTACTGATCTAGTTCGATAGTTCTCAGAGTTGGGATTGTCTGAACATGGTCAAACATCCCGGGGAATATTAGTTGCTATGGTTGCCCAATCCACTATTGCTGAGAGGATCAAGGAAGTATAAGTTAGTGACCAGCATCTGCAGTTCTTGAATAGCACGATAGACTCAGAGTGTCAGACGGATTTCTCGAGTGACGAGAGTGGTGTACTTCGTTTCCGAGGATGACTATGTGTTCCGGACACACACCCAGTTAAGGAAGAATTACTACAGGAAGCACATCAGTCGAGATTTGCTGTACATCCTGGTGGTACTTGGATGTACTGAGATTTGAAGAAATTATACTGGTGGAACAGTATGAAACGAGATATTGTGGATTTTGTTGCACGATGCCTAGTATGCCAGCAAGTGAAGGCTGAACATCAGAAACCCTGCTGGCTTACTTCAGGAGATTCCGATCCCGGAATGGAAGTGGGAAAATATTACGATGGACTTCGTTACGGGATTACCCAAAACCCGTAAAGGACATACTGTGATTTGGGTGATCGTGGATCGATTAACCAAATCTGCTTACTTCCTTCCGATACGTGAGACGGACTCATTGGATCGTCTAGCGGAATTGTACTGCCGAGAGATCATCAGATTACATGATGTACCGTTGAGTATCATATCTGATAGAGATCCGCGATTTACTTCGCGATTCTGGCAGAGTCTGCAGCAGGCCATGGGCACAGAGCTTCGACATAGTACAACCTTTCATCCGCAGACAGACAGACAGTCCGAACGTACCATTCAGACTCTGGAGGATCTATTGAGATCATGCGTCTTGGATTTCGGTGGCAGTTGGGAGGATCACATTCCTTTAGTGGAGTTTGCCTACAACAACAGCTACCACTCTTCTATCCAGATGGCTCCTTTCGAGACATTATACGGTAGACCCTACAGATCTCCTGTGTTATGGGAGGAAGTTGGGGAACGACAGATATTGGGGCCTCAGAGTATCCAGCATGATGCAGAGTTGGTACGAGTGATCAGATGACGATTATCTGAGGCACAGGATCGGCAGAAGAGTTATGCGGACCGGAGGCGACGACCTTTGGAATTTTCAGTCGGGGACCATGTATTCTTACGAGTGTCACCCACCAAAGGAGTCAAGAGATTTGGGCTAAAAGGGAAATTAGCTCCACGTTACATTGGTCCATTTGAGATATTAGAGCGGATTGGAGGTGTAGCTTACCGGTTGGCTTTACCTCCGACACTTGCGGGTGTTCACAACATATTCCATGTATCCATGCTGAGGAAATACGTGCCGCGATCTGACCATGTTCTGAAAGAAGTTCCGATTCCACTCCAGGCGAATGCGACTTATGAGGAGACTCCGGTGCGGATTCTTGGTCGCAAGGAGCGGCAGTTGCGGAACAAAATCATCCGACTCGTAAAGGTGGGATGGCAACATTATACGGATGAGGAGGCTACATGGGAGCTGGAGGATACTATCCGAGCTTAATACCCTCATCTGTTCACCTGAGGTATATGGTTATTTTAGAATATGCTTGAATTAATTTTTGTATTTAAGTACGAAATTTGGGGACCAAATTTTAATAAGTGGGGGAGAATGTAGATGTGGGGTAATTAGGAGAATACCCTATAGAAATTTTTCAAGAATTTTTAGGAATTTTTCTGGACTCGAACGGAAATTTATAAGACCCTTTTTGTTTAAGTGTTAGTAGGTTTAACGGGTCTGAAATCCAACCCGTTAAACAAAAGGAACTCGACCCGTTATCTCCCATTAACGCACTTTACGTCCGGTTACGGTTTCACATCGTGACTTAAATCGAGCATTCCTTTATTCACCGCGACTTCGGTTTTCTCTGCCTTCACGCGCGACGATTCCCCTCTCTGCGCGATCTCGCCTCCATGGAATGCCGGTCGTCGAACGCCCTCTCCTCGCTGGTCTTCTCGCCTCACGACTCTTCCTTCCGCAAGCAGCAGCCGGCAACCTCGACCGCCTTCCCGAGACGGCTGGAAGCGTCGATTTGGGCAGTGGAAGCGAACAGAATCGTCGGTCGGGAGAGTGGAGTCGCGACCACTGATAGTCAGTAATAGGTAAGGATTTTCCTCCCTACCTTGGCCGAATTCTTCAATTTCGGTGCTCCCTTGTTGATTGAGCATGGGTTTGTGAAATAGGGCAGCGACGGGTGTTCTTGAAGTCTCCGGCGAATCGAGCGGTCCACTGCCATTTAGAGTCAGGGAAAAGTGAGCACCTGTTGTACTGCTCCCTGTCTTTGATGTCAATTAGTTGTTGCCATTGATCCCTCTGCTAAGGTCGAGTTCCATGTAGGGCAGTGGTTTCGATTGGTGAGCAGGGCTGCTGGTTGTTGGGGATTTTGCTGCCGATGAGGATCAACTTTGGGTAAGCACGATTGATTTCCTATTTGTGCTGTGAATTCCATTCGGTTGAATGGAATGATGTGCTGTGGCTATTTCTCCTTCTGAATTGATTGATAGATTTTGGGCAGTGGTTGTTTCTGGGAACGGTGGAATCTGGGAAAGGTTATACTGCCGGTGGAGGTTCCAAAACTTGCCGGTAAGCAAGCCATTTTCCGTTTTGGTTTTGACAGTGTAGGTCAATTCATTGTTGCCCTTGATTTAGCTAGTTAACAATGGTTAAATAGTTAGGTATCTAATTGGTGGAACTAGGTTTGAATTAATAATAAGGGTTGGTCGATGGTGAGGTTTTGTTGGGTGTTTGACCAGTTGTGAAACAATAGCTGTGTTTGGGCTACGAATAGAGATGTGTATCGGTGTGAATATAGGTTAGATTAATACTTAATTTGTTGGTGATCCTATTACATCAAATTAAGTATAAAAAGATTAAATCTTCATGAGATTGACTTTGTTAAGTCGGATATAGAATTGGATGAGGGAGTTAGCACTTTTTCTAATTGAAACCGATGGATTTAAAAAAATGAATGGTCAAGTCTGGCTCATTGGGGTTTCTAAATCATATTCGATAAGGGATACGGATATGTGGATAATGTAGTAGCTAATCATATTATTGTTGTATGCTTTCACTGAATGATAATTGATGATATTTGCAGGACGTGTTGGGTTTCCGGCACCGCGGCGTATGTGTGTTCGATCATGTTTCGTAAACATGAACACAGCGGAAGCAATAAAAAATAATAAATCTACATTTATTACAATACACACAACACACGCATGCATATTACAACAAATGTAGACATAACCGTAAATTTAAATTTGCAATAAAAGGAAATTTATCTACGTTATACCTTTCGTATGACGTGTAGCGGGAATGACATCAATCGGAACGATCCTTGCTAGAATCGTCTCTATCCGTATCCACGCCGAGTTCCTCGGGATGACTTCGCTAAGCCACGAGCTTCGTCTTCGTACGGGTTACTAGCCTCATGTTGAAGACGACGTGATCGAGAGATGATCACGATCCGAATCCAAATTCGGATCCTAATACGAGTTCTCCAAACTCGCTTCTCCGGAGAGGTATTCGTCAACCAATTGACGAATCCTTCGTCCTCCACCTCAGAGGATTACCGGAGATCGAATCCCCGGTAAGTTAGCCGCTGTCGGAGCTCTAACCGCCATCCAAACGACGCTCCGACGAGAGGAGAAGAAGCTGTCCAGAAAACTGGACAGCTTGGTGGAGGAGTAGGCGCCGGCCAAAACAAGGAAGCCAAGTTCTCACCTTATCGCCACACCCAAGGAAGATCACCGGAGCACCAACCGGCAGCAGCTCGACGCCGGCGAGGGGGAAGGAAGGCTCCTTCTGGACGCCGGTTGGAGGAGGAGAGGGGCGGCAGCCTAGGGTTGGCGCCGAATCCTTCAAGGGGTGGGCGGCAACTCTTGAGGCTAGGGTTTTTGGATTAGGGCTTAATTATCCATTAAGCCCTCTTTTATAGAGAACTAATTCTCTTAATGGTTATTGGATCATAACCATTAGGCCCGTTAACCCGCTCCATTAAGATAAGTTAAAATAAACCAAACCATGATGGTTTATTTTAAGTTAAAACAAACCAAACCAACTTTTGGTTCATTCGTTTAAAATAAACCAAACCCTTTGGTTTATTCTCCTTCATTGGATTAGAACCAAACCATTTTGGTTCATCCATTATGTCTTCATAAGACACGGCCCATCCATGCTTCCATTGCGACTGAAATGATTTCATGATCGCTTCATGTTTGGTCCAACCAAACCTAGTTTCTCTCGGTCTGAGAATCCCATTCTCAAGCTCGTTTTAAATCCTTCGGATTACGCTCGTTGTGCGTGTGACCAAATAGGTTCTCGGTTTATGTTGGCCGTCTATAATTAACCATTAATTATAGAACGATCATGAGTGGCACCTAGTAGTACATCATGATCCCCAATTAACCGAAAAGATCAATGGTTGATCCAGAACTATTTCTGAAACCCTTCAGCAGCTCGAATGATTCGTGCCCCATTCTTATACCCACTTGGTTCAGGACATGGTCTATTGTGTCAGTCCCCACTAGGCTGACTACGTCACACCTAGCCCAAGTATCATTTCCTCGTCCTACGGATTCTAGTTACTCCACATGTATCGAAGAGTACCTTACTCTAAACATGTAATGCTTTGGCCAAAGACCTTAGTAACAATCCGACGAGAGGCCATGGGTATACATCTCCTCACAAGAAGTGGTGAATCCTTTATAGGCTATTCAAACACCTTCGATCACTTCGACTTATACCCAATCATCCCGGGTCCACATCTCCTTAGAGATGTTTGCTTAAGATGTCAAAGCATAAGTCTCCATGATCAAGATGACTTGAATACCGCAAGTCAAAGGAACATCGCACTTAAGCTACAGTAAGAACTTCATTGACATATCTATATATGCAGAGAACCATATGAAGTCTTACGGATGGTCACTCTAATGAACTAGTTACCATAACTAGGATCCACGATCAACTCCGGACATCACAATGACTCCAGCCAGTGAGAATCAGCTGCTTGGATACACCAAGGAGTATACCTCGTGCTAGTCTCGACAGAATTGATGGTGTCCAAATCCATCAATTCATCGACTAGGGATAATTCCGATACATCACAATTACACATGTAGAGATACTCACTAATTGTGATCCAATCACAAATTCTCTCATGCTGTGAATCGCATCGTGGACATTCAGTAAATGAGTTTAAGATCCAATCAAATACATGAAACATGTATACTCAAATAGTGAATCTTCATTTATCATATAAATGGTTCATACATAAGGCGATTGCCTTAGGACATCTCTCATATATTACTAACAGGACGTGGATACGAGACGGGTCCACGATCATGAGGAGTTTATTACTACGAGCATTGACAGCAGGCAGGTAATTTCTTACCGGTCGGTAGATGTAATGACTTTCAGATTTAGACATAGATATGAGCATGTTAGGTGTTCATATTATCTTGACCCTGCTCTGTTTATCGTATGCTTGAACTTATCGTTGATATATATGTGTGCTCAGTTGGTGATGTCACATATTCCCTATCATGATCTAGGAGTTACAGATGTGATGTAAGTAGGTCTAACTGTTTAGTAGGGTGTAGATGTTAGAGTACGGAGGATGACCTAAATTGTAAATTTGGCAAAAAGGTCCTCTGTGGATAAGTAAGGCCCTAAATGTAGGACTCATTCCATACCTGTATGTTGCATATTTATTTACCAACCACGGGTTGTGTAAATGGTCAGGTGAGTCATGGACAGTGTGTCGCTACGGACCGATGGTCCTAGCTTGTCATGATCAGATGAGTATTACTCTCTACAGGATAGAGAGTGTACTGATCAATTGGATGTGACTCTCTGTTGAACAGAGAGTCTATGGTAGATGTCTGTATGTGAGACAATACCCTCATGTCATTGCATGCATACTGACGACATCGTCTCCCCTTGGGGTTGAGAGAGAGTAAATGGTCATCTTGCCTCGTGTTACTCGGAGGAGTATGGCGGTGTGAGGGCATAGCATTTGCTGTGACACACTCTACCATTATAGACGATGGTAGTTGGAGTTGCGTGCAGATGTCCTAGGTGCGTGGCACTCGACCACTCATTTGTAGTGTCAGTCGGAGTAGCCAACAGCAGGGACCCCCGTTGCGTAGCGAGCTCTTTACGCTCATATGCTACTTGATCATACTGCCCACTCGGCCACTTTATAGCAGTGGTTGGTGTGAGTTGGGACACTTGTCATGTCGTGCCACCTAGGCCACACTAGGGTCGTGGTAGCGAGTAGGGGTGAGCAGGCATGACCATGCATGTTGCATTCTTATTATCATCTGATTGCTTTGCATATGGTTATATATATATACATACCTGCTTGTATATATATATATATACATGGATGATGGTGATTAGTATACATACAGATACAGTCTATATGTATACTCACTTTGATGATGCATTTGTATGTGCTATGCTTGTGGCATTTGTTTGGACATATTCATACATGCTACTGCATTTCCTGTATGGTAGTAGGCCGGTACTTGTATACCTGTCAATTATTCACGGTGATACCCTTGGATCATATTCAGGATATTGTGTGAGTTAGTACTATTCTTTTATACCCTATGATGTGGTTATATGCCCAGGTTGGATCAGGATAGAGTAGCTGACTGTCATGTATGTCAGCATCGTTGTTGTTCAGTTTATTTATTATATGCATGCATATATACCTGTTATGCTGATGTATACCCGTTGTTCGAGTAGATTTAAACTGTTGAATGACATGTAATATTGATACATATATTTACATGTTTTCTCTGATTACCTGCTGAGTTTTACTCACCACCACCAACCCTGGGTTTTTTTGTCACCCAGGTAACAGGTAGACGCCTTTGTGATGACTTGGAGCTGCGCCGATCGATCCATCCCATCTTCGTTTTCCGAGTCTCCCGAGGAGTTTGTTTTTGGTTATGTCTTGGACTTTGATATGTATGGACTTGTTGTTATTATAGATTTTGTCGTGATGTCGTGGACTCTATTTGTGTAGTCGTTGTTTTATTTACGGTTTTATGATTGTGGACTTGTCAGGTGGTGTACACCTGTATGTTTTTGGTATGTATGTTGTGGGTATGGGGTTTTTATTTGCGCTGCTGTTATTATGTTATATTATGTTGTTGTTGTGGGCCTACGGGCCTTGTATTAACCCGAAATTTTGCCACGTACAGGGAGATGTCGTCCGTTTGATTTTCAGCACCGTATACTCTCAGGGCGTGACAATGCTGCCTCGATTCAACTGATCTTCCATTAATTCATTAATTTCTAACCATTTATATTAGAGTTTCAATGCGAACTTTCCACGGTTTGACGCAAAAGATGGCGGAACGTCTTCCTCATCTTTCCATTTTACCAATCAATGAATTTGGAAGGATGATAGAATGTCTTCTCCATCCTTCTTTCACATTTCCATAATTTTCATTCAAATTCCATCAATCCCCCACATGAATGGAAATTGGTGCATGATAGTCTTCAGCTGTTAAGTCCAACATAGGATAGGTAGGTTTGACCTTTTGAACCTTCCCTTGTGCAAGTATGTTTGCATACTGATTGATTAGTATATGCGATGTCCTTGAACTATTCGACCGTTTATGTAAGCATTGACGTACTTCACACTGGACTCTCCCTGATGTAGTTCATTTCTCATGAGTGTGTTCGTTAGGCCATGAACACGCCTGATCTGCGAAAAGGTCTAAGAATTGTGCCTTCAATTCTTTTCGAAGCAACCCTACTTCTTTCTCGCATAGGTGATCTCTAGAGAGTATTCCTTACTACTCTTCTGGATCATTAAAAGTCGTGTGTTTAACCTTCATCCTTTCACTGTTTCTTGGGTCATGCCCTCTCACAGTGAGCTTACTTAGTCAGTGTAGTTAGGTTGTCCCTTTGAACCTAGTTCTTGGGATCTATAGTCAGCATAGGTTGGGTTTCCTTTGCACTAAGATTTCTTATCGGCATCGTCATTAAACCCATCCTCAATGATGAGCTTGCAACTAACTCCCGATTTAACCCTTTAGTTAGCAGACCCGCTAAGTTATCTTTTGACTTTACATAGTCAACAGTGATAACACCCGTTGAGAGTAGTTGTCTAATGGTATTATGTCTACGACATATATGTCTAGACTTACCATTATACAGATGGCTCTGTGCTCGACCAATTGTTGATTGACTATCGCAATGTATGCAGATTGCCGGCACAAGTTTCGACCATCTAGGAACATCTTCTAAGAATTGTCGTAGCCATTCAGCCTCTTCACCATATTTATCAAGAGCTACAAACTCAGATTCCATCATGGATCTGGTTATTACAGTTTTCTTAGAAGATTTCCAAGAATTGGCTGCACCCCCCAAAGTGAATACATATCCACTCGTAGACTTCGAGTCTTTTATGTCCGATATCCAACTTACATCATTGTATCCTTCGATTACAGTTGGATATCTTGTATAGTGTAGTCCATGATTACAAGTGTAACATAGATACCACAATACTCTAGTTATCCCTTTCTAGTGCTCAATAACTGGATTACACATAAATCTGCTCAATTTACTCATTGCATAGGCTAAGTCTGGTCGTATACAACTCATTAAGTACATCAGACTTCCAATTATCCTGGAGCACTCTACCTGAGAGATACTCTCTCCTTGATTTTTCGATAGATGTTGACTCGTATCTATCGGAGTCCGTGCCAGTGCAATATCATCCTTGGTGAATCTTTTAAGAATTTTGTCCACATAATGGGACTGACTTAAGACAAGTCCTTCTGATGTTCTAAGAATTTTAATTCCTAAAATTATATCAGCAAGGCCCTTGTCTCTCATGTCAAATCTTGAGTTCAACATTACTTTAGTGGATTTAATTATCTTATCATTGCTCCCAATGATAAGTATGTCATCTACATAAAGACATAAAATGATTAAGCCATCTTTCGTGTCTTTGTCGTAGATACATTTATCACTCTCATTGATTTTAAATCCACAGTCCAGCATGATACTATCAAATTTCTCATGCCATTGCTTTGGAGCTTATTCCAAGCCATACAATGACTTGATCAACCTACAAACCTTGTTTTCATGCCCCGGAGTAGAAAACCCTTCAGGTTGTTCCATGTAGATTTTCTCTTCTAAATCTCCATTTAGAAAGGAAGTTTTTACATCCATTTTATGTACTTCCAGATTCCATAGAGTGGCAAAAATAGTCCAGGTCGTCACGTTGTCGGTAACCCATAATTACCAACCTAGCCTTGAACCTTTCTATCGTGCCTTCTGATTTCATTTTATTCTTGAAAATTCACTTGCAGCCTAGTGTCTTACTTTCGGAAGGAAGATCCACTAGCTCCCAAGTATGATTTTACAAGATTGATGAAATCTCAGATCCAATTGTTTCTTTCTATTGAGGTCCATCAGATGAGTTTACCGCTTCTAAGTGTTGGAATGTATACTGAAAGCGTAGCTCTTTTTGTATGAATATTTTTATTTTGAAATAAGAATCACATGATCATTGTTTGCACTTTATATATTTATTATGTGTGCATATTGTCTAATATTTTACATTGTAGATAACATGGTGCTTGGTGTGGCACAGAAGATCATGTTATCAGTATCTTGTAGAATATAAGTAGAGGCTCACAAACAAGATGGTTTTGGACAAACCATTGGCATGGTTGTAGTGTAGCTTGGTATTGTTTTGTCTTGAACATAGAGTTACACTAGTACACTTAGGTGTATTGAGCAGGACCGACATAGAGGTGATTCAATTTATTGCTGATTATATAATTGAATCGGACCTCAGATATTATGTTGTACATGCTCTTAATCCTGATATAATAACGGGCACATGTACTTAGTATTTATTTCTTTGATTTACCAAAGGGTGAGATTTAAATGGATTAAATCAATATGCCCGGTTAGTTGGGAAATGATATTATTTACATGGTGTGCCGTTGATTATAGGAGGAAACCGTGTCCTATATATTAGGCTGATGATGTCCTCTTGAGGAGCTCATAAGGTTCATCATGTAAACCCAGCTGGTTGACTTAGTCAACATGATGATAAGGTTGAGTGGTACTACTCGAGGAATTAGATGTTAATTAATTGATGGTCAGTAAATCAATTAATTGACGGACATTCGATATCTTAAACACGGGGAGATGGATGTACAAATAATATATGGAGCCCATATTGATTTATGGGGGTTGGTGAGGTAGTTCAATGATGATCCTCTAGTGGAATGGAACATCATTGATGGATCAAGTTTGTGTGGTTCCGATCCATCGGGTGGCTAAGATCCAACTCCTCCTTATGGTCCCTATCGTAGCCTAATATAATCCTCAAGAAAACTAGATCCAAGGATGTAAAACAAAACTCTAAAACCAATGGTTGGGATTAAATCCCTAGATCTGACAGTTGGGATGAAACCCTAGATCCGACGGTTGGGATGAAACCCTAGATCCGACGGTTGGGATAAAACCCTAGATCCGACGGTGGAGATTAAATCCCTAGATCTGACGGTGGAGATTAAAGGAGGCTTAAGCCCAATTCTATAAATTGAGGGCTAAGGCTTGGGTGGCAATGATGGTTCTCTTGGATTAGGGTTTTGCCTCTCAAGTGTTTTAGGCGGCTAGGGTTTTGGAAGTGGTTTGGGCGGCAACAAGAAAGGAGATTAGGGTTTCCTTCTTTTCTCCTTGGTGGCCGGCGCTCACTCCCTCTTCTTCCTTGCTTTGGCCGGCCCTCTTCCTCCTCCTTTGCTCCTTGGTGGCCGGCGGTTCTCCAACTTCTTGGTGGCCGGCGCTTCTCCAACTTCTAGGTGGCCGGCGGCAACATTGTCACAAGGTTGGCCGACGCTCAACCATTCACTCCTTAGCCAGCGGTTACATCGAGCTCCTTGGCTTGGTGGCCGGTTCTAGAAAGGAGAAGGAGTTTTGCTTGGTTCTTCTCTTTGTTCGCAGCGAACAAGGAAGGGAAGAACACGATCTAGGAGGCTTCTACTCATGGAGGATCTTCGCCCACACGACGTCCACGAGGAGGATAGGACATACAGTAGAAGATCGTGAGGTATAAAAGTTTTACAACTTTATTTTCTGATCTTAGCATGTTCTTTTATGTGTTGATTATACAAGTGTGCATTTGTATATATTTTGTATAATCATGGACCCCGAAGACAAACACAAAAACCGGCGATCCGTCCGTCGTCTCTTCTGCAGCTAACCAACTAGAAGAGTTGTGTTGCTCGAACAACTAGTTTGTTCAAGCGATCACTCAAGTTGTTAGCACGACGACGAATTGGTTGTGCTAAGGAAACTCATCCCATCCAGATTAGTTCTTTCATTAGTGAAAATTTTAATCCGGGGACATGGTAGCCAATGAGCCTCCGAAGCAACTCCCTTCAAGTGGTATCAGAGCCACGGTTTCCGATTTTGTGTGTTTTGGATTCGGTTACTTTCATGCACATATCATATATTGAGTATGCCGGATAATAGTAGGATGTGCGTAGGCTAACTTTTTGGTTGCAGGCATAAGATCCGACTATTATGGCTATTTGGTTTTATGTGATTGTTTTGTGTGTGATTGTATGTATATTATTTGAATCCTCGGGGTTTACGAGGCTAGATTAGTATTTAATTTTTGTAATTAAATACGGCATTGTTTAGCCGCTCATTTTAGTTTACTTTCGATCTAGATTATTTGTACACTCCTTCATGGAGTATAGGATCGATGGATGTAAATTAAAATGATATATCTCGACTCGGATCTCTTTGGTGACTTGCGCACGGGAAAAGATGGAGCGGACGAGGTGGCAACACGACGGGATGCGTATTGGAGAACAATGCCATAATAGTTGGAAAAATTCTATTTTTTTCCATATTTATTGCTTATTTGTTTTATATGCATGTTGTGTATGCTTTAAAATTTCTCATTTTCAATTTACTAAGTGGGAGAGGGATATTTTAATTAATTCCCGCGGCCTCCATTACAATTTGACGTGTGATGCAACAAACTTGTGTGTCGGCTCTGAGTGCCTTCCTCCCTGCGGACGGGTTTGTTTGCGGATCACTAGGTCAAATAATGGTTATAGGAAATTATCTAGGAGCATGTGTACTTCCACAGCGGTAAGACACATAATCCGAAATAATTCCCTTAGTATCGTGTAATGGTGCACACTTAGATGCAAATAAAAGTATCCTCCCCATCGGAGTCACTGCTTTTATTTGTAGGGCCAAAGAGGAACCAACTATTAATTTTATTTGTCAAAAAGTAAGGTTGACAAGATAATAAAATTAATGGGTAAAACCTCCTCTTACAAATGTAGAATTCGTATACGTCCACACAGCGTGGCATGCGACATTCTCGGTGATTTGAGGTGTTGGTTGATTTCGGAATTTTATTGTTTTGAGGAATCAATAATATTTGAAATCTAATGTTTTGATCATTGTGATTCTTAGGTTTTTCAAATGGCTTTCAACCCACTTGCTGTCATATTAAAAGAAAATAAACTTACTGGAACAAACTACATTGATTGGAAAAGAAATCTGGATATTGTCTTAACTGCGGAGGAGTACAAATTTGTACTCTTCGAGGTCTGTCCTCCTAAGCCCACCGATGACTCTGATGAAAAGGAGAAAGAAAGTTATAAGAAATGGATCAAGGCAGATGAGATGGCGCGGTGTTACATTTTGGCATCTATGTCAAATGTGCTGCAACATCAGCATCAGGCCATGGCCACAGCTTATGACATGATGTTCAATCTCAAGGAACTTTTCGGACATCAGAGTAGGGCGGCTAGACAGGAGGCGATGAGAAACTTGATGACGACCACCATGATCGAGGGAACACCCGTTAGGGATCATGTTCTCAAGATGATGGCTCATCTTAATGAGATGGAAGTCCTCAGAGCTGAGATCGATGGGGAAACCCAGGTCGATATCATTCTCCGCCGCTTAGGAGTTTTGAGCAGTTCTGCCTCAACTACAACATGAACAAGAGGTTGTATTCGTTGGCGGAGCTTCTGACAGAACTCCAGGCGGCAGAGGGGCTTTTTCATCAAAGCGCTCAAGCCATGGTCGCTCAGAAGGTTTCTTCCTCTAAACCGAAAGGTAAGAAGAAGAAGAAGCAAGGTGGAGCGAAGAAAGTGGCAGTGGGACCTCAAGCAGGAGTGAAGAAGCCGAAAGGCAAGTGCTTCACTTGCAAGCAGACTGGACATTGGAAGGCGGACTGTCCTCACCGAAAGAACAAAGGTATATCTTCTTGTTTAGTTGTTGAAACATGTTTAGCAGTGTTATCTACCAGTGCCTGGTGTGTAGATACAGGAGCCACTGATCATGTCTGCAATACTTTGCAGGGGTTCCAGGAAACCCGACGACTAGCTGAGGGAGAGATTACCGTCTTCATGGGCAATGCTTCAAAGGTGGCAGCTATTGCAGTGGGAGATGTTTATTTATCTTTTGATAGGAATAAAGTTTTGGTTTTGAGAAATTGTCTTTATGTACCTACTTTTAGAAAGAATTTAATTTCAGTTTCTAAATTGTTTATGGATGGATATTCTGTTTCTTTTAATGACAAAGTGGTTATAAAAAGGAATAGGGAGATTATCTGTTCTGGTACATTGGTTGGCAATTTATATACTCTTGAACCGAAAACTCCCATGATGCATATAGAAGTCAATAACTCATCTTCTAAGTCTAATAAGAGAAAAGAACCTTCACAAATGAACCAAACATATCTTTGGCATCTAAGGCTTAGTCATATTAACCTAAGCAGAATTCAAAGGTTGATAGCTGATGGACCTTTGGGTTCATTAGTGGTGGAGGATCTCCCAACCTACGAATCTTGCTTGGAAGGTAAAATGACCAAGAGGCCTTTCAAGGCCAAGGGGTATAGAGCCAAAGATGTGTTAGAATTGGTTCATTCTTATTTGTGCGGTCCTATGTCTATCTAGGCAAGAGGTGGTTTTGAATATTTCGTCTCTTTTATAGATGATTATTCAAGATATGGATACATTTACTTGATGCGCCGCAAGTCTGAATGCTTTGACAGGTTCAAAGAATTCAAGGCGATGTGGAGAACCGTCAAGGTAAGAGTATCAAGACCCTACGATCTGTCGTGGTGGTGAGTACCTCTTGGGAGAGTTTAGGAATTACTTATCAGAGGCTGGGATTCAATCCCAATTGTCTACACCTGGCACACCCCAGCAGAATGGTGTAGCGAAGCGAAGGAATAAGACTCTTATAGAGATGGTCAGATCGATGATGAGTTATTCTGAGTTACCTGATTCGTTCTGGGGGTATGCGCTGGATACGACAATGTATACTCTGAACTTGGTTCCATCTAAATCAGTACCTTCTACCCCTGTAGAATTGTGGACTGGGCGAAAGCCTAGTTTGAGACATATTCGGATATGGGGGAGTCCAGCACATGTGCTGAAGGCTGATGCTGGTAAGTTGGAACCTCGTACAGAAGTGTGCATGTTTGTTGGCTACCCTAAGGGAATGAAAGGTGGTTTGTTTTATAATCCTAGAGATCAGAGGGTGATCGTTAGCATGAACGCCAGATTTCTAGAGGAGGATTATGTAATGAACCACAAGCCCAAGAGTAGGATTGTTCTTGAGGAGTTGACAGGGGAAGTCCCGACTTCAGTACCACCGGTACAAGAGGAGATACCACAAGTCACTGCACCACGTGTCACAGAGCATACACAGGAGGCACCTCGTCGTAGTGGGAGGGTTGTTAGACAACCCGAGAGATTCATGTTTTTGGGAGAGTCTTCGGACTTAGTCCCTGGTGAACATGAACTTGATCTCTGGACATATGACGAGGCACTCCAAGATAGAGATGTTGTATCTTGGCAAAGAGAGATGAATTCAAAGATAGAATCTATGGATTCTAATCAGGTCTGGGAGCTAGTAGAGCCACCCGATGGTGTAAAAGCCATTGGATGCAAGTGGATCTACAAGAGAAAGAGAGGGGTAGACGGGAAGGTTGAGACCTTCAAAGCTAGTCTTGTTGCGAAAGGGTATACTCAGAAAGAGGGCATCGATTATGAGGATACCTTTTTGCCGGTAGCTATGCTTAAGTCTATCCGAATTCTCTTATCTATAGCTGCTCATATGAATTATGAGATTTGGCAGATGGATGTCAAGACAACTTTCCTTAACGGAAGTCTTGAGGAGAACATCTATATGCGGCAACCAGAGGGATTCATTGCTAAAGGTAAAGAGCATCTTGTATGTAAGCTTAATCGGTCCATTTATGGATTGAAGCAAGCTTCTAGATCTTGGAACATCCGCTTTGATGAGGTAATCCAGTCATATCGATTTATTCAAAGTCCGGATGAGCCTTGTGTATACAAGAGATGTGACGGAAACGTAGTGGTGTTTCTTGAACTATACGTAGATGACATTTTGTTAGTTGGCAACAATATCAAAGTGTTATCAGATGTAAGGGTATGGTTGTCCAAACAGTTTGACATGAAGGACTTGGGAGAAGTGGGACACATCCTTGGGATTAAAGTTATAAGGGATCGCAAGAAAATGATGTTGTGCTTATCTCAAGCTTCATACATTGACACTATCCTTGATCGTTTTAGCATGCAAAACTCCAAGAAAGATTTTCTACCTTTTAGGCATGGAGTACCTTTATCTAAAGAGATGTGTCCCAAAACATCAAAGGAGAGAGAGGACATGAAGGCGGTTCCTTATGCTTCGGCAGTAGGAAGCCTCATGTATGCTATGCTATGTACGAGACCAGATATCTACTTTGCCGTGGGCATGGTTAGCAGATATCAGAGTAATCTTGGACAGGGACATTGGACTGCGGTAAAGCATATATTGAAGTACCTGAGAAGGACTAGGGATTATATGCTGGTTTACCGGGCAGATCAATTAGTCCCTGTGGGTTACACGGATTCGGATCTCCAATCAGATAGGGACAAGAGTAAGTCTACCTCGGGGTTTGTGTTTACTTTTGGAGGTGGAGCCATAGTATGGAGGAGTGTCAAGCAGAAATGTGTGGCGGACTCTACCATGGAAGCTGAGTATGTGGCAGCCTCTGAGGCAGCCAAGGAAGCTGTATGGCTCAGGAACTTCTTGATGGACTTGGATGTGATTCCTGGTTTGCCCAGAACTATTACAATTTATTGTGATAACAGTGGTGCAGTTGCAAACTCGAAGGAACCACGCGCCCATAAGGCGAGTAAACACATATGGCGCAAGTACCACCTGATACGAGAGATTGTAAAGCGAGGAGAAGTAGCTGTCACCAAGATTTCATCAGAGGATAACCTGGCGGATCCATTCACTAAGGCCCTTCCAGCGAAAGCGTTTGATAGGCATGTGGAGGACATGGGGATCAGATGTATGGCAGTGTGATGACAGCATAGTCTTTTAGTATAAGTGGGAGATTGTTGGAATGTATACTGAAAGCCTAGCTCTTTTTGTATGAACATTTTTATTTTGAAATAAGAATCACATGATCATTGTTTGCACTTTATATATTTATTATATGTGTGCATATTGTCTAATATTTTACATTATAGATAACATGGTACTTGGTGTGGCACAGAAGATCATGTTATCAGTATCTTGTAGAATATAAGTAGAGGCTCACAACCAAGATGGTTTTGGACAAACCATTGGCATGGTTGTAGTGTAGCTTGGTATTGTTTTGTCTTGAATATAGAGTTACACTAGTACACTTAGGTGTATTGAGCAGGACCGACATAGAGGTGATTCAATTTATTGCTGACTACATAATTGAATCGGACCTCGGATATTATGTTGTACATGCTCTTAATCCCGATATAATAACGGGCACATGTACTTAGTATTTATTTCTTTGATTTACCAAAGGGTGAGATTTAAATGGATTAAATCAATATGCCCGGTAAGTTGGGAAATGATATTATTTACATGGTTTGCCGTTGATTATAGGAGGAAACCGTGTCCTATATATTAGGTTGATGATGTCCCCTTGAGGAGCTCATAAGGTTCATCATGTAAACCCAGCTGGTTGACTTAGTCAATATGATGATAAGGTTGAGTGGTACTACTCGAGGAATTAGATGTTAATTAATTGATGGTCAGTAAATCAATTAATTGACAGACATTCGATATCTTAAACACGGGGAGATGGATGTACAAATAATATATGGAGCCCATATTGATTTATGGGGGTTGGTGAGGTAGTTCAATGATGATCCTCTAGTGGAATGGAACATCATTGATGGATCAAGTTTGTGTGGTTCCGATCCATCGGGTGGCCATGATCCAACTCCTCCTTATGGTCCCTATCGTAGCCTAATATAATCCTCAAGAATCCTAGATCCAAGGATGTAAAATAAAACTCTAAAACCAACGGTTGGGATTAAATCCCTAGATCCGATGGTTGGGATGAAACCCTAGATCCGACGGTTGGGATGAACCCCTAGATCCGACGGTTGGGATAAAACCCTAGATTCGACAGTGGAGATTAAATCCCTAGATCTGACGGTGGAGATTAAAGGAGGCTTAAGCCCAATTCTATAAATAGAGGGCTAAGGCTTGGGCGGCAATGATGGTTCTCTTGGATTAGGGTTTTGCCTCTCAAGTGTTTTAGGCGGCTAGGGTTTTGGAAGTGGTTTGGGCGGCAACAAGAAAGGAGATTAGGGTTTCCTTCTTTTCTCCTTGGTGGCCGGAGCTCACTCCCTCTTCTTCCTTGCTTTGGCCGGCCCTCTTCCTCCTCCTTTGCTCCTTCGTGGCCGGCGGTTCTCCAACTTCTTGGTGGCCGGTGCTTCTCCAACTTCTAGGTGGCCGGCGGCAACATTGTCACAAGGTTGGCCGACGCTCAACCATTCACTCCTTGGCCGCCGGTTACATCGAGCTCCTTGGCTTGGTGGCCGGTTCTAGAAAGGAGAAGGAGTTTCGCTTGGTTCTTCTCTTTGTTCGCAGCGAACAAGGAAGGGAAGAACGTGATCTAGGAGGCTTCTACTCGTGGAGGATCTTCGCCCAAACGACGTCCACAAGGAGGATAGGACATACGGTAGAAGATCGTGAGGTATAAAAGTTTTACAACTTTATTTTCTGATCTTAGCATGTTCTTTTATGTGTTGATTATACAAGTGTGCATTTGTATATATTTTGTATAATCATGGACCCCGAAGACAAACACAAAAACCGGCGATCCGTCCGTTGTCTCTTCCGCGGGTAACCAACTAGAAGAGTTGTTTTGCTTGAACAACTAGTTTGTTCAAGCGATCACTCAAGTTGTTAGCACGACGATGAATTGGTTGTGCTAAGGAAACTCATCCCATCCGGATTAGTTTTTTCATTAGTGAAAATTTTAATTCGGGGACATGGGAGCCAATGAGCCTCCGAAGCAACTCCCTTCACTAAGTAACTCTGTGGATCACTTTCCATCATGAAAGTGATAAAATCCTATCCAAAGGATTTTTCCACCCGAGCTCTCTTACTCTATCTGAGCTCACCCTCATCTAGTTCATCCATTTCTTCTTGCTCTTGTCTTTCGTATACCTATTTAGAAGAGCTAGCATCCTCTCGGGTCTTAAACGGAAGCACATGCTCAAAGAATGAGACATATCTTGATTCAATAATCGAGTTATTGTGTATCTCAGGAATTTGAGATCCAATCACAAGAAATCTATAGGCATTGCTGTTATGTGCATATCCAATAAATATGCAGTCAACAATTTTTGGTCCGATTTTGATCCTTTTCAGACCCGGCACCAAAACTTTGGCCAGACACCCCCACACTCGTAAGTATTTGTAGGATGGTTGTCTACCATTCCACAATTCATAAGGGCTCTTGCTAATTTTCTTTCGGGGCACCTTATTCAAAAGGTAATTAGCTGTTAACATAGCTTCCCTCCACAAGTGCTCTGGTAGGCCAGAACTCAATAGTAGAGCATTCATCATTTCTTTCAGAGAACGATTCTTTCACTCAACGATCCCATTTTGCTGAGGCGAGTAGGGAGCCATTGTTTCATGTCTGATACCATGTTCAACACACAAATCTAGGAATAGTGATACATATTCACCGTCTCAGTCACTTCGAACCACCTTAATCTTTCTATTAAGTTAGTTTTCAACCTCATTCTTATAGAGAATAAATTTCTCTATAGCTTCATCCTTACTTTTGAGAAGATACACAAAATAATATTTTGTGTTATCATCAACAAAAGTGATGAAATATTTATTCCCACCTCGTGTCAGTGTCCCTTTTAGGTCACACACGTCGGTGTGGATTAGGCCGAGTGGCTCAGTGCTTCTTTCAACTTGTTGAAAGGATGACCTTGTCAATTTTGCTTCAACACAAGTCTCACACTTATGTTTCGGGTCAAGGTGGAATGTAGGTACGCTTCGCATGTTAATCAATCTACGCAACACATCGTAGTTAACATGTCCTTGTCTACCATGCCATAAACACAAAGACTGAAGCATATAAGTGGAAGAGTTTTCAACTTTATTAACTTTGGGTGTAATGGCCATTACACTTAGTGTAAACTGTAGGGATGTATACTGAAAAGTCTATCTTTTGTATGAACATCTTTATTTTGAAATAAGAATCACATGATCATTGTTTGCATGGTTATGCAATATTGTCTAATACATTACATTGTAGATAACATGGTGTGTGGTGTCACATGGGAGATCATGTTATCGGCTCCTTGTAAAGTATAAGTAAACGCTCACAACCGAGATGGCTTTGGACAAACCATTGGAATGGTTGTAGTGTGATTTGGTATTGGTTTGTCTTGACCATGGAATCACACTAGTGCACTTTGTGTGTATTGAGCAGGACCGACATAGAGGTGATTCGATTTATTGCTGACTACATAATCGAATCGGACCTCAGATATTATTTTGTACATGCTCTTAATACCGATATAATAATGGGCACATATACTTAGTAGTCATCTCTTTGATTTACCAATGGGCGAGATTTATAGATTAAATCGATAGGCTCGATAAGTTGGGAGATGATATTATTTATATGGTATGTCGTTGATTATAGGAAGAAATCGTGTCCTATATATTAGGATGATGATGTCCCCTTGAGGAGCTCATAAGGTTCATCATTTTTTTTTATGAACAGGTAAATATATATATCATCAAAGAAAAGTACAACAACACCGTACACCTAGGTCCAAGCACCGGTCATGTCCGACGAAATGTCAGATCTGAGCAAGGGGTCATAGTAGGATACTGCACTAACATCCATACAAAAGAAAACCCTGATGAAACATATCCCTCAATCTGGTCGTGCTCTCATCCCTAACTGACATCAGGGATCATGTGTCAACCAGTGTCCATCGTCTCTAACTAGGTTCGCCAGTCAGTCCTCTGCCAATGATCCAGCAGATCCTCATGCACTGTGCCTGATGTGACCATCCTCCTCCTGTATCGCACCTCGCAAAATCCACTTTGAGCAAGTGGTCAGCTAACAACGGATTTGATGTGTCTTTACCGTGGCCGTTACCACGGACTAGATAGGCCATTCAAGTGGGCCTATTAACCTAATCTAGGCTTTTTGGCAAAGCCTCAGCCGTCAACGGATTTGATGTGTCTCTACCACAGCCGTTATCTGTGGACTAGATAGGTCATCCTGGTGGACCTATTCACCATCACCTCAAAAACAAACCACTCTACAATCCAAGCACTACCACTCCTCAAGAGCACAAAAAATCATAATCCAAAGATCCAAAAGAAGCTCACAAAGCATTTCCAAATCCAACAACAACCTCATTTTTTTTAGGGTTTGGGAACCCTAAACCCTAAGATAACAAACCCAAAACATTAGGGTTAGGGTTTGGAAACCCTACTTCCAAACTGCTGCTTTTTTTGGGTTTGGGAACCCTAAACCCCAAAATGACAAAACCCCAAAACATTGGGGTTAGGGTTTGGAAACCCTATCTGGAACGATTTTTTTTTGAAAACCCTAAACCCTAAAATGACAAAACCCAAAACAATAGGGTTAGGGTTTAAAAAACCTATATCTAAACCCTACATCTAAGCTATTTTTTTTAGGGTTTGGGAACCCTAAACCCTAAGATAACAAACCCAAAACATTGGGGTTAGGGTTTGAAAACCCTACTTCCAAACTGCTATTTTTTTTTAGGGTTTGGGAACCCTAAACCCTAAGATAACAAACCCAAAACATTGGGGTCAGGGTTTGAAAACCCTACTTCCAAACTATTTTTTTGAGAACCCTAAACCCTAAAATGACAAAACCCCAAAACATTGGGGTTAGGGTTTGGAAATCCTATTTGGAATGATTTTTTTTGGGGAACCCTAAACCCTAAAATGACAAAACCCAAAACATTAGGGTTAGGGTTTGAAAAACCTATATCTAAACCCTACATCTAAGCTGTTTTTTTTCATAATGTAAACCCTGCAGGTGGACTTGGTCCGGCATGATGAAAAGGTTGAGTGGTACTACTCATGGAGTTAGATGTTGATTAATTAATCGTCAGTAAATTAATTAATCGATGGACATTTGAGATCTTAAACACGGGGAGAAATTGTACAAATAATATATGGAGCCAATATTATCATATGGGGGTTGGTGAGGCAGATCAATGATGATCCTTTAGTGGATTGGATCATCATTAGTGGATCGGAATTTATGTGGGCTTGATCCATGGGTGGCCAAGATCCAACTCCTCCTCATGGTCCCTAATGTAGCCTATTAACACCTCATGAAGCTTAGATCCAAAGGATAGAAACAAAACTCTAGATCCAAAGGTAGAGATTAAATCTCTAGATCCGACGGTTGAGATTAAATCTCTAGATCCGATGGTTGAGATTAAATCTCTAGAACCAATGGTGGAGATTAATCCAAGGCATAAACCCAACTCTATAAATAAGGCTTATTGGCTTGGGTGGCAAGATGATGGATGAGGGGATTAGGGTTTGTCCCTTGGGCGGCAACCAATCCTAATTAGATTAGGATTGGGAGTGGGGGCTAGGGTTAGGGTTTTGGGATTAGGGTGGGCGGCAACAAGAAGATGAAGCTCTTTTCTTCTTCTTCCTAAGGTTGGCCGGCCCCTATTCTTCTTCCCTCTACCTTGACATGAGCTCATCCTATTCTTCTTCCCCTCTTCCATGGCCGGCAATAAGGAAAGCTAGGATTAGGGTTTGGAAGCTTAGGGTTTAGGAGGCTTGGGCGGCACCAAATAAGGAAGTAGTTTGCTTTCTTCTTCCTCTCCCTTGGTGGCCGGCGCCCATAACCTTCTTTCCAGCCCTTGGATGGCGTCCAAAGACCCTCCTCTCCTTCTTCTTTGGTGGTGGAAACAAGATATAGAGTTTTCCCTTGGTGTCTTGGTCGGTTTCCACCATAATCTCCTTCTCCTTGTTGGCCGGCGGCAAGCACTCTCCTTGTTGCTTGTTGGTTGGCTATAGGAAGGAGAAGAGCCTTGTTTCTATTCTTCCTTCTGCTTTGGAAAAGCAAGGAAGGAAGATTTTCAATCTAGGAGCTTCAACTTTTGGTAGAGCGTCGCCCACACGACGTCCAAAAGGAGGAAGGTCATACATTAGAAGATCGAGAGGTATATCGATTCTCTAATTTTTATATGTTACATGTTTGTATTTTTTTTTCAATTATGAGCATGATATAAATCTGTATATGGCTAAATAATACTTGGATCCCGAGCATAAACATAAAAATCGGCGATCCGGACATCGTCTATTCCGCGGCTACTCGTAGAATAGAGGATGGTCGCTTGAAACAACTAGTTTGTTCAAGTAACCTCTCTAAACGAATAGAACGACGTTGGTTTGGTTGTTTGGGCAATCCCTTTTGTCTAGGATTAAATTTTTAATCCTGGGACATCGATGGGATCGCCATGATCAAACGACCGAGGTGAAGTGGGAAGTGAAGTTTCCCCTCATGGACTCGATAAGCTAAAACCATTAAATTGGTACGAGAGCTTCCGGGGCAAAACCCTACAATTGGTATCAGAGCCAAGGTTTTTGGTTTTGTGTGTTTAGGATTTGATTAATTTTTATGCACTTTTCATATATTATATGTGCCGGATAATAGTAGGATATGCGTAGTTTAACTCTTTGGTTGCAGACATAAGATCCGACTATTATGACCATATGTGTGTATATGATTGTATGTGTGTAAATGTTTATTTTGTTGAATCCTCGAGGTTGACGAGGCTAATATTTGATTTTTTGTAAATTAGATACGACATTGTTTAGCCACTCTTTATTTTATTTTACTTTCTATCTAGATTTCATGTACACTCCCTCGTGGAGTATAGGATCGATGGATGTAAATTAAAATAGATTTTAGTCTCGGCTCGGATCTCCGGATGGCTCGTACATGGCGTAGGAGGAGCGGACGAGATGGCGATGCAACGGGAGACATATTGAAGACAAAAGCCATAATAGTTGGAAAATAATTTATTTTTCATATTTATTGCTTTTTGTTTGATATGCATGTCGTAGGCTAGGAAAATTCCTCAATTTCAAATTACTAAGTGGGAGAGGGAAATTTTTATAAATTCCCACGGCCTCCATTACGATTTGACAAGTGATGCAAACAAACTTGTGCGTCGGCTCTGAGTGCCTTCCTCCCCATCGGATGAGTTTGATTGCGGATCACAAGGTCAAATATGGTTATAGGGAATTATCAAGGAGCGTGTGTACTTCCCCATCGAAAGGCACATAACCCGAGATAATTACCTTGGTACCGAGTAATGGTGAACACTTAGATATAAATATAAGTATCCTCCCCATCAGAGTCACTGCTTTTATTTGTAGGGCCGGAGAGAAACCAACTATTAATTTTACTTGTCAAAAAGTTAGGTTGACAAGATAGTAAAATTAATGGGTTAAACCTCCTCTTGCAAATGTAGAATTCGTATACGTCCACACTATCGTGACATACGATATTCTCGATGTTTTGAGGTGTTGGTTGATTTTAAAATTTTATTGTTTGAGGAATCAATAATTGTTTGTAATTTACAGTAATGATCTATGTGATTCTTAGGATTTTCAAAATTGACTTTCAGTCCACTTGCTTTGATACTAAAGGAAAATAAACTTACTGTACATAATTATGATGATTGGAAAAGAATCTAGATATTGTCTTATCTGCTAAGGAGTACAAGTATGCACTCTTCGAAGAGTGTCCTCAAGCCATGGTTGCTCTAAAAGGTTTCTACTTCTAAGCCGAAAGGCAAGAAGAAGGAGAAACAAGGTGGAGCAAAGGTGGTGGGAGGATCTCAGGGAGGAGTGAAGAAACCGAAAGGCAAGTACTTCACTTACAAGCAGGATAGACATTGGAAGAAGGACTGTCCCAATCCAAAGCAGAACAAAGATATATCCTTTGGACTAGTCGTTGAAACATGATTAGCGGTGTTATCTATCGGTACCTGGTGTGTAGATACGGGAGCCACTAATCATGTCTGCAATACTTTGCAGGGGTTCCAGGAAACCCAACGACTAGCTAAAGGGGAGATTACCATTTACTTGGGCAATGCCATGAAGCTGGCGGCTATTGCAGTGGGAGAAGTTTTATTTATCTCTTGAGAAAAATAAAACTTAGGTTCTGGAAAATTCCCTTTATGTACCTTTATTTAGAAAGAACTTAGTTTCAGTTTCTAAATTGTTTATGGATGGATATTCTATTTCTTTTAATGATAGAGCTGTTATAAAAAGGAATAGGGAGAATATCTGCTCAGGTACATTGATAGGAAATTTGTATACAGTTGAACCAAAACCTCCCACGATGCAAATTGAAGTTTATAACTCATCTTCTAATTTCAATAAGAGAAAAGAACCTTTGAAGATGAACCAAACATATCTTTGACATCTTAGTCTTAGTCATATTAACCTAAGCAGAAATCAAAGGTTGATAGCTGATGGACCTCTGGGTTCATTAGTGGTGGAAGATTTCCCAACCTGAGAATCTTGCTTGGAGGATAAAGACCAAGATGCCTTTTAAGGCCAAGGGGTATAGAGCCAAAGATGTGTTAGAAATGGTTCATTCTGATTTGTGTGGTCTTATGACTATCCAGGCAAGAGGTGGTCTTGAATATTTCGTCTCTTTCATAGGCGATTATTCAAGATATGGATGACACTACGATCTGATCGTGGTGGAGAGTACCTCTTGGGAGAGTTTAGGAACTACTTATTAGAGGATGAGAATCAATCCCAATTGACTGCACCTGACATACCCCAGTAGAATGGTGTAGCAGAGCGAAGGAATATGACTCTTATGGAGATGGTTAGATCGAATGATGAGTTATTCTAAGTTGCCAGATTCGTTCTGGGGATATTCTCTAGATATGGCGGTGTACATTCTGAACTTGGTTCCATCTAAATCAGTGCCTTCTACTCCCACAGAATTATGGACTGGGCGAAAGCCTAGTCAAAGACATATTCAGATATGGGGGAGTCCAGCACATGTGCTGAAGGAAGATGCTGGTAAGTTGGAACCTCGTACAGAAGTACGCATGTTCGTTGGATATCCCAGGGGAATGAAGGGTGGATTGTTTTATAGTCCTAGAGATCAGAGGGTGATCGTTAGCACGAACGCCAGATTTCTAGAGGAATACTATGTGATGAGCCACAAGCCCAAGAGTAAAATTGTTCTGGAGGAATTAAAAAAGGGAAGTCACTTCTTTAGTACCACCGGTACAAGAGGATATACCACATGACACTGCACCACGTGTCACAGAGGATACACAGGTGATACCTCATCGTAGTGGGAGGGTTGTGAGACAGCCTGATAGATTCATGTTCTTGGGAAAATCTTCTGATTTGGTCTCTGGCGAACATGAACCTGATCCTTGGACATATGACGAGGCAATCCAAGATAAAGATGCAGTATCTTGACAAAGTGCAATGAATGCTGAGATTGAATCTATGGATTCAAATTAGATCTGGGAGCTAGTAGAGCCACTCGATGGTGTAAAAACCATTGGATGCAAGTGGATCTACAAGAGAAAGAGAGGAATAGATGGGAAGGTTGAGACCTTCAAAGCGAGGCTTGTTGTGAAGGGGTATACTCAGAAAGAGGGTATCGATTATGAGGAGACATTTTTGCCGGTAGCCATGCTTAAGTCTATCCAGATTCTCTTATGCATAGCAGCTCATATGGATTATGAGGTGTGGCAGATGGATGTCAAGACAACTTTCCTTAATGGAAGTCTTGAGGAAAGAATCTATATGAAGCAACCAGAGGGATTCATTGCTAAGGGCAAAGAGCATCTTGTATGTAAGCTTAATCGGTCTATTTATGGATTGAAGCAAGCTTCGAGGTCTTGGAACATCCACTTTGATGAGGTAAATCAGTCTTATGGATTTATTCATAGTCCGGATGAGTATTGTGTATACAAGAGATGTGACGGAAACGTAGTGGTATTTCTTGTACTATACGTAGATAACATTTTGGTGATTGGCAACAATATCAAGGTGTTATCAGATGTAAGAGTATGGTTGTCTAAACAGTTTGATATGAAGGACTTGGGGGAGGTGGGACACATCCTTGGGATCAAGGTTATAAGGGATCGCAGGAAAAGGATGTTGTTCTTATCCCAAGCTTCATACATAGACACGATTATGGAGCATTTAAGCATGCAGAACTCCAAGAAGGGTTTTCTACCTTTCAGGCATGGAGTTCCTTTATCTAAGCAGATGTGTCCTAGAACATCTGAGGAGATAGAGGAGATGATGGCGGTTCCTTATGCTTCGACAGTAGGAAGCCTCATGTATGTGATGTTATGTACAAGACCAGATATCTGCTTTGTCATGGCCATGGTCAGCAGATATCAGAGTAATCCAAGACAGGGACATTGGACTGCGGTAAAGCATATATTGAAGTGCCTGAGAAGGACTAGGGATTATATGCTAGTTTACCGGGCAGACCAATTATTCCCTATGGGTTACATGGATTGCGACTTCCAATCAGATAGGGATAACAGTAAGTCTACCTTAGGTTTTGTATTTACTTTGGGAGGTGGAGCCATTGTATGGAGGAGTGTCCAGCAGAAATGCGTGGCAGACTCCACCATGGAAGCTGAGTATGTGGCAGCCTCTGAGGCGGACAAAGAAGTTGTATGGCTCAGGAACTTCCTGATGGACTTGGATGTGATTCTTGGTTTGCCCAGAACTATCACAATTTATTGTGATAATAATGGTGCAGTTGCAAACTCGAAGGAACCACGAGCCCATAAGGTAAGTAAAAACATAGAGCACAAGTACCACCTGATACAAGAAATCGTAAAGGAGGTAGAAGTTGTTGTCGCCTAGATTGCATCAGAGGATGACCTGGTAGACCCTTTTCACTAAAGCCCTTCTAGCGAGAGCTTTGATAGGCATGTGGAGGGAAGGGGAATCAGATGTATGGCAGCATGAGGACAGCATAGTCTTTTAGTATTAGTGGGAGATTGTAGGGATGTATACTGAAAAGTCTATCTTTTGTATCAACATCTTTATTTTGAAATAAGAATCACATGATCATTGTTTGCATGGTTATGCAATATTGTCTAATACATTACATTGTAGATAACATGGTGTGTGGTGTCACACGGAAGATCATGTTATCGGCTCCTTGTAAAGTATAAGTAAAGGCTCACAACCGAGATGGCTTTGGACAAACCATCGGAATGGTTGTAGTGTGATTTGGTATTGGTTTGTCTTGACCATAGAATCACACTAGTGCACTTTGTGTGTATTGAGCAGGACCGACATAGAGGTGATTCGATTTATTGCTGACTACATAATCGAATCGGACCTCAGATATTATTTTGTACATGCTCTTAATCCCGATATAATAACGGACACATATACTTAGTAGTCATCTCTTTGATTTACCAATGGGTGAGATTTATAGATTAAATCGATAGGCTCGATAAGTTGGGAGATGATATTATTTATATGGTGTGCCGTTGATTATAGGAGGAAACTGTGTCCTATATATTAGGATGATGATGTCCCCATGAGGAGCTCATAAGGTTCATCATGTAAACCCTACAGGTGGACTTGGTCCGACATGATGAAAAGGTTGAGTGGTACTTCTCATGGAGTTAGATGTTGATTAATTAATGGTCAGTAAATTAATTAATCGATGGACATTCGAGATCTTAAACACGGGGAGAAAATGTACAAATAATATATGGAGCCCATATTATCATATGGGGGTTGGTGAGGTAGATCAATGATGATCCTTTAGTGGATTGGATCATCATTAGTGGATCGGACTTTAAGTGGGCTTGATCCATGGGTGGCCAAGATCCAACTCCTCCTCATGGTCCCTAATGTAGCCTATTAACACCTCATGAAGCTTAGATCCAAAGGATAGAAATAAAACAATAGATCCAAAGGTAGAGATTAAATCTCTAGATCCGACGGTTGAGATTAAATCTCTAGATCCGACGGTTGAGATTAAATCTCTAGAACCAATGGTGGAGATTAATCCAAGGCATAAACCCAACTCTATAAATAAGGCTTATTGGCTTGGGCGGCAAGATGATGGATGAGGGGATTAGGGTTTGTCCCTTGGGCTGCAACCAATCCTAATTAGATTAGGATTGGGCGTGGGGGCTAGGGTTAGGGTTTTGGGATTAGGGTGGGCGGCAACAAGAAGATGAAGCTCTTTTCTTCTTCTTCCTAAGGTTGGCCAACCCTTATTCTTCTTCCCTCTACCTTGGCATGAGCTCATCCTATTCTTCTTCCCCTCTTCCATGGCCGGCAATAAGGAAAGCTAGGATTAGGGTTTGGAAGCTTAGGGTTTAGGAGGCTTGGGCGGCACCAAATAAAGAAGTAGTTTGCTTTCTTCTTCCTCTCCCTTGGTGGCCGGCGCCCATAACCTTCTTTCCAGCCCTTGGATGGCGTCCAAAGACCCTCCTCTCCTTCTTTTTTGGTGGTGGAAACAAGATATAGGGTTTTCCCTTGGTGTCTTGGTCGGTTTCTACCATAATCTCCTTCTCCTTGTTGGCCGGCGGCAAGCACTTTCCTTGTTGCTTGTTGGTTGGCTATAGGAAGGAAAAGAGCCTTGTTTCTATTCTTCTCTTGCTTTGGAAAAGCAAGGAAAGAAGATTTGCGATCTAGGAGCTTTGACTTTTGGTAGAGCGTCGCCCACACGACGTCTGAAAGGAGGAAGGTCATACATTAGAAGATCGAGAGGTATATTGATTCTCTAATTTTTATATGTTACATGTTTATATTTGTTTTTCAATTATGAGCATGATATAAATCTCTATATGGCTAAATAATACTTGGATCCCGAGCATAAACATAAAAACCGGCGATCCGGACATTGTCTATTCCACGTCTACTCGTAGAATAGAGGATGGTTGCTTGAAACAACTAGTTTGTTCAAGTGACCTCTCTAAACGAATAGCACGACGATGGCTTGGTTGTTTGGGCAATCCCTTTTGTCTAGGATTAAATTTTTATTATGGGGACATCGATGGGATCGCCATGATCAAACGACTGAGGTGAAGTGGGAAGCGAAGTTTCCCCTCACGGACTCGATAAGCTAAAACCATTAAGTTGGTATGATAGCTTCCGGGGCAAAACCCTACATAAACAACCCATCAGCTACATAGCCCTTCCCTACAAACATTCCATTTTTGTATAGTACAACTCTGTCCGACTCTAAGACAATGCGGAAGCCATGCTTGCTTAGCAATGATCCGGACACTAGATTCTTTCGAACCTCCGGAACATATAACACATTGTTTAGAGTGAGCTCCTTACACGAGGTCATCTTCAGCATCACTTTTCCTTAGCCCATAATGTCAGAGGTTGCTGAGTTCCCCATATACAACTTCTCTCCATTGACTTCTTCGAAGTTGTGGAGTAGCTCCTTATTTCAGCACACATGTCTAGTGGCACAAGTATCCAACCACCATTGTCGAGGGTTTGAACCCACTAGGTTCAACTCGTAGATCACCGCACAAAGATCATCCTCCTCTAGCCCCTCGTTCAAGTTGGCCTCCGGATTTTTCTTTGGCTTTCTGTACTCTAAAGATTTGTGACTGACTTTGTCACAATTGAAGCACTTTCCAGTGAACTTTTTATTGACCCCTCTTTTGGGTCTCATCTTGGAAGACTTGAAATTCTTCCATTTCGAACTTTGACCGTGCTCAACCACGTTGGCTTTCACAGTAGCCTGAGAGAACATATTCCTCTCTGAAATCTTATTGTCTTCCTCGATTCGAAGTCGAACAATGAGTTATTCCACATTCATCTCCTTCCGCTTGTGCTTCAAGTAATTCTGGAAGTCTTTCCAACCGGGAGATAGCTTCTCTATGATCGCTGCCACCTGGAAAGTTTCACTCAGAACCATACCTTCCGAGTGAATCTCATGTAGAATCACCTGAAGCTCCTGAACTTGGCTGATCACCGTCTTGGAGTCAACCATCTTGTAGTATAGGAATCAACCCACGATGAACTTTTTGGCACCAGCATCCTCCATCTTGTACTTGTTGTCCAAAGACTCCCACAACTCCTTATCCATTTTCTTCATGCTATACACAACATATAGTGAGTCGGCAAGGCAATTGAGAATGTAGTTTCTACACAGAAACTCTGAGTGATTCCATGCCTCCACAATATTAAAGGTTTGGGCATCACTCGTACCCTCAGGTACATTGGGAGGATCTTTGATCAAGAACTGAGCCAGATTTAGCATGGTCAGGTAAAAGAACATCTCCTGCTCCCACCGCTTGAAGTTCATTCATGTGAACTTCTCTGGTTTTTCCCCATGATTGATTGGAACACTACCAATCGGGGCAGAAGGAGCCATCGCATGTCGAGTCTATTGCACTTCAACCTCTTGCGTCGTGGCCATCTCAATAGAACAAATCTATTTTATGTTTGTAGGAAGAGTGTGTATACCTTTCCTGGAGGCAATATAAGGGAAAGTCTGAAAACTAATCGGACTTGTTTGTTGAGTCGACCACTTACAAAGTGTCCTCAATTAAGAAGAGCTTCTTCCTATCAAGACCGTTGAGCCGAGTTAGAAGTCTCCTTGTTGCAAGTCGTCGAATTCGGGAGACTAATGTGGAGACGTTGAGCATAGTTGAGCGCCCGAGTTGAACACTCGAGTTGAGCTCCGAGTTGAGCTCCCGAGTTGAGCTCCGAGTTGAGCTCCGACTTCGTCCATCTTATTACCGAGCTGGGAGACAAAAGCAGTGAACACCAAATAAAGAAATTGCCGAGGCCTGTGTTTACACAGTTTCCTTAAACTAGAATTGTCCTCCTCCGACAGGTTGCTTGTGATGTTTAGCAGGATGTCTATTTCCCAGGATACAACGACAAAACTGCAGACTCCAACAACCATAAGCAATCCTTGGCAAACTGAATGTACACCTGAACACTATCACTGTGGGGTTGGGAACAAAGAGCAAAATCTCTCTCCCTTCGAGTTCGTAATCATGTCTCCTTTTATAGAGGCAACATATTAATGGTGGAATCGAAAGGTCAACCTTTATTGTTGGTGTAATCGGCCCAGGTCACGATTGACCAGGACTCGAGCTTGACTCGAGAGATGTTTTGATGTTCGACAAAAATATATGACAATGTGATTGGCATTTGGGAAAGTCCAAGTCTTGAGTACTTGGCATGTAAAGTCCAAGCATGGGTCTTGGCATGGAAAGTCCAACATGGGTTGGCAAGGGAAAGTCCAAGCTTGAGTCTTGGCATTTGGAAAGTCCAAGGGGTTTGATATTGCCGGCGTAAAGTCCAAGCGGGAGTCTTGGCAGCATAAGTCCAATGGTTGGTGGTGTAAAGTCCGAGCAGAGTCTTGGCAGCGTAAGTCCAATATGCCTTGGCGGTATAGACATCGTTAGCATAACATAGCCGATGGAAGCACCTGAAGGATAGTGCAATGGATGAACAAGTCATGGATGACTTGGAGGGATGGGGTCAGCAGTCGAGTGGAGACTCGAACAGTCGACTGATGGTCATAATCAGTCGACTGATGATGGATCCGTTAGATTTTTTCCAGTGTGGATCTAGCCATTGTCTCATGACAATAGTGGCATCAGTCGACTGATGGTCATGAGTAGTCGACTAGTCGGCGATTTCCAGCCCAGGTTGAAGCTTTAAATGGAGCTCGAGGAGGAGGAAATCAACAGCGGTTCTTGAGGCTATTGGGGTGATTTGTTGCTGCAAATCAGGGTCTCCAAGTGCAAGTCAAGTAACCAAGCATTCAAGCAATCAAAAGCAAAGTGTTGTAAAGTTTTCTTTACTTGTCTTTCATATTTGTATTGTATATTGCTTGTAATCTATTATAAGAGGTTTCTCCGCCTCCGACCTGTGTCGAGAAGGAGTTATTTGTGATTAGTGATTGCATTGGCGTCACTAGAGCTCTTTAGAGCTCGATCCATGGAGTAGGAACCGTTGGTTCCGAACCACATTAAATATTTGTGTTTGCATGATTGTCTTGTTTCGTTATTGCTATTATTATTAATCCGATGTGCGCTAACGAAATTTGTAGAGAAAAACACAATCGAAATCCATCACGCAACGAAAATGAGCTATTCACCCCCCTCTTGCTTCCAAGGATCCCCTACAAGTGCTATCATAGCGAGGCCGCTCTTCAGGTTTAACAACTAAGGGAGCACGCTAGAGGGTGAAGATGGAAGTTCAAGAGCAACTAGGTTGGGACATCAACACACCCGTCCCTTACACCTTATATGGACGAGAAGGCTTCAATTCTTGGAAGAGAAGAATTGAAGATTTTATCATGATGAGGGACTTTGAAGAATGATCCATTTTGATGGAGGGATATAACTATCCAATAGGACCAAAGGGAGGGTTCCTCAAGAAAAAGATATGGACCGAAGAGCAAGTCTAAGCCTTCGAGAAAAATGATAAGGTAATGAAGTTTTTAATTGATTTAATACCTAACAATATCTTGTGTATGTTAGGTAATTATGTAGATGCCAAGGAGCTATGGAGCCAAGTGGCCAAGCTCTATGAAAGTCCATCACCGGTCCAAGAGGAAGGGACCGAAGAGGCAAATGTATCATCCTCACAAGGAAGTGAGGACTTGGAGGTTGAGAGATCATCAAAAACCAAGGAGGAAGAGGAAGTAGAATCGGAGGAGACCTCCACCTCTAGGATTGAGGGGGAGAAGATTAGATCACCGGAGCAACATCAAGAAGAAGCTTCAACATCCGATCGAGAAGAAGAACCAATCCAAAATTCCACCATTGACCTAGGTAACTCAAACATTGTTGCTAAAATCAAAAATCATATAATGTGTTTTGAGTGTAGGGAGCAAGGACGCTACAAGAGTAAGTGTCTTAAAAGGATCAAAAAGTCTCCTCCGTCACCAAAAGTCAAGGATGTCGGTCCCCCAACAACCAAAAGAAAAGAGCAAGTGATTTGCTTCAAATTCCGGCAACCGGGACACTATCGGAATCAATGCCCGAAGGGGGAGAAGAAGACTCAAAGGGGAGCTTCACAAGTAGGGAAAGCCTCTAAGGAAAACCCTAAGGTATATTGTAATGCTCCTTCTTTAGTTAATAGACAAAAAGCAGCTAGGTATTTCAATTCACTTGCCATCTATCATGAAAAGCATGCTAGAAATAACAAATACTTTTGTTTAGGAGCTAAGAATGTTCATTTTGAAAATAAAGAGAAATTTGGGACTAATGTCCCTAAAAACAATTTATCTAAGGATAAACCTAGGTCAAATAACTCTAGACTAATTCTACCTAGGGAGACAATTAGAAAGGTGCAAAAGCACCTAGGTTTTAATCCTAAATGGACTAGGCATATACCTAGGAAAAACAATGTCCAAGGATTAAATCAAAATTTTAAAATTGGACAATTAGAATTGGAAAACCAAGCCTTGAGGTCAAGGCTTGAGAAACTTGAAAAGACCCTTAAGATTATACAAAACCAAATAAAAGGGTCAAATGGTCAAAGTCAAGAGTCTAGGACCAAGAGTCAACACCTAGGGCCTAAGAGAGAAAAGTCAACCAAGGGCAAGAAGGGTTTGGGTCACAAACCTAAGTCTAAGGTGTCTCATCATAGTGTTTCATTTGATTATGGAACACAAACTAGGTCTAGTAAGACCAAGGTCAATAGGGAAGTCATCCCTAGAGTTGACCAAGGTATGTGCCTAGTGGCTAGGGTTTCAAGGAAATCTAGGGAAGCCACTAAGAAGGTTGCAAGGGGAGTTACCCCTAGAGTCAACCTAGGTAAGACCACAATGACCAAGGCTAACAAGCCTAGAAGGGTCATTAGGAGGGTATCTAGGGAGGTCATCCCTAAGGAATACCTAGTTAACCCTAGGAGCTCAAATAGGCTTTGGGTTCCTAAGAGCGTGATTGATTCACGCTAGATGGGTTTAGGTGTGTCAACTTTAATGGAAGGGTAGTTAACCTAACTGTGGTAAAGGTGACATTTTAGGTAATTTTCAAGGTTATGGATACTTGAAAATAGATTTGATATTATGATCCTAAAAGAGTTTAGGATGTGCCAACATGTTTTTGGGATTATGAAAAATCAACCAAATTGGCACAACTTAGGTCTAGAGGTCATAGTGTGCCATTTTGGGTTTTTGGCACACTTGGCAGAAAAGTAACAAATGGCAATTAATACTAAGTTTTAGGTATTATTATACCTATACATTTTATATGCCATGCTTGATTTTCCATATAACATGTCATGATATCATGTTTATTTTTATCATTTATATGTCATGATTATGTGTAAGATTTGAAGGGTTTTGTCCGGAACCGAATCTCTGATACAACTTGAAGGTAGGAAACTTCGCTTCCCACTTCAACTCGATCGCTTGTTCATGGCGATCCCATCGATGTCCCCGGATTAAAAAAATTTAATCATAGATAAAAGGGATCACCCAAGCAACCGTTTCATCGTTGTGCTTATTCGATTAGAGTGGTCACTTGAACAAACTTGTTGTTCAAGCAACCAACTTCTATTCTACGAATAACTGCGGAATAGACGATGTATGGATCGCCGGCTTTTGTGTTTATGTTCGGGGTCCAAGTTATATTAGCCACAAAAAAGAATATATCATGCATATATAATTGAAAACAATTATAAACATGTTACATAAGAAAATAGACAAGTATTATACCTCTCCATCTTCTATCGTATGTCCTTCCTCCTTTTGGACTTCGTGTGGGTGACGATCTACCAAAAGTCGAAGCTCCTAGATCACCAATCTTCCTTCCTTGCTCACTCCGAACAAGAGGAAGAATAAGAAACAAGGAACTTCTCCTTCTTTCAACCAACCACCAAGCTCCAAACTTGGTGCTTGCCGCCGGCCAAGAAGGAGAAGATGAATAAGATGGAAACCGGCCAAGACTCCAAGGGAAGGCCCTAAGTCTTGTTTCCACCGGCCAAGGAGAAGGGGATGAAGGAGTTTGGACGCCGACCAAGGGAGGGAAGGGCTGGTATGGGTGCCGACCACCAAGGAAGAAGAAGAAGAAAAGGAAAACCTTTCCTTATTTGGTGCCGCCAACACCCCAAACCCTAATCCCCAAAGCTTGCTTCCCCTTACCCTAATCCTATCTCTAATGGAATTCCTCTTGCCTCCCACCCCATGCTCTCCTTTTATAGAGTTAGGGATATGCCTTGTTTTAATCTCCACCATTGGTTCTAGATATTCAATCTCAACCGTCGGATCTAGAGATTTAATCTCAATCGTCGGATCTAGAGATTTAATCTCTACCTTTGGATCTTGAGTTTTGTTCTCAACCATTGGATCTAGGCTTCATGAGGTTTTAATAGGATACAATAGGGACCATGAGGAGGAGTTGGTTCTTGGCCACCCAATGGATCAAGCCCACATAAAGTCCAATCCATTAATGATAATCCAATCCACTAAAGGATTATCATTGATCTATCTCACCAACCCCCATAAGTTAATATGAGCTCCATATATTATTTGTATATTTTTCTCCCCGTGTTTAAGATCTCGAATGTCCGTCGATTAATTAATTTACTGACCATTAATTAATCAACATCTAACTCTATGAGTACTACCACTCAACCTTATCATCATGCCGGACCAAGTCCACCTGTAGGGTTTACATGATGAACCTTATGAGCTCCTCAAGGGGACATCATCATCCTAATATATAGGACACAATTTCCTCCTATAATCAACGATACACCATATAAATAATATCAATTCCCAACTTACCGAGCCTATCAATTTAATCTATAAATCTCGCCCATTGGTAAATCAAAAAAATGAATACTAAGTATATGTGCCCATTATTATATCTGGATTAAGAGTATGTACAATATAATATCTGAGGTCCGATTCGATTATGTAGTCAACAATAAATCGAATCACCTCTAAATCGGTCCTGCTCAATACACACAAAGTGTACTAGTGTGATTCTATGGTCAAGACAAACCAATACCAACTCACACTACAACCATACCAATGGTTTGTCCAAAGCCATCTTGGTTGTGAGCCTATACTTATACTTTACAAGGAGCCGATAACTTGATCTCCCATGTGACACTACACACCATGTTATCTACAATGTAATGTATTAGACAATATGCATAACCATAAATATGCAAACAATGATCATGTGATTCCTATTTCAAAATAAAGATGTTCATACAAAAGATAGACTTTTCAGTATACATCCCAACAATCTCCCACTTATACTAAAATACTATGCTGTCCTCAAACTGCCATACATCTGATTCCCATTCCCTCCACATGCCTATCAAAAGCTCTCGCCGGAAGGGCCTTAGTGAAAGGATCTTCCAGGTTATTCTCCGATGCAATCTTGGCCACAACAACTTCTCCTCTCTTTACGATTTCTCGTATCAGGTGGTACTTACTCTCTATGTGTTTACTTGCCTTATGGGCTCATGGTTCCTTCGAGTTTGCAACTGCACCACTATTATCACAATAAATTGTGATAGTTCTAGGCAAACCAGGAATCATATCCAAGTCCATCAGGAAGTTCCTGAGCCACACAGCTTCTTTGGCCGCCTCAGAGGCTGCCACATACTTAGCTTCCATGTTAGAGTCCGCCATGCATTTTTGTTTGACACTCCTCCATACAATGGCTCCACCTCCTAAAATAAACACAAAACCTGAGGTAGACTTACTGTTATCCCTATCTGATTGGAAGTCAGAATCCGTATAACCCATAGGGGGTAATTAGTCTGCCTGGTAAACTAGCATATAATCCCTAGTCCTTCTCAGGTACTTCAATATATGCTTTACCACAGTCCAATGTCCCTATCTTGGATTACTCTGATATCTACTGACCATGCCCACGGTAAAGCAGATATATGGTCTCGTACATAGCATCGCATAAATGAGGCTTCCTACTGCCGAAGCATAAGGAACCACCTTAATCTCCTCTATCTCCTCAGATGTTCTAGGACACATCTCCTTAGATAAAGGAACTCCATGCTTGAAAGGTAGAAAACCCTTCTTGGAGTTCTGCATGCTAAAACAATTCCTCAGCAGTCAAGGCAATGTCAAGATTCCTCTTCCAATCAACATAGTTGGGTCTAATAAGTTTATTTTCTTTCAGTATCACAGCAAGTGGGTTGAAAGTCATTTTGAAAGAAAACCTAAGAATCACATAGATCAAAATATTAGATTTAAAAAAATTATTGATTCCTCAAACAATAAAATTTTAAAATCAACCAACACCTCAAAACACCAAGAATATCGTATGCCACGATAGTGTGGACGTATACGAATTCTACATTTGTAAGAGGAGGTTTTATCCATTAATTTTACTATCTTCTCAACCTAACTTTTTGACAAGTAAAATTAATAGTTGGTTCCTCTTTGGCCCAACAAATAAAAGCAGTGACTCCGATGGGGAGGATACTTATATTTGTATCTAAGTGTTCACCATTACTCGGTACCAAGTTAATTATCTCGGGTTATGTGCCTTCCGATGGGGAAGTACACACACTCCTTAATAATTTTATATAACTATATTCTACCTTGTGATCCGCAAACAAACCCATCCGATGGGGAGGAAGGCACTCAGAGCCGACGCGTAAGTTTGTTCGCATCACATGTCAAATCGTAATGGAGGCCGTGGGAATTTATAAAAATATCCCTCTCCCACTTAGTAATTTGAAATTGAGGAATTTTCTAACCTACGACATGCATATCAAACAATAAGCAATAAATATGAAAAATAAAAATTTTCCAACTATTATGGCTTTTGTCTTCAATATGTCTCCTGTCGTATCACCATCTCGTCCGCTCCTCCCTACGCCATGTACAAGCCATCCGGAGATCCGAGCCGAGAAAAAAATATTTTAATTTACATCCATCGATCCTATACTCCACGAGGAAGTGTACATGAAATCTAGATCGAAAGTAAACTAAAATAAAAAGAGTGACTAAACAATGCCGTATCTAATTACAAAAATTAAATACTAGCCTCGTCAACCCTGAGGATTCAACAAAATATACAATTACACACATACAATCACATACACACATATGACCATAATAGTTGGATCCTATGTCTGCAACCAAAGAGTTAAACTACGCATATCCTACTATTATCCGGCACATATAATATATGAAAAGAGCATAAAAGTAATCGAATCCTAAACACACAAAACCGAAAACCATGGCTCTGATACCACTTGAAGGGTTTTGTTCGGAACCGAAGCTTTGATACCACTTGAAGGTAGGAAACTTCACTTCCCACTTCAACTCGATCGCTTGTTCATGGTGATCCCATCGATGTCCCCGGATTAAAAAAATTTAATCCTAGACAAAAGGGATCACCCAAGCAACCGTTTCATCGTCGTGCTTATTCGATTAGAGTGGTCACTTGAACAAACTTGTTGTTCAAGCAACCAACCTCTATTCTACGAATAGCCACGGAATAGACGATGTACGGATCGCCGACTTTTGTGTTTATGTTCGGGGTCCAAGTTATATTAGCCACAAAATAGAATATATCATGCATATATAATTGAAAACAATTATAAACATGTTACATAAGAAAATAGACAAGTATTATATCTCTTGATCTTCTATCGTATGTCCTTCCTCCTTTTGGACGTTGTGTGGGTGACGATCTACCAAAAGTTGAAGCTCTTAGATCACCAATCTTCCTTCCTTGCTAGCTCCAAACAAGAGGAAGAATAAGAAACAAGGCACTTCTCCTTTCAACCAACCACCAAGCTCCAAGCTTGGTGCTTGCTGCCGGCCAAGAAGGAGAAGATGAATAAGATGGAAACCAGCCAAGACTCCAAGGGAAGGCCCTAAGTCTTGTTTCCACCGGCCAAGGAGAAGGGGATGAAGGAGTTTGGATGCCGGCCAAGGGAGGGAAGGGCTGGTATGGGTGCCGGCCACCAAGGAAGAAGAAGAAGAAAAGGAAAACCTTTCCTTATTTGGTGCCGCCAACACCCCAAACCCTAATCCCCAAAGCTTGCCGCCCCTTACCCTAATCCTATCTCTAATGGAATTCCTCTTGCCACCCACCCCATTTTCTCCTTTTATAGAGTTAGGGATATGCCTTGTTTTAAACTCCACCATTGGTTCTAGGGATTCAATCTCAATCGTCGGATCTAGAGATTTAATCTTAACCGTCGGATCTAGAGATTTAATCTATACCTTTGGATCTAGAGTTTTGTTCTCAACCATTGGATCTAGGCTTCATGAGGTTTTAATAAGCTACAATAGGGACCATGAGGAGGAGTTGGATCTTGGCCACCCAATGGATCAAGCCCATATAATGTCAGATCCATTAATGATAATCCAATCCACTAAAGGATTATCATTGATCTACCTCACCAACCCCCATAAGTTAATATGGGATCCATATATTTTTTGTATATTTTTATCCTCATGTTTAAGATCTCGAATGTCCGTCGATTAATTAATTTACTGACCATTAATTAATCAACATCTAAATTCATGAGTAGTACCACTGAACCTTATCATCATGCCGGACCAAGTCCACCTGTAGGGTTTACATGATGAATCTTATGAGCTCCTCAAGGGGACATCATCATCCTAATATATAGGACACGGTTTTCTCCTATAATCAATGACACACTATATAAATAATATCAATTCCCAACTTACCGAGCCTATCGATTTAATCTATAAATCTCGCCCATTGATAAATCAAAGAAATGAATACTAAGTATATGTGCCTGTTATTATATCTGGATTAAGAGTATGTACAATATAATATCTGAGGTCCGATTCGATTATGTAGTCAACAATAAATCGAATCACCTCTAAGTCGGTCCTGCTCAATACACACAAAGTGTATTAGTGTGATTCTATGGTCAAGACAAACCAATACCAACTCACACTATAACCATACCAATGGTTTGTCCAAAGCCATCTTAGTTTTGAGCCTATACTTATACTTTACAAGGAGCCGATAACATGATCTCCCGTGTGACACCACACACCATGTTATCTACAATGTAATGTATTAGAAAATATGCATAACCATAAATATGCAAACAATGATCATGTGATTCCTATTTCAAAATAAAGATGTTCATACAAAAGATAAACTTTTCAGTATACATCCCAATAGGATTAAGGTTTAAAAGTCTTGTGTTTTCAGATTATATCATATGTCATGACATCATGATCATTGGTCATATTTATTTATACCATCATTAATGCCATAATCATTCATGCATTTGAATTTGATTAAAATTGATTTAAGGACAATGACATGACTTGTAGTCCCATTTATAAGGGAATTAAGTAGTGTTGCCTTAGGAAAATGCATGAAACCCTAGATTAGATGAACAAAACCCACATCTCACATCACATTGACTTTTATGTATTTTATACACTTTAGATATATGTGAGATGATAGGATATGAGTTAAGTTCATGGTGCATAGTTTTTGCATCTAGATGAACTCAAACTCATGTAAAATCATGTGGTGGATCATTGGGAAAGCTTTTGTACAAGTCATGTACATTGAGCCCAAGGAACATGATCTAATATAAGTTTTAAAATCATTTTAAAATCAATTTAGAAAATCTTGGTGAAGTCTATCTTTTGATAGCAATCACCATTGATGAAGTTGATACAAAGTAGGGCCAAAACATTGAAAATTTTAATGGTTTTCAACTTTGTGTCAATTTCTCTATTTTATAGGTAAAATAATTTTCAAATATTTTTCACCCATTGTATGTGTCATAAGTAGTATACGTATGAATTTTTATGATTTTTCAATATATGTATATTTATTTATGCATTTCTAAAACTCAACTCTGATAATTGAAAATCAGATTTTTCAGTTATCAGTTGATTGCCCTTGGTGGGAGTCGACTGATGAGAGTGGCAGTCAACCGATCTTTGATAAAGTCGATTGTCAAGCTGATTTTGGAAAAAACAAGGTTGTTTAGCCCGTATTCAGCTACAGTAAAGGTCCCTAACCACTCCTAACCCTAGGATATACTTTGGAAAGCATTAGAAAGGGTGAAAATCCATTGGATATAAATTAGGAGAGTTGTTTAGGGTTTGTATCAATCTTAAGGTGAAGAAAAGTTCAATGTTTAACTTTAGGTCTTTATTTTGATGGTTTAAAGTTCCTATTGGCTTAGGGACTTCCCAAGGACATTGTTGGTGCAATGGTCAAGGGGGAGCAAGCCTTTAGGGGGAGGTATCCATCATGGGATGATGGATGATATTTTTCCTCATGAAAGGGAAAATGGGATTTTGAGATACCCAATTTGGAAATTGGGAGATTGTATAGGATTGTCTCTCTTGAGTGATATGAGACTTATCACTAGGAAGATGGTAGGCATCCTAGCTATTTTTGGACCAAGGGAGAGATTGTAAGATCTCATTGGGACATGAGACATTGACCTCCTTGGAGAGAACCTTTTTGTTGTTAGTCAAAATGGGGGAGAACTTATTGGGAGAATGACATCAATTGGGAAAATTGATGGGGATGATTGGTTTGAGTTAGATGGTCTAACTCAATGGTTTGTTTGGTTTTTGTCAAATATCAAAAAGGGGGAGATTGTTGGTGCAATCGGCCCAGGTCACGATTGACCAGGACTCGATCTTGACTCGAGAGATGTTTTGATGTTCAACAAAAACATATGACAATGTGATTGGCATTTGGGAAAGTCCAAGTCTTAAGTACTTGGCATATAAAGTCCAAGCATGAGTCTTGGCATGGAAAGTCCAACATGGGTTGGCAAGGGAAAGTCCAAGCTTAAGTCTTGGCATTTGGAAAGTCCAAGGGGTTTGATATTGGTGGCGTAAAGTCCAAGCGGGAGTCTTGGCAGCATAAGTCCAATGGCTGGCGATGTAAAGTCCAAGCGGAGTCTTGGCGGCATAAGTCCAATGTGCCTTGGCGGTGTAGACACCGTTAGCATGACATAGCCGATGGAAGCACCTGAAGGCTAAAGCAATGGATGAACAAGTCATGGATGACTTGGAGGGATCCAAGAGGCGCGAGGTTGACAGAGGTGGTTAGAAGGCTTAGGTCTAGGCTAAGGGTGGTCTAACAAGTATGGGGGCACCATACTTGGGTTAAAACCTCATGTTTAAGGTGTCACAGTCGACTGGTGCCATGTGGCAGTCGACTGGTGCCATGTGGCAGTCGGCTGGCGTGAGTCAACTAGGGTTTGACTGTGAAAATTGGCCTAGCGATCATGACCGGAGGAGGGCCGATCGATTGTCAACTACCAACCGATCGTGTGATCGATCGATCGGTGCTTGTTTCTCGAGCCGAGAATACGATCGCTAGAGTCAACAATCGAGTGAAGACTCGAACAATCGACTGATGGTCATAATCAGTCGATTGACGATGGATACGTTGAATTTTTCTAGCGTGGATCTAGCCATTGTCTCACGACAAAAGTGGCATTAGTCAACTGATGGTCCCGAGTAGTCGACTGATCGGTGATTTCTAGCCCAGGTTGAAGCTTTAATGGAGCTCGAGGAGGAGGAAATCAACATCGGTTCTTGAGGCTTTTGGGGCGATTTGTTGTTGCAAATCAGGGTCTCCAAGTGTAAGTCAAGTAACCAAACATTCAAGCAATCAAAAGCAAAGTATTGTAAAGTTTTCTTTACTTGTCTTTCATATTTGTATTGTATATTGCTTGTAATCTGTTGTAAGAAGTTTCTCCGCCTCCGACTTGTGTTGAGAAGGAGTTATTTGTGATTAGTGATTGCATTGGCGTCGCTAGAGCTCTTAGAGCTCGATCCATAGAGTAGGAACTGTTGGTTCTGAACCACGTTAAATATTTATGTTTGCATGATTTTCTTGTTTCGTTATTGCTATTATTATTATTCCACTACACGCTAATGAAAATGAGCTATTCACCCCCTCTAGCTTCCAAGGATCCCCTACATTTATGTCGCCTTGATTCGTTTAACTTACGTGAATCGAAAGGTCAGACATAATGCTGCCTCGATCCAATTGATCTATCATTAATTCATTAATTTCTGACCATTTATGTCAGAGTTTCAATGCGACCTTTCCACGGTTTGACGCAAAAGATGGCGGAATGTCTTTCCCATCTTTCTATTTTACCAATCAACGAATTTGGAAGGATGACAAAACGTCTTCTCCATCCTTCCTTCACATTTCCATAATTTCCATTCAAATTCCAACAATTACTAAATATATGCATGCCCATGATTCCTATGTCTAAGTCAAAGAATTTGACTCGAGAGGGGCAATTCCTTTAGGATTTTGTGATACTGCTCTCAACTTTGGAGTCGCCATAGAAGCTATAATGTCAAGGTTTGGTCTAAGATTTTCCAATGCATTTAGGACCTCTGCTGGGGTTGACACTATCTTCCCAACACAAATGTTTCCCATGGAGATCAACTCCTAATTCACTTAAAAAATACATTAATATAGCGACAAAATTTAGCAACGAAAATAATTTGTTATAAATTTGTAAGAAAATTTGGGACGAATTATGAATTTCGTCGCAAATTAGTAACAAAATTTCAAACAAAATTTTGTTGTTGTAAACTTATTTAAATTTGTAACAATTTAAATTTCATCAAAAATATCGTTTCAGTTTTGCAACGAATTTGATTTTCTGTGATAAATTTGCAATGAAAAATCAAATTTGTTGCAAAATTTTGCAATGAATTCCTGATTCGTTGCAACGAATTTGTTGCAAAATTTTTAACAAATTTGGCAATGAAAGATTTTCATCAGACATTTTTAATTATTTGGAAAAAAACAATGGTGGGAGAACTTTGCGACGAATTTAATATTCGTCGCTAATTTTGCATTGAATTTAATTTTCGTCGTCAATTTTGTGACAAAAAAAAATTCATCGCAGAATATTGCGATGAAAAATAAATTCATCGCCGAATTTGCAATGATTTAATAATTTGTTACAAATTTTTGCGATAAATATTAAATTCATTGTAGAATCGGTGACGAATGTTTGATTCGTCGCCAAATTCCTAATTATGAACTCCATCCCTTTCCCTTTCCCTTTCCTTTTCTCATGTTCTGATCGATTCTCTCAGGGTACACATCTCTCCCTCTCCTCTTCCCTACTCTTCCACTGTCGGCCGGAGCATATCCGACGTCTGTGCGCGATCAGCAAGTGTCGTGCGAGCTCGTCACAGGCCTGCTGCCCGCAAGCTTGCAACTTCTTACCGCGAGCATGCGTCGTGCTCGTGGCGGCCTGCCGTGAGTACGACGCTCGCGACGACCGACCGCAAGCACGACGCTCGTGGCAGTGAGTACAACGCTTACGTCAGCCGACCATGAGCACTACGCTTACTGCGGCGGCCTACCGTGAGCTGGCGGCGGCCTGCTGAGAGCTCGCGGAGGCCTATTGCGAGCTCGCGGTGGCCTGCTGCGAGCATGACGCTTGTGGCGGCCGCCTGCGAGCACGATGCTTGTGTTAGTCAACTAGGAGAACTACGCTCGCTGCATCGATCTGCAGCAAGTTCGCGGTGACCTGCTGCGAGCTTGCAGTGGCCGACCACGAGCACGACGCTCGCTGTGGCCACAAGCTTGCGACAACCTGCCGCAAGCTTGTGGTGGCCTGCTGCGAGCTAGCGGCAGCCTCGCGGAAAGCCACCGCGAGCTAGCGCGTGGCAGGCGCGCGCTTGCGGTAGTCGCCCTTGTCATGCATTGGTGGTGTGACTGTCACGAGGCAGAGGTGACACCCCTGCCGCGCGACCAACGTGCGATAGGGGACGCCCCTGTCGTGTCCTTTGCATGACAGGGGTGATGCCCTTGCCGCTCCATTGCCCCCTGACGTGCGTCATTCGCGTGACCAACGACTCTGTGATGCCGACGTCCTTTCTGTGTCATTCGTGCGATTAGGATCGATGGCTTTGTCATGCCGATGGCCTATCTGGGTCGTTCACTCAACTGGGGCATTGTTCCAGGCGCGTGGGTAGTTCATCATCATCCTAGATCACGCACAACTATTATGTCGACCTTTGATCATGCACAAAATGTCAACATGTTATTCAAATTAAATCATTTAAATTATATAATGTGTAATATAAATATAAATTTAATGTTTTATTTTTCATAGGCTTATTGTACTTCATCCTTCAGGTGATCCACGTGTTTGTAAAGTCTTCTATTGTGAGCTCATCCGTTGCTTCTATTAGGGCAGGTATATTGTATATTAAAAAATGTATAGTATTATCATTCTATAATATATATAATTAATATTTAATTTTATGTTCTTTCCCGGAGAATTCATTGTTATTTTTTTCCTTTACATTACTTTTTTTAGGTTTCAAATTTTATGATACAATAAGCACCTATTTTGATCCACATATTTACAGGATGTCACCAATCTTTGAGAAGATGGCTAGCAATTTCTTATAAATTACATTTTATTTTCTTCGCTCGATTTGCATCGTTATCTATATGTGGTATCTTAACTTCTCCGGTCAAACTCTCGCCTTCAACTTTCCTCTGGCTTAGACTCGAAATCATGTCTAGTAACATGACATGAAGGGAATCTTCCAAAAAAATTTTTAACTTCTTGTGTCGTCCAAGACATAAGAGTCACTTCAGGATGATACAAGAAGTTAGAACAATTTTGGTAGATTCTCTTCATGCCATGTTACTAGACATGATTCCGAGTCTAAGCCAAAGGAAAGTCGAAGGCGAGAGTTCGATCGGAGAAGTTAAAATATCACATATAGATAGCGATGCAAATCAAGCGAAGAAAAAAATTGTAAGTTATAAGGCGTCAGAGAATTTTTTTGATATATTAGTAGATTATTTCTCCATATAGTACTTCAGATAAAATATGGTAAATTTTTCCTTATTATTCATTATACATCCGATGAAGATGCGATTCTTTTTTACTTTAATATTCTAATAATTATGATTGATAGTTTTGACATGGCGGTTATAGATGGAATAGTAATGGAAGAGTACTCGCTTCTTCTGCTTCAACCACTGTATCGTCTGATTCACTTGTAGGACATGTGTCATCGACCCATTCTCCAACTGCAGAATCTCCTTCTCCAGTTGCAGGATCTTCTGGTTCTCCAACTGCAAGATCTCCTTCTGCAATTGCAGGATCTTCGGTTCTTCAGCTGCAGGATCTCCTTCTCTAGTTGCAGGATCAATTGTTGAGAGGGAAGATATGCGAGATGAAAGATACGCGAGAGTTGATGATGGTAGTTATGTTTTAATTTTATTGCTAAATGTTTCTTGTCTTGTGACATTCGATTTTTTTGTATTATAAGTTTCATACGATGAATGGTTTATTATTTGTATTAATGAATCATTTTGAATGATTAGATATGTTTATCAAGTTTAATATGTGAATTTTTATATATTGTTAGATGTGTTTGGAGTAAAATTTGTAAAAACAGGTAAAAATAGTAAATTATATAATATTTTTTTCATAATATTTTAAATTTGCAACGAAAACAAGATTCGTCACAAATTTAGCGACAAAAAAAATTTTCATCGCTAATTTGGCGACGAAAATATAATTTTGTTGCAAAATCTGCGACATTAGTTGACTGGAAACATCCACCAGTGGCTTGATGGCTCACGACCATTATCAGTCGGCTGATCATCAGGATCATTCACTTGATTTACTGTATAGCACCTTACAGAATCTCTCATAGCTGACTACCCAGTTGACTGATATCTCACCAGTCGATTGATATACTATAGCACCTTACAAAATCTCTCGTAGCCGACTGAGCAGTAGACTGGTAAGTTGTCAGTCGACTGATCTTGAATATTTTGCAACAAAAATTTGATTCGTGACAAATTTTGTGATGAAGTTTATTTTCGTCGCAAAGTTTTCATGAAAATATGGCAAATAAAATTATTAGTCTTTGGCGATGAATAATAATTTTCGTTGCCAAAGTGGGCGGCGAAAACATTTTCATCCCCAAATTTGTCGATGAAAACTTTTTTTCAACCCCAAATTTGGCGACGAAAATGTTTTTTCGTCGCCAAATTCGGCGACGAGTTATTTTTGTTGCCATTTTTATCGCTAATTAGCAATAAATTTTGCGATGAAATTTTTATTCATTGCAATTTTTACAACGAATTTTTATTCAAAATTCATTGCAAAATTCATCACCAAATCCCCTTATTTTTTTAGTGATTTATATTGAATTAGTTCCAAATTTATCATAAGAAGATTGAAATGCAGTCAAAAAAGTTATTTATAGAAGCAAGAAAGCAGCGTGGTTGTCTGAATAAGCTTAAAGGTAAGATCTCTTTAGTTTTTTTTTATAATTTAGATATTCAAATTTTACGATTAGACTAAATGCCGGAGGTAGATGGCTTGATACCATAGAAAATTTCTACCAACCATCAGAGTGATTCCGAGAAATACAAATGGTGAAATAGATCCTGACGAATGTGTAGGATCGAAAACACACTAGAGGGAGAGGAGGGGAGGTGAATAATGTGAAAAACTTTTCTTTTCTTTGTTCATAAAACTTATTAAATCAAAGTAAAGATGCAGAGGAAAATAAAAACACAAGAGTTTTTTACTTAGTTCATAGCCGAAAGGCTATTAATCCAAGGCCCAGCGATCCGAGATCATTATCGATGGTCAATCACTAAAATGTCTCTTCTTCGTTGGAGGTTTGTCTCTTCCTCATTGGAGGTAAGAGACTCACTTTTTACAAAAGATTAAGAAAGCGGTAACAACCTTACCATTCCTTATCGATTTAAGTATAAATAACACAAGTAACTAATAGTACTGACTTGAAATGATGTAATTGCAACACATGGTCATAGTAGAAGAGTTGCAACACGGAGGTGGAACATCAAAATTCAGTAATTGAAAACACGAGCACTTGGTGAAAGATGATTTAGGGCTTCTGGTCGAAGGTACTTTTATAAAGTTTTTCCAGGCGCCTAGACCCATCTAGGCAACTTTAGTTGGCTTTAACTTGGTCCAAATCTAGATCCGAAGTGGGCGTAGTTTATCTTATTCCAGTTGATTGGACTCGGTTCAATTGATTGGACCTGTTGATGTGATAGTAGACTTCTGATCTATTTCGACATTGTTAGTAATATATGAGAGATGTCCTAAGGCAATCGCCTTATGTATGAACCATTTATATGATAAATGAAGATTCACTATTTGAGTATACATGTTTTATGTATTTGATTGGATCTTAAACTCATTTCTTGAATGTCACGATACGATTCACGGCATGAGAGAATTTGTGATTGGATCACAACTAGTGAGTATCTCTACATGTGTAATTGTGATGTATCGGAATTATCCTAGTCGATGAATTGATGGATCTCCGGACACCATCAATTACATGAGACTAGCACGAGGTATACTCCTTGGTGTATCCAAGCGGTGATTCTCACTGGCTGGAGACATAGTGATGTCCGGAGTTAATCGTGGATGCTAGTTATGGTAACTAGTTCATTGGAGTGACCAGCCGTAAGACTTCATATGGTTCTCTGCATATATAGATATGTCAATGAAGTTCTTACTGTGGCTTAAGTGCGATGTTCCTTTGACTTGCAGTATTCAAGTCATCTTGATCATGGAGACTTATGCTTTGACATCTTAAGCAAACATCTCTAAGGAGATGTGGACCCGGGATGATTGGGTATAAGTCGAAGTGATCGAAGGTGTTTGAATAGCCTATAAAGGATTCACCACTCCTTGCGAGGAGATGTATACCCATGGCTCTCGTCGGATTGTTACTAAAGTCTTTGGCCAAAGCATTACATGTTTAGAGTAAAGTACTCTTCGATACATGTGGAGTAACTAGAATCCGTAGGACGAGGAAATGATACTTGGGCTAGGTGTGACGTAGTCAGCCTAGTGGGGACTGACACAATAGACCATGTCCTGAACCAAGTGGGTATAAGATGAGTGAAGGGAATGGGGCACGATTCATTCGAGCTCTTGAAGGGTTTGAAATAGTTCTAGATCAATGTTGATCTTTTCGGTTAATTGGGGATCATGATGTACTACTAGGTGCCACTCATGATCGTTCTATAATTAATGGTTAATTATAGACGGCCAACATAAACCGAGAACCTATTTGGTCACACGCACAAAGAGTGTAATCCAAAGGATTTAAAACGAGCTTGAGAATGGGATTCTCAGACCGAGAGAAACTATGTTTGGTTGGACCAAACATAAAGCGAGCATGAAATTGTTTCAGTCGCAATGGAAGCGTGGATGTGCCTTGTCTTATGAAGACATAATGGATGGACCAAAATGGTTTGGTTCTAATCCAATGGATGAGAATAAACCAAAGGGTTTGGTTTATATTAAGCGAATGAACCAAAGGTTGGTTGGTTCGTTTTAACTTAAAATAAACCATCATGGTTTGGTTTATTTTAACTTATCTTAATGGAGCGGGTTAACGGGCTTTATGGATATGATCCATTAACCATTAAGAGAATTAGTTCTCTATAAAAGTGGGCTTAAGGGATTGTTAAACCTAACTAATCCAAATTCAAAACCCTAGCCTCCAGGAGTTGCGCCCAACTCTGGTTGTGCCGCCCAACCTCCTTGCCGCCACTGATTGTGCTGCCCGTCAAGACCCTTGCCGGCGTCAAGCTCCAGCCGGTGAACCTCCGGCGACCCTCCGGGGATCTCCTATAGGTTTGGCATCAAGGTGAGGCTTTTCTCTCCTTGTTTTGGCCGGCGCCTACTCCTCCACCAAGCTGTCCAGTTTTCTGGACAGCTTCTCCTCCTCTCGTCGGAGCGTCGTTTGGCCGACGGTTAGTGCTCCGACAGCGGCTAACTTACCGGGGATTTGATCTCCGGTAATCCTCTGAGGTGGAGGACGAAGGATTCGTCAAAGCGGTTGGCGAATACCTCTCGGAGAAGCGAGTTTTGAGAACTCGTTTTGGATCCGAATTTGGATTCGGATCGTGATCATCTCTCGATCACGTCGTCTTCAACACGAGGCTAGTAACCCGTCACGAAGACGAAGCTCGTGACTTAGCGAAGTCATCCCGAGGAGCTCGGCGTGGATACGGATAGAGGCGATTCTTACGAGGATCGTTCCGGTTGATGTCGTTCCCGCTACACGTCATACGGAAGGTATAACGTAGTTTAATTTCCTTTTATTGCAATTTTAATTTATGGTTATGTCTACACTTGTTGTAATAGCATGCGTGTGTTGTGTGTGTTGTAATAAATAGGAGTATTTATTATTTTTTATTGCTTCATTGTGTGCTCGTATTCTGAAACATGATCGAACACACCTGCCTTGTGATGCGGAAACCTTGATGGTATCGAGCCCGAGTTGTGTTTCGACATAATCGTAAAATGGTTTTGCGATAGTCATAATGTATTTCTGGAAATTTTCTAATTTTGGAAATTTAGAAGTATTTATGGAGATTTTTCAATTTTGGAAAGTCTAGAAGTATTTATGGAAATCTTCCACTTTTGGAAAGTTGGAAGTATTTATGGAAATTGATATTTTCCATAAATAAAATATTTGATTAGATTAAATTTGTTTCCTAATTTAATCATGATTTGATTTGAAATCAAATCTTAAAATATTTTATTTCCATAAGTAGTTTTAATGATTTAGGAAATTGGTTTCCTAAATAGATTTTCCTTAATCAAATAATTCCATGAATAAAATATGTGATTAGATTTGGAAATTTGTTTCCTAATTTAATTATGATTTGATTTGGAGAATCAAATCTTAAACATATTTTATTTCCATAAATAGTTATGACATATAAGGAAATATATACATGACATAATTGTATGCCATGTAATTGCATTAGATGCATAACATTATGCCATGCGTGTCGTGACATGTAGATGTATGCCATGTATGCCATGCCATGTAGATAATAGTTATTTGCATGCAAAGAGGATGAGACATAAAAACCCTAACTCAATATTAAAGCCTACACCTTCCATTAATATGGTTAGAACCGAGTTACATTTCTTGTTTGGGTTGTTGGACTCACTCCAAGCCCGGCTCGAACCTGAACATGTTCAAATCATTGGAATAGTTTAACTCTAATATGGTAAGAGTCAGAGGTCAATCGTTAGCTTTGGTTGTTGGACTCTCTCCAAGCTGGGCTAATTGGTTGAATGCGCTCTAACCATATTAAAACTATGTCCTGATTAATGGGTTGGCTTTAACTTGGAGCATCGGTTTGTTGGACTCTCTCCAAGGTCGATGTAAAGGGAGGTGAAGTTGGGTGCTATGCATACGATGCATACTTGTTAATGTGTTAACAACCCGATGTATGTGTGAACATTCAATTAGTTGATAGCACATTGTGATAGTTGCATATACGGGATATGCAATCGGTATAGATGATACCTACCGTCGTAGTTATGAATGGCTTGTTGGACTCTCTCCAAGGTTGTTCATAACTATGATGGATATCAGCCCATTCGGAGATGGACCTACAATCTCCCGAAGTGATTTTGGGGTTTTTGAAATTCGAAAAATGAATGGGATTTATAAATGTATATTGATGCATTTTAAAATCATTTTCTCATATATGCTCGTTTTGTATTTCTAGGTCAATAAATTGATCATGACGTCTTTGAATTTGCGCACTATTTTGGATTGAACAAAGCGTATTGGGCCTAACTTCTGGGTGGCTTAGAAACACGAGAATTGTTCTCAAGCGGAAAAGCTTGCATATGTCCTTGAAGAGCCTCTTCTGGCCGTCCTAAGGGCGATGCAACTCAGACCAAATGTTGGTCTATCGAAGCATGTGGCGGTCTGGTGGCGAGTTGCATCATGCTAGCGGCGATGGTACACAGCGGCATGAGCATATGGATGCTAACACTATGGTCTTCCATCTTCATGAGTTGTTCGATGAGCGCGAGATCCGAAAGGTTCGAGGTCTCTAGGCTCCTCTTCACCGAAGATGCAAGAAGGTTCGTCGTAGTGCGATTTGTGCTAAAGATGAGCGGGTACATCGGCGGCTAGCTACCCTCGGTTTTGTGATGGATCATGAGTTAAGTATTGACTTAATTGCATTGTTTGCCCAAGAGTTTCTGCAATTTGTGATGAACTATCGGATGAACAAATTGGAATCCACCATTCGAGCTCCTCAATATCTTTGAAAGGATGGAGCCTTACATGAAGCATGAGGAGAAAGCGGTTCATTAGTTGATTCCTCGAAAGGTTCTAAGAGGAAGGCAAAAGAAACGAGAAGAAAGGAAAGAAAAAGGCAAAGAAAGGCGGAACCGGTATAAAGGGCACTTGCCATCAACGTGGAGGAAGGCCCTGGCGAAGAAAGCTGCAAGATTTATCTTGAGTCCATGAAGAAGAAGAAGGCATCGATGCCCCATCCTCTTGAGTATCTTCGTTATTGATTGTCATTCTATTTCCTTAGACACTTGGGTATTGGATCTTTGGGTGTAGCTCACATATATGTAATGACATCAGGGCTAAGGAATAGAAGAAGACTTGTCGGAGAGTCAAATTTGCGAGTTGGCAATGGAGCAAAGGTTCTTTCTTGATCGCCATCGGAACTTATTTCTTTGAAGCTCCTAGTGGACTAGTCTTGGGCTGGACAATTGCTATTATGTTCCTTCTCTAATAAAGAACATTGTTTCTATTTCTGTTTAAATAGAAATGGTTTCCATTTAACGTTTAGTAACAATTGTTGTTATATAACTTTGAATGGCGTACTTTATGGAGCTGGAACTTTGAGTAATGGCATTTATCGTTGGGCGTATCGGTGACATTTTCAATATCGAAGCGAGCAACAGCGTGCTCGAAAGGATAATCACATAGACTCCTATATGTGGCATTATGCGTCTTGGCCATATAAGCAAGAAAGCGCATGTCGAATTACACGATGTGGAATTGCGGAATCGTTTGAATTGGATTCATCGATACATCACGAATCGTGCTTAAAAGGCAAGATGACTAAGTTACCTTTACCTTGGAAAGGTGAACGAGTGGGAGAGTTACTAGGTCTAATACATACTGATGTATGTGGACCTATGTCAACTCAAGCTTTAGGAGGCTATAGCTACTTCATTACCTTCACCGATGATCACTCACGGTTTGGGTATGTGTTCTTGATGAAACACAAGTCTGAAGCCTTTGAAAGGTTCAAAGAATTCAGAAATGAGTAGAGAAACAACATGACAAGAGTATTAAAATACTTCGATCGGATCGAGGTGGTGAATACTTAAGTCAAGAGTTTCTTGATTATCTAAGAGACAATGGCATATTGTCTCAATGGACTCCGCCCTATACACCACAGCATAATGGTGTATCTGAGAGGTGTAACCGGACCTTGTTGGACATGGTCAGGTCAATGATGAATCATGCGACTCTTCCCAAGTCCTTTTGGGGTTATGCACTTCAGACAACTGTTTACTTGTTAAACAGAATGCCTACCAAGGTAGTCTCAACTACTCCATATGAGATATGGAATGGTAAGAAACCTCATGTATCTTACTTGAAGATATGGGGTTGTCCTGCTTATGTGAAGCGGAATGTGATAAATCGGATGCTAAGTCGATAAATGTCTATTTATTGGATACCCTAAGGAAACAAGGGGTTACCAATTCTATCATCTGTGGAACAAAAGGTGTTTGTTTCAAGGCATCTTTGTGTTTCTAGAGAAAGAGTTTCTCTTGCAAGAAAAGCGATTAAGAGTGTCGTCGAGCTTGAGGAGGCTCGAGAGACTCAAATAGACATTAATGAGATACAGTGAAGCCTGACGGTAAAACTCATAGTGATGAGCAATCATTTGGACCTATTGTAACACCACATCTTCGTAGATCTGTAGAACACGCAATATTCTGAGAGATATGGATTTCTCGTAAGCGAATCGAGCGACGTGTTACTCATTGATGATGAGAGCCTACAGTTATGAAGAAGTCTTGACAAGTTGAGAAAGGGATAAGTGGCTTGGTGCCATGAAGTCGGAAATGGATTCCATACGAAAACCAAGTTTGGAACTTGGTTGACCCACGAGGCATAAAGCCTATAGGGTGCAAGTGGGTTTTCAAGAAGAAAACCGACATGGATGGTAATGTGATTACCTATAAGGCTAGATTGGTGGCGAAGGATATCGTCAAAAACAAGGTGTTGATTATGGCCGAAACCTATTACTTTGTAGCTATGCTTAAATCCATTCGGATGCTCTGGCCATAGCGACTCATTATGATTATGAGATATGGCGGATGGATGTCGCTTTCCTTAATGGAAACTTGCTCGAGGGCGTGTATATGATCTGACTGAGGTTTCACATCGGTTGATAAAACCAAGGTATGCAAGTTGCGGCGATCCATTTATGGATTGAAGCAAGCATCCGAGTGGAATATCCGCTTTGATGAGACGATCAAAAGTTTGATTTCTCACAAAATCCGCGAACCTTGTGTGTACAAGAAGGTTAGTGGGAGTGCGATCGTGTTCCTAGTATTGTATGTCGATGACATATTACTTATAGGAAGCGATGTGTCAATCTTCTGATCGATTAAGGTTTGGTTATCCAAGACATTCTCCATGAAAGACCTGGGAGAAGCAACCTACATCCTTGGGATTAAGATCTATAGAGATAGATCGAACCGGTTGTTTGGTCTTTCGCAGTCTACATATATAGACCGAGTGCTAAAGAGGTTTAGTATGTCGGAATCCAAGAAAGGTTATCTGCCCATCAGGCATGGGGTACACCTTTCGAAGTCTATGTCCGCCACGAGAAGGCGAGAGGATTTGCATGAGTAAGATTCCCTATGCATCATAAGGATCTATCATGTATGCTATGTTATGTACGAGGCCCGATGTATCGTATGCTCACGAGTGTCACGAGAAGATACGGTCGATCGAGAATGGATCATTGGGCGTTAAGACGATCCTTAAGTACTTGAGAAGAACTAAGGATGTGTTCCTAATATATGGAGAAGGGACATGGTGATACGCGGGTATCGGATGCGGCTTCGCGACAAGGATGATTCGGTCTCGATGCGGATCGTGTTCACCTTGAATGAAGCGCGATGAGTTGGAAAAGTTCCAAACAAGAGATCAGTAGCGGATTCTACCGAGGCGGGAATATATTGCGGCAGGCAAAGGAAGCGGTTTGGATCAAGAAGTTCGTTCATGAACTTGGTGTGATTCCGGCCATTGTTGAAGCAATACGGTCTCTGCGATAACAATGGAGCAATTGCGCAGTGAAAGAGCCAAGGTCTTATCGTGATCCAAACATGTGCTTTGCGCTATCATCTTATCAGAGAGATCATCAGTAGGAACGAAATACAAATCGAGAAAATTCCCACTGAAAGGAACTTAGCGGATCCTTTGACTAAAGCATTACCTCAAAGTAAGTTTGAGGGTCATGTTGGAGCTTATGGTATTGGATACCGTAGCGATTGGCATTAGGCCAAGTGGGAGTCTGTTAGTAATATATGAGAGATGTCCTAAGGCAATCGCCTTATGTATGAACCATTTATATGATAAATGAAGATTCACTATTTGAGTATACATGTTTTATGTATTTGATTGGATCTTAAACTCATTTACTGAATGTCCACGATACGATTCACAGCATGAGAGAATTTGTGATTGGATCACAACTAGTGAGTATCTCTACATGTGTAATTGTGATGTATCGGAATTATCCCTAGTCGATGAATTGATGGATCTGGACACCATCAATTCTGTTGAGACTAGCATGAGGTATACTCCTTGGTGTATCCAAGCAGCTGATTCTCACTGGCTGGAGACATAGTGATGTCCGGAGTTAATCGTGGATGCTAGTTATGGTAACTAGTTCATTGAAGTGACCAGCCGTAAGACTTCATATGGTTCTCTGCATATATAGATATGTCAATGAAGTTCTTACTGTGGCTTAAGTGCGATGTTCCTTTGACTTGCGATATTCAAGTCATCTTGATCATGGAGACTTATGCTTTGACATCTTAAGCAAACATCTCTAAGGAGATGTGGACCCAGGATGATTGGGTATAAGTCGAAGTGATCGAAGGTGTTTGAATAGCCTATAAAGGATTCACCACTCCTTGCGAGGAGATGTATACCCATGGCCTCTCGTCGGATTGTTACTAAAGTCTTTGGCCAAAGCATTACATGTTTAGAGTAAAGTACTCTTGATACATGTGGAGTAACTAGAATCCGTAGGGCGAGAAATAATACTTGGGCTAGGTGTGACGTAGTCAGCCTAGTGGGGAGTGACACAATAGACCATGTCCTGAACCAAGTGGGTATAAGATGAGTGAAGGGAATGGGGCACGAATCATTCGAGCTGCTGAAGGGTTTCAGAAATAGTTCTGGATCAACCGTTGATCTTTTCGATTAATTGGGGATCATGATGTACTACTAGGTGCCACTCATGATCGTTCTATAATTAATGGTTAATTATAGACTGCCAACATAAACCGAGAACCTATTTGGTCACACGCACAACGAGTGTAATCCAAAGGATTTAAAACGAGCTTGAGAATGGGATTCTCAGACCGAGAGAAACTATGTTTGGTTGGACCAAACATAAAGCGAGCATGAAATTGTTTCAGTCGCAATGGAAGCGTGGATGGGCCGTGTCTTATGAAGACATATGGATGGACCAAAATGGTTTGGTTCTAATCCAATGGATGAGAATAAACCAAAGGGTTTGGTTTATATTAAACGAATGAACCAAAGGTTGGTTCGGTTCGTTTTAACTTAAAATAAACCATCATGGTTTGGTTTATTTTAACTTATCTTAATGGAGCGGGTTAACGGGCTTTATGGATATGATCCATTAACCATTAAGAGAATTAGTTCTCTATAAAAGTGGGCTTAAGGGATTGTTAAACCCTAACTAATCCAAATTCAAAACCCTAGCCTCCAAGGAGTTGCCGCCCAACCTGGTTGTGCCGCCCAACCTCCTTGCCGCCCAGCTTGATTGTGCTGCCGTCAAGACCCTTGCCGGCGTCCAAGCTCCAGCCGGTGAACCTCCGGCGACCCTCCGGTGATCTCCTATAGGTTTGGCATCAAGGTGAGGCTTTTCTCTCCTTGTTTTGGCCGGCGCCTACTCCTCCACCAAGCTGTCCAGTTTTCTGGACAGCTTCTCCTCTCGTCGGGCGTCGTTTGGACGTCGGTTAGTGCTCCGACAGCGGCTAACATACCGGGGATTTGATCTCCGGTAATCCTCTGAGGTGGAGGACGAAGGATTCGTCAAACGGTTGACGAATACCTCTCCGGAGAAGCGAGTTTTGAGAACTCGTTTTGGATCCGAATTTGGATTCGGATCGTGATCATCTCTCGATCACATCGTCTTCAACACGAGGCTAGTAACCCGTACGAAGACGAAGCTCGTGACTTAGCGAAGTCATCCCGAGGAGCTCGGCGTGGATACAGATAGAGACGATTCTTATGAGGATCGTTCCGGTTGATGCCGTTCCCGCTACACGTCATACGGAAGGTATAACGTAGTTTAATTTCCTTTTATTGCAATTTTAATTTATGGTTATGTCTACACTTGTTGTAATAGCATGCGTGTGTTGTGTGTGTTGTAATAAATAGGAGTATTTATTATTTTTATTGCTTCCGCTGTGCTCATGTTTACGAAACATGATCGAACACACACACGCCGCGGTGCCGGAAACCCAACAAACATCTCTAGTTTATCTCTAGGCTAGTCGATTAGACGTTGTCCAGTCAACTGGATTCCATTCTAGTCGACTGGTTCATGAACTTTCATCCAGTCACCTGCATCATAAGATTAGCATAATATATAACAAAAGTAGTAACAACAGTCTTCGACTGTTCAATCTTGGCTTCAACATTCCTCTAGAATACTTAGTCAGACTGATGCCTAAGGTTATCCCCCTACTGAGGACGTGTTCTCACCATTACTCCTCACAAGGTCTTACCTTGCTTACCTTTGCCAAACACTATTTAGAATTTTTGGCTTAGCATTCAATGCTCAGTCTACCATGACTCTCTTTGCTTCACCTAGTCAAGTTAATTTCTACACACTCAAGCAAAGTATAAGACCATAATATGACTTAATTTTGAACCTTTTCCAATATCGAAACCTAGGCTCGATTATCTGATGCCCCTGCACTAACAGGATGATCCAACATCACTAGTAGTCTGAATACTATATATGTCTAATTTGCACTAATTATTTGAGAAATCATTTCGCTTTTTTCTATTGCACCGTGCTCGGAGGGCTAAGATCTCTTTTATTATTTCACCAAGTCACTTTATTCATGAAAAAAATTCGATGCTTCAAGTCCTCTCAATTTGAAGTATATCTATTAGATAGTGTTAACAAAAGTCCAAAGTGTCCTATTCTAACATAACTGTTAAACTATTCTGGCTATAATTGTTGAAATTTTGAATGGAAAAAGATGATGGAAAGACGAAGAAGACCCTTATATGGAGGCATCTGTTTTCCATCCTGATATTTTTTTGTTATCTATTAAGAGCGTAATGTACACTTTAAATCGATAATTAATGGCATAATAAACAACTCGAGTGAAATGGAAGATCTACGACTAATGTTTCAAAATCAAGCTTTTACTCTACCAATAATCAAAATCAGAGTATAACCTATATAAATGGACTGTAACTTGAAGGAGAATAAGACGTAATGGTGAGATCATTTTCCTGTTCTATGGTAGCCTTCAGGTGTTAGTTCAGTTCACCATGAACAATCCATGTGATGGTACCCAGAATTTCGAATGATGTGGATATAATTTAGCCTATGGGACCTAGAGAGGCAATAAGGAAAGGAATAAGTACTAGTCCCTGAGTTGGATAACAAATTAGGGATGGAATGACTAGGGAAAAGAATAGATGACCTGAGTAAGGGGTGGGAGCAACTCAGGAAGGGGTGGAGGCTAGCCAAAGTGACATGAGTCAAGAACATGGTGCGGAGGTGACTCGAGAAGAGTCGAAGGCAACAGTGAGCCAAGTCAGGTGCGGAGGTGACTCGGGAAGAGTTGAAGGCAGCGGTGAGTTGAGTTAGGTGTGAGGCGACTCGATAAGAGGTGAAGGCTGAAGTGAGCTGAGTCGGATGTGAGAGGTGACTCGGGAAGAATTAAAGATAGAAGTAGTGCAACTCGAGAAGAGTGGTAGGCATAAGTAAGCTGAAGTTTAGAAGCGTAACGACTCAGGAAGTGAGGACCACTCAAGAGAATCCTTCTTCGTGTGGAGTATAGTCGGTTCCCTAATGACTTTTTCTAATGATGACCCTTATGTATATGTGGCTCGCCACATGGAGAATCCTGGCAAAGGTTATCCCCAAACAACCTAATAGGCGATACCACAAGTCGATGACCCAGGGCCATAATAACCCTCGGAGGTGCTATAAGAAGAGAGGTGAAGGTAAAGGGGAGAGCTCTATTTCTTCTTCTCAACCAGTTTTACTGCATTAAATACATTCATATTCTCTTCATCTTCCCTCTCTGACTTAAGCGTCGGAGGGTCATAAGCCAAGAACACCGATGATAGTCACTTGACGTATGTTGATTTTGGCAGGGATACTGTTGTGGCCAGATCGAACCCATCCTCAATGAAAGAGGGCTAAAAATCTGACCACATCAGTTGGTGTAATCTGTGGGAAACTTCTGAGCAAGATGTCGAGATAGTAGCCACATGAGAGTTGATATTCGCTTCGATGTCCTGCTATTTAGGTTTCTTGTTGGTGCAATCATCCCAGGTCATGATTGATCAGATTCAAGTGGGACTCGAGTAGTGTTTAATGTTTGATAATGAGTTTGACAATGGGATTGTCAATGTATTTATCAATATGATTTGACCATATGTTGACCATATGACTAGTGGATGATTGGGGTATCCAAGGTCATATGGAGGTGATTATAGAATCAATAAACCTCAGGTCAAGGTTGACCTAGCTCAAGTGAGACTCGAGTGGAAATCCAAGTTTGGAGACTTGGAAAGGAAAGTCCAAGTATGGATACTTGGCAATGGAAAAGTCTAAGTATAGATACTTGGCAATGGAGAAGTCCAAGTATGAATACTTGGCAAGTAAAAGTCTAAGGGTGTAGTCTTGGTAGTGAAAGTCCAAATATGGATATTGGCAAAGGAAAAGTTCAAGAGTGTAGTCTTGATCATATAAGTCCAAGTGTGGAGTCTTGCTGGTGAAAGTTCAAGTTTGGAGACTTGGCAAAGGGTATCCAATAGCATGATATAGCCGATGGAAGAACTTGAAGGCTAGCGTGAAGGTGAAAGTGGCGAGGGACTCAGCAGAAGTGAAGAACTAAAGGCAAGTACAGATTTCTAGAGAGGACTATGTGATGAACCATCGAAGCCCACGGCAGGATTGTTCTAGCAATACGTATTAAACCTCAGTTTTGAGGTTTACCAGTCGACTGATGGCTTTGGCCAGCCAACTTGTCGAGTGTTTAGCACTTGGAAACCTAGTTGGCTCGAGCAGTCGACTGGGATTATGACTCAGTCGACTAGGATTATGGCCCAATCGACTGGTAAGTAGTCGACTGTAGCTCGACTGTTGTTGTGGCTCTAGCAGTCGACTGGTGGATTATACCAGTCGACTATCATAGACGGACAGTCGACTGACATTCATAGACACAAGAACAGAATGCCTTGTAGTTGACTGGGCAGTCGACTAATCAAGTGTCCGTTGGGCAGAATTCTACGTGGATTAGTCCATTATGAGACAACGGATAAGGGGGCAGTCGGCTACCATGCGAAAATCCAACCTGAGCGAAGCCTTTAAATGCAGGTTGCAGGAGAAGGAGAAGAAGTAGTTTTTTTGGGAGATTTTGAAGGGGAAGTGTTGTTGCATTACATACCTTCAATAGTCAACCAAAGCAACCAACAAGATGAAGCAAGTTATCTTCATTTGTAAAGTGCTCTTGTATTTGTATTTCTTTCTTTACATTGTATTTGCTTGTATTGTTGTAAACACTTGTACGAGGTTTCTCCACCTCCGGCGTGTTGCCAAGAAGGAGAGGTTTTAGTGAGGATAGATCACTAAGCACGTGCCACTGTAGAGTAAGAACCGTAGGATTCAAACCACGTAAAAATACTTGTCTTGTTCTTGTGTTTGTTTGTGTTTATTTATTTTCGTATTCCATTGTATGCACTCACATTATTGTAGACAAGCAACAACGCATCAATCAAAGAAATTGAAATAGCTATTAACCCTCTCTAATGCATCCAACGGTCTCCAACAAGTGGTATCAAAGCGAGGACGCTCTTCAAGGACTAATTGCTAAGATACCAAAAGTTCTAGAGGAGTAGAGAAGAATGGAGTTGCCAAGGAATCGTGTATCACACATGAACTACCGTACATCCTGGCAGTAGATAGTCTCCTCCTGAAAATAATCATGTCGTAAAACTCCTTGTCCCACTGAAAATGCTCTCGGAGGTCCTGAAACTCCGCCTGTGTATAGGTCCTATGCTCCTCCCACTACTGCCCCTGTGTCTGCTGCTCGACATGAATGTTGTTGAGGTGAGATTGGAACTCGAAGAAATCATAGGTCGATGTACCTGCATCCTGCTCAAAGGTAGAAAAAGAAGGTGGTGCAGGTTTAGGTTTGTGACGTGGATTAGGTGGACTCCTATTGGGCGCATGGAAAAAGTTCTAGATTTGGCACGACTGTGTGAAATTCACATGGCTGACTGTGTGCGACTCTGGATTTCTCCCGAAGTGAAATGCGATCTGAGACTTTCCACACACCACGTCGTGTGTTCTTCTAACTGTTGGGCATGGTCGTGTGAAATCCATACCATCGCCCATGCTTCCTTCTGAGGTTATAACAAGGGATCTCTTTTCTACCTTGCAAGTTCTATCATACCCTAAAAAACTTGTAATGATTCCAAAGGACAAAAATTAAAGTCTAAACTAACATGCATGAATGCAAAAAGACCAAAAACATGTAAATTTAAACTTAGATTGCTCCTAAGAAGCGCTTGTTTAAGGTCTCTAGCTTGACCGTACCCCTACATTTTATCTTGGCTTTGGTGGCCCAAGGAGATTTTTTCTCCTCCCTTTCTTGATGTGTTTGAATCTTGCTCGTGGGGGAGCAAGATATTTGTTCACTTTACGCCTCTTGCCTTGTAGTCCTTCATCACCATATCTCTTAAATCTTGCTCTTGGAGGTGCATTATACTTGTTCACTTCATGCATCATGCCTCGTGGTCCTCTTTCACCATATCTCTTAAATCTTGCTCATGGAGGGGCAAGATATTTATTGGCTTCCTTCCTTGGCTCGAGATTGAACATGCTTATCTTCAAAGAATCATCAGGAGTTTGATCATGATATTCCATTTCATCCATATGCTATAAATAATGTAACTCACCACAAATATCCTCACCAAAAGATTGATTAGCATATTCTATTATGTCAAATGAAATTTTATCATTAAAAATCACTAAAAGTTCTCCGTTATTAGTAACTAAAGTTTCGGTGAGGGTTACGACAGGCTCTTCTTGGTCCTTGAGGTCAGTAGGTATTTTAATTGAGGCAATGCACTCCTCGGCTAAAGTATCACCTATATAATCCTCAAGTTCTCCTTCTAGTGGTGATTGAATGGTTTGTCTTTCATATTTTCCTGGTAATCGACCTGGTGTTCTAGCAGACTGGTTGGCGATCTATGCTATCTGAATATCCAACTTCTTTTGTCGGCTAGCAATGCCGTTCATAGATAACCTTAATTCTTCTAGTATCATCTATGTCTGTGAATGCCGCCGCTGGAATTCAGTGTTCCTCGCTTGTTGCATTTAAATGAAATTTTCCATCATCTACTCAAGTCAGGATTTAGGCGGACAATATTGAGGGTTTAAGTAGCCAGGGTCATAACTATATGAATAGGAATCATCTTGTGGCCACTGGTTGTAATCGTAGGTGACATCTTCTTGTTCAAATTGAGAATGTCCAAATATATCCGGGCAATTGTTAATGGTATGCCACTGTTCCCCACAATGCTCTCAATAAATGCTACCAAAATTCACAACATTAAATTGATTATAATCATGAGTTAAAGCATGCATCGTTATATACAACAAAATATGGATAAGAAAAGAATAGCAGTGCCTCGGCTAGAGAAAAAAAACAAACAACAAAATAAAGGGAAACAAGTGCTAAGAAAATAACTGAAATGAAAAACTGCTAGAAAATAACTGATGCTAGAAGAAAAATTAAAATCTGAATTAGAACTAAAATAAGCTGGAAATTAATAGAGACTAGGGAAATAAATCTAAACTAATTCAATCCAAACTATCCACTTTCTAGTCGATATCAAATCTACAGTCCCCGGCAACGGTGCCAAAAACTTGATGCACATGAACATGACCTCAAATCTCCGAAGAGGATCGCCAAGGATTCGATGTGCATGCTCGTGCTCAACGCTCGCAAACATCAAGTTATAATTTAAGTATCGATCTCACAGAGACTGAGATTCAAATACCATTTGTCCAGTGGATGCCATTGTTCGGAGTAAATCTCATGAGAGTAAGGTGTGCGAGGTCGACAGTAGTCTTGACTCGGTTACGATGCACTCAGAGAAAGCGAAGGTTGTCTCAAAGTTCCTAAAACGATTCTAGGACTTTAGTTTCACTTATGTGTCGTTGAACATGCTATCAATTTAATGCTTTTAGGATCTCTATTTATGATCTTACGGGAGGATCATCATGTATTTGCCCGACGAACTTTTGCTTCTATCGGGAACTCCCTATCCCTAACCATGTTTTCCTTTCAAATCGTTAGAGATCAAGGGGTTGATATCGTTCGGAGCCCCTGTCACTAGGGTCCCTCAACTCTTCAAGAGTTGATGTCTTCTACTTTGGGCCTTCTGATAAGATAGGTTATTAAGGTATGAGGATGTTCTAGTAATCCCTATGAAGAGACAGATCATATTTCATATCCTACTCTATCATATTCTACTTTCTACGATTATGGAAGAGAAGATGATCGCATGATTTCTCCTTGGTTATCCTAGATTTTGATACAAAGGCTTTCCACCCTTGTATCGGCTATGTGTAGTAGAAATAGAATAAAGTCATAATTTTCATTGATCTAAACAATATAAATTACAAATATATTCAAAGGATATGAATAAATATTTGAACTAGCATGTCAACATACATAAGCTACTCCCTAATCCTAGAATCGAAGTATCTACTCCATGAATAGAGGAGAATAAACACAATACATCATAAAGAGAATCTTTACAATGTAAATATGTTTAAGAATAAATACAGTACTCTTGGTCGTTCTCCTAGGAGTTGGAGTGTAGATTCCGGTCTTCAAGATGCTTCCTCTCTCCTCGTTGTAAGTCTCTAGTGCTTCTTAGGGCACCTTCTTGCTGTCCTAGCCATCGAGCCTCTCTCCCATGGTTTGGGAGCCCTAGGGCAGCTCCCCTCGTGATCCCCAACTTCTTAGATAAGTTTCTTATATATAGAGGTGGCTCTAGCTTTCCATAAATGCTTAAAAACCCCTAATTCCTTGGATTTGCTACGCCGCCACATGGTCGTGTGAAATTCACATGCCCGAGCCATGTACAAGGCTAGAAACGGCTGAAATCTAGGCTGAAAATTGAGTTGGAAATTTAACACGGTGGTGCTAATTTAACATAGCCGACCGTGTGTCACTCTAGAGCCTCCGTTTTGATCCGTTTGGCTTCGAGAACATGCTCGTGTCTTAGGACATGACCAGAGCATGTTCCCAAAAGTCCATGCTCCATAAAATGCTTCATTTTTGCTCCAAAAATGCCGTCCTACACATAAATTAACAAAAGTAGATCTCCGAGCAAGAAAATGGTAAATGAATGCAAAAAAAGGGATAATACGCATGAAACAAGTATGAAATGCAATGAGATGTGTGCTAAAACAACTCCAAAAATCCTATATGATTTGCACACATCAATTCCCTCAGACTTAGATCTTTGTTTGTCCTTAAGAAAACCTCAGTTCCATGAAATTTAAAAGTATTGTTCCATACTTAGCATGCTAACTAAAATTATCAAGTGGTATTTTCAATCAAAGAAAATAGATATGTTCTGAAGATTCACTAGGTTATCTAGTATGGTGGTCGAGATGGGAAATCTTGCAGTCTCGGCATGTTGGGAACCTAGGAGAATAGGGTGCTCAACCGCTAGTGCCACATGTACATGTGGTCAACCTGGGAACTAGTGGATGCAGCGACAGCTCTGTACTCCTCCTCCCTAGCCCACTATGATCGTGTATCATGCATGAACTACCATACCTCCTGGTGGTAGACATTCTCCTCCTGCAAATGATCATGGGTCTAGCCGTAGAACTCCTCGGCCCACTGGAAAATCTCTCGGAGGTCCTGAAACTCCATCTGTGTATAGGTCCTATGCTCCTCTCATCGTTGCCGCTGTGTCTACTGCTCAATGTGAATGTCGTCGAGGTACGATCAGAACTTAGAGAAATCATAGGTTGATATATCTACATCCTGTTCAAAGGTAGAAAAATAAGGCGGTGTAGGTGTAGGTTTGTGGCGTGGACTAGGTCGGCTCCTATTGGGCGCTTGGAAAAAGTTTTGGATTTGGCATGACTGTGTGAAATTCAAATGGTCGGCTGTGTGCGACTCTGGATTTCTCCCAAAGTGTGACACAGTCCAAGACTTTCCACCCGCCCCGCCGTGTGCTCTTCTGACCATTGGGCATATCCGTGTGAAATCCATACAGTCGCCTGTGCTTCCTTCTGAGGTTCTAACAAGGGATCTCCTTTCTACCTAGCAAGTTCTATCTGACCCTAAAACACATGTGAAGATTCCAATGGAAAGAAATTAAAGTCTAAACTATCATGCATGAATGCAAAAAGATCAAAAACATGTAAATTTAAACTTGGGTTGCCCCCCAAGAATCACTTATTTAAGGTCTCTAGCTTGACTGTACCCCTATGTTTCATATTGGCTTTGGTGGCCCAAGGAGATTTTTCCTCCTCCCTTTCTTGATACATTTGAATCTTGCCCATGGGGGAGCAAGATATTTGCTCACTTGATGCCTCTTGTCTTGTAGTCCTTGATGCACACGGTCGCAACCTTAAATCCCGCAACGGAGACCGTCAAAGACTCAAAGTATGCGCTTGCGCTCAACGCCCACAAGTGCACAGATGTCTTCAAGTAATAAATAGATTATCGATTCCACAGGGACTGAGATTCGAGTATCAATCCTCTAAGTGGTTGTGGTTGTTCGAACGAAATCTCAGTGAGAGTCGATTGGTGAGGACTATCGCAGGACCCTACTTAGTGCGGTGTCACACGGAGGAGGAAAAGAGGGTGCAGGGGTCTTGAAAAGGCGATTCAAGGACTTCGGTTTTGCTTGTGTACCACAGAACAACGTTGTCAATTGGCATCGTCTAAACTTCTACTTACGACTTTGGGGAAGGGATATCATACACTCACCCGCAGAGCCGCCGCATTCACCGGGAGCTATCCTTGCCCAAAAGGACGGGATAGAGGGTACGAGGATGCCAAATCAATCCTTGCGGTGGACCGTTTCCGATTCCACCGCTCCCTTCTCCCCGCAGTTATGGGAGGTCAGGTTTACCCCTAGGTTCCTTGATTAAACCTCCTAAATCTAGATTGCGAGGGTTGTCACCACCTTGTATCATCTAAGCACAGTGGAAAGAAAGCCAAATACACGTAGGTATAATAAAGACCAACATCCAATTGTCAAATCAAACTTTTGGCCCGAATTTAATATGAACCAACATTGTCTATGAACACAAGCTACTCCCTAATCCTAGAATCAAAAGTTCTACTCCATAAACGCAAAGGAAGAATTACAACACATGTTTAAGTTCAATTACAATAGAAAGAGAGTGCAAAAATAGAGATTACAATGCGTTGTGACCTTCTCTCCGGCGTTGTATTGCAAGTGGTGGACCTCCGACGGTGTTCCTCCTCCCCGCTGTGAGTTACCGAAGCTTTTTATGGCTTCGGCGTGCCATCCTAGCCATCGTGCCCCCCTAGGGTTTGGGCGGAGCCATCCTTATATAGACATCGCCTTGGACTGCTACGAAATCAGGAAAAAACCCTAGTCGCGCAACTCCATTGGGCCACCACACGGCCGTGTGTGGCCCTGGTGTGTTGATCTTCGCACATCAGACATGACCATGTGAATCCACATGCCCTGGTCGTGTCCCACTTTGCGTCTAGCATGAAATGTCCTTCTTTCGCTCAGAAAATGCATCTTTTCCGCCCGAAAAGCCAACCTGCATTCAAAAGAACAATGAGCAGACCTCTGAACTAGAAAATAGGAAATGCATGCAAAACAGAGTAACATATGCATGAAACTGACGCAAAATGTAACAAGATGTGAGCAAAAACTACTCCTAAAACCCTATATGTTTTGCTCACATCACTTCCCCCAGACTTAAATCTTTGCTTGTCCTCAAGCAAATCTTAGTGCCATAAAATTTTAACAAGATAATGTACGATAATGAGCATGCTAACTAAATTTATCAGGTGGTATTTGCAATCAAAGAAAAATAGATACGTTCTAAAAATTCACTAAATTAGCTCCTTGTGCTCGTGCTAGGCGAATCATTCTTAGGGGATGCCCATTCCATGGCGAGTTAAGTCATCACCCCATAGCTTTCCTAAGGTTTTCGACTCTTGGGCACTTACCTGCCCAAAGCGAGGGTCGTTCCCTAGATCTAGCATAAAGTTTTAAAGGCGTTCTCGGTATTGATGGAAATTGGAAGGTGTTTCCCCAGTAACCTAACTCGGTCTCAAAGGGGCACCTAGCCATTTCCACCAATGACAACTGTTTTTTTTATCCCTCTCACTCCTTTTTTTTTCACAGGGATTTTGATTTTTTCGAATGGGCTTACACAATCCGAGCATCTCCAGCAACTAAAATGTTAAACCTAGAGTCACCTATGGATTCCAAAGTACTAGTCTATTGAAGTGAATCATAACTAGGTATGTACTAGATCCTCCCTTTCAAAATGTTCGACATGTGTGAGTGAAAAAACAGAGCTAATCAGTGCAAGTCTAGAACATTCAATAGAGCATATAGAATAAAATACCACAAGATAAATAGAGTCAAGCTACCTATGGGAACAACTCATGCAAGCAATTTTCAAAAGAAATACTGTTGAGGTAGCTTTTAAGAAACCAAAAATTAAGTACCGAAAGGAACTAAACAACTCATGCATCCATGAACAAATAAAAATACTAGAAAAGAAACTACTACTAAGAAAACAAAACAAAATAGATTTCGGGGTCCCCCCCAGACTTAAACAAAAGTATACCTCTAATATGGTGGACGAGGTGGAAAGTCTGGGAGCCTGGGCATCTTTGGGTCTTGGGAGAACCTGCTACTGAGCCGCTGATGCCACATATACATGTGGTCAATCTGAGAGCTAGTGGATGCAATGACTTCTCGGTGCTCCTCCTCCCTAGCCCATTCGTACTCTTTGGCATGCATATGCATCTCCCGCAGTAGTCGCCTCATCCTGGCGACAAGCAGCCTCCTCCTAGAAGTATATGCGGGCCTCATCGTAGAACTCCTCTACCCGCTGGAAATGCCCCCGAAATCCTTGGAACTCCACCTGCTGGTAGGCGCTCTGCTCCTCCCATCGCTGCCTCTGCGTCTGCTGCTCAGTGTAGATGTCGTTGAGGCGCGATCGAAACTCCGAGAAATCATATGACAATGTACCTACATCCTGCTCAAAAGTAGAAAACGATGGTGGCACAGGTGTAGGCTCATGTCAGCGTGGACTAGGTGGGCTCCTATGTATGTGTGGACTAGAGGGAGAGTGGTACAAAGGTGGAGAGACGGGCGTTGACGTGGATGATCCATCATGTGGAGGGGACTCCACTATCAGGTCTAAGCGCCAATTGGTGCGTATAGTGATGGTGGTACGATCTGGGTCGGGGAGCCTGAGGACCGTAAGATTTTTCCTTACAAAGCATAAGGAGTCTCCTTCTCTTACAATCATCTTCATGGCCATGCAGACTCCTAGGTCGATCCTAGGGCTCTCCTCTATACTCTCCAATGTTGTGTAGTCATACTTCATCCTATAACAAATGTGGGTAAGTAGGCCTCCCACATGGATCTCTCCGCGTGCTGCTTTGCCCATCTTCACTAAGTGTCTGATGAAGTGCGACCCTACATCGATGCTACTCCTCTCTTGTAGCATGTCCCATAGGCAAAGTAGCTCACTGACTCTCACTACACCGTTACTCTCCCCATGACCAAATATAGTACTGGCCATGACACGGTGAAGGTATCGAAAGACAGGGTTTTGGAGGTGCGATGCTTTGGCCCTAGAAGGGTCATAAACGTGCTCCCCTATCAACTCAGTCTAAATCAAATGAGAGTTGTACCCATTAGGGAGTCTTCTCTCTCCCCCACTTGGTAGGCCAAAGCATGAGTTCCATTGGTGAAGGGTCTACTCATGCTCAATATTAAAAAGTCTAAAAGTTATCCTACCCTCCTCACTCTCTCTACCCGTTAAAACTTCCGCCTCTAAAGAACTCAAAAATTCTAAAACAATCCTAGTGTAGGTTAGGTGCCTTATTCCCATAATCTCATCCCACCCCATTTTTGCAAATAGGGTTTGCATGTCACCCAACAAACCTAAAGATCCTAGCAAATCCTCATCTAAGTACCTAGTAGCAGTAAGTTTACGAGCAGAGAGCATATTAAACCTATCTCTATGCTCATTATTGCGAAAAAGTAGAGGGGGTAGGGCGTTACCCTCTTCCAGAGCTTGAGAAGCATTGGATCTTCTTGCTTGTCGCTCCGAGGCACCGGATCAGGATGCTACGGTCTTGGTCCTCCTCATCCTTGCTCCTTTTGGCTTCTAAAGAGGTTAAAATGCTTCTAGTGGAAGGGGAAAATGAACTCACATGGATAGGGCAAGAACTTTTGAAGCACACGGCGCAAATGAGGTGAAAACACACGGCTCACCCCTTTTAACCTCGCGCGCCATGACAATGCGAAAACACACGGCCAGGCCATGTGTACCTTTGGTCAAGTAGGCACGATCGTGGGAAAACACACGACCAGGCTGTGTGCCCCCATTTTTCGCCCCTTTCATACACCATGGCCCGAATTTGTTCATACACTTCGTCGCGTAGACTAATATGGGTTTCATTTTTTCCTAGCAAAGTTCCTTTCTACTCCTAACTCTAAATGTGATGGAAATCAAAACTAAAATCTAACACATGTATGCAATGCAATAGAAAAAAGAAAATAATCTACAACTAAACTTGGGTTGCCTCCCAAGAAGCGCTTTGTTTAAGGTCATTTAGCTCGACCGCACTCTTCTATCAACTCGACTCTGGTGGTTCAGTGAACCTCCATTCATCCGTCTCGGGATCCCCATCTGGAGGTTCCAGCTTCAATCTGCTAATCGTGAAGCCATCAAAATAGGAAGCTCTTTGCTCTGAGAGACTGAAAAGGATGATCTCCCCGTCTACCTCCAGGGAGATTCGGTGTGCCTTCACATCTATGCACGCCCCTATTGTTGCTAGAAAAGGCCTTCCCAGAATAATAGGATTCTGGGGATTCGGTCTTGTGTCCAGTATGATGAAGTCCGTGGGTATCACGAAATCTTCAATCATCACAGGAACGTGTGGTAGCAGGCCAACAGGCTCCTTCACTGAGTCATCCCCCATACGAATACCAAGATTCGCGGGTTGGAGCCCGCTCAGTCCCATCTTCAGAAAATATGCATAGGGCATCACATTGACTGATGACCCCAAATCGCACAGCGCTTCATCGAAACTCTTCCCATAAATCGAGCAGGGAATAATGAATTCACTAGGGTACTCAAGATGTACTGAGATTTTCTCTTCAAACTCATCTTGGTCAGGTAGGGTAATCATGGCTACACACCCCTTAGCGAATTGGCTACTTTGCCCTACTCCTTCCTCTTTTCCTTGGCTTGGCGGAGAGTTCTTCACAGGTTGTGACATGGATTGGGCTATTTGGGCCACTTATGTCTCCAACATCCTAGTATGACTTGCAAGGCCGTCAACGGTGGCCTTCAAGTCTCTCAGTGCTTCTTCAGACTTTTGATGCTGGCGACGGAATTCTTCATTGGCCTTAATTTAGGTAGCGATGAAGTCCTCCATCATCTGTTCCAGTCTGGACTTCTGTGGTCGCTGCTCATTGCCCTGCTTCTACCCGTATCCTCTAGATGGTTGGGGGTTTCCCGAGTTATTTTTGTAGGAGAAATTTGGGTGATTCCTCCATCCGAGATTGTAGGTATTAGAGTACGGGTTGTGGGGCCTTTGATCATAGTCCTCAATCGCGTCACAATGCTCGATATGCTCATCTGAGGTCCCCTGCCCTACAAAGTGGTCCTCACGATACGCTGTCGCCGCCCCCTTTCCAAAGTCAATGGCTGCACATGTGATAAACGATATTTGTCGTGGTACCGTTTCAAATTAATTACCAAACCCTCTCTACACTAATATAGCATAGTGAATGACCCGGATCATTTCCCAACGAGTGTAATAGACAGAATAGTAAACTTAGGATGTCTAATTATTATTTTGGTTTTTCTATTGAAGATGGAGATTTGGAATTTGAAAGACTAAGCCTATTGAACGAAAAGACAATACACGTAATCAAGCTCTAATCTAACTAAACTATGAGTGCAATGAAATTAAAAGAAACCTAAACTAAGCATTCAAACAAGAAAGTGTAGGAATTTAAATATGCAGAATAACATGAGAGTAAAACATAACAGGAAATTAAATCTAAATTAATCAACTACAACCTAATTACTCTAAGAGGCATTTCATCAAATTCTATATGAGCATGAAAGTAATCAACCCGACTATGTGCAATTCTAAATATGAAAGGGAAATTTGACTATAAACATTCAATACAAACTAAATCAAGAAACAATCAACAAGAAAATTGTTGTTCGGAGATGCTGGAAAATTTGCCGGAGCTGGATGATGAAACTGCTGATGTTGTCCGGTGGTGGAGTGGCTGCAGAAGGTTGTGATGGTGGCTGCTGGAGGTGTGGAGATTCTGCTGGAGTTAAATGGATGGAGTCGGAGCTTGAATTGGACTGTCTGCGCTGTGGATGACACCTCGGATCGGAGGTTGAGGTTGGCTGTGCGTCGGGTGAACAACAGTGAAACGGGCGGAAATGGAGGCTGCCGACGGTAGAGGAAATGGAGGGACACCGATCACCGAAGAAGGAGGGGATCCCCTTCCTCTCCGATGACCGGCGAGGGAGGAGATGAGCGCGGCTGAAGGAGAGGGCGTCGACGTTTGTCGCGTGCGGGAAGAAGAGTGAAGCCGGTTGCTCTAAATGTGCGATGAAGGAGAAATTAAATGGATTTTTGTAACCGTCCGATTCAAGCAACTTTCAATCCCAGCCATCTATTAAACCTAGGTTTTGATTGCCTTGATTAATCCATTAATGGCCTGTTCATCCAACGACTCAGATTCTTTGGACTTTGAATGAACAAATCTTCCACATCTGAAGGGTTAATCACGATCGGTCGAATCTAGATGAAGGGCTCAGATGTACATATCAATATGTATGGATCGCATCTCTCCAAATCTGGGTGAATGGCTCAGAATCAAGCCGCTTTCATCGGACGATCCATATTGCTCAGATATGATCTCTTGATTAAGTTTCCCTCGATCATGATGAAAGGTCCAGATTTATCCAGCTTAAAATATCCTTCCAGCCCTAGATGAAGCTATATTTGATCCAACTTGAGTCTAATCTTTTGGCTCATCTCGATCTCCTACAAATAAAGACAAAATTTGCATATAAGTCTAGAATTTAGGAGAATTTACAATAAGGTCCAAAAATATATCCAACTCATAAAATATGTAAATAATCGATTAATAAACACACGAGAGGATTAAAATAGTGACATTAAGGACCAAAATAACCTGACAAATGGTACTTATCAGCATGCAGATGAAGGATTCAAAGATTCAAATCGTCTGCTTAGCTCGTCCATCCTCGCTGAAAGGTGGTCCATGGAGTTGACAGTGTATTGTCCTGTCGCAGGCGTGGGTTGACCACGTTCGGAGGCCCATTGATGGTGGTTTTGTGCCACCTCTTCAATAAGATCCTCTGTCTCCTCGATGGTCTTGTTCATTAAGGCTCCTCCTGCAGCAGAATCTAAGGACATCTTCGTGGCGTAGGAGATCCCATTATAGAAAATGTGGATCACCAGCCACCTCTCCAGTCTGTGCTGTGGGCATTGATAAAGTAGCCCCTTGTAGCGATCTCATGCTCCAAATAAGGACTCCCCCTCCTTTTGGCTAAAGCTAGTGATAAGTGTAGGGATGTATAATGAAAAGTCTATCTTTTGTATGAACATCTTTATTTTGAAATAAAATCACATGATCATTGTTTGCATTTTTATGGTTATGCAATATTGTCTAATACATTACATTGTAGATAACATGGTGTGTGGTGTCACACGGGAGATCATGTTATCGGCTCCTTGTAAAGTATAAGTAAAGGCTCACAACCAAGATGACTTTGGACAAACCATCGGAATGGTTATAGTGTGATTTGGTATTGGTTTGTCATGACCATTGAATCACACTAGTGCACATTGTGTGTATTGAGCAGGACCGACTTAGAGGTGATTCGATTTATTGCTGACTACATAATCGAATCCGATCTCATATATTATTTAGTACATGCTCTTAATCCCGATATAATAACGGGCACATATACTTAGTATTCATCTCTTTGATTTACCAATGGGCGAGATTTATAGATTAAATCGATAGGCTCGGTAAGTTGGGAGATGATATTATTTATATGGTGTGCCGTTGATTATAGGAGGAAACCGTGTCCTATATATTAGGATGATGATGTCCCCTTGAGGAGCTCATAAGGTTCATCATGTAAACCCTGCAGGTGGACTTGGTCCGGCATGATGAAAAGGTTGAGTGGTACTACTCAAGGAGTTAGATGTTGATTAATTAATGGTCAGTAAATTAATCAACGGACATTCGAGATCTTAAACACGGGAAGAAAATGTACAAATAATATATGGAGCCCATATTATCATATGGGGGTTGGTGAGGTAGATCGATGATGATCCTTTAGTGGATTGGATTATCATTAGTGGATCGGACTTTATGTGGGCTTGATCCATGGGTGGCCAAGACCCAACTCCTCCTCATGGTCCCTAATGTAGCCTATTAACACCTCATGAAACTTAGATCCAATGAATAGAAACAAAACTCTAGATCCATAGGTAGAGATTAAATCTCTAAGATCCGACGGTTGAGATTAAATCTCTAGATCCGACGGTTGAGATTAAATCCCTAGAACCAATGGTAGAGATTAAAAGGAGGCTTATCCCAAACTCTATAAAAGAAGCTTGATGAGTTGGCGTGGAGATTATTCCAAGGAGAGCTACGGTTTTGGGTGGCAAGAGAGGAATCCTAGTTGAGATAGGATTAGGGTTTGGAGGCTTAGGGTTTTGGAGGCTTGGGCGGCACCAAATAAAGAAGTTTTTCCTTTCTTCTTCCTTCTCCATTAGCCGGCGTCTAGCACCTTGTCCAGCCCCTTTCCAGCCCTTGGCCAGTGCCCAAAGGCTCTCTTCTCCTCTCCTTGAGTGGTGGAAACAAGACTTAGGGGTCTCCCTTGGTGTCTTGGTTGGTTTCCATCATCATCTCCCTCTCTTTGTTGGCCGGCGGCAAGGATTGTTTTTATTCCTTGTTGGTTGGTTTTAGGGAGGAGAAAAACCTTGTTTCTATTCTTCCTTTTGCTTTGGAAGAGCAAGGAAGGAAGATTTGTGATCTAGGAGCTTCGACTTTTTGTAGAGCATTGCCCACACGACGTCCGAAAGGAGGAAGGTCATACATTAGAAGATCGAGAGGTATATCGATTCTCTAATTTTTATATGTTAAATGTTTGTATTTGTTTTTCAATTATGAGCATGATATAAATTTGTATATGACTAAATAATACTTGGATCCCCAACATAAACACAAAAGCCGGTGATCCGGACATCGTCTATTCCGCGGCTACTCGTAGAATAGAGAATGGTCGTTTGAACAACGAGTTTATTCAAGTGACCTCTCTAAACGAATAGCACGATGATGACTTGGTTGTTTGGGCAATCCCTTTTGTCTTGGATTAAATTTTTTAATCCGGGGAAATCGAGGGGATCGCCATGAACAAACGACCGAGGTGAAGTGGGAAGCGAAGTTTCCCCTCACAGACTCGATAAGCAAAACCCTTCAATTGATATCAGAGCCATGGTTTCCGATTTTGTGTGATTAGGATTCGGTTAATTTTTATACACTTTTCATATATTATATGTGCCGAATAATAGTAGGATATGCGTAGTTTAACTCTTTGGTTGCAGACATAAGATCCGACTATTATGGCCATATGTGTGCATGTGATTGTATGTGTGTAAATATTTATTTTGTTGAATCCTCGTGGTTGACGAGGCTAGTATTTGATTTTTTATAAATTAGATACGACATTGTTTAGCAACTCTTTATTTTATTTTACTTTTGATCTAGATTTCATGTACACTCCCTCGTGGAGTATAGGATCGATGGATGTAAATTAAAATAGGTTTTAGTCTCGGCTCGAATCTCCGGATGGCTTGTACATGGCGTAGGAGCGGACGAGATGGCGATGCGATGTGAGACATATTGAAGACAAAAGCCATAATAGTTGGAAAAAATTTATTTTTCATATTTATTATTTTTTGTTTGATATGCATGTCGTAGGCTAGGAAAATTCCTCAATTTCAAATTACTAAGTGGGAGAGGGAAATTTTTTAAAATTCCAATGGCCTCCATTACGATTTGACAAGTAATGCAAACAAACTTGCGCGTCGGCTCTGAGTGCCTTCCTCCATATCGGATGGGTTTGTTTGCGGATCACAAGGTCAAATATGGTTATAGGGAATTATCAAGGAGCGTGTGTACTTTCTTATCGGAAGGCACATAACCCGAGATAATTACCTTGGTACCGAGTAATGATGAACACTTAGATACAAATATAAGTATCTTCCCCATCGGAGTCACTGCTTTTATTTGTAGGGCCAAAGAGGAACCAACTATTAATTTTACTTGTCAAAAAGTTAGGTCGACAAGATAGTAAAATTAATGGGTAAAACCTCCTCTTACAAATGTAGAATTCGTATATGTCCACACTATCGTGGCATACGATATTCTCGGTGTTTTGAGGTGTTGGTTGATTTTAAAATTTTATTGTTTGAGGAATCAATAATTTTTTGAAATCTAATGTTTTGATTTATGTGATTCTTAGGTTTTCTTTCAAAATGACTTTCAACCCACTTGCTGTGATATTGAAAGAGAACAAACTTACTGGACCCAACTATGTTGATTGGAAGAGGAATCTAGACATTGTCTTGACTGCTGAGGAATACAAATATGTACTCCTTGAAGAGTGTCCTCCCAAGCCTGCAGATGATTCTGGGGAAAAGGAGAGAGAGAGCTATAAGAAGTGGGTCAAGGCCGATGAGATGGTGCGGTGTTACATTTTGGCATCTATGTCAAATGTACTACAACATCAGCATCAAGCCATGCCCACTACTTATGATATGATGCTCAATCTCAAGGAACTTTTCGGACACCAGAATCGGGCTGCGAGGCAAGAAGCCATGAGAAACTTGATGACGACCTCCATGATCGAGGGAACACCCGTAAGGGATCATGTTCTCAAGATGATGGCTCATTTGAATGAGCTGGAGGTACTTGGGGCTGAGATCGATGGGGAAACCCAAGTCGATATCATACTCCAGTCTCGACCTAGGAGTTTTGAGCAGTTTCGCCTGAACTACAACATGAACAAGAGGTTGTATTCGTTGGCGGAACTTCTGACAGAACTCCAGGCGGTAGAGGGGCTATTTCGTCAGAGTGCTCAGGCGCATGCCGTGGTGACCCAAAAGGTCTCTACTTCTAAGCCGAAAGGCAAGAAGAAGAAGAAACAAACTGGGGTGAAGACGGTGGGAGGTACTCAGGGAGGAGTGAAGAAGCCGAAAGGCAAGTGCTTCACTTGTAAGCAGACTGGACACTGGAAGAAGGCCTGCCCTAACCGCAAGAACAAAGGTATATCTTTTGGTCTAGTCGTTTAAACATGTTTAGCGGTGTTATCTACCGGGACCTGGTGGGTAGATACGGGAGCCACTGATCATGTCTGCAATACTTTGTAGGGGTTCCAGGAAACCAGACGACTGGCTGAAGGGGAGATTACCGTGTACTTGGGCAATGCCATGAAGGTGGCGGCTATTGCAATGGGAGATGTTCATTTATCTTTTGAGAAAAATAAACTTTTGGTTATTAAGAATTGCCTTTATGTACCCTTATTTAGAAAGAATTTAATTTCAGTTTCTAAATTGTTTAAGGATGGATATTCTATTTCTTTTAATGATAGAGTTGTTATAAGAAGGAATAGGGACATTATCTGTTCGGGTGCATTGATAGGAAATTTGTACACACTTGAACCAAAACCTCCCACGATGCAAATTGATGTTAATAACTCTTCTTCTAATTCCAATAAGAGAAAAGAACCTTCGAAGATGAACCAAATATATCTTTGGCATGTTAGGCTTAGTCACATTAACCTAAGCAGAATTCAATGGTTGATAACTGATGGACCTTTGGTTTCATTAGTGGTAGAGGATCTCCCAACCTATGAATCTTGCTTGGAGGGTAAGATGACCAAGAGGCCTTTTAAGGCCAAAGGGTATAGAGGCAAAGATGTGTTAGAATTGGTTCATTCTGATTTGTACGGTCCTATGTCTATCCAGGCAAGAGGTGGTTTTGAATATTTCATCTCTTTTATAGATGATTATTCAAGATATGGATACATTTACTTGATTCGCCGCAAGTCTGAATGCTTTGACAGGTTCAAAGAATTCAAGGCTGATGTGGAGAACCGTCAAGGTAAGAGTAACAAGACACTACGATCTGATCATGGTGGGGAGTACCTCTTGGGAGAGTTTAGGAACTACTTATCAGAGGATGGGATTCAATCCCAATTAACTGCACCTGCACACCCCAGCATAACGGTGTAGCAGAGCGAAGGAATAGGACTCTTATGGAGATGGTTAGATCAATGATGAGTTGTTCTGACTTGCCAGATGCGTTCTGGGGATATGCTCTACATACTGCAGTGTACATTCTGAACTTGGTTCCATCTAAATCAGTGCCTTCTACTCCCAAAGAATTGTGGACTGGGAGAAAGCCTAGTCTAAGACATATTCCGATATGGGGGAGTCCAGTACATGTGCTGAAGGCAGATGCTGGTAAGTTGGAATCTCGTACAAAAGTATGCATGTTCGTTGGCTATCCCAGGGGAACGAAGGGTGGTTTGTTTTATAGTCCTAGAGATCAGAGGGTGATCGTTAGTATGAACGCCAGATTTCTAGAGGAAGATTATGTGATGAGCCACAAGCCCAAGAGTAAAATTGTTCTGGAGGAGTTAAAAGGGGAAGTCACTTCTTTAGTACCACCGGTACAAGAGGATATACCACATGCCACTGCACCGCGTGTCACAGAGGATAAACAGGTGATACCTCATCGTAGTGGGAGGGTTGTGAGACAGCCTGATAGATTCATGTTCTTGGGAGAATCTTCTGATTTGGTCCCTGGCGAACATGAGCCTAATCCCTGGACATATGATGAGGCAATCCAAGATAAAGATGTAGTATCTTGGCAAAGTGCAATGAATGCTGAGATTGAATCTATGGATTCAAATCAGGTCTGGGAGCTAGTAGAACCACCCGATGGTGTAAAAACCATTGGATGCAAGTGGATCTACAAGAGAAAGAGAGGAATAGATGGGAAGGTTGAGACCTTCAAAGCGAGGCTTGTTGTGATGGGGTATGCTCAGAAAGAGGGTATCGATTATGAGGAGACCTTTTCACCGGTAGCCATGCTTAAGTCTATCCGGATTCTCTTATGCATAGCAGCTCATATGGATTATGAGGTGTGGCAGATGGATGTCAAGATAACTTTCCTTAATGGAAGTCTTGAGGAAAACATCTATATGAAGAAACTAGAGGGATTCATTGCTAAGGGCAAAGAGCATCTTGTATGTAAGCTTAATCGGTCCATTTATGGATTGAAGCAAGCTTCGAGGTCTTGGAACATCCGCTTTGATGAGGTAATCCAGTCTTATGGATTTATTCAAAGTCCGGATGAGTCTTGTGTATACAAGAGATGTGACGGAAATGTAGTAGTATTTCTTGTACTATACGGAGATGATATTTTGTTGATTGGCAACAATATCAAGGTGTTATCGGACGTAAGGGTATGATTATCCAAACAGTTTGATATGAAGGACTTGGGAGAGGTGGGACACATCCTTGGGATCAAGGTTATAAGGGATCGCAGGAAAAGGATGTTGTGCTTATCCCAAGCTTCATACATAGACACGATTATGGATCATTTTAGCATGCAGAACTCCAAGAAGGGTTTTCTACCTTTCAGGCAAGGAGTTCCTTTATCTAAGGAGATGTGTCCTAGATCATCTAAGGAGATAGAGGAGATGAAGGCGGTTCCTTATGCTTCGGCAGTAGGAAGCCTCATGTATGCAATGCTCTGTACGAGACCAGATATCTATTTTGCGGTGGACATGGTCAGCAGATATCAGAGTAATCCAGGACAGGGACATTGGACTGTGGTAAAGCATATATTGAAGTACCTAAGAAAAACTAGGGATTATATGCTGGTTTACCGGGCAGACCAATTACTCCCTGTGGGTTACATGGATTCTGACTTCCAATCTGATAGGGATAACAGTAAGTCTACCTCAGGTTTTGTGTTTACTTTGGGAGGTGGAGCCATTGTATGGAGGAGTGTCAAGCAGAAATGCGTGGCGGACTCCACCATGGAAGCTGAGTATGTGGCAGCCTCTGAGGCGGCCAAAGAAGCTATGTGACTCAGGAACTTCCTGATGGACTTGGATGTGATTCCTGGTTTGCCTAGAACTATCACAATTTATTGTGATAATAGTGGTGCTGTTGCAAACTCGAAGGAAACATGAGCCCATAAGGCTAGTAAACACATAGAGCGCAAGTACCACCTGATACGAGAAATCGTAAAGAGAGGAGAAGTTGCTGTGGCCAAGATTGCATCAGAGGATAACCTGACAGATCCTCTCACTAAGGCCCTTCCGGCGAGAGCTTTTGATAGACATGTGGAGGGAATGGGGATAAGATGTATGGCAGTTTGAGGACAACATAATCTTTTAGTATAAGTGGGAGATTGTAGAGATGTATACTGAAAATTCTATCTTTTGTATGAACATTTTTATTTTGAAATAAGAATCACATGATCATTGTTTGCATTTTTATGGTTATGCAATATTGTCTAATACATTCCATTGTAGATAACATGGTGTGTGGTGTCACACGGGAGATTATGTTATCGGCTCTTTGTAAAGTATAAGTAAAGGCTCACAACCTGTTGGGATGTATACTGAAATCCTAGCTCTTTTGTATGAACATTTTTATTTTGAAATAAGAATCACATGATCATTGTTTGCACTTTATATTTATTATATGTGTGCATATTGTCTAATACTTTACATTATAGATAACATGGTGCTTGGTGTGGCACAGAAGATCATGTGATCAGTCTCTTGTAGAATATAAGTAGAGGCTCACAACCAAGATGGTTTTGGACAAACCATTGGCATGGTTGTAGTGTAGCTTGGTATTGGTTTGTCTTGAACATAGAGTTACACTAGTACACTTAGGTGTATTGAGCAGGACCGACATAGAGGTGATTCAATTTATTGCTGACTACATAATTGAATCGGACCTCGGATATTATGTTGTACATGCTCTTAATCCCGATATAATAACGGGCACATGTACTTAGTATTTATTTCTTTAATTTACCAAAGGGTGAGATTTATATGGATTAAATCAATATGTCCGGTAAGTTGGGAAATGATATTATTTACATGGTGTGCCGTTAATTATAGGAGGAAATCATGTCCTATATATTAGGTTGATGATGTCCCCTTGAGGAGCTCATAAGGTTCATCATGTAAACCCTGCAGGTTGACTTAGTCAACATGATGATAAGGTTGAGTGGTACTACTCGAGGAGTTAGATGTTAATTAATTGATGGTCAGTAAATCAATTAATTGACGGACATTCGATATCTTAAACATGGAGAGATGGATGTACAAATAATGTATGGAGCCCATATTAATTTATGGGGGTTGGTGAGGTAATTCAATGATGAACCTTTAGTGGATTGGATCATCAGTAGTGGATCGGAATTTATGTGGGCTTGATCCATGGGTGGCCAAGACCCAACTCCTCCTCATGGTCCCTAATGTAGCCTATTAACACCTCATGATGCTTAGATCCAATGGATAGAAACAAAACTCTAAGATCCATTGGTAGAGATTAAATCTCTAAGATCTGACGGTTGTGATTAAATCTCTAGATCCGACGGTTGAGATTAAATCCCTAGAACCAATGGTGGAGATTAAACCAAGGCTTATCCCTAACTCTATAAAAGGGTGGCTTAGGGTGGACAGAAACAACATGATAAGGGGATTAGGGTTTGCTTCCTTTGGTGGCTCGGAATCCTAGTTGGTTTAGGATTGGGTTTGGTGGCTAGGGTTTTCGGAGCAAGGGTGGGTGACAACTAAAGGAGGCTTTCCTTCTTCTTCCTAGGGTTGACCAGCAACTATGCTTCTCCTCTCTACCTTATCTTGAGCTCATCCTATTCTTCTTCCCCTCTTCCATGGCCAGAAATAAGGTAAGTTAGGATTAGGGTTTGGGTGGCTAGGGTTTTGGGAGCTAGGGGTGGGCGGCAACATTGAGAGGAGATTTCCTTCTTCTTCCTAAGGTGTGGCCAGTTCCTCCATCTTCCCTCTACCTTGGCTTGAGCTCATCCTAATCTTCTTCCTCACTTCCATGGCCGGTCATAAGGAGAGCTTGGATTAGGGTTTGGAAGCTTAGGGTTTAGGAGGTTTGGGTGGCACCAAATAAGGAAGGTTTCTTCCTTTCTTCTTCATGCTTTGGTGGCGGGCGCCCATATCACTCTTTCCAGCCCTTGGGCAGCATCCAAAGACTCCTTCTCCTTCTCCTTGGGTGGTGGAAACAAGACTTAGGGGTTTCCCTTGATGTCTTTTTCGGTTTCCACCATTATCTCCTTCTCCTTGTTGGCCGGCGGCAAGCATTTCTTTTGTTGCTTGTTGGTTGGATATAGGAAGGAGATGAGCCTTGTTTCTATTCTTCCTCTTGCTTTGGATGAGCAAGGAAGGAAGATGTGCGATCTAGGAGCTTCGACTTTTGGTAGAGCGTCGCCCACACGACGTCCGAAAAGAGGAAGGGCATACATTAGAAGATCGAGAGGTATAAAAGTTTTACAAGTTTTATTATTGATCTTTGCATGTTCTTATTAATATGTTTGTATGTGTTGATTATACATGTCTACATCCATATGTATTTGTATAATCATGGACCCCGAAGATAAACACAAAAGCCGGCGATCCGTCCGTCGTCTCTTCCACGGCTAACCGACTAGAAGAGTTTTGTTGCTTGAACAACTAGTTTGTTCAAGCGATCGCTCAAGTCGTTAGCACAACGATGAATTGGTTGAGCTTAGGAAACTCATCCCATCCGGATTAGTTTTCATTAGTGAAAATTTTAATCCGGGGACATGGGAGCCAACGAGCCTCCGAGCATGCCATCACAACCGAGATGGCTTTGGACAAACCATCAGAATGGTTGTAGTGTGATTTGGTATTGGTTTGTCTTGACCATAGAATCACACTAGTGTACTTTGTGTGTATTGAGCATGACCGACTTAGAGGTGATTCTATTTATTACTGACTACATAATCGAATCGGACCTCAAATATTATTTAGTACATGCTCTTAATCCCGATATAACAACGGGCACATATACTTAGTATTCATCTCTTTGATTTACCAATGGGCGAGATTTATAGATTAAATCGATAGGCTCGGTAAGTTGGGAGATGATATTATTTATATGGTGTGCCATTAATTATAGGAGGAAAACGTGTCCTATATATTAGGATGATGATGTCCCCTTGAGGAGCTCATAAGGTTCATTATGTAAACCCTGCAGGTGGACTTGGTTCGGCTTGATGAAAAGGTTGAGTGGTACTACTCAAGGAGTTAGATGTTGATTAATTAATGGTCAGTAAATTAATTAATCGACGGACATTCGAGATCTTAAACACGGAGAGAAAATGTACAAATAATATATGGAGCCCATATTATCATATGGGGGTTGGTGAGGTAGATCGATGATGATCCTTTAGTGGATTGGATTATCATTTGTGGATCGGACTTTATGTGGGATTGATTCATGGGTGGCCAAGACCCAACTCCTCCTCATGGTCCCTAATGTAGCCTATTAATACCTCATGAAACTTAGATCCAATGGATAGAAACAAAACTCTAGATCCATAGGTAGAGATTAAATCTCTAAGATCCGACGATTGAGATTAAATCTCTAGATCCAACGGTTGAGATTAAATCCCTAGAACCAATGGTAGAGATTAAAAGAAGGCTTATCCCTAACTCTATAAAAGGTGTTTGATGGGTTGGTGTGGAGATTATTCCAAGGAGAGCTAGGGTTTTGGGCGGCAAGAGAGGAATCCTAGTTGAGATAGGATTAGGGTTTGGAGGCTTAGGGTTTTGGAGGCTTGGGCGGCACCAAATAAGGAAGTTTTTCCTTTCTTCTTCCTTCTCCATTGATCGGCATCCAGCACCTTGTCTAGCCCCTTTCCAGCCCTTGGCCGGCTCCCAAAGGCTCTCTTCTCCTCTCCTTGAGTGGTGGAAACAAGACTTAGGGGTCTCCCTTGGTGTCTTGGTTGGTTTCCATCATCATCTCCCTCTCTTTGTTGGCCGGCAGCAAGGATTGTTTTTGTTCCTTATTGGTTGGTTTTAGGGAGGAGAAAAACCTTGTTTCTATTCTTCATTTTTCTTTGGAAGAGCAAGGAAAAAAGATTTGCGATCTAGGAGCTTCGACTTTTGGTAGAGCATCGCCCACACAACGTTCGATAGGAGGAAGGTCATACATTAGAAGATCGAGAGGTATATCGATTCTCTAATTTTTATATGTTAAATGTTTGTATTTGTTTTTCAATTATGAGCATGATATAAATTTGTATATGGCTAAATAATATTTAGTTCCCGAACATAAACACAAAAGCCGGCGATCCAGACATCATCTATTCCGCGGCTACTCGTAGAATAGAGGATGGTCTCTTGAACAACGAGTTTGTTCAAGTGACCTCTCTAAACGAATAGCACGACGTTGACTTGGTTGTTTGGGCAATCCCTTTTGTCTAGGATTAAATTTTTTAATCCGGGGACATCGAGGGAATCACCATGAACAAACGACCGAGGTGAAGTGGGAAGCGAAGTTTCCCCTCACAGACTCGATAAGCAAAACCCTTCAATAAGGTGGCGCATGTGAGCAGTCTTACTTGGTGGGAAGTATTTATTCAGAAACTGCTGCTCATATTACTCCCACGTGGTAATGCTGCTAGAGGGTAAGGAGTGAAGTCATGCCTTAGCCTTATCCCACAGTGAAAACGAGAATAGACTTAGGCGGATCGCGTCAGAAGGGACTCCGTTTAGTTTCATGGTTGTGCAGATTTCTAGAAAAGCCTCAAGATGTCGGTTCGGGTCTTCAGTCGCAGCTCCCCCGAATTGGCTCTGCTGGACCATATGTATGAGTGTCGGCTTAAGCTCAAAGTTATTCGCCGATATGGCTGGTCCAGCTATGCTCAGCCTGAATCCTCTAGGGCTAGGAGCTGCGTAGTTCTGCAGAGGTCGACTTCCTACGTTCACCTCGGATGCAGCTTGATCTTCCATCTTTCGCTGCACTGCTCTTCGTCGGTGAAAGGTTCTCTCTATCTCTAAATCGATCGGAATTAGACCTTCCGATCCTAGTCTTCTAAGCATACGACAAACCAACACTCAAAAGTAAGAGTGCTAACCTAATGCTAAAAATAGGAAATAACTAAATCTAGTAAATAAAAACCTAAGATGCAATAAGTAAACAGGAAACTACTACTGAAAATAAAAACTGAATCTAAATATGGAAAATAAAACTAAAGCAAATAAAGTAAGCTAATAAGAAAATAAAGCAAGAAAATAATCTAATCCTAAGTCCGATCCAATCCACCACCGTTCGATTCATATTGAATCGATAGTCCCCGGTAACGATGCCAAAAACTTGATGCGCATGGTCGTAACCTTAAATCCCACGACGGAGACCGTCGAAGACTCAAAGTACGCGCTTGCGCTCAACGCCCGCAAGTGCACGGATGTTGTCAAGTAATAAATAGATTATCGATCCTACAGGGGCTGGGAATCGAGTATCAATCCTCTAAGTGGTTGCGGTTGTTCGGACAAAATCTCAATGAGAGTCGATTGGTGAGGACAATCGTAGGACCCTACTCAGTGCGGTGTCACACAGAGGAGGAAAAGAGGGTGTCGGGGTCTTGAAAAGGCGATTCTAGGACTTCGGTTTCGCTTGTGTACCACAGAAAAATGTTATCAATTGGCGTCGTCTAAACTTCTACTTACGGCTTTGGGGAAGGGGCATCATACACTCTCCTGCAGAGCCGCCGCATTCACCAGGAGCTATCCTCGCCCAAAAAGATGGGATAGAGGGTACGAGGATGCCAAATCAATCCTTGCGGTGGACCGTTTCCGATTCCACCGCTCCCTTCTCCCCGCAGTTACGGAGGTCAGGTTTACCCCTGGGTTCCTTGATCAAACCTCCTAAATCTAGTTTGCGAGGGCTGTCACCACCTCGTATCATCTAAGCACAATGGAAAGAAAGCCAAATACACGTAGGTATAATAAAGACCAACATCCAATTGTCAAATCAAACTTTTGGCCAAAATTTAATATGAACCAACATTGTCTATGAACACAAGCTACTCCCTAATCCTAGAATCAAAAGTTCTACTCCATAAACGTGAAGGAAGAATCACAACACATGTTTAAGTTCAATTACAATAGAAAGAGAGTGCAAAAATAGAGATTACAATGCATTGTGGCCTTCTCTCCGGCATTGTATTGCAAGTGGTGGACCTCCAGCGGTGTTCCTCCTCACCGCTGTGAGTTACCGAAGCTTTTTAGGGCTTCGACGTGCTATCCTAGCCGTCATACCTCCCCTAGGGTTTGGGCGGAGCCATCCTTATATAGACGTCGCCTCGGACCGCTGCGAAATCAAAAAAAAATCCTAGCCGCGTAACTCCATCGGGCCGCCACACGGCCGTGTGTTTCCACATGCAGGTCGTGTGCGGCCCGGTGTGCTGATCTTTGTCCATCGGACATGGCCATGTGAATCCACATGCCCTGGTCGTGTCCCACTCTGCGTCTAGCATGAAATGTCCTTCTTTCGCTCCAAAAATACGTCTTTTCTGCTCGAAAAGCCAACCTTCATTCAAAAGAACAACGAGCAGACCTCCGAACTAGAAAATAGGAAATGCATGCAAAATAGAGTAACATATGCATGAAACTGCCGCAAAATGTAACAAGATGTGAGCAAAAACTACTCCTAAAATCCTATATGTTTTGCTCACATCAGTCCTTCATCACCATATCTCTTAAATCTTACTCTTGGAGGGGCAAGATACTTGTTCACTTTATGCCTCTTGCCTTGTGGTCCTCTATCATCATATCTCTTAAATCTTGCTCGTGGAGGGGCAAGATATTTATTGGCTACCTTCCTTTGCTCGAGATTGAACACACCTATCTTCAAATAATCATAAGGAGTTTGATCATGATATTCCATTTCATCCATATGCTATAAATAATGTAATTCACCACAAATATTCTCACCAAAAGATTGATTAGCATATTCTATTATATAAAATGAAATTTTATCATTACAAATCACTAAAAGGGATACATTATTGATAACTAAAGTTTCGGTGAGGGTTATGGCAGGTTCTTCTAGGTCATTGAGGTTCGGAGGTATTTTAATTGAAGCAATGCACTCCTCAACTAAAGTATCAACTATATAATCTTCAAGTTCTTCTTCTAGTGATGATTGAATGGTTTTTCCTTCAAATTTTCCTAGTAATTGGCTCGATTTTCTAGCAGACTGGCTGGCGATCTGTGCTATTTGAATCTCCATCTTCTTTTATCGGCTAGCAATTTCGTTAACAGATGACCTTAATTCTTCTAGTATCATCTATGTCTATGAATGTCGCCACTGAAATTCAGTGTTCGCCGTTTGTTGTGTTTGAATGAAATTTTCCATCATCTACTCAAGTCAGGATTTAGGCGGACAATATTGAGGGTTTAAGTAGCTAGGGCCGTAACTATATGAATAGGAATCATCTTATGTTCATTGGTTGTAATAGTAGGTGTCATATTCTTGTTCAAATTGCGAAGGTCCAAATATATCCAGGCAATTGTTAATGATATGCCACTGTTCCCCATAATGCTCACAATAAATGTTACCAAAACTCAAAACATTAAATTGATCATAATCATGCGTTAAAGCATGCATTGTTATATACAGTGAAATATAGATAAGGAAAGGAATAGTAGTGCCTCGACAAGAGACTAAAAAAAACAACAAAATAAAGGGAAACAAGTGCTAAGAAAATAACATAAAAGAAAAACTGCTAGAAAATAACTGAAGTTAGAAGAAAAACTAAAATTTGAATTAGAACTAAATTAATCTTGAAATTAATAGAGACTAGGGAAATAAATATAAATTAAGTTCGATCCAAACTATCCACTTTTGAGTTGATATCAAATCTACAGTTCTCGGCAATGGCGCCAAAAACTTGATGCACGAAAACACGACCTCAAATCTCCAATGAGGATCGCCAAGGATTCAATAGGCACGCTCGCGCTCAATGCCCGCAAGTGAACGGTTGTCATCAAGTTTTAATTTAAGTATCGATACCACAAAGATTGAGATTCAAATACCGTTTGTTCAGTGGATGTTGTTGTTCGGAGTAAATCTCCTGAGAGTAAGGTGTGCGAGGTCGACGGTAGTCTTGACTCAGTTATGGTGTCACTTGGAGAAAGTGAAGGTGGTCTCAAAGTTCCTAAAATGATTCTAGGACTTCGGTTTCACTTGTGCATCGTTGAACATGCTATCGATTTAATGCTTTTAGGATCTCTAATTATTATCTTGTGGGATGATCATCATGTATTTTCCCAACAAACTTTTGCTTCTACTGGGAACTACCAATTCCTAACCAAGTTTCCCTTTCGAATCGTCTGAGCTCAAAGGGTTGATACCATTGGGAGCCCCTTGTCACTAGGATCCCCCAACCCCTCTATAGTTAATGTCTCTTACTTTGGCCTTCTGCTAAGATAGGTTATTAAGGTACAAGGATGCCCTAGTAATCCCTATGAAGAGATGGATCATATTTCATATCCTACTCTATCATATTCTACTTTCTACAGTTATGGGAGGGAGGATGACCGTAGGGTTCCTCCTTGGATCTCCTAGATTTTGATACAAAGGCTTTCCACACTTGAATCGGCTATGTGCAGTGAAAATAGAATTAAGACATAATTCTCATTAATCTAAACAACATAAATTGCAAATAGATTCAAAGGAGATGAATAAATATTCGAACTAGCATGTCCACATACACAAGCTACTCCCTAATCCTAGAATCGAAGTATCTACTCCATGAATAGAGGAGAATAAATAGAAAACATCATAAAGAGAATCTTTACAATGCAAAGATATTTAAGAATAAATGCAGGTTGTTCTCCTAGGCATTGGAGTGTAGATTCCGGTCTTCAAGCCACTTTCTCTCTCCCCATTGCAAGCCTCTGGTGCTTCTTAGGGCACCTTCTTGTCGTCCTTGTCGTCGGGCCCCTCTCTTTTGAGGTTTGGGAGCCCTAGGGTGGCTCTCTCATGATCTCCATCCTCTTAGATGAGTTTCCTATATATATAGGTGGCTCCGACTTTCCATAAATCCTTGAAAAATCCTAATTCCTTGGATTTGCTGCACCGCCACATGACTGTGTGAATTTCACATGGCCAGGTCATGTGCAGGGTTGGAAACATCTTAAATCTAGGCTAAAATTTGAGCTAAAAATTTTACATGGTCGTGCTAATTTAACACAACTGGTCGTGTGTCACTTTGGAGCCTCTGTTTTGATCCATTTCGCTTCGAGAACATACCCGTGTCTTGGGACACAGCCAGAGCATGTTCTCTAAAGTCCGTGCTCTATAAAATGCTTCATTTTTTCTCTAAAAATGTTGTCCTACACATAAATTAACAAAAGTAGATCTCCGAACTAGAAAATAGTAAATGAATTCAAAATAAGTGATAATATGCATGAAACAAGTACGAAATGCAATGAGAAGTGTGCTAAAACTACTCCAAAAACCCTCTATGATTTGCACACATCACTCACCGACCCAACATAAAGGGGAGTCCAAGGAATCAAGCTCATCTCCTTAAGATCTTGAAAATTCAGAGGTTGAATAGTGTTCAACATTCGAAGAAGAGGTTGAAGAAGCCTCCACCTCTAGGATTGAGGGGGAGGAGAGACAACCAACACTGGAGCTAGAGCAAGAGGAGGAACCCTCTACCTCCGGGAGTAATGAAGAATCCGACCGAGCTTCCCCTACAAGGTAACTCAAGCCTAGTAATTAAAAATAAAGACCACATTATATATTTTGAGTGAAGGGAAGTAGGGCATTATAAGAGCAAATGCCCAAAAAGAGAGAAGAAGGCTAAAGTGTCACCTAAGTCCAAGGAGAAAGTAAAGGAGATCAGAGCCCCGATACGAAAAGACAAGGACCATATAGTATGCTTTCGGTGCCAACAAAAAGGGCACTATAGAACCAATGTCTGAGGGGGAGTCACCCCAGGAAGGACAAAGGAGAGAGCTCACATGTAGAAGGAGCTCCCAAGGCTAAGGTAACATTTAACCATGCACCTTCAATATTTCACAATGAAAAGCATGCTCATAATTTACTTGCAATTGTTCATAAGAAGCATGCTAGCAATAAATATTTTTTGCTTAGGTGGTAAATATCATGAATTTAAATCTAAGGAAAAATCTAGGACCATTAACTCTAGAATCCAACCTAAGGATAACAAGAACCTAGGCTTTAACCCTAAGAAGGGTGGGCATATGCCTAGAAGAAAGAAATTTGCCCAAAGAGAGAATGAAAACTCAAAGATTGGAAAATTGGAAAAGGAAAACCATGTTTTGAGGTCAAAACTTGAAAAATTAGAAAAGACCTTAAAACGGATGAAAAATTCGATTAATGGGTCTAGTGGGCAAAACCTAGGGTTTAGGAGGCAAGAAATGTCAAAGGACATGAAGAGTTTGGGTCACAAACCTAAGTCCAAGAGATAAGCCTTCTTACCATAGTGTTCCATTTGACTATGGAACCAACCCTAGGTCTAGGACTGTGAAAGTCACAAGGGAGGCCATCCCTAGAGTTGACCATGATAGGTGTCTAGTGACTAAGTTTTCAAAGAAACCTAAAAAAGTCACTAAGAAAGTCACAAGGAAATTCATTCCTAGAGTTGACCTAGACAAGATCACCATGACCAAGGCTTCTAAGTCTAGGAGGGTCATTAGGATGATACTAAGGGAAGTTATCCCTTGTGAGTACTTCGTAAATCCAAGGAGCTGAAATAAGTTTTGGGTTCCTAGGAGCGTGATCCCTTCATGCTAGATGAGTTTAGGGTGTGTCTACCTTGAATGGATGGGTAGCTAACCTAACCATGGTAGAGTTGACACCTTAGGACATTTTCAAGGTTATGTGATACCTTGGAAATGAGTTTAGAAATAATCCTAAAAGATGTTAGGATGTGCTAATAGATTTAATAGAGGATGAAAATTGATCAAAATTGGCACAAGTGAGTTTAGAGTAAAAAATGAGTCATTTTGGGTTTTGACACACTTGAGACTTTGAGTCATTATGGCAATTTGGTCCTAATCTTAGAAAATGATAAATTAGAGCTTAAGACTTAGGTATTCTTATACCTTGATATTATATATTTGTCATGTTTTATTTATCATATGTCATTCCATGACATCATGCTTAATATGATCATTTAAAATGTCATGATAGTACTTAGGGTAATTAATGTCATGCTAATACTTAAGAAAATTTTATATCATGTCATGACATCATGAATCATTGGCAAATACTTTTAAATTGTGCAATAATTTATGTCATGATCATATTCATGTTTTAGGTCAATCAAATTGAAATTAAGGACAATGACATTATTTGATGTCCCAGATAAAGGAATCAAATAGATATGCCTAGGTATAATGCATGAACATTTAGATTTAGGGAAGAACAAATCTACATCTCGCAAAAACTGTATGATGATATGTGTGTGTATTGATACACATTAGACACATGTGAGATGCTAGAAAATTGAGTTAAGTTCGATGTGCTCATATGGTACATCAATATGAACTTATAACTCATTAAATCATAAGAATGAATCATGAGGAAAGTTAATATACAAGTCATATGCATTGAGCTCATTGACCATGATTCAATATAAAGTTTTGAATTTAAAATTATTTTCCACCCATAATATTTGACATAAGTATTATACGTATGAAATTTCAAGTTTTTTAGAAAATCATATAAGTACTTATGAATTTTGAAAATTCAATTCTGAAAGTTGATTTCTGCAATCTGCAAAAACCAATCAACAAGCTCTTGAAGCAGTCGACTAGTTTTTTATTCAGGTGACTGTTGGAGCTGATTTTAGCTGAACAAGCACTACAAAAATACAACAAAATAGAGATGAAATTTAGCAACAAAAATAAATTATTGCAAATTTGTAACAAAATTTGCGATGAATTGGTAAATTTCGTCGCAAATTAGTAACAAAATTTCCAATAAAATTTTTTTTATTGCAAACACCAAAACATTTGTAATAAACTAAATTTCATTGTAAATATCGTTGTAGTTTTGCAACAAATATGATTTTTTGTCGCAAATTTGCGACGAAAAATCCATTTCGTTGTAAAATTTTGCAACAAAATATAAATTCGTCCAAGAATTTGCTACGAAATTGGGATTCGATGCAAACTCTGAGACGAAATTTGTTTTCATTGCAAATTTTGCAATGAATCTAGAATTCATTGCAAATATTCCAACAAATTTGGCGACGAAATATTTTCATCAGACATTTCTAATTATTTGGTGAAAAAAAATGACGAAGGGAATTAAGAAGTTTGTGACGAATTTAATATTCGTCGCTAATTTGGCAATGAATTTAATTTTCGTCGCCAATTTTGTGACAAAAATAAAATTAATCACGGAATTTTGTAATGAATTTAATAATCATCTCAAATTTAGCGACAAATTTAATTTTCGTCACCAATTTTACGACAAAAAAAAATTCATCGTAGAATTATGAATTTGCCACAGAATTATGAATTCATCGCAGAATTTGGCGACGAATATTGCATTCGTTGCCAATTCTATGACGAATACAATATTCATCGTCGAATTGGTGATGAATATTGTAATGAATTATAAATCATCATCGATTTCCCCTAATTACCTAGCCTCCTTTTCCATTCCCCTTCTTACATGCTCCTCCTACCCGACCCAATCGATCCCTCTGATACACACTTCTCCACCTCTCCTCTTCCACCGTCGGAGCATCGACTCACCGTGCACAGCAGTGCGGCAGCTACCGCGCGAGATCACGATAGCTCACCGCGAGCAGCTCCGATTCGCAAGCTCACGACAGCTTCTCGCTGCCGTGGGCAGTTGCCGTGAGTTCATGGTAGCTACTCGTTGTCGAGATTGAGCTTACGGTAGCTGTCACAAGCTCACGCGGAAATTGCCATGAGCACAATGCGTGCTCGTGACTGTTGCCACCCCCGAGCACTATGTGCGTGTGTGTTCGCGACTGTTGTCATCATGAGCACCGTGCGCGCATGTGCTCACAGCTACTGCCGTTGCGAGCACCGCACGCATGTGTGCTCATGGCTGCTTCCATTGTGAGAACTGCGCGTGCATGTGCTAGTGGCTGCTGCCGTCGTGAGCATGCGACAAGGGCACGATGCGGTAGCGGCGTCACCCCTGTCGTGTGCGTGTATCACGATCATCCTTCATGTGATCTGTGTGCGTGCATAGCGATCATCTTTCAGGTGACCCTAGTCGTTCGTGCGCTGATGGTTTGTCTAGGTCGTTCACCAAGATGGGCCGTTGTTCTAGGCTCCGTGCATGGGTGGTTCATCGCCGCCCCCGGATCACGCACAATTGTTGTGTCGACTTCGACCATCCGCAACATGTACTCAGCCCACAACAGAGTCAACATGTTATTCAAATTAAATCATTAATGTGTAATATAAATACAAAATTAAAGTTTTATTTTTCATAGGCTTATCGTACTCCATCTTTCAGGTGATCCGCGTGTTCGTAAAGTCTTCTACTATGAACTTATCCATTGCTTCCACTAGGGCAGGTATATTGTATATTCAAAAATTTATAGCATTATCATGTAATATTATATATAATTAATGTTCGATTTTATGTATTTCTTTTACTTTAAATATCTATTATTTGTTTGATATGTTATAGTTTGTAATTCATTATCATACCAAAAATAAGTAAGCACTAGAAGAATTTATTTTGAGTATAAATTTATTGTTCAATTAATATGGATGGAACATGGAAAAAAAATAAAATTAATCTTTGACATAAATTTGGAAACAAGACAAATGGAGCGAGAAAAAAGTTGAATCTCGCCGAATGCTGCAAGTTCTAGTTATCCTCAAACATTTGAACACTTGTATACCAATTATTCATTATCGTTGGAGGAGGTAGAAGTAACAGGTGTTCATGAAAATGTATACAATGAACCATATCTCAAATTTCAAGAATTGTTGAGAGCTACAGATGAATCCGTATGGTCTGGTTGTGATAGTCACACTAAATTATCTCTCACCGCAAGATTGCTGAATGTTAAAGCTGAGCATAATGTGTTCGAAGATTGTTTTAATGATTTTATTCAAGTTATTGAAGAAGTATTGTCACGTGATCACATAATGCCTAATGATTTTTATACTATGAAAAAACTTGTGAAAGATTTAGGTCTTCCGGTGCAAAAAATTGATGTTTGCAGAGATGGTTATATATTATATTTGGGAGATAATGCACAAGAGTACCATGAGATTGAATCGTAATAAGCGACGTAAATCATACAGATAAATGTTCTATTTGCCTTTAACTCTAGATTGTAAAGGTTTTATGCATCAAAGGTCACTACTGAACACATGACTTGGCATGCAAATCATGAAACAGAGGAAGGGCTAATGTGTCATCGATCAGATGCAGAGGCATGGAAAAATTTTGATAGAACATATCTTGAGTTTGCGAATGAGACTCGAAACATCAGGTTGGGTCTATGTGCTGATGGATTTGCTCCATTCGGCAAATCAGGAAGAACTTATTCTTGCTGGTCAATTATCTTAACTTCATATAATCTTCCACTCGGTATGTGTATTAAAATACCGTATATGTTTTTAACATTGATTGTTCCCGACCCTCATAATCCCAAGAAGTTAATAGATGTTTACATGCAACTGCTGATTGTCGAGCTAAAACAACTATGGGATGAAGGTATTTCTACATATAATGTCTATACTAATCAGATGTTCACAATGAGAGCTACACTTTTTTGGATAGTAAATGATTTTCCTGCTTATGGTATGTTATCAGGATGGAGTACTGTTGGGATTTTACGATGCCCAATTGTATGGAGATATCAAAGTCATTTAGATTGAAACATGGAAAGAAACCGAGTTATTTTGATTGTCATAGATAATTTTTATGCCAAATCATAAATTCAGAAGAAATAAAGAAGAATTCACTAAGAATAGAATTGAAAGAACACCTCCACCATTGAGATTAATCGGTCAATTCTTATCGCATAGAGTGCTTAACTTTCCATCTGTTATTGAAGAACTAAATGTTACAACATATGACTATGGAAGTATGCATAAATAGACTAAACAGAGTATATTTGAGATTTACCGTATTGGTAGAGTAATTTGATTCATGACAATCTTGATGTAATGCATATTGAGAAGAATGCTTTTGATAATCTGATAAATACGGTGATGAATATTACTGAAAAAACAAAAGACAATCTGAAGAAATGTGTCTCATTTGTAAATTACTCACCCTTGATGTTGATGAAAATAGTAGGGGATCAAAACGAAAAGAAGTTTATACATTGAATAAGGATCAGAGACGGATTATTTATGAGTGGTTGAAATCATTGAGATTTCTTGATGATTATGTCTCTAATCTTGGCAGATGCGTCGATTTGAAGAAATAAAAAAATGATTGGTTTGAAAAGTCATGACTGTCATATATTCATGGAAAGACTAATTCCTATTGATTTTAAGGAAATGCTACCAATTTTTGTATGGGGTGCAATTAAAGAATTAAGCATTTTTCTTCAAGATATTTGCTCGACAATATTGAGTCATTCACACATGGAGACATTAGAGAGAGACATTCCAATCATTTTGCATAACTTAGAAAGAATATTTCCACCGATATTTTTTGATTCCATAGAACATCTTTTGGTTCACTTGCCATATGAGGCCAAAGTTGAGGTCCTATTCAATTTTGATGGATGTATCCATTTGAAAGGTGAACTTTTTCTTTTATCATTGCTAGTGCATTTGATTAATTTTAGTATAAGTTAATTTCTAATACATTTTATTTTATTACTATTAGGTTCCTCTATCACTTGAAAAAAAAGATGAAAAATAAGGCTCATGTTGAGGATTCTATTGTTAATGCATATATTGTGGAGGAAGTTACAACTTTTGTATCATATTATTTTGAGCCTCACGTTCAATGTAAAAGTCGGAGAGAAGGAATAAATGATGAGAGTCCTATTGATCCCAATTTGAAGTCAATTTTTAACTACCTTGGTCGACCAAGTGGATCTTGTACACGTAGATACTTAACTGGTCAAGAGTGGAGATAATCTCAAATATATATTTTACTGAACTGTCCAGAAGTAACGTCGTATTTCGAGTGAGTATATACATTTTATATTATATATTTTATATATCGTAAATTATTGTTCGTGTTATATTTATTTTTATGGTAGGATTTTCCAAACCCTATATTATGAGCTTCTAGAGCATGAGTTTGATCGTTTCTACGATGAAGAATTTACACCATGGTTCAAAAAATATGTAAGTAGTCTATGATAATAAATTGGTTAAATATTGACTTTAACACATACTTATTTGACTTTAGGTTCTTGATAATCACGCACACATTAAGGAAGAATTAGTAAACCACCTGTCATGGGGTCCAAACTCAATGGTGAAAACTTGGGCAATACATTTCATAAACGGATATAATTTTCATACTCAAGAATATGGAATGGACAATGCTACAATGAATAGTGGTGTTTGTGTTCAGTCATCTAATGATGGAGGTGCAAGGAATGACTTTTATGATTTGTTAGATGAAATTTTAGAGGTAGAGTACCCCAAGCTCAGATTTGCGAGTTGTTTTATTTATTTGTCGTTGGTTTGACCCTATCAAAGGCATGAGGGTGCATCCACAGTTTAATTTGGTTGAAATAAATTATAAAAAATTATACAAGGGGTATGAACCATTTATGTTAGCACAAGCGATTCAAGTATTTTATGTTTCATATCTTAGTCTGAGACAAGACAAAAGTGATTGGTGGGTTGTTTGTAAAACAAAAGCACGTAAAAAAATTAAGGAACATTGGGAAGACATAGCATATCAACAATATGAAGTTGTCAATATATTTCATATCGAAGAATATAATATTTCAATGTTACGAGATCCCAACGGCATAGTAATAGACATTGATGCAAGTGAAATGAATGAGGATGAAGATGAGGAATTTAATTTAAAGGATGACGATGATAATGATGATGACGATGATGATGAGGATGATGAGATCAAAGAGACGTATGACCAAGATGAAATTCACAATGAGGACTTCGATTTATAATTATGTGTAACTTTTATTCAGTATCAATTATGTTTCTATTTATTGTCTAATTCTAAATTCCATATATTTGATATATTAATGAACTATCTTTTTTATAGGTTATCCAATTGCTTCAAATATGGTAATTTTTTTCATATTGTTCATATTATAAATTTGATATGCAAATGTAATTCTTTTTTTACTTTCATATTCTTCTAATAATTATGATTGTTAGTTTCAATGTGGCGGTCATAGATGGAGTAGTGATGGAAGATCACAGTCTTCCTCTGCTTCAACCCTTGCACAGTCTAATGCTCTTGCAGGAAATGTGGCCTCGACCTCTTCTCCAGTTGCAAGATCGTCTGGTTCTCAACAGATCCGTACTAATATATCTTCTCCAGTACAACAATCACTAGTTAAGAGGGAAGATACAGGAGAGTTGATATCTCTGTGCGGAGATTCGTAAGTATTCAAGTTTTAAATTATCTATGTTTTTAATAAGATATATATTTTTATAAATATCTAACATGATTTGTTTTTATTTTATTATAGATTTACAAATTTTGTACATGTTATTCACGAGGTGAATAAAATAGTGAATAACCTTTGGGGTGGAGCTTCTATGACTTATACGAGCACGCTGGAAGAAATAAAAAGTTTGTGGTGGAATAAGTTAAGGTAAGTTATTTAAATCTTTTTGTACATAAAATTATAGTTAATATAATCAATTCATTTTTTCTCTACTGCAGTGGGTATTTACTTGGGAGGAGAGTAAAACACTAGAGATAAAGAGGATTTTCAAGAAAAAGTGTGGCGACCATATCAGAAACATACTCAGTCATACGAAAATTAGAAGTAAAAAAGTCACACATCATAACCGAGGAGAATTGAAATAAGATTGTTGCATATTGAGGATCTGAGGATAGCAAACGAAGGAGTGAGCAAAATAAGAAAAATCAACATTGTAATTCCAGTGCTATGTCTGCCACGTACGTCGGAGACTCAATTAATATCGATGAACATAGACATCAATTGGAGAGTTTTTTTAAATCCTAATTTTGTAATCTAATACTCACTAATTAATAAATTATAATGATGATTGTTTAGGCCCAGGAGACGGGGACTGAGCCATTATTTATAGACACTTTCACTCGTACATTCTAAAAGAAAGATAAGATGTGGAGTGGGAAAAGATCTAGAACAATGAAGGTTTGTAATTTTAAAAGTTTTACGGTCTTTTGTTTTTATTTAAATTTTTTTTTTCAAAACAGGAGAAATACGGTGAACTTGCACAGATAAATTTAGGTGCAAGTGATGATGTCGTCGAATCTGAGCCTTTTGTTAGCAATATCAATTTATGGCTCGAAGAAACTGGAGGGGCGAAAAGTGGAAGAATAATTGGACTCGGTTCTTTGAGTCAAATCTATAAAGCCTCTGGTGATTCTTCTTCATCCTCACCAGCAGTAAGAGTAGAAATAAATCAATTGACTGAAGAGGTTACTCATTTCAGGGAGTTACTAGTGCAAAAGGAAAATGAATCGATATAAAGAGAACAGGAAGTAAATGAACAGATGAACGAATTTCAGAGGAAACAGATATTAATTATGCAACATCTTCAATTAACGTCTAGTTCAAATCAATTTCCTCCTTATCGATCTGGTCCTCCTGCTGATCCCTGTAATAATGATAATGATGATGTATTTTTTGATCATGATGATGACGATGGTGGTTATGTTTGAATTTGTTGTATTTAAATGTTACTTAACTTATCACATTCGATATCCATGTATTGTAAGTTTTGTTTATGTTTGTTATGTATATATTGATTTGGTATTGAATTATTTTCATTTATTAGATGATTATGAAGTTTGATATTTGAATTAGTTTATATTGTTATATGTGTTTGTTATAAAATAGGAAAAAATAGTAGAATTTATCAAGATATTTTTTTTATTTTCCCAGATTAGCAACGAAAATAAATTTCTTCATAGATTTGTGATGAAAAATTATTTTTCGTCGCAGAATTGGCAACAAAAAAATTTTGTTGCAAAAAAATAAGCAACAGTTGATTGCCTCATGCGACTAGTCGATTGTTATACTATCAGTTGATTGGGCAGTCGACTACAAAACATTATGTGATCGGCTTCTCCACTACTAGTCGATGGTCAATCATGACTTGGGTCGATTGCACTAACAATCTCCCCCTTTTTGATGTTTGACAAAACCTTTGAGTTAGGCCACCTAACTCAAGCCATCAATGTTGTGCAGTAGGCACCTAAGTCAAACCTGAGTTTTGATTATAGCAAACGATACAAAGTTAAGCTCATATTGTTTTCTCACGAGCTAAATAGAGTGTGCAGAAAAGTGGCAACGCTGGAGCTGAAGGATAACGACACTCGGAGGAAGCCGTGGTGGTCGGGCGACACTCGAGTGATTTCGGAGGGAGCTGAAGGAATCGAGTGGAAGGCCAGAAGCGAGAGTGACATAGTAAGTATCGAGGTAAGCTCGTGTGTTTGCGAGAGTAAGTGAGGTCATATCCTCTTTACGGGAATGATCTTAAGCGTAGATCTAACCAAAGACATCCTATAGGTGGTCTAGGTCGAGATTGGATAGTCGGAGGTCGTCAAAATAAAGTTTTTATTTAGCTAACTTGTCATTTCAGCTAACATCAGTCGACTGCCAGCTTGGAGGACTCGACTGCTGTCAATCAGTCGACTGTTTACGATGAGCATTCGACTGATGCTGCCATCAATCGACTGATGATGGCTATAGTCCACTGATGGTCAAGGATCAACTTCGAGGAGTCAAGGCTTATCAACTCATTTCAAGGGGAGTGGTGCTTAAATTTGATTGGCTGAAGTTCCATTCGAAAAGGTGCTCAAAGGGTATAAAAGGAGGGCCTATCCTAGGGTTTCATTATCAATCCTAAGCTTCATAAAGCCTCCGCAAAGCTACAACTCTCCGACAATGAAGTGCTTCCTCTTCGACGCTTTAGGTTTAAATTGTTTGTATTTTGTTCCATCGGTATAAGCTTCATTTCAGTTTATTGCTTTAATTGTCTCGGAGTTTTTATCGTAACGAGGAGAGGGGGAGTGTCCCTCTACCTCAAGTTTTTGGTGCTTTCTTGTATCGATTAACTCCTACCTCTAATGAGGAGGAGCTCTTTAGTGATTTGCCCTCTGTGTGTGATCAAGGATCACTGTGGCCTTGGAGTAGTAGCCGAAGGCTACGAACCAAGTAAAAAATCTATTTGTCTCTTTTAATTTTCATTTATCTTTCCACTGCGTATATTTGTTTTGAAATAAATTCGAAAAAGAAAAGGTTTATCACTATTCACCCCCCCTCTAGCGATCCGCTTCGATCCAACAATCAAATCATCAATTCTCCCCTTTTTGACATACATCAAAAAGGCTCTCCCCAAGTGTAGGGAATTTCTTTCCGCTTCGGTCGCTAGTGCATGGTGATCCTATCTACGTCCCAGGATTAAAAAAAATTAATCCTTGACGAAGACGGATTACCCAAACAACTGATCCATCATCGTGTTATTCGATTCGAGTGGTCTCTTGAAAAAACTTGTTGTTCAAGCAACCTAACTCTTTTCCTCGATTAGCCGCGGAATAGATGATGTATGGATCATCGGTTTTTGTGTTTATCTTCGGAGTCCAAGTAAATTAGCCACATGCGTTATACAAAAGAACTAAATCAAAACAAACAAGATTATACCTCTTGTATACCTCTTGATCTTCTATTGTGTGACCTGTCCTCCTCTTGAACATTGTGTGGGCAACGATCCTCCAAGAGTTGAAACTTCCTAGATCACATTCTTCCCTTCCTTGCTCGCTCCGAACAAAGGGAAGAATATCAAACACTTCTTCTTTTATCTAGTGTCGATCACCAAGCCACAAACTTGGTTGTTGCCGCTGGCCAAGGAGAGGAAGAAGGAGATGGTGTGGGCGCCGGTCAAGAGCTCCAAGGGAAGAAACCCTAACACTTGTTGTCGCCGGCCAAAGGAGAAGAAGAAGAGATATGGATGCCGGCCAAGAGAGAAAGAAGAAGAGGGGCGCCGGCTAAACCTTAGCACGAGAGGAAAAACTTCCACTTATTGCCGCCCAAAAAACTTATCCAAACCCTAGCTTCCCAACCCTTTGAAGCAAACCCTAATCTCTAATGATTAGTTGCCGCCCAAGCCAAGGAGAAATCCCTAGAATTCCAATTCTCTCATGCCGTCCAAGCCTTTGCCTCCTATTTATAGATTTTGCCCAAACCTCCTTTTAATCGTATTCGTTGGATCTAGGTTTCAAGAGGGTTTTAATAGGCTACAATAGGGACCATGAGGAGGAGTTGGAACTTGGCCACCTAATGGATCCGGTCCACATAACATCCGATCCATTAATGATAATCCATTCCACTAGAGGATTATCATTGAACTACCTCACAAACCCCCATAAATAAATATGGGCTCCATATATTAATTATACAAATATCTCCCCGTGTTTAAGATCTCGAAAGTCTAATAATTAATTAATTTACTGACAATTAATTAATTAAGATCTAACTCCATGAGTAGTACCACTCAACCTTATCATCATACCAGACCAAGTCCACCTGCAGGGTTTACAAGATGATCCTTATGAGCTTCTCAAGGGGACATCATCATCCTAATATATAGGACACGGTTTCCTCCTATAATCAACGACACACCATGTAAATAATATTATTTCCCAACTTACCGAGCCTATCGATTTAATCTATAAATCTCGCCCATTGATAAATCAAAGAAATAAATACTAAGTACATGTGCCCATTATTATATCGGGATTAAGAGCATGTATACCATAATATTCGAGGTCCGATTCAATTATGTAGTCAGCAATAAATTGAATCACCCCTAAGTCGGTCCTGCTCAATACACACAAGGTATACTAGTGTAATTCTATGGTCAAGACAAACCAATACCAAATTACACTACAACCATACCAATGGTTTGTCCAAAATCATCTTGGTTGTGAGCCTGTACTTATACTCTACAAGGAATTGATAACATGATCTTCCGTGTGACACCACACACCATGTTATCTACAATTATATCAGACAATATGCATAACCATAAATATGCAAACAATGATCATGTGATTCTTATTTCAAAAATAAAGATGCTCATACAAATAATAGACTTTTCAGTATACATACCAACAATCTTTCACTTATAATAAAATACTATGCTATCCTCATACTTCCATACATCAGATTCCCATTCCCTCCACATGCCTATCAAAAGCTCTCACTAGAAAGGCCTTAGTGAAAGGATCTACCAGGTTATCCTCTGATGCAATCTTGGTGACAGCAACTTCTACCCTCTTTATGATCTCTCGTATCAGGTGGTACTTGCGCTCTATGTGTTTACTTGCCTTATGAGCTCGTGGTTCCTTCGAGTTTGCAACTGCACAACTATTATCACAATAAATTGTGATAGTTCTTGGCAAACCAGGAATCACATCCAAGTCCATAAAGAAGTTCCTGAGCCATACAACTTCTTTGGCTGCCTCAGAGGCTGCCATGTCATGCCCCGAGAGTATACCGAGCCGAAAATAATCGGACAATATCTCCCCTGTACGTGATACAATTTCTTGATACACAAAGCCTTTAGGCCACAATCACATAACATATATATGAAAATAATCCATAAACACAGCGGAAAAATACGGATAGATTAACAAGATACAAAGACCCAACTATGCACTCCGGAGTGACTTTGACATAACAAGAACAATAATAGAAACCACATCGAAAGTCAAATACATACAACACATCCGTAACCACAAATATGGAAATGATACAGGATAAAATCCCCAAAACAATAATCCAATAGAATACCACAAATCGTAATCAACATCCATTCGTTCGGTGTGAGATGGGATCAGTTGGCAGAGCTTCGAACATTCAAGGAATCTTCTACCTGTGACTTGGGCAACAAGAAACCTAGGGTTCGGGGTGGTGAGTATAAACTCAGGGGTAATATATAGAAAGTGCATGAACAACATATAGGGATATAGAGATCTACAAGTATACATGTGAAGATCTACAGGTATACAACATGTGTCCAATAGACATACAGTCCTATCCAAATCTAATAACAAGTAACGACAGTATAGTCATACTCAATGCATATACTAAACTGATCAACTGAACATGAAGTAATGTACCAATGTACCTGACGGTCTGCAACACCATAAGTTATATCATCTTGAACAGATATACAATAACATAACCCATATAATGTATAAAGTTAATCTCATATCTGACCAACACTCAGACATATGAACAGTATATAATCACATGTAATAACATCCTGGTCCATACCGCACTATGACATGATGCTAATCAAATGAATACAACAGTCTGGATCAACACATATATCATGCTCAACACACAACAGTATATAATATGCAAATGGCAGGTATCATGATGTACAAACATATGCAGCAACCAAATGCAGCATCTCACAGGCATATGTAAAACATATATCAAATACATGCATACATATATATATATATATATATATATATATATATATATATATATATATATATATATATATATATATATATATATATATATATATATATATATATATATATATATATATATATATATATATATATATATATATATATATATATATATATATATATATATATATATATATATATATATATATATATATCAATGCATATGCATGGTCATGTCTGCGGACCCATCTATAGGGATGTATACTGAAAAGTCTATCTTTTCTATGTACATCTTTATTTTTGAAATAAGAATCACATGATCATTGTTTGCATATTTTTATGCATATTGTCTAATATATTACATTGTAGATAACATGGTGAGTGGTGTCACACGGGAGATCATGTTATCGGCTCCTTGTAAAGTATAAGTAAAGGGTCACAACCGAGATGACTTTGGACAAACCATCGGAATGGTTGTAGTGTGATTTGGTGTTGGTTTGTCTTGACAATAGAATCACACTAGTGCACTTTGTGTGTATTGAGCAGGACCGACTCAGAGGTGATTCGATTTATTACTGACTACATAATCGAATCGGACCTCAGATATTATTTAGTACATGCTCTTAATCCCGATATAATAATGGGCACATATACTTTGTACTCATCTCTTTGATTTACCAATGGGTGAGATTTGTAGATTAAATCGATAGACTCGGTAAGTTGGGAGATGATATTATTTATATGGTGTGTCATTGATTATAGGAGGAAACCGTGTCCTATATATTAGGATGATGATGTCCCCTTGAGGAGCTCATAAGGTTCATCATGTAAACCCTGCAGGTGGACTTGGTCCGACATGATGAAAAGGTTGAGTGGTACTACTCAAGGAGTTAGATGTTGATTAATTAATGGTCAATAAATTAATTAATCGACGGGCATTCGAGATCTTAAACACAGGGAAAAAATGTACAAATAATATATGGAGCCCATATTATTATATGGGGGTTGGTGAGGTAGATCAATGATGAACCTTTAGTGGATTGGATCATCATTAGTGGATCGGACTTTATGTGGGCTTGATCCATGGGTGGCCATGACCCAACTCCTCCTAATGGTCCCTAATGTAGCCTATTAACACCTCATGATGCTTAGATCCAATGGATAGAAACAAAACTCTAAGATCCATTGGTAGAGATTAAATCTCTATGATCCGACAGTTGAGATTAAATCTCTAGATCCGACAGTTGAGATTAAATCCCTAGAACCAATGGATGAGATTAATTCATGACTTATCTTTAACTCTATAAAAGGATGACATGGGAGTTGGCGTGAACTACATTGGATGAGAGCTAGGGTTTTTGGGTGGCAAGGAAGAGGAATCCTAGTTGAGATAGGATTAGGATTAGGGTTTGGAGGCAAGGGTGGCACCAAATAAGGAAGATATTCTTCTCTTCTTCTTCCTCTTTTGGCCAACGTCCAGCACCTCTCCAACCTCTTTTCCAACCTTGGCCGGCACCCAAAAGCTTCCTTCTCCTTCTCCTAAGGTGGTGGAAAGAAGATATAGGGCTTCCCTTGGTGTCTTGGTTGTTTTCCACCATCTTCTCCTTCACCTAGTTGGCCGGCGGCAAGGATAGTTTTAGTTCCTTGTTGGTTGTTTCTAGAGAGGAGAAAAACCTTGTTTCTATTCTTCCTCTTGCTTTGGAAGAGCAAGGAAGGAAGATTTGCGATCTAGGAGCTTCGACTTTTGGTAGATCGTCGCCCACACGACGTCCAAAAGGAGGAAGGTCATACATTAGAAGATCGAGAGGTATACCTATTCTACTTTCTTCTTTTGTTTATTGCTTGTATTTGTTTTTCAATTATAAGCATGTTATAAATCTATAAATGGCTAAATAATACTTGGATCCCAAGCATAAACACAAAAACCGGCGATCCAAACATCGTCTATTCCATGGCTACTCGTAGAATAGAGGATGGTCGCTTGAATAACTAGTTTGTTCAAGTGACCTCTCTAAACGAATAGCACGACGATGGCTTGGTTGTTTGGGCAATCCCTTTTGTCTAGGATAAAATTTTAATCTGGGGACATCAAAGGGATTGGCATGATCAAATGACCGAGGTGAAGTGGGAAGCAAAGTTTCCCCTCACGGACTTGATAAGCTAAAACCATTACTTTGGTATGAGAGCTTCCGGGGCAAAAACCCTACAATTGGTATCAGAGCCAAGATTTCCGATTTTGTGTGTTTAGGATTCGGTTAATTTTTTACACTTTTTCATATATTATATGTGCCGGATAATAGTAGGATATGCGTAGTTTAACTCTTTGGTTGCAGGCATAAGATCCGACTATTATGGTCATATGTGTGTATGTGATTGTATGTGTGTAAATATTTATTTTGTTGAATCCTCGGGGTTGACAAGGCTAGTATTTAGTTTGTGTAAATTAAATACGACCTTGTTTATCCACTCTTTATTTTATTTTACTTTCGATCTAGATTTCATGTACACTCCCTCATGGAGTATAGGATAGATGGATGTAAAATAAAAATAGGTTTTAGTCTCGGCTCGGATCTCCGGATGGCTCATACATGGCATAGGAGGAGCAGACGAGATGGCGATGCGACGGGAGTCATATTGAAGACAAAAGCGATAATAGTTGGAAAATAATTTATTTTTCATATTTATTGCTTTTTGTTTGATATGCATGTCGTAGGCTAGGAAAATTCCTCATTTTCAAATTACTAAGTGGGAGAGAGATATTTTTATAAATTCTCACGGCCTCCATTACGATTTGACATGTGATGCAAGCAAACTTGCGCGTCGGCTCTGAGTGCCTTCCTCCCCATCGGATGAGTTTGTTTGTGGATCACAAGGTCAAATATGGTTATAGGAAATTATTAAGGAGCATGTGTACTTGCCCATCATAAGGCATATAACACGAGATAATTACCTTGGTACCAAGTAATTGTGAACACTTAGATACAAATATAAGTATCCTCCCCATCGGAGTCACTGCTTTTATTTGTAGGGACGAAGAGAAACCAACTATTAATTTTACTTGTCATAAAGTTAGGTTGACAAGATAGTAAAATTAATGGGTAAAACCTCCTCTTACAAATGTAGAATTCGTATACATCCACACGATCGTGGCATACAATATTCTCGGTGTTGGTTGATTTTAAAATTTTATTGTTTGAGGAATCAATAATTTTTTGAAATCTATAATAATGATCTATGTGATTCTTAGGATTTTCAAAAATGACTTTCAGTCCACTTACTATGATACTAAAGGAAATAAACTTACTGTACCCAAATTATGATGATTGGAAAAGAATCTAGATATTGTCTTATCTGATAAGGAGTACAAGTAGGCACTCTTCGAAGAGTGTCCTCAAGCCATTGTTGCTCAAAAAGGTTTCTACTTCTAAGCCGAAAGGTAAGAAGAAGGAGAAACAAGGTGGAGCAAAGGTGGTAGGAGGATCTCAGGGAGGAGTGAAGAAGCCGAAAGGCAAGTACTTCACTTACAAGCAGGATGGACATTGGAAGAAGGACTATCCCAATCCAAAGCAGAACAAAGATATATACTTTGGACTAGTCGTTGAAACATGATTAGCGGTGTTATCTACCAGCACTTGGTGTGTAGATACGGGAACCACTAATCCTGTCTGCATTACTTTGCAGGGGTTCCAGGAAACCTGACGACGAGCTAAGGGAGAGATTACCGTTTACTTGGGCAATGCCATGAAGGTGGCGGGTATTGCAGTGGGAGAAGTTTTATTTATCTCTTGAGAAAAATAAAACTTAGGTTCTGGAAAATTTCCTTTATGTACCTTTATTTAGAAAGAACTTAGTTTTAGTTTCTAAATTATTTATGGATGGATATTCTATTTCTTTTAATGACAGAGCTGTTATAAAAAGAAATAGGGAGAATATCTGTTTAGGTACATTGATAGGAAATTTGTATACACTTGAACCAAAACCTCCCACGATGCAAATAGAAGTTAATAACTCATCTTCTAATTCCAATAAGAGAAAATAACCTTCGAAGATGAACCAAACATATCTTTGGCATCTTAGGCTTGGTCACATTATCCTAAGCAGAATTCAAAGGTTGATATCTGATGGACCTTTGGATTCATTAGTGGTGGAGGATCTCCCAACCTGTGAATCTTGCTTGGAGGGTAAGATGACCAAGAGGCCTTTTAAGGCCAAGGGGTATAGAGCCAAAGATGTGTTAGAATTGGTTCATTCTGATTTGTGTGGTCTTATGTCTATCCAGGCTAGAGGTGGTTTTGAGTATTTCGTCTCTTTTATAGACGATTACTCAAGATATGGATACATTTACCTGATGCGCCGCAAGTCTGAATGCTTTGACAAGTTCAAAGAATTCAAGGCTAATGTGGAGAAACGTCAAGGTAAAAGTATCAAGACACTACGATCTGATCGTGGTGGTGAGTACCTATTGGGAGAGTTTAGGAAGTACTTATCAAAGGCTAGGATTCAATCCAAATTGACTACACCTGGCACACCCCAGCAGAATGGTGTAGCAGAGCGAAGGAATAGGACTCTTATGGAGATGGTTAGATCGATGATGAGTTATTCTGACTTGCCAGATTCGTTCTGGGGATATGCTCTAGATACGGCGGTGTACATTCTTAACTTGGTACCATCTGAAGCAGTGCCTTCTACTCCCATAGAGTTGTGGACTGGGTGAAAGCCTAGTCAAAGACATATTCGGATATGGGGGAGTCCAGCACATGTGCTGAAGGCAGATGCTGGTAAGTTGGAATCTCATACAGAAGTACGCTTGTTCGTTGGCTATCCCAGGGGAACGAAGGGTGGATTGTTTTATAGTCCTAGAGATCAGAGGGTGATCATTAGCACGAACGCCAGATTTCTAGAGGAAGACTATGTGATGAGCCACAAGCCCAAGAGTAAAATTGTTCTAGAGGAGTTAAAAGGGGAAGTCACTTCTTATTTTACATTGTAGATAACATGGTGCTTGGTGTGGCACAGAAGATCATGTTATCAGTCCCTTGTAGAATATAAGTAGAGGCTCACAACCAAGATGGTTTTGGACAAACCATTGGCATGGTTGTAGTGTAGCTTGATATTGTTTTGTCTTGAACATAGAGTTACACTAGTACACTTAGGTGTATTGAGCAGGACCGACATAGAGGTGATTCAATTTATTGCTGACTACATAATTGAATCAGACCTCGGATATTATGTTGTACATGCTCTTAATCCCAATATAATAATGGGCAAATGTACTTAGTATTTATTTCTTTGATTTACCAAAGGGTGAGATTTAGATGGATTAAATCAATATGCCCGATAAGTTGGGAAATGATATTATTTACATGGTGTGTCGTTGATTATAGGAGGAAACCATGTCCTATATATAGGTTGATGATGTCCCCTTGAGGAGCTCATAAGGTTCATCATGTAAACCCTGCAGGTTGACTTAGTCAACATGATGATAAGGTTGAGTGGTACTACTCGAGGAGTTAGATGTTAATTAATTGATGGTCAGTAAATCAATTAATTGACGGACATTCGATATCTTAAACACGGGGAGATGGATGTACAAATAATATATGGAGCCCATATTATCATATGGGGGTTGGTGAGGTAATTCAATGATTATCCTCTAGTGGAATGGAACATCATTGATGGATCAAGTTTGTGTGGTTCCGATCCATCGGGTGGCCAAGATCCAACTCCTCCTCATGGTCCCTATTGTAGCCTATTAACACATCATGAAGCCTAGATCTGACGGTTAGGATGAAACCCTAGATCTGACGGTTGGGATGAAACCCTAGATCCGACGGTTGGGATGAAACCCTAGATCCTACGGTTGGGATGAAACCCAAGATCCGACGGTTAGGATGAAACCCTAGATCCGACGGTTGAGATTAAATCCCAAGAACCAATGGAGGAGATTAAACCAAGGCCTAAACCTAACTCTATATATATGGGCTTAGGCTTGGGAAACAAGGAGGATGAAAAAAAAAAGAAAAAAACCTAATTGAGATAAGGTGGCTTGGGTGGCAAGAAAGGAGGAGGCTAGGGTTAGGGTTTGGTTCATTGTGTTGGGCGGCAACAAGGAGAAGGGAGCTTCTTCTTCTTGTTTCCAATGGTGGCCGACACCCTTCTTCCTCCTTCCTCTTTGGTTTGGCCGACGCCCAAGCTTCTCCCCTTGATCTATGGCTTGTGGTGGATGAGATGAGGGTTGCTTCCCATGGGCGGGAAAAAATAGGAGGAGGCTAGGGTTAGGGTTTTGTTGTTGGTGTTGGGCGGCAACAAGGAGAGGGAGATTCTTCTTCATTTTCCTTTGATGGCCGGCCCCTCTACCTTCTTTCCTCTACCTTAGCCAAAGCTCAATCTATTCTACTTCCCTTCATCCTTAGCCGGAAATTAAGGAGAGCCTAGTTTAGGGTTTGGGAGGCAACAAGGAGAAGGGGTGTTTTCTTTCTTCTTCTCCAAGTGTTGGCCGACACCCATGCCCTTGTTGTTTCTCTTTTGGTTGGTTTCCATACTCCATTTTATCTTCCTTGGCCGGTGGCAACATCGAGTTTATTGACTTGGTGGCCGGTTCTAGAAAGGAAGTTGAGTTTTGTTTTAGGATCTTCCTTTGTTCCTAGTGAACAAGGAAAGGAAGATCGGTGATCTATGAGGCTTCAACTTTTGGTAGATCGTTGCCCACACGACGTCCAAAAGGAGGGAGGACATACAATAGAAGATCAAGAGGTATAACAAGAGGTATAATCTTGTTTATTTTGATTAATGTTCTTTTGTATTATATTTATAATTGCTTTTCAATTATATGCATGTATTATGTAGATGTTTACTTTATGTATAAGTTGATTATACATGTTTATATTCATATGTATTTGTATAATCATGGACCCCGAAGATAAACACAAAAACCGGCGATCCGTCCGTCGTCTCTTCCGCGTCTAACAGACTAGAAGAGTTTTGTTGCTTGAACAACTAGTTTGTTCAAGCGATCGCTCAAGTCATTAGCACGACGACGAATTGGTTGTGCTTAGGAAACTCATCCCATCCGGATTAGTTTTCATTGTTGAAATTTTTAATCGGGGGACATGGGAGCCGATGAGCCTCTGAAGCCGAGCAATTCCCAACAAAATGGTATCAGAGCCACGGTTTTCGGTTTTGTGTATTTTGGATTCGGTTACTTTCATGCACATATCATATATTGAGTATGCCGGATAATAGTAGGATGTGCGTAGGCTAACTTTTTGGTTACAGGCATAAGATCCCACTATTATGGCTATATGTGTGTATGTCATTGTATGTGTGTGATTGTATGTATATCATTTGAATCCTCAGGGTTGACGAGGCTATATTAGTATTTAATTTTTGTAATTAAATACAACATTGTTTAGCCGATCATTTTAGTTTACTTTCGATCTAGATTGTTTGTACACTCTTTCGTGGAGTATAGTATCGATGGATGTAAATTAAAATGATATATCTCGGCTCGGATCTCTTTTGTGGCTTGCGCACGGAAAAGGTGGAGCGGACGAGGTGGCGACACGATGGGACGCATATTGGAGAACAATGCCATAATAGTTGGAAAAATTCTAATTTTTTCCATATTTATTGTTGATTTGTTTTATGTGCATGTTGTGTGTGCTTGAAAATTCCTCATTTTCAATTTACTAAGTGGGAGAGGGATATTTTAATTAATTTCCGCGGCCTCCATTACAATTTGACGTGTGATGCAACAAACTTGCGCGTCGGCTCTGAGTACCTTCCTCCCCATAGGATAAGTTTGTTTGCGGATCACTAGGTCAAATAATGGTTATAGGAAATTGTTTAGGAGCGTGTGTACTTCCACATCGGTAAGGCACATAATCCGAGATAATTCCCTTAGTATCATGTAATGGTGCACACTTAGATGCAAATAAAAAGTATCCTCCCCATCGGAGTCACTGCTTTTATTTGTAGGGCCAAAGAGGAACCAACTATTAATTTTATTTGTCAAAAAGTAAGGTTGACAAGATAATAAAATTAATGGGTAAAACCTCCTCTTACAAATGTAGAATTCGTATATGTCCACACTATCGTGGCATGCGATATTCTTGGTGTTTTGAGGTGTTGGTTGATTTCGGAATTTTATTGTTTTGAGGAATCAATAATATTTGAAATCTAATATTTTGATCATTGTGATTCTTAGGATTTTCAAAAATGACTTTCAGTCCACTTACTATGATACTAAATGAAATAAACTTACTGTACCCAAATAATGTTGATTGGAAAAGAATCTAGATATTGTCTTATCTGCTAAGAAGTACAAGTATGCACTCTTCAAAGAGTGTCCTCAAGCCATGGTTGCTCAAAAAGGTTTCTACTTATAAGCCGAAAGGCAAGAGGAAGGAGAAACAAGGTGGAGCAAAGGTGGTGGGAGGATCTCAGGGAGGAGTGAAGAAGCCGAAAGGCAAGTACTTCACTTGCAAGTAGACTGGACATAAGAAGAAGGATTATCCCAATCCGAAGCAAGAACAAATGTATATCCTTTGGTCCAGTTGTTGAAACATGGTTAGAGGCATTATCTACCGGCACCTAGTGTGTAGATACGAGAGTCACTAATCATGTCTGCAACACTTTGCAGGGGTTCCAAGAAACCCGACGACTAGCTAAAGGGGAGATTACCATTTACTTGGGCAATGCCATGAAGGTGGCGGCTATTGCAGTGGGAGAAGTTTTATTTATCTCTTAAGAAAAATAAAATTTTGGTTCTCGAAAATTCCCTTTATGTACCTTTATTTAGAAAGAATTTAATTTCGGTTTCTAAATTATTTATGGATGGATATTCTATTTCTTTTAATGACATAGTGTTATAAAAAGGAATAGGGAAAATATCTGTTCAGTTACATTGATAGGAAATTTGTAAACACTTGAACCAAAAACCTCCCACGATGCAAATTGAAGTTTATAACTCATCTTCTAATTATAATAAGAGAAAAGAACCTTCGAAGATGAACCAAACATATCTTTGGCATCTAAGGCTTGGTCATATTAACCTGAGTAGAATTAAAAGGTTGATAGCTGATGGACCTTTGGGTTCATTAGTGGTGGAGGATCTCCCAAGCTGCGAATCTTGCTTGGAAGGTAAAATGACTGAGAGGCCTTTTTAGGCCAAGGGGTATAGAGCTAAAGATGTGTTAGGAATGGTTCATTCTGATTTGTGTGGTCCTATGACTATCTAGGCAAGAGGTAGTCTCGAATATTTCATCTCTTTCATAGATGATTATTCAAGATATGGATGACACCACGATCTGATCGTGGTGGTAAGTACCTCTTGGGAGAGTTTAGGAACTACTTATCGGAGGTTGGGATTCAATCCCAATTGTCTGCACCTGGCACACCCCAGCAGAACGGTGTAGCAGAGCGAAGGAATAGGACTCTTATGGAGATGGTTAGATCGATGATGAGTTATTCTGACTTGCCAGATTCGTTCTGGGGATATACTCTAGATGCGTCGGTGTACATTCTGAACTTGGTTCCATCTAAATCAGTGCCTTCTACTCCCACAGAGTTGAGGACTGGGCGAAAGCCTAATCTAAGACATATTCGGATATGGGGGAGTCCAGCACATGTGCTGAAGGCTGATGCTGGTAAGTTGGAACCTCATACAGAAGTGCGCTTGTTTGTTGGCTATACTAGGGGAACGAAGGGTGGTTTGTTTTATAGTCCTAGAGATCAGAGGGTGATCGTTAATACGAATGTCAGATTTCTAGAGGAGGACTATGTGATGAACCACAAGCCCATGAGTAGGATTGTTCTTGAGGAGTTGACAGGGGAAGTCCCGACTTCAGTACAAGAGGATATACCACATGTCACTACACCGCGTGTCACAGAGGATACATAAGTGATACCTCGTCGTAGTGGGAGGGTTGTGAGACAGCCTGATAGATTCATGTTCTTGGGAGAATCTTTCAATTTGGTCCCTGGCAAACATGAACCTGATCCCTGGACATATGACGAGGCAATCCAAGATAAAGATGCAACATCTTTGCAAAGTGCAATGAATACTGAGATTGAATCTATGGATTCAAATCAGGTCTGGGAGCTCTTATGCATAGCAACTCTTATGGATTATGAGGTGTGGCAGATGGATGTCAAGACAGCTTTCCTTAATGGAAGTGTTGAGGAGAACATCTATATGAAGCAACCAGAGGGATTCATTGCTAAGGGCAAAGAGCATCTTGTATGTAAGCTTAATCGGTCCATTTATGGATTGAAACAAGCTTCGAGGTCTTGGAATATCCGCTTTGATGAGGTAAATCCAGACTTATGGATTTATTCAAAGTCCGGATGAGTCTTGTGTACACAAGAGATGTGACGGAAACGTAGTGGTATTTCTTGTACTATACGTAGATAATATTTTGGTAGTTGGCAACAATATCAGAGTTTTATCAGACGTAAGGGTATGGTTGTCTAAACAGTTTTGAAGGACTTGGGAGAAGTTGGACACATCCTTGGGATCAAGGTTAGTGTGCTAATCCCAAGCTTCATACATAGACACGATTATGGATCGTTTTAGCATGCAAAACTCCAAGAAAGGTTTTCTACCTTTCAGGCATGGAGTTCCTTTATCTAAGGAGATGTGTCCTAGATCATCTGAGGAGATATAGGAGATGAAGGCGGTTCTTTATGCTTCGGCAGTAGGAAGCCTCATGTATACGATGCTATGTATGAGACCCGATATCTACTATGCCGTGGGCATGGTCAGCAGATATCAGAGTAATCCAGGACATGGACATTGGACTGCGGTAAAGCATATATTGTAGTGCCTGAGAAGGACTAGGGATTATATGCTAGTTTATCGGGCAGACCAATTACTCCCTGTGGGTTACATAGATTCCGATTTCCAATTTGATAGGGATAACAGTAAGTCTACCTCAGGTTTTGTATTTACTTTGAAAGGTGGAGCCATTGTATGGAGGAGTGTCTAGCAGAAATGCGTGGCGGACTCCACCATGGAAGCTGAGTATGTGACAGCCTCTAAGGCGACCAAAGAAGCTGGGTGGCTCAGGAACTTCCTGATGGACTTGGATGTGATTCCTGGTTTGCCCAGAACTATCACAATTTATTGTGATAATAATGGTGCAGTTGCAAACTCGAAGGAACCACGAGCCCATAAGGTAAGTAAATGCATAGAGCGCAAGTACCACATGATACGAGAAATCATAAAGGAGGTAGAAGTTGTTGTCGCCTAGATTGCATCAGAGGATGACCTAGTAGACATTTTCACTAAGGCCCTTCTAGTGAGAGCTTTGATAGGCGTGTGGAGGGAAGGGGAATCAGATGTAGGGCAGTGTGATGACAGCATAGTCTTTTAGTATAAATGGGAGATTGTTGGAATGTATACTGAAAGCCTAGCTCTTTTTGTATGAACATTTTTATTTTGAAATAAGAATCACATGATCATTGTTTGCACTTTATATTTATTATATGTGTGCATATTGTCTAATATTTTACATTGTAGATAACATGGTGCTTGGTGTGGCACAGAAGATCATGTTATCAGTCCCTTATAGAATATAAGTAGAGGCTCACAACCAAGATGGTTTTGGACAAACCATTGGCATGGTTGTAGTGTAGCTTGGTATTGTTTTGTCTTGAACATAGAGTTACACTAGTACACTTAGGTGTATTGAGCAGGACCGACATAGAGGTGATTCAATTTATTGTTGACTACATAATTGAATCGGACCTCGAATATTATGTTGTACATGCTCTTAATCCCGATATAATAACGGGCAAATGTAATTAGTATTTATTTCTTTGATTTACCAAAGGGTGAGATTTAGATGGATTAAATCAATATGCCCGGTAAGTTGGGAAATGATATTATTTACATGGTGTGTCGTTGATTATAGGAGGAAATCGTGTCCTATATATAGGTTGATGATATCCCATTGAGGAGCTCATAAGGTTCATCATGTAAACCCTACAGGTTGACTTAGTCAACATGATGATAAGGTTGAGTGGTACTACTCGAGGAGTTAGATGTTAATTAATTGATGGTCAGTAAATCAATTAATTGACGGACATTCGATATCTTAAACACGGGGAGATGGATGTACAAATAATATTTGGAGGCCATATTATCATATGGGGGTTGGTGAGGTAATTCAATGATGATCCTCTAGTGGAATGGAACATCATTAATGGATCAAGTTTGTGTGGTTCCGATCCATCGGGTGGCCAAGATCCAACTCCTCCTCACGGTCCCTATTGTAGCCTATTAACACCTCATGAAGCCTAGATCCGACGGTTGGGATGAAACCCTAGATCCGACGGTTGGGATGAAACCCTAGATCCGACGGTTGGGATGAAACCCTATATCTGATGGTTAGGATGAAACCCTAGATCCGACGGTTGAGATTAAATCCCTAGAACGAATGGAGGAGATTAAACCAAGGCCTAAACCTAACTCTATATATATGGTCTTAGGCTTGGGAAACAAGGAGGATGAAAAAAAAAAGAGAAAAACCTAATTGAGATAAGGTGGCTTGGGCGGCAAGAAAGGAGGAGGCTAGGGTTAGGGTTTGGTTCATGATGTTGGGCGGCAACAAGGAGAAGGGAGCTTCTTCTTCTTGTTCCCAATGGTGGCTGACACCCTTCTTCCTCCTTCCTCTTTGGTTTGGCTGGCACCCAAGCTTCTCCCCTTGATCTATGGTTTGTGGTGGATGAGATGAGGGTTGCTTCCCATGGGCGGCAAAAAATAGGAGGAGGCTAGGGTTAGGGTTTGGTTGTTGGTGTTGGGCGGCAACAAGGAGAGGGAGATTCTTCTTCATTTTCCTTTGATGGTCTGCCCCTCTACCTTCTTCCCTCTTCCTTGGCTAAAGCTCAATCTATTCTACTTCCCTTCATCCTTAGTCGGAAATTAACGAGAGCCTAGTTTAGGGTTTGGGCGGGAACAAGGAGAAGGGGTGTTTTCTTTCTTCTTCTCCAAGTGTTGGCCGGTGCCCATGCCCTTGTTGTTTCTCTTTTAGTTGGTTTCCATACTCCATTTTATCTTCCTTGGCTGGCGGCAACATCGAGTTTATTGACTTGGTGGCCGGTTCTAGAAAGGAAGATGAGTTTTGTTTTAGGATCTTCCTTTTTTCCTAGTGAACAAGGAAAGGAAGATCGGTGATCTAGGAGGCTTCAACTTTTGGTAGATCGTCACCCACACGACGTCCAAAAGGAGGGAGGACATACAATAGAAGATCAAGAGGTATAACAAGAGGTATAATCTTGTTTATTTTGATTAATGTTCTTTTGTATTATGTTTATGATTGCTTTTCAATTATATGCATGTATTATGTGGATGTTTACTTTATGTATGTGTTGATTATACATGTTTATATTCATATGTATTTGTATAATCATGGACCCTGAAGATAAACACAAAAACCGGCGATCCGTCCGTTGTCTCTTCCGCGGCTAACCGACTAGAAGAGTTTTTTTGCTTGAACAACTAGTTTGTTCAAGCGATCGCTCAAGTCGTTAGGACGACGACGAATTGGTTGTGCTTAGGAAACTCATCCCATCCGAATTTGTTTTCATTGTTGAAATTTTTAATTCGGGGACATGGGAGCCGATGAGCCTCTGAAGCCGAGTGATTCCCAACACCAAGATAAAGATGCAGCATCTTAGCAAAGTGCAATGAATGCTGAGATTGAATCTATGGATTCAAATCAGGTCTGGGAGCCAGTATAACCACCTGATGGTGTAAAAACCATTGGATGCAAGTGGATCTACAAGAGAAAGAGAGGAATAGATGGGAAGGTTGAGACCTTCAAAGCGAGGCTTGTTGCGAAGGGGAATACTCAGAAAGAGGGTATCGATTATGAGGAGACCTTTTCACCGGTAGCCATGCTTAAGTCTATCCGGATTCTCTTATGCATAGCAGCTCATATGGATTATGAGGTGTGGCAGATGGATGTCAAGACAACTTTCATGAATGGAAGTCTTGAGGAAGACATCTATATGAAGCAACCAAAGGGATTTATTGCGAAGGGAAAAGAGAATCTTGTATGTAAGCTTAATCGGTCCATTTATGGATTGAAGCAAGCTTCAAGGTCTTGGAACATCCGCTTTGATGAGGTGATCCAGTCTTATGGACTTATTCAAAGTCCGGATGAGTCTTGTGTATACAAGAGATGTGACGGAAATGTAGTGGTATTTCTTGTACTATACGTAGATGACATTTTGTTGATTGGCAACAATATCAAGGTGTTATCGGATGTAAGGGTATGGTTGTCCAAATAGTTTTATATGAAGGACTTGGGAGAGGTGGGACACATCCTTGGGATCAAGGTTATAAGAGATCGCAGGAAAAGGATGTTGTGCTTATCCCAAGCTTCATACATAGACACGATTATGGATTGTTTTAGCATGCATAACTCCAAGAAAGGTTTTCTACCTTTCAAGCATGGAGTTCCTTTATCTAAGGATATGAGTCCTAGATCATCTGAGGAGATAGAGGAGATGAAGGCGGTTCCTTATGCTTCGGCAGTAGGAAGCCTCATTTATGTGATGCTCTGTACGAGACTAGATATCTGCTTTGCCATGGGCATGGTCAGCAGATATCAGAGTAATCCAAGACAGAGACATTCGACTACGGTAAAGCATATATTGAAGTACCTGAGAAGGACTAGGGATTATATGCTAGTTTACCGGCCAGACCAATTACTCCATGTGGGTTACATGGATTGCGACTTCCAATCAGATACGGATAACAGTAAGTCTACCTCAGGTTTTGTGTTTACTTTGGGAGGTGGAGCCATTGTATGGAGGAGTGTCAAGCAAAAATGCATGGCGGACTCCACCATGGAAGCTGAGTATGTGGCGGCCTCTGAGGCAGCCAAAGAAGCTGTATGGCTTAGGAACTTCCTGATGGACTTGGATGTGATTCCTGGTTTGCCCAGAACTATCACAATTTATTGTGATAAAAGTGGTACAGTTGCAAACTCAAAGGAACCATGAGCCCATAAGGCTAGTAAACACATAGAGCGCAAGTACCACCTGATATATGAAATCGTAAAGGAAGTAGAAGTTGTTGTCGCCTAGATTGCATCAAAGGATGACCTGGTAGACCCTTTCACTAAGGCCCTTCTAGTGAGAGCTTTGATAGGAATGTGGAGGGAAGGGGAATCAGATGTATGGCAGTATGAGGACAGCATAGTCTTTTAGTATAAGTGGGAGATTGTAGGGATGTATACTGAAAAGTCTATCTTTTCTGTGTACATCTTTATTTTTAAAATAAGAATCACATGATCATTGTTTGCATATTTTTATGCATATTGTCTAATACATTACATTATAGATAACATGGTGTGTGGTGTCACACGGGAGATCATGTTATCGGCTCCTTGTAAAGTATAAGTAAAGGCTCACAACTGAGGTGGCTTTGGACAAACTATTGGAATGGTTGTAGTGTGATTTGGTGTTGGTTTGTCTTGACCATATAATCACACTAGTGCACTTTGTCTATATTGAGCAAGACCACCTCAGAGGTGATTCGATTTATTGCTGACTATATAATCGAATCGGACCTCAGATATTATTTAGTACATGCTCTTAATCCTGATATAATAACGGGCACATATACTTAGTACTCATCTCTTTGATTTACCAATGGGCGAGATTTATAGATTAAATCGATAGGCTCGGTAAGTTGGGAGATGATATTATTTATATGGTGTGCCGTTGATTATAGGAGGAAACGGTGTCCTATATATTAGGATGATGATGTCCCCTTGAGGAGCTCATAAGGTTCATCATGTAAACCCTGCAGGTGGACTTGGTCCGGCATGATAAAAAGGTTGAGTGGTACTACTCAAGGAGTTAAATGTTGATTAAATAATGGTCAGTAAATTAATTAATTGACGGACATTCGAGATCTTAAACACGGAGAGAAAATGTACAAATAATATATGGAGCCCATATTATCATATGGGGGTTGGTGAGGTTGATCAATGATGAACCTTTAATGGATTAGATCATCATTAGTGGATCAGACTTTATGTGGGCTTGATCCATGGGTGGCCAAGACCCAACTCCTCCTCATGGTCCCTAATGTAGCCTATTAACACCTCATGATGCTTAGATCCAATGGATAGAAACAAAACTCTAAGATCCATTGGTAGAGATTAAATCTCTAAGATCCGACGGTTGAGATTAAATCTCTAGATATGACGGTTGAGATTAAATCCCTAGAACCAATGGATGAGATTAATTCATGACTTATCCCTAACTCTATAAAAGGATGGCATGGGAGTTGGCGTGAACTACATTGGATGAGAGCTAGGGTTTTTGGGCGGCAAGGAAGAGGAATCCTAGTTGAGATAGGATTAGGATTAGGGTTTGGAGGCAAGGGTGGCACCAAATAAGGAAGGTATTCTTCTCTTCTTCTTCCTCTTTTGGCCAATGTCCAGCACCTCTCCAACCTCTTTTCCAGCCTTGGCTGGCACCCAAAAGCTTCATTCTCCTTCTCCTAAGGTGGTGGAAAGAAGATATAGGGCTTCCCTTGGTGTCTTGGTTATTTTCCACCATCTTCTCCTTCACCTAGTTGGTTGGCGGCAAGGATAGTTTTAGTTCCTTGTTGGTTGTTTCTAGAGAGGAGAAAAACCTTGTTTCTATTCTTCCTCTTGCTTTGGAAGAGCAAGGAAGGAAGATTTGCGATCTAGAAGCTTCGACTTTTGGTAGATTGTCGCCCACACGACGTCCAAAAGGAGGAAGGTCATACATTAGAAGATCGAGAGGTATACCTATTCTACTTTCTTCTTTTGTTTATTTCTTGTATTTGTTTTTCAATTATAAGCATGTTATAAATCTGTAAATGGCTAAATAATACTTGGATCCCAAGCATAAACACAAAAACCGGCGATCCAAACATCGTCTATTCCGCGACTACTCGTAGAATAGAGGATGGTCGCTTGAATAACTAATTTTTTCAAGTGACCTCTCTAAGTGAATAGCACGACGATGACTTGGTTGTTTGGGCAATCCCTTTTGTTTAGGATTAAATTTTAATCCGGGGACATCAAAGGGATTGCCATGATGAAATGACCGTGGTGAAGTGGGAAGCGAAGTTTCCCCTCACGAACTCGATAAGCTAAAACCATTACTTTGGTATGAGAGCTTCCGGGGCAAAAACCCCTACACCATCCAACCACGACCCCAGTATGGGTTGGGTGACACGACATGACAACTATCCCAACTCCAGCCACCACCACTTTTGAGTAACCGAGTTGGGTAGTATGAAATAGTAGCTAGCTGTCATAGATCTATATGCTACTCATACGGGGGTCCTTGCTGCTAGCCGCTCCGTCCCTACCCATGAGTAGACAAGCACTGCACCCAGGACAACTGCACATCACACGACCACCGTTTATAGTGGGTGAGTGCGCTAACTACCACTCCGCACAGTGACCAAGTGCGCATCTCCAGCTACCACCATCCATAGTGGCCGAGAACAGCACGCACAACAATACTCTGCACTCAACCCTGCTACCATTACCCCAAGTGGCCGGGGAGGCAGGATGATTGATGACCCGTCTCAACCACAAGGGAGACCTAATCACCAGCATGAATGCAATGTAATGATGCATAGCTCAATAAATGTATCCTCGCAACACTCCCTATCCCACGAGGAGTCTTGGTAAACTAAAAGTCAACTATTCAAGGACTACTAACCACAAGACTCTCTCTCTCTCTATCACACAAAGAGTCATACACATCTGATAGTCAACCATGCTAAGACCTCTAGTCTGTAGCGAGATACTACCGATCGTCCATATAACCATACACAGGCACACAATCCATAATGGATATACCATCAAGCTAGGACCTCTAGTCCATAGCCACATACTGACAACCGTACACTTATCTATGTATAGACAACTAGATCCACAATAGATGCACAACTAATAAGTGTACGATACAACAATCGACTCCATAATCTAATCCATCACCTAACTTTAGTGATGTAACATAGTAACCCAATCTGAGGTAACAAAGATAACCCTAACCACATGTACTTACTGAACATCTATAAGCTAACACACAATAGTGTTGGATCGAGCGGATCGCTAGAGGGGGGGGTGAATAGCGATAGAAATTTTTCGTTCAAAATCGTTCGTTAAAATGCGAGTAGACACAGCGGAAGATAAAAACAAAACAAGCGAGACAATAGACACAAGGGTTTTACTTGGTTCGTAGCTGAAGGCTACTACTCCAAGGCCCTAGTGGTCCTTGACCACGTACGGAGGGCAAACTACTAAAGAACTCCTCCTCGTTGGAGGTAGGAGTTAGACGGATACACAAAATGACAAAAGCTCGAGGTAGAGGGACACTCCCCCTCTCCTCGTTATAATGAAAGCTTTACTAAAAAATAAACTGAAATACAATTTAAACTTTCGTTACCGACGACTTCAAAGGTTGGAGGTTGAAGCTCTAGTCGTCGTCTCGGCAGCGCTTCGTCGTAGGGATGTCGGAGAGTCGGAGCATATCGGAAGCACTTGGAAGCCTTTTTAATTGATGAAAAACCCTAAGACAAGCCCTCCTTTTATAGCCTTTGAGCCCCTCATCGAATGGGTCTTCAACCAATCACAAATGGACACAAAACCTCCTTGAAATGGGGTGATAAGCCTTGACTCCTCGAAGCTGATCATTTACCATCAGTCGACTGATGGCCATCATCAGTCGACTGATGGTAGCATCAGTCAAGTGCTGACAGTAGATAGTCGATTGATGAAGGCCAGTCGAGTCCTCCAAGCTGGCAGTCGACTGATGCTAGCTGCAAGGCAAAGTTAGCTCAAAGAAAACATTATTTCGACGACCTTCGACCGTCCAATCTTGACCTAGACCATCGATGGGATGTCTTTGGTCGGATCTACGCTTAAGACCATCCCCGTAAGGAGGATACGACCTCACTTACGCTCGCACACACGAGCTTACCTCGATACTTACCATGTCGCTTTTGCTTCCGGCCTTCCACTCGATTCCTTCGGCTCCCTCCGAAGTCACTCGAGTGTCGCCCGACCACCCGGCTTCCTCCGGGTGTCGCTAGCCTTCAGCTCCAGCTTTAGCAATCTTCTGCACACTCGATTCAGCTCGTGAGATAACGACATAAGTTTAACTTTGTATCGTTTGCTATAATCAAAACTCAGGTTCGACTTAGGTGCCTACTGCACCAACAATCTCCCCCTTTTTGATTTATGGCAAACCCACATACAAAGTTAAGTAAATAGCAAGCATGAAGGATAATGTGTATTAGAAACAAACAACAAAAAAATAAAGAAGATTAAGTTGGAGTAGTAAGGATTTTCTTCAAGCATTCCCCCTTGAGGAAACCTTCCCCTTGACCGAGGGTGAGTCTTGAGGAAAGACCTTAATCCTCCCCCTTTGAGGGTTTCTTAACATTACTTAAAGTTGGCCTTAGTAAAACGTTTAAGTTAAGAGTTCTTCTTAACTTGGCCCTTTCTCCCCCTTAAGTAAAACATTAAAAATGAGTAAAACGTTGATGGCACAAATAAGTTTAAGTTAAGAATTATCTTAACTTGGTCTTAATAAGTTTTCAAAACTTAAAGTTAACTTTTGGTTTAAATATAAAGTAAGAGTTAAGTTATAAAAAAAATTTTGACCCCTTAACTTTAACTTTGGCCTTTTTCTCCCCCTTTTGCCATATATCGAAAAGAGTGAGGGTGTGTGTGGAAAACAAAAATAAGTGTTAAATATAAAGTACAAGCATGTTCCACATTATTTTGAAAATAATATACTGAAAATAAGTTCATCTATAAAATGTTCGACTCATATTTGGCTTGATTGATATGAAAGATCAACCAGTCCTGGTTAGAGTCGGTTAGTATGTATGATTATACTCCGTGGTTCATAGCGATGCACTAGCTCTACATCTGGAACCAGGAGTAAGGTCCTAACATCTCATGGCCATCTACGTGGCTAAGTACACAATCACATTAGTCCTTTGTGTTGTGAGATGTATTGGCTCCTTAAATCTATAGGTGCATGATATCTAAGGTATGTCCTATGCTAGTTCCATAAAAATTAAAATTTAAGAAATAGTAGTAAGAAAATATAATTTGCAAGTTCCTATTCTACTACGCACATGCCCAATTTTTGTCTTAATAGACTAAATTTGGCTTCGGGTAGGGGTTTAGTAAATAGATTTGCTAAGTTAGACTTTGATTAGACGTATTCGAGTTGTATGGCTCCGTTGGCCACATGTTCTCGAATGAAATGGTGTTTGACCTCTATATGTTTGGTCCTAGAGTGACATATTGGATTCTTAGTAAGATTAATTGAACTAATGTTATCTATGTGAAGTTTTGTGTTCATAAAGTCTAACTTGAAATCGCGGAGAGTGTGCTTCATCCAAAGAAGCTGAGTGACACACTCACCCATCGCGATGTGTTCGACTTCGGTGGTAGATAAGGCAACACAGAGTTGCTTTCTACTGTACCAACTCACTAGACTCGAGCCGAGAAGTTGACAACAACCACTCGTGCTCTTTCTATCGAGCTTACTACCGGCATAGTCCGAATCGGAGTAGTCGGTTAGTTCGAACTCGGTAGATCTAGGGTACCAAATACCGACATTAAGTGTACCCTTTAGATATCTAAGGATACGCTTGACTAGAGTTAGGTGAGACTCCTTGGCACCGGTTTGGAACCTTGCGCACATACTTACTGCAAATAGGATATCAGGTTAGCTTGCAGTTAAGTAAAGGAGACTCCCTATTATGCTCCTATAGTATTTTAAATCAATTGAGTTTCTGATTAAATCTTCTTCTATATTCACATTAGTTGCCATTGGGGTATTAATAATTTTAGCATCTTGCATTCCAAAGCGTTTAATTAATTCCCTAGTATATTTGCGTTGATGTAGGTATATTCCATCTTTAGTTTGTTTAATTTGTAGACCTAAGAAGAAACTTAACTCGCCTACTAAATTCATTTCAAATTCACTTTCCATAAGTGAAATGAACTCATTTAGTAGGATTGAGTTGGTGGTTCTGAAAATAATATCATCTACGTAGATTTGGGCTATGAATATGTCTTTACCTAAGGTTTTTATGAAAAGAGTTGGGTCAACGACACCTTGGTTAAAGCCTTTGGGCTTAAGATAAATCGAAAGTCTCTCGTACCAAGCTCGCGGAGCTTGTTTAAGTCCATAAAGAGCTTTCTTTAACCTAAGGACATGATCGGGTTTATCTAAACTTTCGAAACCGGGGGGTTGACTAACGTAAACTTCTTCTTTAATGTATCCATTTAAGAATGCAGATTTCACATCCATTTGAAACAATTTAAATCCTCGATGTGCTGCATATGCTAATAGCATTCGAATGAACTCTAATCTAGCTACTGGGGCATAGGTCTGGTCGTAATCTAAACCTTCAACTTGACTAAACCCTTTAGCAACTAGTCTAGCTTTATTTCTAACTACTTCACCTTTATCATCAATTTTATTTCTAAACACCCACCTTGTTCCAATGATTGTTTTATCTTTAGGTGGTGGTACTAATTCCCATACTTCATTCCTAGTGAATTGAGCCAACTCTTCTTGCATTGCAATAATCCAATCGGGATCAAGAAGAGCTTGGTCAATAGTTTTGGGTTCAATTTTAGAAATCAAAGATATTTGACTAAGGTTTCTGTATGAGGCTCTAGTTCGAACTCCTAGACTTGGATCACCTATCACTTGGTCGATAGGATGATTCGTTTGGGTCCTAGTTGGATTTGGGTTTGAGTCTACAACTTGATCCATAGGATGGCTTGTTTGAGTTCTAGTTTGGTTGGAGTCATCTATCACTTGGTCGATAGAGTGACTTGGTTGACTTAGGTTAGGATTAACACTAGACCTGATCTCTGGATCAGAGTTAGGTCTAGTATGAGTCGGCTCGCTAATTGGGGTTGTCGGGGGTTTTGTATATTCGTGTCCTTCATCAAATACTACATTGATAGTCTCCTCGACTCTAAGGGTGTCGTGGTTATATACTCTATAAGCTTTTCTTGTAGTCGAGTATCCTAGAAAGATTTCGATCGTGGTTTTGGATGTAAATTTCCCTAGGTAATCCTTAGTGTTTAGGATATGTATCTTACATCCAAATACCCTAAAGTACTTGATGTTAGGTATTTTATGGTGATAAATCTCGTATGAGGTCTTAAGGTGCCTCTTTACCATAAGGATTCTATTTTGGACATAGCATGTCGTACTCACGGCTTCCGCCCAAAACCTATCGGGTAGGTTATACTCATTTAACATTGTCCTAGCGGCTTCTTGTAGGGTTCTATTTTTGCGTTCTACTAGGCCATTTTGTTGTGGAGTTCTAGGGCAAGAGAACTCATGGTGGTATCCATTTAGGTTACAGAATTCTGTAAACCTATGGTTTTCGAATTCACCACCATGATCAGTCCTAAGTCTTTTGATTTTAATGCTTTCTTGATTTTATATTAACTTAAATAGATTGATTAATTGATCTAGGGTATCATTTTTGTGTTTGATGAACCTAACCAAAGTAAATCTAGAATAGTCATCAATTATGACTAAGCAGAATTTACTTCCGTTAAGTGACTTAGCTCCGTGTGAATCAAATAGATCCATGTGTAGGAGCTCAAGCACACTTTTGGTTCGTTCTTGACTAGTTAGTTGATGTTGTGTCCTAGATTGTTTACCTTGTTGACAAGCATTACATATTTTATTATCCAAGTTGTTGAGGTTAGGCAAACCTCTGACTAAATCACTCTGACTCATCTTGTGGATGAGTCTTGGGTGTGAGTGACCGAGTCGTCGGTGCCACAACCATGATTCCTCTTGCCGTATCATAAGACACTTAGTTGAGGAGTTAGTTATGTTGATAGTGTAAATGTTGTTATTTCTAGTCCCTTTAAGAATTGTTTTAGAGGTTTCGTTTGTATTAATTATGCATTCATTTTCTAGAAATATGACCTTATAGTTATTATCACACAATTGGCTTACACTAAGTAAATTATATTGAAAATTTTCTACTAATAAAACATTTTTAATAATAAAATTTGAATTGAGCTCAATATCACCTGATCCGATGATTTTGAGCTTGCCGTTATTTCCGAAGGCTACCGATCCTTGTCGTTTGAATCGAAGCTCCGAAAACTTGAGTTGATCCCCGGTCATGTGTTGGGAGCAACCACTGTCCAACATCCATTGATCCTACACGCAAGGTAGTTGGATCGGATATTGGATTTATTAAAAATTGGTTGAAGATTATTAACCTAAATTATCTCACCCATGTCTATATGATCAAACATGTTAATCCTATATGTTCTTGTGAGATGACTTCCAATTATTTAGTTGAATTAAGTTTAATGACTTAAACACTTGTCAACCTTGCGTTAGATTCGAATTTGACCTTAGGCTCATCAAGTCACCTTTTCAAGATCATGGCTTCCAGGTCGTGGCGAGGCACAGAGGCCTTCTTTGATCGGAACAACGACCACTTCCTTAGACAAAGCCATTTTCAAGAAAATAGAGACTTGACTCACCTAAGACCACTTCCTGGTCTAACTACTCTAGGATACGGCGAGGTAGCTTCAGCTAGTTCCACTCGGTCAAGTGCACCGAACTAGATACGCCTTATCTAGCCCGAATACAAAAGACTCCGCTTTCCTAGCGTACTATCATCTCGCCGCATCCTGGTACTATGTTATCAAGTATTGACGAGTTATAGTCCTATCTAACCATTCTAAAAAGGAAAATCAAACTAAATAAAAACCTAAGCATGCAATTTCTAAGTTAAAACACAAACAAATTTTGTACTAGCTCCCCCTGGACCTTTGAATCGATTCGGTCTCTCCACATAGTGGATTTGGTCCTTGGGAACCCAGTACTGGTTTGATCCTAAGTTTGAAATCAAGGTGGTCTTAGGGACCCATGCTTGGACACGTTTTCTATGTCTACTTACGATTGACATATACGACTTATTGGTCGTGTTTGAGCTAAACCCTAGCCCGGCCTTGTTGTACACGGCCCTTTGCGATCCAAGTAGGAGGTCAAGTTCTTTGGATCCCAAAGTAAACCTTTCCAACATATTCCTAAGATCTTCGACTTGACTTTTCAAGAGTGAGTTCTCAACTTCGAGTTTTTCAACTCGAGTTGAGTCCTTCTCTTGAACTCGACTAGTCGAAGAGGTTAGGGAGACCTCGTGTTTGAGAAGTTTAACTTCCTCAACCAAGGTCTCGACCTTGGACTCGGACCTAGCTAACTTTTTATTTAAAAACTCAATTGCACTATAAAGAGTAGTAATAAGAGACCGACTTACCTTGAGTGTATCTTTTGAACCGGATGCATATCCGTGGCTTGTCTTGAATAGTGTTTCGTAGTCCGACTCGTCTTCGGTTTTTGATTTTGGTTCCAGTTCCGACTCCGTCTCTGATTCCACCGGTTTATCCATAAGGACTCGATCGTTGTCTTCTTCTTCGGAGGCTTCTTCCCAAGTAGCGTTGAGTGCCTTTTTATGTTTTGGTGCCTTGTTCTTGAGTTTTGGGCACTCTGACTTAATGTGTCCAAACCTGTTGCATTCATAACATCTTATGTTTGAACTTTTAGGCTTACCTTCGTTGGGTCGAGTGACGGCTTGTTTTCGGCCCTTGACTATCCTCCGAACTAGGTTGACTAGTTCGGCTTTCATTTCCGAGTCGACCTCCGAATCCGACTCATCCTCTTCTTCCTTCGGGGGTGGCTTGCTTGCGGTTTTCTTCCTCGAACCTGCAAAAAGTGCTATACCCTTCTCGGGTTCCGAGTTAGACTGCTCATGATGTTCGAAATCAGAAAAAAGTTCATCTAACCTAAGTTTAGAAAGATCCTTGGAGACCTTGTAGGCATCGACCATGGATGCCCACAAGGTAGTCCTCGGAAAAGAGTTTAGGACATACCTTATAAGGTCGCGGTTTTCGACCTTTTGCCCAATTGTGTGTAGGTTGTTGACTATGTCTTGGACACGGGCGTGGAGTTGCATCGTGGACTCATGTTCCTGCATTTTTAGGTTATATAGTTTATTGAATAGAAGATCACGCTTACATACCTTGGCTTCATCGGTCCCTTCGTGTAGCTCCGCTAGTTTTTTCCAAAGATCCTTTGCGCTTATGAAGGGGCCGATGCGATTTAGCTCCTCCTTGGATAGGCCGCATTAAAGGATTTGAGTTGCCTTAGCGTTGGCTTCGACTTGTCTTTTTTTCGCAATGGTCCATTGGTCATAATCCAAGGATTCACCCACTTCGTTAGTCGGAAGTGTGAATCCCATTTGGATTATGATCCACATCTCGATTTGAGTTTTAAGAAAGCATTCCATCCGACCCTTCCAATAACGGAAGTCATCTCCATTGTAAAACGGAGGTCGGACGGTGCTAAAACCCTCGAGATGGGCCATTTGCAAGGAAAACCTTGCACAAAAAAGTACAAAAAACACGAAAAAGGGTTCCAAGACTTCGCCTTGGATTAGTGGTGCAGGAAATAAAAAGAAACAAACGAGAAATAGAAAGTTAAGCAAAGAAATAAGAAAATAAATAAAAAGTAAGTACACACAACCTTCGATGTCCCCGAAAGGGTAATAAATGTTGATTTTTGAGGATGAAAACAGCGTGTTACAGGAGTAAACCTAAGTAAGAAGTGTAGATCTCTCATAGAGCTTCGATTTGGTGGGTAGATCATTTTGTGAGTCCCCTTGTAGCAAAAGTTATGCTCGTTTGATTGTGAGGTACTCCGAAGGCGATTAGTACTTGCAAAAAACACAACCAAAAACTATGTACCAAGACTTGGTCTTGGATTAGTAGTGTGGGAGAAATCTTAAAACAATAAATATGAAAAGAAAATTGCTCGATTGGTGGTTGCACCGAATCTGAGTGCCCCCGGCTCTGATACCAATTGTTGGATCGAGCGGATCGCTAGAGGGGGGGTGAATAGCGATAGAAATTTTTCGTTCAAAATCGTTCGTTAAAATGCGAGTAGACACAGCGAAAGATAAAAACAAAACAAGCGAGACAATAGACACAAGGGTTTTACTTGGTTCGTAGCCGAAGGCTACTACTCCAAGGCCCTAGTGGTCCTTGACCACGTACGGAGGGCAAACTACTAAAGAACTCCTCCTCGTTGGAGGTAGGAGTTAGACGGATACACAAAATGACAAAAGCTCGAGGTAGAGGGACACTCCCCCTCTCCTCGTTATAATGAAAGCTTTACTAAAAAATAAACTGAAATACAATTCAAACTTTCATTACCGACGACTTCAAAGGTTGGAGGTTGAAGCTCTAGTCGTCGTCTCGGCAGCGCTTCGTCGTAGGGATGTCGGAGAGTCGGAGCGTATCGGAAGCACTTGGAAGCCTTTTTAATTGATGAAAAACCCTAAGACAAGCCCTCCTTTTATAGCCTTTGAGCCCCTCATCGAATGGGTCTTCAACCAATCACAAATGGACACAAAACCTCCTTGAAATGGGGTGATAAGCCTTGACTCCTCGAAGCTGATCATTGACCATCAGTCGATTGATGGCCATCATCAGTCGACTGATGATAGCATCAGTCGAGTGCTGACAGTAGACATTCGACTGATGAAGGGAAGTCGAGTCCTCCAAGCTAGCAGTCGACTGATGCTAGCTGCAAGGCAAAGTTAGCTCAAAGAAAACATTATTTTGACGGCCTTCGACCGTCCGATCTTGACCTAGACCATCGATGGGATGTCTTTGGTCGGATCTACGCTTAAGACCATCTCCGTAAGGAGGATACGACCTCACTTACGCTCACACACACGAGCTTACCTCGATACTTACCATGTCGCTTTTGCTTCCGGCCTTCCACTAGATTCCTTCGGCTCCCTCCGAAGTCACTCGAGTGTCGCCCGACCACCCGGCTTCCTCCGGGTGTCGCTAGCCTTCAGCTCCAGCTTTAGCAATCTTCTGCACACTCGATTCAGCTCATGAGATAACGACATAAGTTTAACTTTGTATCGTTTGTTATAATCAAAACTCAGGTTCGACTTAGGTGCCTACTGCACCAACAAATAGGGTTTGTAGTAAATATCCATGATAGATAATCAATGAAGTAACAACAATATATCTCAAAGGTAAAGGCTAAGTACAAGCACATGATTAAATAAGAGTGGATCTAAGATCAAAGGTATCATCATAAGTCCAAATTTATGCACTGGAATTAGTCAAAACTACCTGACCAGGGTAGATATTACCCACCCGATACGAAGCTCGTAATAATGATCCTCAAGCCCAAGAACCTGCCTCGTATCCCAAACCTGCACATAATAGCAAACTACGGTTAAGTTATAGCACCCAATAAATTTATAGGTTAACTACTACAATTTTATATCCACGTTCTTTCCTTGAATACAAGTTATCTTACCATCCAAACCAAATCTCAATACTTCATCATTCATAGCTCTTCACAACCGAAATCACTCAACACTTACCCTTACATATCTTCGTCGGCTCATCGGAACACCACAACACAACAACCACACCACAATTATCAACTCCAAGATCAACTGAAACCATCAACAACACATAGATCAACCTGCATACTCACAAATCTAACCTCACCATAACTCCACAGTTCACTTCAATTGCATCACCAACACATTCCTCAAATATCTACCCCAAACCACACAAATCTGAGCTCTCAACCTCCCAATCTATCATCACAGCATAACCAACAGGGCAGCCGACCAATGCTTCCACTCTCAGTGCACTCAAATGGATGAAACTCTACCCACGATGAGGATAAGCTGAACATAAGGAAGGCGACAATAGATCGGCTGACCATTAAGCAACGCAAGGAGGAAATGTCAGATGTGAGCTCAAAAATTCCAAAGAGATGATCGCAGGCTACCGGCAGAGCTGACTGGAGCAAACGACTGACGGAGATGGGGGAAGTGACGACGTTCGCGTGCACAACCACTACCATGGATGAAGGAGCTCGCGATGCTTGATCAAAGAAGGTGATCGGAATGGAAGGAGAAGGAGGTAATCGACCTCGGAATCATCACTCACAGTGAGGGTCAGCCCCTCCTTGACCTCAGCGATGATCGCTCCTAATAGCTGGCAGCCAACAAGATGCTCCGGTGAAGCCTGATCGCGTCCCTCCCTACAGCTGGATCTCCGACCAGAAAGAAACACCGACAATAGCTATGGTTCGGAAGAAACAAGAAGTAAGGAAGAAGCAAGAATCGCGAGAGAATTACGATGGGAAAGAGGAAATGCGGTAAGGAGGAGTTCGTGTCAGGTTTGGGTCTTTAAGTAAACCTTGGGTTAAATCCAATTACACCTTAATTAACCATCGTAACCCCTCACTATTAATCCCTTAAATAACTCTCTCATTGATTCCATTAATCCTTATGATCCGAAGTGGTCTTATAAAGCCTACTCAATCTTTCCCTATGCCAACCATATTATGTCGATATAGATAATTCAAACAGTTTTTTTTCCGTATCTTATATTCTCCCCCACTAATAAAAATTTGGTCTCTAAATTTCTGACTCATGTACGAGTACGAGATGTCACAACACCCATCTCACCTATCTGGAGAAAAGTCATCCACCTCAAGTGACTAAATGGGGTACTGATAGCCTCAAAAATCTATCATGGATACTCTCAATAGACCTTCTAAGTTTGAATAACACCATCATATTGCTCTTTTATCAAAAAGTATATAACTGTACTAGAGTGGAGCTCTATACCCATAATCGGTGGGAGACTTTGCCAGAATCGTAAGGTGAATCATGAATCACTATCGGAAATGATACTCAAGGATATTCTATGAATATAATTTCATCAAGCAATCCAACAAAATCCATCTTACGGCTCGGAAGGAAATGAGTGGACCTAGCTAATCGATCATCAATTACCCAAATCACATCTAGTCCTTTCCAAATTCTAGATAATCTCCCAACACAGTCTAACATACTAGGCTCCCACTTCATCACGGTACATAACCCTACCGATCACAATATTCCACCTTTGCTTGTTGGCATTCCCAACATCAAACTACGAAATCAACCATGTCCAAAATCCACTCTATCACGCAGCACTATAAGTGACTAGGAGACCGTAATGACCAATCTCCCCAGTTGCATCTATCCGTGTTCTAACAACCCTATAGCAGCTACTAGTAGCTAGCCAAAACTCCATGAGCACTCCTACTCTATACATCTACTACTCAAATCTACGGAAAATACCAAATCAATCTAAAGAAACCACAATTTCCCCACAAGATTGGGAATATATCCATAAATATATCCTCCACAGATATGATGACAATCGATCTCAAATACTCCAATAGTATTTGATTACCCAAATCCATGAACGACTAAATCGTTAATAAGTCTAACGACATTATCAACAACTCATAAAATTCATACTATGTATGAAATGTCACCTTCTACACACCTGCATAATTTACTCTAAGCTGATGATAGCTCAATATCACACTGACAATGATAATTATATGGTACTAAGTCACTACAATATCAACACACCAATTTAAAAATCAACCCTAGGATATACACAGGTGTCTTTTAGCGGATCTAAACAGATCATCTATCCACAATGAAGGTTATCTATTTTCAACAACTTGTGTGATCTAACATCGATAATCAATGCATAACCTCAAAAGTCCATCTCTCTTTTAACAAAGAATTACAAGTCTTCTCAAGAAGAACACTAGGAAAGATAAATCTCCCATCCAATACCTCATATAATTGCAACTTACATTCTTCTAATTTCCACAGTGTTTAGCAACACTGATACCAATAAAATCATCTCCCAGTATGAGGTCTTCAATATCGGAACTATTTTCGAAATCACCCCTAATTGCATATTCCACTTGCCCATGCAGTGACAAGCCCGGGAGTTCATCCGAAACTATATCCGAATACTCTCGGATTATATGCACATCTGAGATACCTGTTATACCCTCATTTCAACAATTTAACCATACGTAAGGATATGTCTATAATAGAGGTATGTCTAGCAAAGGCTAAGAGTATCCCTCGACTTCGTGATCATTGATCAACATCTTACCTGACGGTAGAGATACCACCAACCCACAAGTCCATAGGAATCCATCTAATCCTATCTAAGAATGTTTTAGACCTAGCTACCTGTAACCTACTAGTATCTTTCGATACACTAGCAAATAGGGTAACCTAGAGTAATACCCTGAATAACCAATTCTTCAGTCTTCTATACCTCTTCTCGAGTAACCATGTAAATTCGTCTAACATCTATTCTTGACAGCTGAGCTTATGTAGCTGTAAAAGTCTGCCATGGAGGAACTAAAATCAACTGCTGAACTGAGATGCAATACCCAAAATAACTGCCGTGGAGGTGGTAAACACTGTTGTACTTGCAAAGGGTACATAACTGATTGTGAAGTACTGAATAGTTGTCAACATCGTAGCATGCTCCAACTCTGCAAATAGTATAACTGCGTTTGAAGAATACAACAGAGATACAACCATCGTCGTAAAATCTCTCCTCTGGGCAAAGCATAACCACACCTGGGGAGGTAACAGTTGTCGTCTGGACATCTGAGTCTTCCAAGATGTCTTTTGCTGATATTGCTAAGTAAATTGCTTCTCTCAGATGGAAGTATCAAAGAGCTCCAACTATATCTGAGGTAGTAAATCGTTGTTGATGTGATAATCCAATCCCCTGTGATGATCTCGACTTTCGAGGTTGTGGATCGTCCTCTCGAAAGCATCATCCATAGTCTTCAACTGAGTCTTTAAAGTACATACTCTCCTCGTAGATACTGGCTGCTTATGGTAGAAGCAGATAAAATGATCCATCGAATAATCTGACTCTGCGTGTTGTCGTGACTCGCACTACACGCACATAATCTCTTCGGAGTCTTTCTTCTGATTTTGTTGAAAAATAGGTGAAGATGCTGACGATCTGCAGTCGGTCTTCTATAATCGAAAAACTCTCCAATAGTCGCTCGTAGCCCAAGACTCCAATCTTGCTCCTTTTATCCAACATATAAATACTTCTGATTCCAATAATTTGACTTGCAATCTCTGCCTATCAAATTTTCAACTCTTAAAACACTTGCTACAGAGTCATTTCTATACACATGACTCAGTCAAAGGACTTCCGGTAGGATCTTATAGGAGATCCAAACATCTTGATCAAGAAGTCAACCAATAAACTGTGGGTGGCCAAAACCAACCCAATCACATTCTTGAGCTATTAAATTGTCATAACCTTCACAAGTCTAACAACTTTGCATGGTACTCCCATTACCAAATGATCACCCTACTTGATGCCCAAGAATTCCCTGACAATGAGTCAAAGAAGATGACGTGGGAAAATACTCTCTCACAACATCACTAAACTGTGATCAAGTGATACATTATTTCCCGTAGGTTATTTCCTATATCTTCAACCAAGTACCGACTAGATCCGGATAATAGTATTCAACTAACTCTACTATCTTTGTATAACAAGAGTTAAGTACTCAAAAGTACTCTCAAAGTTATACAACCTAGAACGACCAACCCAAGAATCCGAATCCCTATGCAACATCATCCACTAATTTTCTACTATCTGCATCAGCAATAGTATACTCACTTAGTCCATTACCCCACAGGTAATGATCTGACAAGCATAATTAGTGAAAAATCCTTCGGACTGTAATCTTTGATCTCCACAAGAGATGTGACTACCTAACCCCTGCTTTCCGACTTGGTATCAGTCAGCTCTCAAAGGTAATTCACCTTTTCGATAGCAGGTACATGTCTAATAATCTCAACATGTCATTCCCGTGTTCAATTCAAACCATGGTTACGAATAATGACTACACACTACAATTCATCCCTGTTATAAGCACTAAATGTATAGCCAACAGAAGGATATGTAGTAATAGTTAACATACCTTAACCCTTTTAGCTCGAAGATGTCCCCCAACAGCCAGATCCCAGAACTCACAAAACCAAAACTGAGTAATGAAAAACTTGATGTCCGAATGAAATAAAATCTGAAAGTCGACTTTGCAACCTAGGGCTCTGATACTAATAAAATTGTCACACCCCGAGAGTATGTCGAGTCGAAAATAATCGGACAGCATCTCCCCTGGATGTGATACAATTCCTTGATATACATAAAGCCTTTCGACCACAATCACATAACATATATATGGAAATAATCCATAAACACAACGGAAACATAAAGATAGATAAACAAGATACAAAGACCCAACTATGCACTCCGGAGTGACTTTGACACAATAAGAAATGATACAACACATCCATAACCACAAATACGGAAATGATACAGGATAAAATCTCTAAAACAATAATCCAATAGAATACCAAAAATTGTAATCAACATCCATCCGTTCGGTGTGAGATGGGATCAGCTGGCGGAGCTCCGAACATCCAAGGAATCTTCTACCTGTGACCTGGGCGATAAGAAACCTAGGGTCCGGGGTGGTGAGTATAAACTCAGGGGTAATATATAGAAAGTGCATGAACAACATATAGGGATATAGAGATCTACAAGTATACATGTGAAGATCTACAAGTATACAACATGTGTCCAATAGACATATAGTCCTATCCAAATCTAATAACAAGTAACCACAGTATAGTCATACTCAATGCATATACTAAACTGATCAATTGAACATGAAGTAAAGTACCAACGTACCTGACGGTCTGCAACACCATAAGCTATATCATCCTGAACAGATATACAATAACATAACCCATATAATGTATAAAGTCAATCCCATATCTGACCAACACTCAGACATATAAACAGTATATAATCACATATATTAACATCCCGGTCCATACCACACTATGACATGATGCTAATCAAATGCATACAACAGTCTGGACCAACACATATATCATGCTCAACACACAACAGTATATAATATGCAAATGGCAGGTATCATGATGTACAAACATATGCAACAACCAAATGTAGCATCTCACAGGCATATGTAAAACATATATCGAATACATGCATATATATATATATATATATATATATATGTTGGTGCAATCGGCCCAGGTTGACTCGAGTTTGACTCGAGCAGTACCTTGATGGTATTTTGATGATAGACAAAACTCATGACATAGGATTGTCATGGGAAAGTCCAACATGGGGTTGGCATGGAAAATCCAAGCATGGAGCTTGGTGTGGAAGTCCAAGGGGGAAGCCTTGGCATGGGAAAGTCCAAAGCATTGCGAAGCCGTGCGCTTGGTGCTTGGCATGGGAAATCCAAAGCATTGCGAAGCCGTGCGCTTGGTGCTTGGTGAGAAATGCATTGCGGCCGCGGCGCGTGCATGTGGAAGTCTTGAGGACTTGGTAAGTTCACTAGGCTCGGGGTCCTTGAGTCGGTGAAGGATGGCATTGCGGCCGTGCGCTTGATGCATCCAGGGGACCACGGACGGGGAGCGAATGGAGTGAGCCCAAAGGGGAAGCATACTTCTAGGGCATGAGACGAGAAGGATGGAGTTGCGAAGCCGTGCGCTTGGCGCATCCGAGGGACGTAGGCCGAGGGAAGAGAGCTTCGGTGGGGAACTCCATGAGGGATGTGGACTTAGCCAAGTGGCTAAGACTGAGTGTCGGAGGCTCAAACAACTTGGTGTTTGAAGTTTGCCGCTGACGGCATGATCGGTCGCATAAAGGTGCCGATTCGGTAGTGTAAGGTGTGTTTTGGTGTAAGGTGTTTTGGTGCTTAGCGATCGGATGCCATGGGTGCGATCGGCCAGCGTCGGCAATCGATCGGCCGACATGGGATGTCGATCGGTGATGGAAGTGTCGAGAACACAGAACGCTCCGTAGCCGACTGGGCAGTCGACTACTAGGTCACGATCACGATCCGTTGGAACTTGTCTGGAGCTCGAGTTGGAGGATTTCGCCAAGACTTTTGTGAAGCTATTGGAGGGGAATTGCTGCTGCATTCCAGACCTTCAAGAGCCATCTAAAGCAAGCAACAAGCAAAGGGTTCAAAGCAAGCGTTGTAAAGTGTTCTTTACGTGTATTTCGTATTTGTCTTTGTATTGCTTGTATTTCATTACTTATTGTAATTGCTTGTGAGAGGTTTCTCCACCTCCGACGTGTAGTCGAAGGAGTGTTATAGTTAGTGCCGCGGCGCATAACTAGAGCTCGAGGAGCTCGCCCTGGAGTAGGAACCATTTGGTTCAACCACGAATCTGTGTTGTGATTGTGTATTGTTGTTAGTTTTATTATTATTGTTATTCCACGCGCTAACGACAATCGTAGACAACCAACGCAAGAAAGACGAGCAAATACCATCCAACGACGAGGGCTATTCACCCCCCAGCCGCCATCCGATCTCTCACAAGTGGTATCAGAGCGAGGTCGCTCTTCAAGGACTAACCGCCACGAGAGCAATTCAAGATGGCTACCTATAACCTTCAACCACCAAAATTCAAGGAGAATTTCTATGGTGGAGAAGAAAATGGAGGTATACCTAGAAACCGATTTTGATTATATGTTAATTGTAGAAAATGGTTTTAAGATGCCTAGGGACAAAGAAAACAAGCCCATGGAAAAATCAAAATGGACCCAAGACCAAATAAAGGGCTTCAAGACAAATCTCAAGGTAATTAAATTACTTAGTGATTTGTTACCTAATCATATTTGGTCTAGATTGGGTGACTATAGGGATGCAAGGAATTATGGAATAAGATCATGAAATTCCAAGAAAACCCCCAAACGGCACAAAAAGAGGATGCTACAGTAGAAGAAGCACCATCAACATTCGAAGATGTTGATGATTTGGTGGAGACCTCCACCTCTAGCATTGAGGGGGAGGAAAGACAATCTTCCATCCCGGAGCAAGAACAAGAAGCATCCACATCCGGGAGAAGTGAAGATCAAGAAGAGGCCTCCACCACCTCCCTAGGTAACTCAAGCGTTATTATTTTAAATAAAAATCACATAATATGCTTTGAGTGTAGGGAGAAAGGGCATTACAAGAGCAAATGCCCTAAATTGGCTAAGAAGAAGGCATCGACACCAAAAGTCAACCCAAAGTCAAAGCGATGCGGTGTTCCCAAAATCAAGAGCAAAAGCACATTGTTTGCTTTAAATGCAATCAAAAGGACACTACAAGCCAATGCCCTAGGGGAGGAAGAAAGGGAAGAAGGTGTAACTCATGTAGGGAGCTTCTAAAGCTAACCCTAAGGTAAATTTAAATTATGCACCTTCAATTTCTAAAGTCAAAAAGCATGCTAAGAATTACTTTAGCTCTCTTGCTATTATCAATGAAAAGCATGCTAGGAAAAACAAATATGTTTGTCTAGGTGCCAAGCATGTTTATATGACTAAGGATAAACCTACGACCAAAAACACTAGACCTATATTACCTAGGGAGTCAATTAGGAGAATTGAAGAAAACTTGGGTGTTAATCCCAAGAAATCTAGGCATATGCCTAAAAGGAAAAACAATTCCCTAAACCTAATGAAAATTCAAAAATGGGAAAATTAGAGTTAGAGAACCAAGTCTTGAGGTCAAGACTTGAGAAAATGGAGAAAACCCTTAGAATCATAGAAAATTCAATTCTAGGTCAAATGCCCAAAAGTCAAGACCTAAGGTTCAAAACGGTCTAAGGGCAAGGATGGTTTGGGTCACAAACCAAAGCCCAAGAAGACTTATCATAATGTTCCATTTGATTATGGAACTATTTCTAGGTCTAGAAAAACCAAGGCTAATAGGAAGATATCCTAAGTCTAGCCATGGTGTGCTTAGTGGCTAAGGACTTAAGGAAAACCAAGAAAGCCACTAAGAAGGTCAATAGAGGAGTCACCTCTAGAGTTGACCCAAGTAAGACCCATGTGACTAAGGCTTCAAAGGCTAAAAGGGTCATTAGGAAGGTATCTAGGGAAGTTATCCCTAGGGAATACCTTGTTAACCCAAGGAGCTCCAATAGATATTGGGTTCCTAGGCGTGATCGATTCACGCTAAATGGGTTAGGGTGTGTCAACCCTAAGAGGATGGGTAGTTAACCTAACCATAGTAGAGTTGACACATTAGGGTGTGCCAATATGGTTTGAGAAGTTAAAAATGATTTAAATTGGCACAATTAGGTCATAGAGGTATTGGTGTGCCATTTTGGGTTTTTGGAACACTATGGAAATGAATGGCATTAAGGCAAAATTGGTTTAATACTTAGAAATGGCAAAATTAATTTTAACACTTAGGTATTCTATACCTTAGTATATTTTACTTGCCATGATTTATTTGCCTTGCCATGTCATGACATCATTTTCATTTTTATCTATAAAATGTCATGATCATGTTTAGATTTATGTTTAGATGTCATGTATGATTAGCTATCATTCACATGCCATGACATCATGATATTGGCATATGTTTCTATCTTATATCATATCTATGCCATAATCATTATCATGCATAAATTAAAATGATATTAAGGACTATGGCACAATTTGAAGGGAATCAAATTAATATTGCCTTAGAAATATGCATGAGCCCTTTAAAAGAACAATATCCCACATCTCACTAGATGAATTGCCTTGAATGGGTGTTACACATCTAGATATTGGTGAGATGTTTAGGAAAAAGAAAATAAAGGTTTTGAAAACATTTTGAAAACATTTTGAAAAACCTTGGTGAAGCCTATCTTTTGATAGCTATCACCATTGAATGGGATGATACAAAGAGGGCTCTTTATTGAAGCTTTTCTTAACTTTTGAACTTTGTATCAATCTCTAATTTAATGGGTAAAATAATTTTCCAATATTTTTCACCCATAGTGTTTAGGTTAAGTAATATGCATACCAATTTTCAAGAATTATCTACGTATGTATATTTACTTATGGATTTCGAAAATCCACCTTCAAATCAAAACCAGAATGTGATTATCGATCGCCATGGATGGCGATCGGTGATAGAGTGGCAGTGATTTCGATTTATTGGTTAGGCCCATGTTCAGCATGTTTTGGTCCCCTAACCACTCCTAACCCTAGGATATGCTTGGGAGAGCATTAGAGAGGGTGGAAATCCATCGGATATGGATTAGGAGTTGGGTTGAGGGTGAGTATCAACTTTAAGGTGGAAGAGAGTTCATTGTTGAACTTTGCCTTAATTTTGATTTGGTTAATGTTCCTATTGGCTTAGGGACTCTCCAAGGACATTGTTACAATGGTCAAAGGGGAGCAAGCCTCTAGGGGGAGGTATCCATCATGGGAAGATGGATGTGTATTTCCTCATGGGAGGAAATTGGGTTGCCTCTCTTTAAGTGATATGGGATCACTAGAAAGATTGTAGGCATGTGTTCCTCCAAGGGAGAGATTGTAAGATCTCATTGGGATATGAGACATTCATACTCTTGGGGAGGACCTTTTTGATGTAATGTCAAAAAGGGGGAGAAGTTACCAAGTTACCAATTAGGGTTCATTGGAATTCTCATTGGGATATGAGAATTGCCAATATGGGAGAATTGGTAGACTTGAGATGGTAGTTTTGTCAATCATCAAAAAGGGGGAGATTGTTGGTGCAATCGGCCCAGGTTGACTCGAGTTTGACTCGAGCAGTACCTTGATGGTATTTTGATGATAGACAAAACTCATGACATAGGATTGTCATGGGAAAGTCCAACATGGGGTTGGCATGGAAAATCCAAGCATGGAGCTTGGTGTGGAAGTCCAAGGGGGAAGCCTTGGCATGGGAAAGTCCAAAGCATTGCGAAGCCGTGCGCTTGGTGCTTGGCATGGGAAATCCAAAGCATTGCGGCCGTGCGCTTGGTGTAGTGAGAAATGCATTGCGGCCGTCAGCTTGGTGCATGTGGGAAGTCTTGAGGACTTGGTAAGTTCACTAGGCTCGGGGTCCTTGAGTCGGTGAAGGATGGCATTGCGAAGCCGTGCGCTTGATGCATCCGAGGGACCGCCGGACGGGGAGCGAATGGAGTGAGCCCAAAGGGGAAGCATACTTCTAGGGCATGAGACGAGAAGGATGGCGTTGCGAAGCCGTGCGCTTGGCGCATCCGAGGGACGTAGGCCGAGGGAAGAGAGCTTCGGTGGGGAACTCCATGAGGGATGTGGACTTAGCCAAGTGGCTAAGACTGAGTGTCGGAGGCTCAAACAACTTGGTGTTTGAAGTTTGCTGACGGGCGATCGCATAGCGCCTCGACCGGGTGTAAGGCGTGTTTTGGTGTAAGGCGTTTTGGTGCTTGGCCGATCGCTATGGATCGCAATGATCGACGCCGACAGCCGATCGACATGGGATGTCAGTCGACCGATGGAAGTGTCGGGAGCACAGACGCTCAGTGAGCCGATCAAGCCGACTATTAGGTCACTACCGACCGCCACCGCAATGATCGTAGGAGATCCGCTGGAACTTGTCCGACGTGGATCCGCCGCTGAGACAACGGACAGGGCATCGACCGGGCCTTTGGCAATGATCGATGGGCGCGAAAACAGCTTGATGCAGGTTATAAATGGAGCTCGAGTTGGAGGATTTCGCCAAGACTTTTGTGAAGCTATTGGAGGGGAATTGCTGCTGCATTCCAGACCTTCAAGAGCCATCTAAAGCAAGCAACAAGCAAAGGGTTCAAAGCAAGCGTTGTAAAGTGTTCTTTACGTGTATTTCGTATTTGTCTTTGTATTGCTTGTATTTCATTACTTAGTGTAATTGCTTGTGAGAGGTTTCTCCACCTCCGACGTGTAGTCGAAAAGGAGTGTTATAGTTAGTGCCGTGCGCATAACTAGAGCTCGAGGAGCTCGCCCGTGGAGTAGGAACCATTTGGTTCCGAACCACGTAAATCCTGTGTTGTGATTGTGTATTGTTGTTAGTTTTATTATTATTGTTATTCCGCTGCGCTAACGACAATCGTAGACAACCAACGCAAGAAAGACGAGCAAATACCGACATCCAACGAACGAGGGCTATTCACCCCCCTCTAGCCGGCCATCCGATCTCTCACAATATATATATATATATATATATATATATATATATATCAACAATGCATATGCATGGTTATGTCTGCGGACCCATCCAACCACGACCCCATTATGGCATGGGTGGCACAATATGACAACTATCCCGACTCCAGCTGCCACCACTCTCGAGTGATCGAGTTGGGTGGTATGAAATAGTAGCTAGCCGCCATAGAGCTATATGCTACTCACACGGGGGTCCCTGCTGCTAGCTGCTCTGTCCCTACTCATGAGTAGATGAGCACCGCACCCAGGACAACTACACATCACACGACTACCGATTGTAGTGGGTGAGTGCGCTAACTACCACTCCGCACAGTGGCCAAGTGCTCATCTCAGCTACCACCATCCATAGTGGCCGAGAACGACACACACAACAATGCTCTGTAGTCAACCCTGCTACCACTACCCCGAGTGGCCGAGGAGGCAGAATTACTGACGACCTGTCTCAACCACAAGAGAGAACAAATCGCCAGCATGCATGCAATGTAATGATGCATAGCTCCATACATATATCCTCGCAACACTCCCTATCCCACGGGGAGTCCTGGTCAACCAAAAGTCAACTATGCAAGAACTACTAATCCACAAGACTCTCTCTCTATCACACAAAGAGTCATACACATCTGACAGTCAACCACGCTACGACCTCTAGTCTGTAGCAAGATACTATCGACCGTCCATATAACCATACACAAGCACACAATCCATAATGGATATACCATCATGCTAGGACCTTTAGTCCATAACCACATACTGACAACCACACACTTATCTATGAACAAACAACTAGATCCACCATAGATGCACAACTAATAAGTGTACGATACAACAATCGACTCCATAATCTAATACATCACCAAACTCTAGTGATGTAACATAGTAACCCAATTTGAGATCACAACTATAACCCTAACCACATGTACTTACTGAACATCCATCAGCTAACACACAATAGGGTTTGTAGTTCATATCTGTGATAGATAATCAATGAAGTAACAACAATATATCTCAAAGGTCAAGGCTAATTACAAGCACATGATTAAATAAGAGTGGATCTAAGATCAAAGGTATCATCATAAGTCCAAATTCATGCACTGGAATTAGTCAAAACTACCTGACCAGGGTAGATATTACCCACCCGATACGAAGCTTGTAATAATGATCCTCAAGCCCGGGAACCTTCCTCGTATCCCAAACCTGTACATAATAGCAAACTACGGTTAAGTTATAGCACCCAATAAATATATAGGTTAACTACTACATTTTTATATCCACGTTCTTTCCTCGAATACGAGGTATCTGACCAGCTAAACCAAATCTCAATACTTCATCATTCGCAGCTCTTCACAGCCGAAATCACTCAACACTTACCCTTACATTTCTTCATCCGCTCATCGGAACACCACAACACAACAACCACACTGCAATTATCAACTCCAAGATCAACTAAATCCATCAACAACACTTAGATCAACCTGCATACTCACAAATCTAACCTCACCATAACTCCACAACTCACTTCAATTGCATCACCAACACATTCCTCAAATCTATGCCCCAAACCACACAAATCTGAGCTCTCAACCTCACAATCTATCATCACACCATAACTAATAGGGAAGCCGACCAATGCTTACATTCTCAGTGCACTCAAATGGATGAAACTCTACCCACGACGAGGATAAGCTAAACAAAATGAAGGCGACAACAGATTGGGTGACCATTAAGCAACGCAAGGAGGAAATGTCAGATGCGACCTCGAAAACTCCAAAGAGACGATCGCAGGCTTCCGACAGTGCTGACTGGAGCAAACGACTGACGGAGATGGGGAAAGCGACGACGATCGCGTGCACGACCACTTCCATGGTTGAAGGAGCTCGCGATGCTCGATCGGAGCAGGTGGTCAAAATGGTAGGTGAAGGAGGTAATCGACCACAGAATCGTCACTCATAGTGAGGGTCGGCCTCTCCTTCACCTCAGCCATGATCACCCCTAAGTAATGGTTGGTGACCGACAAGATGCTCCGGCGAAGCCCGCTCGGTGTCCCTCCCTATAGCTGGATCTCGCACCAGAAACAAACGCCGGTAGTAGCTATGGTTCGGAAGAAACAAGAAGTAAGGAAGAAGCAAGAATCGCGAGAGAATCGCAATGGGAAAGAGGAAATGTGGTAAGGAGGAGTTCGGGTCAGGTTTGGGTTTTTAAGTAAACCTAGGGTTAAATCCAATTACACCTTAATTAACCATCCTAACCCTTCACTATTAATCCCTTAAATAACTCCCTCATTTATTCCATTAATCCTTATGATATGAAGTGGCCTTATAAAGCCTACTTAATCTTTCCCTACGACTAACCATATTATGTCAATCTAGATATTCCAAACAGTTTTTTTTCCGTATCTTACATGCCAGATACTCAGCTTCCATGGTGGAGTTCACCACGCATTTCTGCTTGACACTCCTCCATACAATGGCTCCACCTCCCAAAGTAAATACAAAACCCGAGGTAGACTTATTGTTATCCCTATCTGATTGGAAATCAAAATCTATGTAACCCACAGGGAGTAATTGATCTGCCTGGTATACCAGCATATAATCCCTAGTCCTTCTCAGGTACTTCAATATATGCTTTACTGCAATCCAATGTCCCTGTCCTGATTACTCTGCTATCTGCTAACCATGCCCACGACAAAGCAGATATCCGCCCTCGTACATAACATAGCATACATGAGGCTTCTTACTGCCGAAGCATAAGGAACTGCCTTCATCTCCTCTATCTCCTTTGATGTTCTAGGACACATCTCTTTAGATAAAGGTACTCCATGCCTAAAAGGTAGAAAACCTTTCTTGGAGTTTTGCATGCTAAAACGAGCCAAAATACTATCTATGTATGAAGCTTGAGATAAGCACAATATTCTTTTCCTACGATCCCTTATAACCTTGATCCCAAGGATATGTCCCACTTCTCTCAAGTCCTTCATATCAAACTATTTGACAACCATACTCTTACATCTCATAACACTTTGACATTGTTGCCAATTAACAAAATGTCATCTACGTATAGTACAAGAAATATCACTACGTTTCCATCACATCTCTTGTATACACAAGACTCATCCAGACTTTGAATAAATCCAAAAGACTGGATTACCTCATCAAAGTGAATGTTCCAAGTCTTGTAACACTTTGACATTGTTGCCAATTAAGCTTGCACACAAGATGCTCTTTGCCCTTTGCAATGAATCCCTCTGGTTGCTCCATATAGTTTTCCTCAAGACTTCCATTAAGGAAAGCTGTCTTGACATCCATCTGCCATACCTCATAATCCATATGAGCAGCAGTAGATAAGAGAATCTGGATAGACTTAAGCATGGCTACCGGAGAAAATGTCTCCTCATAATCGATACCATCTTTCTGAGTATACCCTTCCGCAACAAGCCTTGCTTTGAAGGTCTCAACCTTCTGTCTATTCCTCTCTTTCTTTTGTAGATCCACTTGAATCCAATGGTTTTTACACCATTAGATGGTTCTACTAGCTCCCAGACCTTATTTGAATCCATAGATTCTATCTCAGAATTCATCGCACTTTGCCAAGATACTGCATCTTTATCTTGGATTGCCTCATCATATGTCCAGGGATTAGGTTCATGTTCGCCAGGGACCAAATCAAAAGATTCTCCCAAGAACATAAATCTATCAGGTTGTCTAACAACCCTCCCACTATGATGAGGTATCACCTGTGTATCCTCTGTGACATGCGGTGCAGTCACTTGTGGTATATCCTCTTGTACCGGTGGTACTGAAGTAGTGACTTCCCCTCTCAATTCCTCCAGAACAATCTTACTCATGGCTTGTGGTTCATGACATAGTCTTTCTCTAAAAATATGGCATTCGTACTAATGATCACCCTCTGATCTCTAGGAATATAGAACAAACCACCTTTCATTCCTCTAGGATAGCCTACGAACATGTGTACTTCTGTACGAGGTTCCAACTTACCAGCATCTGCCTTCAGCACATGTGCTAGACTCCCCTAAATCCGAATATGTCTCAGACTAGACTTTCGCCCAGTCCACAATTTTATGGGAGTAGAAGACACTGATTTAGATGGTACCAAGTTCAGAATATACACTGTCGTATCCAGAGCATACCCCTAGAATGAATATGGTAACTCAGAATAACTCATCATCGATCTAACCATCTCCATAAGAGTCCTATTCCTTCGCTTCGCTACACCATTCTACTGGGGTGTGCCAGGTGCAGACAATTGGGATTGAATCCCAGCCTTTGATAAGTAATTCCTAAACTCTCCCAAGAGGTACTCACCACCACGATCAGATCGTAGTGTCTTGATACCTTTACCTTGACGTTTCTTGACATCAGCCTTAAATTCTTTGAACCTGTCAAAGCATTCAGACTTGCGGCGCATCAAGTAAATGTATCCATATCTTGAATAATCATCTATAAAAGAGACGAAATATTCAAAACTACCTATGGCCTGGATAGACATAGGACCAGACAAATCAAAATGAACCAATTCCAACACATCTTTGGCTTTATACCCCTTAGCCTTAAAAGGCCTCTTGGTCATTTTACCTTCCAAGCAAGATTCGCAGGTTGGGAAATATTTCACCACTAATGAATCCAGAGGTCCATCAGCTATCAACCTTTGAATTCTACTTAGGTTAATATGACCTAACCTTAGATGCAAAAGATACGTTTGGTTCATTTTTGAAGGTTCTTTTCTCTTATTAGATTTAGAAGATGAGTTATTTACTTCTATTTGCATTGTGGGAGCTTTTGGTTCAAGGGTATATAAATTTCCTATCAATGCACCAGAACATATAATCTCCCTATTCGTTTTTATAACAACTCTATCATTAAAAGAAATAGAATATCCATCCAAAAACAATTTAGAAACCCAAATCAAATTCTTTCTAAATAAAGGTACATAAAGACAATTTTTCAGAAATAAAGTTTTATTCCTATCAAAAGATAAATAAACATCTCCCACTGCAAAAGTCGCCACCTTCGTAGCATCGCCCAAGTAAACGGTAATCTCCCCCTTAGCTAGTCGTCTAGTTTCCTGGAACCCCTACAAAGTATTGCAGACATGATCAGTGGCTCCCGTATCTAACCAGGTGCTGGTAGATAACACCGCTAAACATGTTTCAACGACTAGACCAAAAGATATACCTTTGTTCTGCTTCCGGTTGGGGTAGTCCTTCTTCCAATGTCCAGTCTGCTTGCAAGTGAAGCACTTGCCTTTCGGCTTCTTCACTCCTACCTGAGATCCTCCCGCCACCTTTGCTCCACCTTGTTTCTTCATCTTCTTGCCTTTCGGCTTAGAAGTAGAAGCCTTATGAGCAACCATGGCCTGAGCCTGAGCACTCTGACGAAAAAGTCCCTCTGCCGTCTGGAGTTCTATCAGAAGCTCCGCCAACAAATACAACCTCTTGTTCATGTTGTAGTTCAGGCGAAACTACTCAAAACTCCTAGGTAGAGATTGGAAAATGATATCGACCTAGGTTTTCCCATCGATCTCAGCTCCAAGGACTTCCAGCTCATTCAAATGAGCCATCATCTTGAGAACATGATGTTGGTGTAGTAGGCACCTAAGTCGAACCTGAGTTTTGATTATAGCAAACGATACAAAGTTAAGCTCATGTTGTTATCTCACGAGCTGAATCGAGTGTGAAGAAAATTGCTATAGTTGGAGCTGAAGGCTAGCGACACCCGGAGGAAGCCGCGGTGGTCGGGCGACACTCAAGTGACTTCGGAGGGAGCCGAAGGAATTGAGTGGAAGGCCGGAAGCAAAAGCAACACGTAAGTATCAAGGTAAGCTCGTGTGTGCGAGTGTAAGTAAGGTCATATCCTCGTTACAGGGAAAGACTTAAGCGTAGATCCGACCCAAGACATCTCATAGGTGGTCTAGGTCGAGATCAGACGGTCGACGAACATCGAAATAATGTTTTCATTAAGCTAACATTGCCTTGCAGCTAGCATCAGTCGACTGCCAACCTGAAGGACTCGACTGCCGTCCATCAGTCGGGTGACTACGGCTAGCACTCGATCGATGATCGCCGTGATCGTGATGATGGCCATCGTCATTCTTGGTCAAAGGATCAGCCTCGAGGAGTCAAGGTTTATCACTAAATTTCAAGGGGAGTGGTGCTCAAATATGATTGGCTAGGGTTCCTCTCGAAAAGGGGCTCAAAGGCTATAAAAGGAGGTCCTAACCTAGGGTTTTTATACAATTCTAAGTGCTCAAAAACTTCCTGTAACTGCGACTCCGGCGACTCTCGACAGCAGTCCCAACAACCCTAGCTTAAGGTCTTTCTTTTTAGTTGGTATAATCCTTGTTATTGTTTTCAATATTGCAACTCTTTTACTCGAGGTTTTTCTATCGTTTCATTTTACTTTAATAGAAGAGAGGGTTTGTCTCTCTATCATTTTGCTTCGAAAGTTTTTTTGTAATCGTCAAACTCCTACCTCCAACGAGGAGGAGTGTTTTAGTGAATTGCCCTCCGTACACGGTCTAGGACCGTTAGGGCCTTGGAGTAGTAATGGAAGGCTCTGAACCAATAAAAAAATAAACTTGTCTCTTTTTGTTTCATTTACATTTCACGCGTATATTTGTCTTGAAAGCGAATTCGAAAGAAAAGGCTTTTTCGCTATTCACCCCCTCTAGCGAACCGCATCGATCCAACAATTGGTATCGAGTGGGTTGCTAAGATTTGGTGAAACCACCAATCTAGCCATTTTTACAGATTTTTTTTTGTTTCTTTTAATTCTGTTTTTTTTTTTTGGATTTATTTCGCTTTGTTAAGTATTCTCCCGCACTACTAATCCAAGACGCGAGTCATGGCACTTGTTTTTTGTGTTTTTGTCGTTGCTAGTTTTTTCGTCGTCGTCTCCTTGTGTCTTTTGTTCTAATTGCCCATCTCGAGGGTTTTAGCACCGTCCGACCTCCGTTTTACAATGGAGATGACTTCCGTTATTGGAAGGGTCGGATGGAATGCTTCCTAAAAACCCAAATAGAGATGTGGATTGTGATCCAAACCGGGTTCACCCTTCCTACTAATGAAGAAGGTGAATCCTTGGATTACAATCATTGGACCATTGCGACAAAACGACAAGTCGAAGCCGACGCCAAGGCAACACAAATCCTCCAATGCGGCCTATCCAAAGAGGAGCTAAATCGCGTCGGCCCCTTCATAAGCGCAAAAGATCTTTGGACAAAACTAGTGGAGCTACACGAAGGGACCGATGAAGCCAAGGTATGTAAGCGCGACCTTTTGTTCAATAAATTATATAATCTAAAAATGCAGGAACACGAGTTCGCGACGCAACTCCATGCCCGTATCCAAGACATAGTCAACAACCTACACGCAATCGGGCAAAAGGTCGAAAACCGTGACCTTATAAGGTATGTTCTAAACTCTTTTCCGAGGACTACCTTGTGGGCATCCATGGTCGATGCTTACAAGGTCTCCAAGGACCTATCTAAACTTAGATTAGATGAACTCTTTTCCGATTTTGAATTACATGAGCAGTCCAACTCGGAACCCGAGAGGGGTATAGCCTTGTTTGCAGGTTCAAAGAAGAAGAAAATCGCAAGCAAGCCACCACCAACAAAGGAGGAAGACGAGTTCGAAGAAGAAGTTGACCGGAATTATTGGAGCTAATGAACCTAGCTCGAAGGATAGCCAAGGGACGAAAGCGAACCACAACTCGACCCAACCAAGGTAAGCCTAAAAGTTCTAATATTAGGTGTTATGAGTGTAACAAGTTTGGACATATCAAGTCCGAGTGCCCCAAGCTCAACCACAAAGCACCTAAGCACAAGAAGGCCCTCAACGCGACACGGGAAGAAGTGTCATCCGAAGAAGACGAAGACCACGTCTTCATGGCGAAATCAATTGAGTCAGACACGAAGACCGAACCTGAACTTGAGTCAGAACCTGAGGATGACTCGGACTATGAAGCTACCTTCAAGTCGAGCCACGGATACGCATCCGGTTCAAAAGACACCCTTAAAGTAAGTCGAACTTTATTTAATACCTTACAAAATACGGTTAGGTTTTTGTCTAGGAAATTAGTTAAATCCAAGTCCAAGGTCGAGACCCTGGTTGAGGAGGTCAAACTCCTCAAACACAAGGTCTCCCTAACCTCTTCGACTAGTCGAGTTCAAGAGAAGGACTCAACTCGGGTTGAAAAACTCGAAGTTGAGAACTCACTCTTGAAAAGTCAAGTCGAAGATCTTAGGAACACATTGGAAAGGTTCACTTCGGGATCCAAAGGACTTGACCTCCTACTTGGATCTCAAAGGGCCGTGTACAACAAGGCTGGACTAGGGTTTAACTCAAACACGACTAATAGGTCGTATATGTCGATTGTAAGTCGACATAGGAAACATGTCCAAGCATGGGTCCCTAAGAACTTTTTGATTTCAACTCTAGCATCCAACCCGTACTGGATTCCCAAGGACCAAATCCACTATGTGGATAGACTGAACCGATTCAACGATCTAGGGGGAGCCAGTACAAAACATGTTTGTGCTTTAACTTAGAAATTGCATGTTTTAACTTAGAAAGTTTGTGCTTTAACTTAGAAATTGCATGTTTTAACTTAGAAAGTTTGTGCTTTAACTTAGAAATTGCATGCTTTAACTTAGAAAGTTTGTGCTTTAAAACTTGTGAACTCACTTAGAACAAAAACATAACCAACTAAAATTCTTCGAAAAGATTGAGCCTCGGGGAGCCTCTTTTAAAAAATAACCAGTTAGACTAGGAAATAATCTTAGGTGAGTCAAGTCATCATTTTCTTGAAAATGGCTTTGTCTAAGGAAGTGGTCGATGATCCGATAAAAGAAGGCCCCTGTGACTCGCCATGACCTGGAAGCCATGATCTTGAAAAGGTAAACTTGACAAGCCTAGGGTCAAATCCAAATCTAACATAAAATTACTTGAACCTAAATGCACTTAATCAACTTAATTGGAAGTCATCTCACAAAAAACACATAAGTATAACATGCTTGATCATATACGTGAGATGACCTAGGTTTAACAACTCACAACCAATTTTTTAAAAATCTAACATCCAATCCAACCACCTTGTGTGTAGGATCAATGGATGTTAGACGTGATACTCCCGACACATGACCGAGGATCAACTCAAATTCACAAAGCGATTCAAACGACAAGGATCGGTAGCCTTTGGGAATAACGGCAAGCTCAAAATCATCGGATCAGGTGATATCGAGCTTAACTCGAATTTTGTTATTAAAAATGTATTACTTGTAGAGAATTTTGAATATAACCTGCTTAGCGTAAGACAATTATGTGACAATAACTATAAGGTCGTATTTTTAGAAAATGAATATGTAATTAAAACAAATAAAACAGCTAAAACAATACTCAAAGGAACTAGGACAAATAACATTTATACAATTAACTTAATCAAATCCTCAGCCAAATGTCTTATGACACAGGAAGAGGAATCATGGTTGTGGCACCGACGACTCGGTCACTCGCACCCAAGACTCGTCCACAAGATGAGTCAGAGTGGCTTAGTCAGAGGCTTACCCAACCTCAACAACTTGGTTAATAAAATCTGTAATGCTTGTCAACAAGGAAAACAACCTAGGACACAACACAAGTTAACTAACCAAGAACGAACCTCAAGTGTACTTGAGCTCCTGCATATGGATCTATTCGATTCACATGGAGCCAAGTCACTCAATAGAAGTCAATATTGCTTAGTCATAATTGACGACTACTCTAGGTTTACCTGGGTTAGGTTCATCAAACATAAAAATGATACCCTAGATCAATTAATCAATCTATTCAAATTAATCGAGAATCAAAAAAACCTTAAGGTTAAAAGACTTAGAATCGATCATGGTGGTGAATTCGAAAATCAAAGGTTCACCGACTTCTGTAACCTAAACGGATACCACCATGAATTCTCTTGCCCTAGAACCCCTCAACAAAATGGCCTAGTGGAGCGGAAAAACCGAACTCTACAAGAAGCCGCTAGGACCATGTTGAACGAATACGACCTACCTGATAGGTTTTGGGCAGAAGCCGTTAGCACGGCTTGCTATGTCCAGAATAGGATCCTTATGGTAAAAAGGCACCTTAAGACCTTGTACGAGATTTATCACAATAAAGTACCCAACATCAAGTACTTTAGGGTATTTGGATGTAAAGTACATATCTTAAGCACTAAGAACCACCTAGGGAAATTCGAATCCAAAACCTCCACCGGAATCTTCTTAGGATACTCAACCACGAGTAGGGCCTATAGGGTATATAACCACGATACCCTTAAAGTCGAAGAGACTATTAATGTAGTGTTCGATGAAGTACCCGAACCTACAAAACCCTTAATGACCCCAAGTGTTGAGCCCACTGATACCAAACTCGTCTCCTACCCTGAGATCGAGTCTAATCCACATCAACCAACTTCTCTGGTCGACAAAGTGACAAGTGATCCGAGTCAAACTAGTGTTCAACCAAGTCACCCCATTGATCAAGCATTAGGTGACACAAACCCAACCCAATCTAGGATTTACTAACCACCCTATCGATCAAGTGATAGGAGATCCTAATCTAGGAGTTCAACTAGAGCATCCTATAGGAACCTTAGTCAAATTTCCTTAATTTCAAAGATAGAACCCAAATCAATTGAACAAGCTCTTCTTGATCCCGATTGGATTATTGCAATGCAAGAAGAGCTAGCTCAATTTACTAGGAATGAAGTGTGGGAATTAGTACCACCACCTAAAGACAAAACGATAATTGGAACAAGGTGGGTGTTTCGAAATAAGCTTGATGATAAAGGTGAAGTAGTTAGAAACAAGGCTAGGTTAGTCGCCAAAGGGTTTAGTCAAGTCGAAGGCTTAGATTACGATGAAACCTATGCCCCAAGAGGCTAGACTCGAATCCATTCGAATGTTGCTAGCTTATGCCGCACATCGAGGATTTAAGCTGTTTCAAATGGATGTTAAGTCGGCATTCCTAAATGGATACATTAAAGAAGAAGTTTATGTTAGCCAACCCCCCCGGATTCGAAAATCTAGATAAACCCGACCATGTTCTAAAACTTAAGAAAGCTCTCTATGGACTTAAACAAGCTCCTCAAGCTTGGTACGAGAGACTTTCAATCCATCTTAAGTCAAAAGGGTTTAACCAAGGCTTAGTTGACCCAACTCTCTTCGTAAAAACCTTAGGTAAAGAAATATTCATAGCTCAAATTTACGTAGATGATATAATTTTTGGAACCTCTAACTCAGCCTTACTAAACGAGTTCGTTTCACTCATGGAAAGTGAGTTCGAAATGAACTTGGTAGGCGAGTTAAGTTTCTTTTTAGGTCTACAAATTAAACAAACTAAGGATGGTATATACCTATATCAACAGAAATACACTAAGGAGTTAATTAAAAGATTTGGAATGCAAGACGCTAAGATAATAAACACCCCAATGGCGATTAATGTTAACATAGGAGAAGACCTAGAAAGTAAGTCCATTGACTTAAAATACTATAGGAGCGCTATAGGAAGTCTCCTATATTTAACTGCGAGTCGACCCGACATCCTATTCGCAGTAAGTATGTGCGCCAGGTTTCAAACCTGTGCTAAGGAGTGTCACCTAACCCTAGTTAAGCGTATCCTTAGATATCTTAAGGGTACACTTAACGTTGGTATTTGGTACCCTAGATCTACGGAGTTTGAACTAATCCTGGCCATACTCGATTCGGACTATGCCAGAGTAAGCTCGATAGAAAGAGCACAAGTGGTTGTTGTCAACTTCTGGCCGAGTCTAGTAAGTTGGTGCAGAGGAAGCAACACTATGTCGCTTATCTACCACCGGGTTTAATACATCGCGATGGGTGAGTGTGTCACTCAACTTCTTTGGATGAAGCACACTCTCTGCGACTTTAAGTTAGACTTTACGAATACTAAACTTTACGTAGACAATATTAGTTCAATTAATCTTACTAAGAATCTGATATGACAAAAATATAGAGGTTAAACACCATTTCATTCGAGAACATGTGGCCAACGGAGCAATACAACTCGAATACGTCGAATCGAAGTCTAACTTAGCAGCCCTATTTACTAAACCCCTACCCGAAGCCGAATTTAGTCTATTAAGATGAAAATTGGGCATGTGCGTAGTAGAATAGGAACTTGCAAATTATATTTTCTTACTACTATTTCTTAAATTTTCATTTTTATGGAACTAGCATAGGACATACCTTAGATATCATGCACCTATAGATTTAAGGAGCCAATACATCTCACAACACATAGGACTAATGTGTTTGTGTACTTAGCCACGTAGATGGGCGTGAGATGTTAGGACCTTACTCCTGGTTCCAGATGTAGATCTAGTGCATCGCCATGAACCATGGAGTATAATCATACACACTAACCGACTCTAACCAGGACTGATTGATCTTTCATATCAATCAAGCCAAATATGAGTCGAACATTTTATAGATGAGCTTATTTTCAGTATATTTAAAAAAAAATAAAAAATGGGGAAAATGCTTGGACTTTAAATTTAACACTTATTTTGTTTTCCACACACCCCTTACTCTTTTCGATATACGGCAAAAGGGGGAGAAAAAGGCCAAAGTTAAAAGGTCAAAGTTAAGGGGTCAAATTTTTTCGATATACGGCACTTGAACTTATTTATTTTAAATACTATGGCCAATATTAAGTAATTTCGGTTACTTAATTCTTTTTTAGTAGCAAACGTCAAGGGGGAGAGTCAAAACTCTTTCTCGGCACTCACCCCCTTCAAGGGGAGGATTCTCTCAAAGAGCACTTGAAAAAGAGTTTTTATACTCCTGTTCATTCATGCTCTTAACACTCCTGCTCATTCATGCATATCTTTTTTTAATGCACTTAACTTTGTATGTGGGTTTGCCATAAATCAAAAAGGGGGAGATTGTTGGTGTAGTAGGCACCTAAGTCGAACCTGAGTTTTAATTATAGCAAACGATACAAAGTTAAGCTCATGTTGTTATCTCACGAGCTGAATCGAGTGTGCAAAAAATTGCTATAGCTGGAGCTGAAGGCTAGCGACACCCGGAGGAAGCTGCGGTGGTCGGGCGACACTCAAGTGACTTCGGAGGGAGCCGAAGGAATTGAGTGGAAGGCCAGAAGCAAAAGAAACACGTAAGTATCGAGGTAAGCTCATGTGTGCGAGTGTAAGTAAGGTCGTATCCTCGTTATGGGGAAAGACTTAAGCGTAGATCCGACCCAAGACATCTCATAGGTGGTCTAGGTCGAGATCAGACAGTCGACGACTGTCGAAATAATGTTTTCTTTAAGCTAACATTGCCTTGCAACAAGATCGGGCCGATCGCCAACTGAAGGACTCGATCCATTGCCCATCACGGTGATACGGCTAGCACTGATCGATGTCGCCAAAGAATGATCGGGTGATGGCCATCACGATCATGGTCAAAGGATCAGCCTCAAGGAGTCAATGTTTATCACCAAATTTCAAGGGGAGTGGTGCTCAAATATGATTGGCTAGGGTTCCTCTCGAAAAGGGGCTCAAAGGCTATAAAAGGAGGTCCTAACCTAGGGTTTTTATACATTTCTAAGTGCTCAAAAACTTGCGACTCTCCGATTTAATTCTACGACACGGCGTCGCCAACAACCCTAGCTTAAGGTCTTTCTTTTTAGTTGTTGGTATAATCCTTGTTATTGTTTTCAATATTGCAACTCTTTTACTCGAGGTTTTTCTATCGTTGCATTTTACTTTAATAGAAGAGAGGGTTTGTCTCTCTATCATTTTGCTTCGAAAGTTTTTTTGTAATCGTCAAACTCCTACCTCCAACGAGGAGGAGTGTTTTAGTGAATTGCCGTATGTACACGGTCTAGGACCGTTAGGGCCTTGGAGTAGTAGCCGAAGGCTATGAACCAAGTACAAAAATAAACTTGTCTCTTTTTGTTTCATTTACATTTCCGCTGCGTATATTTGTCTTGAAACGAATTCGAAAGAAAAAGGTTTTTCGCTATTCACCCCCCTTCCCCCTCTAGCGAACCGCATCGATCCAACACATGATCCCTCACGAGTGTCCCCTCAATCATGGTGGTCGTCATCAAGTTCCTCGTGGCTTCTTGCCTAGCAGCCGTGTCTGAAAAGTTCCTTGAGATTGAGCATCATGTCATAAGCAGTAGGCATGGCTTGATACTGATGTTGCAATACATTTGACATAGAAGCCAAAATGTAACACCGCGCCATCTCATTAGCCTTTATCCACTTCTTATAACCCTCTTTCTCCTTTTCCCCAGAATCATCCACAGGCTTAGGAGGACACTCTTCGAAGAGTACATATTTGTACTCCTCAGCAGTCAAGACTATATCTAGATTCCTTTTCCAATCAACATATTTGGGTCCAGTAAGTTTATTTTCCTTTAGTATCACAGCAAGTGGGTTGAAAGTCATTTTTTAAAAACCTAAGAATCACATAGATCAAAACTTTATATTTCAAAAATTTATTAATTCCTCAAACAATAAAATTTTAAAATCAACCAACACCTTAAAACATCGAGAATATCGTATGCGACGATAGTGTGGACGTATACGAATTCTACATTTGTAAGAGGAGGTTTTACCCATTAATTTTATTATCCTATCAACCTTACTTTTTGACAAATAAAATTAATAGTTGGTTCTTCTTCGACCCTACAAATAAAAGCAGTGACTCCGATGGAGAGGATACTCCTATTTGCATCTAAGTGTTCACCATTACCCGATACTAAGGCAATTATCTCGGATTATGTGCCTTCCGATGGGGAAGTACACACACTCCTAAATAATTTCCTATAACCATATTTGGCCATGTGATCCACAAAACAAACTCATCTGATGGGGAGGAAGGCAGTTAGAGCCGACGCGCAAGTTTGTTTGCATCACATGTCAAATTGTAATAGAGGCCATGAGAATTTAAAAAAAAATATCCCTCTCTTACTTAGTAATTTAAAATGAGGAATTTTCCTAGTACACGACATGCATATCAAACAAGAAGCAATAAATATGAAAAAAAATATTTTCTAACTATTATGACTTTTGTTTTACAATATGCCTCCCGTTGTGTCGTCATCTCGTCCGCTCCTCCCTACGTCATGTACAAGCCATCCAGAGAACTGAGCTGAGAAAAATTATTTTAATTTACATCCATCGATCCTATACTCCACAAAGGAGTGTACATGAAATATAGATCGAAAGTAAACTAAAATAAAAGAGTGGCTAAACAATGTCGTACTTAATTACAAAAATTAAATACTAGCCTCGTCAACCCTAAGGATTCAAATAATATTACAATTACACATCCAATCACATACACACACATATGGCCATAATAATTGGATCTTATGTTTGCAATCAAAAAGTTATCCTACGCACATCCTACTATTATCCGGCACACATAATATATAATAAGTGCATAAAAGTAACCGAATCCAAAACACACAAAATCGGAAATCGTGGCTCTGATACCACTTGTAGGGAATTGCTTCCTGCTTCGGTCGCTCGTGCATGGCGATCCTATCTACATCCCTAGATTAAAAAAAAATTAATCCTTGATGAAGACAAATTACCCAAGCAACTGATCCATCATCGTGCTATTCGATTCGAGTGGTCTCTTGAACAAACTTGTTGTTCAAGCAACCTAACTCTTTTCCTCGGTTAGCCATGGAATAGATGATATACGGATCGTTGGTTTTTGTGTTTATCTTCGGGGTCCAAGTAAATTAGTGATGTGAGCAAAACATATAGGATTTTAGGAGTAGTTTTTGCTCACATCTTGTTACATTTTGTGTTAGTTTCATGCATATGTTACTATATTCTTGCACGCATTGCCTATTTTTTGGTTTGGAGGTCTGGTCGTTATACTTTTGTGTGCAGGTTAGCTTTTCTGGTGAGAAAGATGCATTTTTGGAGCAAAAGAAGGACTTTCGCAGCTAGACACAGAGTGGTACATGGCCAGGGCATGTGGATTCACACGGTCGTGTCTAATGGGCGAAGAATAGCACCCCAGGGTTGCACACAGCCTGGCCGTGTGGCGGCCCGATGGATTTGCACGACTAGGAATTTTTCTGGATTTTACAGCGGTCTGAGGCGATGTCTATATAAGGATGACTCCGCCCAAACCCTAGTGAGGAGGCACGATGGCTAGGACGGCATGCTGAAGCCCTAAAAAGCTTCAGTAACTCGCAGCGGGGAGGAGGAACGCCGTCGGAGGTCCACAACTTGCAATACAACGCCGGAGAGAAGATCACGAAGCATCATATATCTCTATTTCAGTGCTTTATCTCTATTGTATTCGAACTTAAACATGTTTTGTGATTCTTCCTTCATATTTATAGAATAGTACTTTTGATTCTAGGATTAGGGAGTAGCTTGTGTACATAGACAATGTTGGTTCATATCAAATTCTAGCCAAAAGTTTGATTTCACAATTGGTAGTTGCTCTCTATTATATCTTCATGAGTTTGGCTTTCTTTCCACTGTGCTTAGGCGATACGAGGTGGTGACAACCCTCGCAATCTAGATTTAGGAGGTTTGATCATGGAACCTAGGGGTAAACCTGACCTCCCGTAACTACGGAGAGAAGGGAGCGGTGGAATCAGAAACAGTCCACTGCAAGGATTGATTTGGCATCCTCATACCCTCTATTCGATCCTTTTGGGCGGAGGTAGATCCCGGTGAATGCGGCGGCTCTGCGGGAGAGTGTATGATGTCCCTTCCCCAAAACTGTAGGTAGACATTTAGACGACGCCAATTGACAACATTGTTCTGTGGTACACAAGCGAAACTGAAGTCATAGAATTGCCTTTTTAAGACCCCGACATACTCTTTCCTCCTCCGTATGACACCGTATAGAGTAGGGTCCACCGATAGTCCTCACCAACTGACTCTCTCAGAGATTTCGTCCGAACAATCACAACCACTTAGTGAATTGGTACTCGAATCCCAGTCCCTGTGGGATCGATATTCTTTATTACTTGATGACATCCATGCACTTGCAGGCGTTGAGTGCGAGCGCGCACTTTGAGTCCCCGACGATAGCCGTTGCAAGATTTGAGGTTGCGCCCGTGCGCATCAAGTTTTTGGCGCCGTTGTCGGGGACTGTCGATTCGATATCAAATCGAACGGTGGTAGATTGGATCGGACTTAGGATTAGATTATTTTCTTGCTTTATTTTCCTTTTAGTTTAATCTTATCTGCTTAGTTCTATTTTCCATATTTAGATTTAGTTTTTATTTTCAATAGTAGTTTGTTATTTACTTATTGCATATTAGATTTTTATTTGCTAGATTTATTTATTTTCTGCTTTTAGCATTAGGTTAGCACTCTTCCTTTTGTGGTTTGGTTCATCGTATGCTTAGAAGACTAGGGTCGAAAGGTCTAATTTCGATCGATTTAGAGATTGAGCGAACCTTTCACCGTCGGAGAGCAGCATAGCAGAAGATGGAAGATCAATCTGTATCCGAGGTGAACATAGGCAGTCGGCCTCTGCGGGACTACGCAGCTCCTAGCGCTAGAGGATTCAGGCCGAGCATAGCTGGACCATCAATTTTGGCAAATAACTTTGAGCTAAAGTCTACACTTATACATATGGTCCAACAAAGCTAATTGGGGGGAGCTACAACTGAAGACCCGAACCGACATCTTGAGGCTTTTCTCGAAATCTGCTTAACTATGAAACTAAACGGAGACCCTTCTGATGCGATCCTCCTGAGCCTGTTACCATTTTCACTGTGGGATAAGGCTAAGGCATGACTTCACTCCTTACCTTCTGGCAGCATGACCACATGGGAGCAGTGTGAGCAGAAGATCCTGAATAAATACTTCCCACCAAGTAAGATTGCTCACATGCACCATCTTATCACAAGCTTTCGCCAGAAGGAGGGGGAATCCTTATTTGAGGCATGAGATCGCTACAAGGGGCTACTTTACCAATGCCCACACCACGGACTGGAAAGGTGGTTAGTGATCCACATTTTCTATAATGGGATCCACTTACGCCACAAAGATGTCCCTAGATTCTACCGCAGGAGGATCTCTAATGAATAAGACCATAGAGGAGGCAGAGGAGCTTATCGAAGAGGTGGCTCAAAACCACCATCAATGGGCCTCCGAACTTGGTCAACCCACGCCTACGGCAGGACGATACACTGTCAACTCCATGGACCACATTTCGGCAAGGATGGACGTTCTCAGCAGATGGTTTGAATCTTTGAATCCCTCATCTGTATGCGCGACCATTGATTTTGGAGAAGGAGCGGCAGCGTATCGTGAGGACCACTATGGATGGCAGGGTACTTCAGACGAGCAGATTGAGCATTGTGACGTGATTGGGGACTATGATCAAAGGCCCCACAACTCGTACTCTAATACCTACAATCCCAGATGGAGGAGTCACCCAAATTTCTCCTACAAAAATAACTCGGGAAACCCCCAACCATCCGAAGGGTACGGGCAACAGCAGGGCAATGGGCAGCGACCACAGAAGTCCAGACTAGAACAGATGATGGAGGACTTCATCGCTACCCAAACTAAGGCCAATGAGGAATTCCGTCACCAGCATCAAAAATCTGAAGAAGCACTGAGAGACTTGAAGGCCATCGTTGACGGCCTTGCAAGTCATACCAGGATGTTGGAGACACAAGTGGCCCAAATAGCCCAATCCGTCTCACAACCTGTGAAGAACTCTCCAGTGAGCCAAGGAAAGGAGGAAGGAGTAGGGCAAATTAGCCAATTCGCCAAGGGGTGTGCAAACATGATTACCACCCTACTTGACCAAGCTGAGTTTGAAGAGAAGATTCCAGTACAACTTGAGGACTGTGGTGAATTTGTTCTTCCTTGCTCGATTTATGGAGAAAGCTTCAACAATGCGCTGTGCGACTTGGGGTCATCAGTGAGTGTGATGCCCTATGCATTTTACCTGGAGATGGGATTAGGTAATATACAACCAACGGGTAACGGTATACGTATTGCGGACGACATAATCAAGAAACCCGTTGGCCTGCTACCACACGTTCCTATGATAATTGAGGACTTCGTGATACCCACGGATTTCATCATACTGGACACGGGACCGAATCCCCATATTCCCATCATTCTGGGAAGGCCTTTTCTAGCAATCGTAGTGGCGTGCATAGATGTGAAGGCACACCAGATCTCCCTAGAGGTAAACAAAGAGATCATCCTTTTCAGCCTTTTGGTGCACAGAGCTCCCTACTTTGATTGCTTCATGATTAGCAGATTGAAGCCGGAACCTCTAGATGCAGATCCCGAGACGGATGAATGGAGGTTCACTAAACCACCAGAGCCGAGTTGATAGAAGAGTGCGGTTGAGCTAAATGATCTTAAACAAAGCACTTCTTGGGAGGCAACCCAAGTTTAGTTTTAGATTTCCCTTTTCTATTGAATTGAATACATTTGTTTAAATTTTAGTTTTGATTTCCATCACATTTAGAGTTATGAATAAAAAAGAACTTTGCTAGGCAAAAATGAGACCCATATTAGTCTACACGGCGAAGTGTATGAACAAATTCGGGCCATAGTGCATAAAAGGGGCAAAAAATGGGGGCACACGGCCTGGCCATGTGTTTTCCCATGGCCGTGCCCGATTGACCAGAGGCACAAATGGCCTGGCCGTGTGTTTTCACATGGTCATGGCGCGCGAGGTTAAAAGGGGCGAGTCATATGTTTTCACCCCATTTGCGCTATGTGCTTCAAAAGTTCTTGCCCTAGCCGTGTGATTTCATTTTCCCCTTCCTCTAGAAGCATTTTCAACCTCTTAAAGAGCCAAAAGGAGCAAGGATGAAGAGAACAAAGACCGTAGCATCCCGATCCGGCGCCTCGGAGCGACGAACAAGAAGAGTCGATGCCTCTCAAGCTCCGGAAGAGGGTAATGCCCTACCCCCTCTACTTTTTCGCAATAATGAACATAGAGATAGGTACAATATGCTCTCTACTCATAAACTTACTGCTACTAGGTACTTAGATGAGGATTTTCTAGTATCTTTAGGGTTGTTAGGTGATATGCAAACCCTATTTGCAAAAATGGGGTGGGATGAGATTATGGGAATAAAACACCTAACTTACCCTAGGATAGTTTTGGAATTTTTGAGTTCTTTAGAGGCGGAAGTTTTAACGGGTAGAGAGAGCGAGGAGGGTAGGATAACTTTTAGGCTTTTTAATATTGAGCATGAGTGGACCCTTCACCAATGGAACTCATGCTTTTGCTTGCCAAGCGGGGGAGAGAGAAGGACCCCTAATGGGTACGACTCTCATATGATTTGGACTGAGTTGATAGGGGAGCATGCTTATGACCCATCTAGGGCCAAAGCGTCGTGCCTCCAAAACCCCATCTTTCAATACCTACACTGCATCATGGCCAATAACATATTTGGTCGTGGGGAGAGTGACGGTGTAGTTAAAGACAGCGAGCTACTTTGCCTATGAGACATGCTATAAGAAAGGAGTAGCATCGATGTAGGGTCCCACTTCATCCGACACTTAGAGAAGATGGGTAAGTAGGCATCAATGGTGATTGCTATCAAAAGATAGACTTCACCAAGGTTTTTCAAAATGATTTTGAAATCTTATATTGGACCATGATCTATGGGCTCAATGCACATGACTTGCACATTAGCTTTCCCCATGATCCATCATTATTATTTAAAGAGTTCTAAGTTCATTATGATTTACTAAATAAGTACATGAACTTAACTCATGTCCTAGCATCTCACATGCGTCTAGGGTGTATGAAAACACATACAAGCCAATTTAATGTGAGATGCGAGTTTTTGTTCCTAATCTAAGGTTTCATGTATTTTTCTAGGCAACTCTATTTAATTCACTTGTACATGAGACTTCAAATCATTCCATTGTCCTTAAATCAATTTTAATTAACCTAAATGCATGAATGATGATTATGACATACAAGATAGCATAAATAAAGCATGCACCAATAATCTGTTGGGTTTTTCCGAGCCGCAAAAACCGCTTTTTGCGTTGCGGAAACCTCGGAAGCCCCGGCCACGGATCCGTGCGAAGTATAAAATTATAATTACATGTATGTGCTTACAGAAATCCTAGATCTACCTTAGATCTAAGAGGTTAGAACGTTACCCTCGTAGCGACGCCCTTCGCTTATCCCGCTCGTCCAAAAGTTCGCCGGAACTCGAGAGTGTCAAGTGCACACTCCTCTATGGTATCCACACAAGCAATAGGTGGAGAGAAATGCCTTAGAGTGTGCTAGCACTCCCTTAGGAATTTCGGCCAAAGAGAGGGATGGGAGAGGGAGAGCTTGAGAGGAAAGGTTCCAAGGTTGAAGATGAAGTAATGAGAGTAACTCATCAAATGAATTCACCACCCATAACCCCTAAGTGGCCGGCCACTTCATGGAGGGGGGGTTACAGGCCTGCCGGTAACTCCCATGACCCCTGGTCGCCCTCATGAGGTGGCACCAATTGACCAAGTCAATGATGATGTGGAGCACCATCATTGGCCGGCCATGCCTAGTCATCATCATGACATGGCATTTGGTCAAGTCAAACTTGACCTTTCATCTTCCCTCTCAAGTCAAGTCAAACTTTACCTCTAATCTCCCATGGTTGATCAAATCTAACCACTTGACTCAAGTCAATTTAATTTAATGAATCTCTATTCATTAATTTAAATTGATTTGATGAATCAAATCTCAATTAGACTCATTCAACACTTGAATCAACTTGAGTCTAACTCAATTAGTCTAATTTGGATTACTCTTAATCCAATTTGGTTCATCCCATGAACCTAATCCTCATGGTTCATCATATGAACCTAATCTCCATCTAATTGCTCTTATGTGTGTGACTATAGGTTCTTGTAACGCTGGCAATGTCCCTAAACCGATTTAGGAACATAAGCAATGAGCGTATCTAGCAACACATCATTGCTACCCAAGTTACAAGAATGTTGAGCTCCAACATCACCTTTGTGACTACTAATTGTGACTCTCACAATATGTGACAATGTCCCTCTATCCTTGACATCTAGATTGACCAATCGAGGCATAGACCGTGTCATCCTCGGTACAATCTAAATCTTGAACTCCAAGTAGACTTACTCTAATCAAATGAGCTCAATATCTCATATTGACTCATTTGGGCATGGCCATGCACTTCGTGGTCTCACTCTATCAAGAATATCGATGTCACTCCCGACATATAGGAGGGATAGATCCCATCTACATCACTCACATTCCTCCGCATAATTCGTTACATACCCAGTAATCGCCTTTATAGTCCACCCATTTATGGGTGACGTTTGACGAAGCCAAAGTATGCAACTCCTTATGTAGGGAACCATGGTGACTTCAGGTCTAAGGACTAATAGTCATACTAATAGCCACATGAGAAAGTATATGACACTCATATAACGATCCATGATACTTTCTCATGGCGTCATTCATACATTCTCCAATGCATACCCATGTGTCAACTTGATATCTCATATCCATGACTTGTGAGATCAAGTCATCTTGTTGACCTACATGCTAGTCTCTATGCATTAACATTGTCCCTGAATGTTAATACTCGACTAGGAATGATTAAGAGTAGTGTTCTCTATATCATCTCATTATCGATTCAACCAATCGATTGATATAGATAAGAACATACTACTCAAGGACATTATTATATTTAGTTATTTGGCACCAATACAAGTAAATATAATAACCATGCCTTTATAAATAGGAATATGATACAATAAAGTCCATACAACAATCATCACATGATTGGCTCTAGGTCTTTCACTAACAATCTCCCACTAGCACTAGTGCCAATCACCGTAGTATCTAATACCCAATGACCTAGTGTGACCATCATGCTTTTCGCAAAGCCTTGGTCAAGGGATCTGCGATGTTAGCCTCGCGGGTACTGCAAATCTTCACATCTCCTCGATCGACAATCTCACGAATGAGATGGAAGCACCGATATATATTCGGCCTCTGTTGTAGAATCAATAACTGTGTCCTGCTTGGAACTCTTCCAGCTCACAGTGCTACCTATTCAAGCAAAACACGAACCCTGACTGCGATCTATAATCATCCTGGTCAGTTTGGAAGCTGGCATCGCTGTAACCCTTTACAGCTAGCTCCTCATCGCCTCCAAATATCAAGAAATATTCTTTAGTCCTTCTCAAGTACTTAAGAATATTCTTGATCGCTATCCAAAGGACGCCACCGATCTCGATCGGGTATCTACTCGCCATGCTCAAAGCATACGAGACATCGTGAGAGTACACAAAGATGGCGTATATGATAGATCCTATAGATGCGTAAGGGATCTTATCCATGCGGTCTCTCTCTCTCTAGAAGAGGGACTTTGAGTCTTCGAAGACTCACACCATGTGACATGACACAGAAGTCCCTTTCTGGAATTCTCGCATGGCAAACCGGCAATACCGTGTCAATGTATGTACTCGACTTAGGCCAAGCAATCTCTTAGATCTATCTCTATAGATCTTGATGCCTAGAATACAGTCGCTTCACCTAAGTCCTTCATTGAGAAGCACGCCCTCAGCCAAGTCTTCACAGCATCAGAGCGAAGGGATGTCATTCCCAATGAGTAGTATGTCATCCACATACAATACAAGGAACACAATCGTGTTCCCATTAACCCTCTTGTAGACACAGGTTCATCTTCATTCTTGATGAAACTAAACTGCTTGATCGCATCATCGAATCGAAGATTCCACCTCCGAGAAGCTTGCTTTAGCCCATAAATGGACTTTGCAACTGCATACCTTCCCAAAGATGTCAGGATCTACAAAACCTCAAAGTTGTGTCATGTACACATCCTCGAGCAAGTTTCCATTCGTAAATGCGGTTTTGACATCCATCCGCCAGATCTCATAATCGTGGTATGTCGCAATAGCAAGCAAGATCCGAATGGACTTAAACATCGCCATCGGAGAAAAGGTTTCATCATAGTCAATACCATGAATTTGCTTGAAACCTTTAGCCACCAATCGCCCTTATAGGTATGCGTAAGTCCATCCATGCGCCTTTCTCCTAAAGACCCACTTACACCCAATGGGTTTGACTCTTCTGTGGATCAACCAAAGTCCATACTTGGTTAGTGTACATGGATTCCATCTCTGCTAGCCATTTCTAACTGGGCTCATCATGCCTTCGATAGGAGGTAGGCTCATTCTCAATGAGCATAACGTCATCATGGTCGACAAGAGAAATGAGTATCTCTCAGCCGACGACGCACTTATCGACCGCAAGAGGTAGGTCTACTGAACAGTGGTTGTTCCACAACTCTTGTGCAATACCTCATCACCCACAACACTTTGTGGTTCCTGCTCAACCTCCATCAAGGCCTCAGTGCTATGGTCCTTATCTTGAATTTCTTCAAGATCGAAAGTACTCCCACTAGTTTTCTAGAAACAAAATCCCTTTCTAGAAAAACCCGGTCTTTGTCACAAACACTTTGTCTTGTTGGGAATGTAAAGTAATATCCCTTTGTATCCTTGGGATATCAACAAAATAGCACCTATCAGTTTGGGTCCCGGTTTATGCGAGACTTGGCGTCGAACGTAAGCCTCACAACCCCAAATCCTCATAAAAGACATCTTGGGATTTCTCCCTGTCCATATCGTATATGGTGTCTTTATCATAGGCTTGGATGGTACACGGTTAAGGGTAAAGGCTGCTGTGTCTAGAGCATATCCCTAAAAGGATAAAGGAAGATCTATGTGACTCATCATAGATCGTACCATATCTAATAGGGTACGATTCCTCCTTTCGGATACACCATTCCACTGTGGTGTTCCAGGAGGAGTGAGTTGGGATAGAATCCCACACTCAGCTAGATAGTCACGAAACTCATGGCTAAGGTATTCACCACCTCGATCTGATCGAAGTATCTTAATACTCTTGCCAAGCTGGTTTTGTACTTCATTCTTGAATTCTTTGAACTTTTCAAAAGTTGATTTATGTCATAAGATACACATAACCATATCTCTGAAGTCATCGATAAATGTAATGAAGTACATAACCACCTCTAGCGACAACATTGAAAGGACCACATACATCACTATGTATAAGTCTAACAAATCTGTTGCTCTTTCATTTGTGTCCACTAAAGGGAGTCTTGGTCATCTTGCCTAAAAGGCAAGACTGCATGTCTCATATGATTCAAAATCAAATGAGTCTAGCCCATCCTTATGGAGCTGAGATAAGCGACTCTCATTTATGTGACCTAAGCGACAATGCCAGAGATAGGTTTGGTTCAACTCATTTGACTTGAACCTCTTGGTACTTATGTTATAGATAGGGCTCTCTAAGTCTAGAAAGTAGAGTCCGTTCATTAGAGGTGCACTATAATAGAACATATCATTTAAATAAACTGAACAACATTTGTTCTTTATTATAAATGAAAAACCTTTCTTGTCCAAACAAGAAACTGAAATGATGTTCTTAGTTAAGGCAGGCACATAACAACATTCATCTAATTCTAGTACAAGCCCAGAGGGAAGAGATAAATCATAAGTTCCTACAGCAACAGCAGCAACCCTTGCTCCATTGCCTACTCGTAGGTCCACCTCGCCCTTTGTCAATGCCCTGCTATTTCTCAGCCCCTGCACATTGGTACAAATGTGAGATGCACATCCGGTATCTAATACCCAAGATGAAGAAATAGATAGATTGACTTCTATAACATTTATACCTGAAGTAGAAGTCTCACTTCTCTTCTTCTTAAGATCTTCCAGGTATGCCTTGCGATTCTCGCTTCGGTGTCACGCTTCCTTGCAGAAGAAGCAAGCCCCTTCCTTGGCTACCCCTCCTTTGGGTTTAAGTTCTTTGCCTTTGCCCTTGGCTTGGGACTTTCCCTTACCTTTAGGCTTGCCCTTGCCTTTCTTCTTCTGCACCATCAAAATGGTGTCAGATTTACCCTTCTTAAGGTTAAGCTCTGCAGTTCTCAACATGCTGAGCATTTCAGGCAATGACTTATCAATTTCATTCATGTTATAATTCATGACAAATTGATTGAAGGCTTGTGGCAAAGATTGCAAGATTAGGTCAGTGGCCAGCTCTTGGCCAAGTGGGAATCCCAGCCTTTGTAGGTTTTCTACGTACCCAATCATCTTGAGTACATATGTACCTACGGGAGTCCCTTCTTGCATTTTGGACCCAAATAATGCCTTAGAGACTTCATATCTCTCATGCCTAGCTTGTCCTTGATATAGTTGACGAAGATGTCCAACCATATCATAAGCATTCATGAACTCGTGTTGCTTCTGAAGCTCAGAGTTCATGGTCGCGAGCATTAGACATGACACATCTAATGCATCATCTTGATGCTTCTTGTAAGCATCTTTGTCATTTCATGAGGCAGTTGCAGGAGGTGCCTCCGGAATGGGCTGCTCCAGGACGTACAACTTCCTTTCTTGGGTGAGAACAATTCTCAGGTTCCTGTACCAGTCCAAGAAATTTGCTCCATTGAGCTTGTCCTTCTCAAGGACAGAACGCAGAGAGAGAGTGTTCGTGTTTGTCGACATAGTTATCTACAACATACAATGCAGAGAATTAATATCATATTCCTTTTATCATTTAATTAGGCCTTTAATCAAATGATGCTCCTAAATTATAGGAATTTTGTAGAATCGAGTTATGGATGTGGTCAAACCACTTTTACTAGATTCATACAAACTAGCTATAATTCTTGCGGGACAAGATCCACATCATACTAAGCCTTGAGTTAGCTTTGGCTAAATCGCCCAAGACTTAGTACGATCGGTGGGTAACACATTACCAATTACATCTCTATGCAACTCTTGTTTATAGGATTAAGACCCACATTTACAAAAGACCTTGAGTTAGCTTTGGCTAAATCGCCCAAGATTTAGTGTAAATGCGATCTTAACCTATCTTTCCAACGATTGGAATATGCCTATAGTTCTACTCGATCCAATTGAGTTAACTAGTTTTGCTCAATCTAATTGATCTTAATCTAACCCAGTCGTGATAGGCGGGACCAAGATTGTCCCTTGCACCCTACCAAGATAATATGCGTTGCTCTGCTTTGGCAGATTCAACAACAACAAATGATCGAGGTAGTGATGGGTATCAAGGCTCGGTAGGCATTTTCGAGTTGATTCGATTATGATCTAATCTAATCGTAATGTGTATCTTATACGCATTTAGGCCTTTATTATCCTATATTAGCATGCATCATATACATACATTAATTATTCTAGCATGCATCATATACATACAAGAAAATTAACCTAGCATGCATCATATACATACAAACATTTTTCTACTAGCATGCATCACATACATACAAGCAAAATCAATTAAATATACATATATATATATCAACATATATATATATATCATTAAATGTGATATAGTCATGGCCCTACTACGATCTTCTCAAGCCAATGAGAAGATCGGACGGTCAACCTAAGGCTAGCGGCTTCTCCAAGCGCTTCCTTTGACCGCCATGTGTCGTCGTCACCCTTCTCGTAAGCTCGTCTTCAAGTGGACTTTCCACCGCTCCATTTTGTACATTACAAATACGAAACTCGAGTTACATTCGAGTCTAAAACTATTTACAACTAGAATATTAAAGAATAGGTGCGCAGTCATAAACACTTTACAACACGCCTGACCACAAGCAGCCGCAGTAGTATTATGAATTACACACATAATCCAATCCAATTGGGTTATTGGGCCATGACAATCACAGAATTATACATAATTCTAAATTATGTATTTTACAGAAAATTTCTATAATTTTTCCTAATTTATTTTGAATTTATGAGTCACCTCTCAAAGCGGTCCGCTAAGCGGTTTAAGTGCGATCGCGGGACATGGCCCCTTCGGGGATAGGGGCAGCGCCCTACTGCATAAAATAAACTTTCGAGTGTCCCCACAATGATCATACACCCACTTAAGTCGCTGTCCCAAAAACCTAAGCGAGAACTCGATTGAGAGTTTTTCTCGATGGTTGAAGCCTACGAGTGTCCCAACACTCGTTGCTTCGACTCTACGAGAAAAATACCCAAAAATTCTATAAAATAAGAAAATTTACAGAAACATATAAATCTGTAATTTTTATATCTAATATAAAAACTACAAAAATGAAACACATACATGCTTCACACGTGGCTCTGATACCACTGTTGGGTTTTTTCGAGCCGCAAAAACCACTTTTTGCGTTGCGGAAACCTCGGAAGCCCGACCCGCGGATCCGTCGAAGTAAAAAATTATAATTACATGTATGTGCTTACAGAAATCCTAGATCTACCTTAGATCTAAGAGGTTAAACGTTACCCTCGATGCGATGCCCTTCGCTTATCCGCTCGTCAAAGTTCGCCGGAACTCGAGAGTGTCAAGTGCACACTCCTCTATGGTATCCACACAAGCAATAGGTGGAGAAATGCCTTAGAGTGTGCTAGCACTCCCTTAGGAATTTCGGCCAAGAGAGGATGGAGAGGGAGGCTTGAGAGGAAAGGTTCAAGGTTGAAGATGAAGTAATGAGAGTAACTCATCAAATGAATTCACCACCATAAAACTAAGTGGCGGCCACTTCATGGAGGGTTACATGCATGCATGTAACTCCCATGACCCTTGGTCTCCCTCATGATGTGGCACCAATTGACCAAGTCAATGATGATGTGGAGCACCATCATTGGCCGGCCATGCCTAGTCATCATCATGACATGGCATTTGGTCAAGTCAAACTTGACCTTTCATCTTCCTTCTCAAGTCAAGTCAAACTTGACCTCTAATCTCCCATGGTTGATCAAATCTAACCACTTGACTCAAGTCAATTTAATTTAATGAATCTCTATTCATTAATTTAAATTGATTTGATGAATCAAATCTCAATTAGACTCATTCAACACTTGAATCAACTTGAGTCTAACTCAATTAGTCTAATTTGGATTACTCTTAATCCAATTTGGTTCATCCCATGAACCTAATCCTCATGGTTCATCATATGAACCTAATCTCCATCTAATTGCTCTTATGTGTGTGACCCTATAGGTTCTTGTAACGTTGGCAATGTCCCTAAACCGATTTAGTAACATAAGCAATGAGCGGTATCTAGCAACACATCATTGCTACCCAAGTTACAAGAATGTTGAGCTCCAACATCACCTTTGTGACTACTAATTGTGACTCTCACAATATGTGACAATGTCCCTCTATCCTTGACATCTAGATTGACCAATCGAGGCATAGACCGTGTCATCCTCAGTACAATCTAAATCTTGAACTCCAAGTAGACTCACTCTAATCCAATGAGCTCAATATCTCATATTCACTCATTTGGGCATGGCCATGCACTTCGTGGTCTCACTCTATCAAGAATATCGATGTCACCCCCGTCATATAGGAGGGATAGATCCCATCTACATCACTCACATCCCTCCAAATAATTCGTTACATACCCAGTAATCGCCTTTATAGTCCACCCATTTACGGGTGACGTTTGACGAAGCCAAAGTATGCAACTCCTTATGTAGGGAACCATGGTGACTTCAGGTCTAAGGACTAATAGTCATACTAATAGCCACATGAGAAAGTATATGGCACTCATATAATGATCCATGATACTTTCTCATGGTGGGTCATTCAGTATACATTCTCCAATGCATACCCATGTGTCAACTTGATATCTCATATCCATGACTTGTGAGATCAAGTCATCTTGTTGACCTACATGCTAGTCTCTATGCATTAACATTGTCCCTGAATGTTAATACTCGACTAGGAATGATTAAGAGTAGTGTTCTCTATATCATTTCATTATCGATTCAACCAATCGATTGATATAGATAAGAACCTACTACTCAAGGACATTATTATATTTAGTTATTTGGCACCAATACAAGTAAATATAATAACCATGCCTTTATAAATAGGAATATGATACAATAAAGTCCATACAACAATCATCACATGATTGGCTCTAGGGCTTTCACTAACATAATCATGATGTCATGACATAAAACATAAACTTGAATACACACATGAATTTTAAAAATAAAACTAAACATTATCATGACGTTTTATATGATTAATATGAGCATGATGTCATGACATGTCAAGGCAAGAAAAAGGATGGCAAGTATAAAATACAAAGATAGATAATACCTAAGTGTTAAGCTCAAATTGTCATTTCTAAATTTTAAAACAATTTTGCCTTGAACACAATTCTCCCAAGTGTGATAAAAGTTCAAAATGACACACTATGACTCTAAAACCTAACTCATGTCAATTTGATCAATTTTTCAAACTTCTCAAATTTAATTAGCACATCCTAAAATCCTTTAGGATTAAATTCTAACCTCATTTCCAAAGTATCCCATTACCTTGGAATTGACCTAAAGTGCCAACTTTGCTATGGTTAGGTTAACTACCCATCCATTCAAGGTTGACATAACCTCAACCATCTAACGTGAAGAGATCACGCTCCTAGGAACCCAATACCTTTAGGAGCTCCTTGGGTTTACCAGGTACTCACTAGGGATATCCTCCTTTAGTACCTTCCTGATAACCCTTCTAGGCTTTGAACCCTTGGTCATTTGGGTTTTGCCTAGGTTAATCTTAGGGGTAACTCCCCTTGTAACCTTAGTGATCTTCCTAGGTTTCTTTGAAACCTTAGTCACTAGACACACACCATGATTAACCTTAGATAGTACTTCCCTAGTAACATTTATTTTCCTAGACCTAGGTTTAGTTCCATAATCAAATGAAACATTGTGGTAGGTGGGCACAACCCCCTTGGACTTAGGTTTGTAACCCAAACCTTTTCTATCCTTGGAAGGCGCTTGCCTCCTAAACCCTAGATTTTGACTCCTAGGCCCTTTAATTGAATTTGTCATAATTTTAAGGGTCTTCTCTAACTTCTCAAGCCTTGACCTCAAGGTTTGCTTCTCTAACTCTAATTTTCCCAATTTGGAAGTTTCATCCTTTCTTTGGGAAAAATTCTTCCTAGGCATATGCCTACCCTCGATAGGGTTAATGCCTAAGTAGTTCTCTATCTTCCTCATTGCTTCCTTAGGTAGAATTGTTTTAGGGTTATTGGTTCTAGATTTATCCTTAACCCTAACATTGCAAGATTTAGCACCTAAGCAAATATATTTATTGATATTTTCATGTCTTTCATGATTATTTACAATTGCAAGAGAATTAAAATTACTCATAGCATGCTTTTGATTATTATGTAAATAAAAAGCACTATTGAAATATATCTTAGGGTTTGCCTTAGCTCCCCCTACATGTATAACTGCTCCCTTAGGGTATTGGCTTCTATAGTGTCCCTTTTTATGACATTTGAAGCAAATGATGAGCTCTTTGCTTTTAATTGTTGAGGCACTGGCATCCTTATGTTGGGATGTATACTGAAAGCCTAGCTCTTTTGTATGAACATCTTTATTTTGAAATAAGAATCACATGATCATTGTTTGCACGTTATATTAATATATGTGCATATTGTCTAATATTTTACATTGTAGATAACATGGTGCCTGGGTGCGGCACAGAAGATCATGTTATCAGTCCCTTGTATAATATAAGTAGAGGCTCACAACCAAGATGGTTTTGGACAAACCATTGGCATGGTTATAGTGTAGCTTGGTATTGTTTTGTCTTGAACATAGAGTTACACTAGTACACTTAGGTGTATTGAGCAGGACCGACATAGAGGTGATTCAATTTATTGCTGACTGCATAATTGATCGGACCTCGGATATTATGTTGTACATGCTCTTAATCCCGATATAATAACGGGCACATGTTCTTAATATTTATTTCTTTGATTTACCAGAGGGTGAGATTTCTATGGATTAAATCAATATGCCCGGTAAGTTGGGAAATTATATTATTTACATAGTGTGTCATTGATTATAGGAGGAATCTGTGTCATATGTATTAGGTTGATGATGTCCCCTTGAGGAGCTCATAAGGTTCATCATGTAAACCCTGCAGGTTGACTTAGTCAACATGATGATAAGGTTGAGTGGTACTACTCGAGGAGTTAGATGTTAATTAATTGATGGCCAGTAAATCAATTAATTGACGGACATTCGATATCTTAAACACGGGGAGATGGATGTACAAATAATATATGGAGCTCATATTAATTTATGGGGGTTGGTGAGGTAGTTCGATGATGATCCTCTAGTGGAATGGAACATCATTGATGGATCAAGTTTGTGTGGTTCCGATCCATCGGGTGGCCAAGACCCAACTCCTCCTCATGGTCCCTATCGTAGCCTAATATAAACCTCATGAAGTCTAGATCAAATGATGGAAAACAAATCTCTAGATCCGACGGTTGGGATTAAATCCCTAGAACCGACGGTGGAGATTAAATCTCTAGATCCGACGGTTGGGATTAAAACCCTAGAACCGACGGTTGAGATTAAATCTCTAGATTCGACGGTTGGGATTAAATCCCTAGAACCGACGGTTGAGATTAAATCTCTAGATCCGACGGTTGAGATTAAAACCCTAGAACCGACGGTGGAGATTAAACCAAGGCCCAAAACCCTAACTCTATAAAAGGGTGGCTTAGGGTGGGCGGCAAGATGATGATGGAACATGGAAAACCTAATTGAGGGGCTTTGGCTTGGGCGGCAAGAAAGTGGAGGAGCTAGGGTTTTTGGGTGGCCACAAAAGGAGAGGGAGCTTCTTCTTCTTCTTCTTAATGGTGGCCGACATCCTTCTTCCTCCTTCCTCCATGGTTTGGCCGGTGCCAATGCTTATCCTTTTGATCTAGGTTGATGATTTGGTTTTGGAGATTTGAGTTTTGCCAAACCTAAAGTGGGTGGCAAGAAACCCTAAGGGAGTTAGGGTTTTGCCTATCTTTGGTTGGGCGGCAAGAAACCCTAGGAGGTTAGGAGGTTGGGCGGCTAGGTTATGGAAGCTAAGGTGGGCGGCAAATATAGGAGGAGGGTTCTTCTTCTTCCTAAGGTTTGGCCGGCTCCTACCTTCTCTTCCTTCTACCTTGGTCCGGGCTCAACTGATTTCCTATTCTCCTCTTCACTCCATCTTGGCCGGTGGCACCAAAACTAGGGTTTGTCCCTAGTTCGGTTCCTTGGTTGTTTCCATTTTGTTCTCTCTATTCTTGGGGCCGGCGGCATCAATCCTATTGTGGATTGGTGGTTGGCTCAAGCAAGAAGAGAAAGAGAGTTCTTCTTTCTTTGGATTGAAGAAGATCTTGGATGCTTCAACTTGTGGAGGATCTTCGCCCACACGAAGTCTACAAGGAGGTTAGGACATACGATAGAAGATCAAGAGGTATAAAAGTTTTATAACTTTTATTATTGTTCTTTGCATGTTCTTATTGATATGCTAGCTTATGTTCTTTATGTTAGTATATGTTGATTATACTAGTTTACATTTGCATGTATTTGTATAATCATGGACCCCGAATAAGAAACACAAAAACCGGCGATCCGTCCGTCGTCTCTTCCGCGGCTAATCGACTAGAAGAGTTTGGTTGCTTGAACAACTAGTTTGTTCAAGCGATTGCTCGAGTCGTTGGCACGGCGACGAATTTGTTGTGCTTAGGAAACTCATTCCATCCGGATTAGTTTTCATTAGTGAAAATTTTAATCCGGGGACATTGGAGCCTATGAGCATTCCGAGAAATAGCACGGTTGCCAACAACTGGTATCTGAGCCATGGTTTCCGGTTTTGTGTGTTTTGGATTCGGTTACTTTTCACGCACTTATCATATATTGTGTATGCCGGATAATAGTAGGATGTGTGTAGGCTAACTTTTTGGTTGCAGGCATAAGATCCAACTATTATGGCTATATATGTGTGTATGTGATTGCATGTGTGTGTGATTGTATATTATTTGAATCCTCGGGGTTGACGAGGCTAGATTAGTATTTAATTTTTGTAATTAAATACGACATTGTTTAGCCGCTCATTTTAGTTTACTTTCGATCTAGATTATTTGTACACTCCTTCGTGGAGTATAGGATCGATGGATGTAAATTAAAATGTTTTATCTCGGCTCGGAACTCTTTGGTGACTTGCGCACGGGAAAAGATGGAGCGGACGAGGTGGCGACACGACGGGACACATATTGGAGAACAATGCCATAATAGTTGGAAAAATTCTGATTTTTCCATATTTATTGCTGATTTGTTTTATATGCATGTTGTGTGTGCTTGAAAATTCCTCATTTGCAATTTACTAAGTGGGAGAGGGACATTTTAATTAATTCCCGCGGCCTCCATTACAATTTGACGTGTGATGCAACAAACTTGTGTGTCGGCTCTGAGTGCCTTCCTCCCCGAGGACAGTTTTGTTTGCGGATCACTAGGTCAAATAATGGTTATAGGAAATTATCTAGGAGCATGTGTACTTCCACAAAGGTAAGGCACATAATCCAAAATAATTCCCTTAGTATCGTGTAATGGTGCACACTTAGATGCAAATAAAAGTATCCTCCCCATAGGAGTCACTGCTTTTATTTGTAGGGCCAAAGAGGAACCAACTATTAATTTTATTTGTCAAAAAGTAAGGTTGACAAGATAATAAAATTAATGGGTAAAATCTCCTCTTACAAATGTAGAATTCGTATACGTTCACACAGAGTGGCATACGATATTCTCGGTGTTTTGAGGTGTTGGTTGATTTCGGAATTTTATTGTTTTGAGGAATCAATAAAATTTGAAATCTAAAGTTTTGATCATTGTGATTCTTAGGATTTTTAAAATTGACTTTCAGTCCACTTACTGTGATACTAAAGGAAATAAGCTTACTGTACCTAAATAATGTTGATTGGAAAAGATTCTAGATATTGTCTTATCTGCTAAGGTGTACATGTATGCACTCTTCAAAGAGTGTCCTCAAGACATCATTGCTCAAAAGGGTTTCTACTTCTAAGCCAAAAGGCAAGAAGAAGAAGAAACAAGGTGAAGCAAAGATGGTGGGAGGATCTCAGGGAAGAGTGAAGAAGCCAAAAGGCAAGTACTTCACTTACAAGTAGGATGGACATTGGAAGGAGGATTGTCCCAATTCAAAATAGAATAAAGGTATATCTTTTGGACTAGTCATTGAAACATGATTAGCGGTGATATCTACCGGCACCTGGTAAGTAGATACGGGAGCCACTAATCATGTCTGCAACAATTTGCAGGGGTTCCAGGAAACCCGATGACTAGCTAAAGGGGATATTACAATTTACTTGGGCAAAGCCATGAAGATGGCGGCTATTGCAGTGGGAGATGTTTTATTTATCTTTTGAGAAAAATAAAGGTTTTTGGTTCTTAAGAATTTCCTTTATGTACCCTTATTTAGAAAGAATTGATTTCGGTTTCTAAATAGTTTTTGGATGGATAATCTATTTCTTTTCATGACAGATTTGTTATAAAAGGAATAGGGACATTATCTATTCAGGTACATAGATAGGAAATTTATAACTTGAACCACAAGCTCCCACGATGCAAATAGAAGATAATAACTCATCTTCTAATTCCAATAAGAGAAAAGAACCTTCGAAGATGAACCAAACATATCTTTGGCTTCTTAGGCTTGGTCACATTAACCTAAGCAGAATTCAAAGGTTGATAGCTGATGGACCTTTGGGTTCATTAGTGGTGGAGGATCTCTCAACCTACGAATCTTGCTTGGAGGGTAAGATGACCAAGAGGCCTTTTTAAGGCCAAGGGGTATAGAGCCAAAGATTTGTTAGAAATGGTTCATTCTGATTTGTGAGGTCCTATGACTATCTAGGCAAGAGGTAATCTTGAATATTTCGTCTCTTTCATAGATGATTATTCAAGATATGGATGACACTACGATCTGATCGTGGTGGTGACAACCTCTTGGGAGAGTTTAGGAACTACTTATCAGAGGTTGGGATTCAATCCCAATTGACTGCACCTGGCACACCCAGTGAGCTGTAGCGATGAGAAGGAATAGGACTCTTATGGAGATGGTTAGATCGATGATGAGTTATTCTGACTTGTTTTGTAGTCCTAGAGATCAGAGGGTGATCGTTAACACGAATGCCAGATTTCTAGAGGAAGACTATGTGATAAGCCACAAGCCCAAGAGTAAAATTGTTTTGGAGGAGTTAAAAGGGAAGTCACTTCTTTAGTACCACCGGTACAAGAGGATATACCACATGTCACTGCACCGCGTGTCACAGAGGATACACAGATGATACCTCGTCATAGTGGGAGGGTTGTGATACAGCCTCTCAAATTCATGTTTTTGGACAAATCTTCTGATTTGGTCCCTAGCAAACATGAACCTGATCCCTAGACATACGACGAGGCAATCCAAGATATAAATACAGCATCTTTGCAAAGTGCAATGAATACTGAGATTGAATCTATGGATTCAAGTCAGGTCTGGGAGCTCTTATGCATAACAACTCATATGGATTATGAGGTGTGACAGATGGATGTCAAGACAGCATTCCTTAGTGGAAGTCACTTCTTTAGTACCACCGGTACAAGAGGATATACCACATGTCACTGCACCGCGTGTCACAGAGGATACACAGATGATACCTCGTCATAGTGGGAGGGTTGTGATACAACCTCTCAAATTCATGTTTTTGGACAAATCTTCTGATTTGGTCCCTAGCAAACATGAACCTGATCCCTAGACATACGACGAGGCAATCCAAGATATAAATACAACATCTTTGCAAAGTGCAATGAATACTGAGATTGAATCTATGGATTCAAGTCAGGTCTGGGAGCTCTTATGCATAACAACTCATATGGATTATGAGGTGTGACAAATGGATGTCAAGACAGCATTCCTTAGTGGAAGTCTTGAGGAATCCATCTACATGAAGTGACCAGAGGGATTCATTGCTAAGGGCAAAGAGTGTATTGTATATAAGCTTAATCGGTCCGTTAATGGACTGAAGCAAGCTTTGAAGTCTTGGGACATCCACTTTGAGGAGGTAAATCCAGTCTTATGGATACGATTTGATCGTGGTGGTGACAACCTCTTGGGAGAGTTTAGGAACTACTTATCAGAGGTTGGGATTCAATCCCAAATGACTGCACCTGGCACACCCCAGCAGAACAGTGTAGCAGTACGAAGGAATAGGACTCTTATGGAGATGGTTAGATCGATGATGAGTTATTCTGACTTGTTTTGTAGTCCTAGAGATCAGAGGGTGATCGTTAACATGAATGCCAGATTTCTAGAGGAAGACTATGTGATAAGCCACAAGCCCAAGAGTAAAATTGTTCTGGAGGAGTTAAAAGGGAAGTCACTTCTTTAGTACCACCGGTACAAGAGAATATACCACATGTCACTGCACCGCGTGTCACAGAGGATACACAGATGATACCTCGTCATAGTGGGAGGGTTGTGATCTGACCTCTCGATTCATGTTTTTGGACAAATCTTCTGATTTGGTCCCTAGCAAACATGAACCTGATCCCTAGACATACGACGAGGCAATCCAAGATATAAATACAACATCTTTGCAAAGTGCAATGAATACTGAGATTGAATCTATGGATTCAAGTCAGGTCTGGGAGCTCTTATGCATAACAACTCATATGGATTATGAGGTGTGACAGATGGATGTCAAGACAGCATTCCTTAGTGGAAGTCTTGAGGAATCCATCTACATGAAGCGACCAGAGGGATTCATTGCTAAGGGCAAAGAGCGTATTGTATATAAGCTTAATCGGTCTGTTAATGGACTGAAGCAAGCTTTGAAGTCTTGGGACATCCGCTTTGAGGAGGTAAATCCAGTCTTATGGATTTATTCAAAGTTCGGATGGGTCTTGTGTATATCAGAGATGTGACGGAAACGTAGTGGTATTTTTGTACTATACGTAGATAACATTTTGGTGGTTGGCGACAACATCGAAGTGTTATCAGACGTAAGGGTATGGTCGTCCAAACAGTATGATATGAAGGACTTGGGAGAAGTGGGTCACAACCTTGGGGATCAAGGTTGTTGTGCTTATCCCAAGCTTCATACATAGACATGGTTTTGGATCATTTTAGCATACAAAACTCTAAGAAGGGTTTTCTACCCTTCAGGCATGGAGTTACTTTATCTAAGGAGATGTGTCCTAGATCATCTGAGGTGATAAAGGAGCTAGAGGCGGTTCCTTATGCTTCGGCAGTAGGAAGCCTCATGTATTCTATGTACGAGACAAGATATACGCTGCCAGTAGGCATGGTTAGCGAATATCGAGTAATCCAGAGGGACATTGGGTGCGGTAAAGCATATATTGTAGTGCCCGAGAAGGACTAAGGATTATCCGCTGAGACCAATTACTCCCTGTGGGTTGCATGGATTGTGATTTCCAATTAGATAGGGATAACAGTAAGTCTACCTCAGGTTTTGTGTTTACTTTAGGAGGTGGAGCCATTGTATGGAGGAGTGCCCAGCAGAAATGCGTGGCGGACTCCACCATAGAAGCTGAGTATGTGGCACCTATGAGGCACCAAAGAAGTGTGGCTCAGAACTTCGATGGACTTGGATGTGATTTGGTTTGCCTGAAATATCACAATTTATTGTGATAATAATGGTGCAGTTGCAAACTCGAAGGAAACTCGAGCCCATAAGGCTAGTAAACACATAGAGTACAAGTTCCAACTGATACGAGAAATCGTAAAGGAGGTAGAAGTTCGCCGCCTAGCATGCATCGAGAGGATGACACAGTAGACCCTTTCACTAAGGCCCTTCTAGCGAGAGCTTTGATAGGCATGTGGAGGAAGGGGAATCGAGATGTATGTGATAGATGATGACAAAGATAGTCTTTTAGTATAAGTGGGAGATTGTTGGGATGTATACTGAAAGCCTAGATCTTTTGTATGAACATCTTTATTTTGAAATAAGAATCACATGATCATTGTTTACACGTTATATTAATATGTGTGCATATTGTCTAATATTTTACATTGTAGATAACATGGTGTCTGGGTGCGGCACAGAAGATCATGTTATCAGTCCCTTGTAGAATATAAGTAGAGGCTCACAACCAAGATGGTTTTGGACAAACCATTGGCATGGTTGTAGTGTAGCTTGGTATTGTTTTGTCTTGAACATAGAGTTACACTAGTACACTTAGGTGTATTGAGCAGGACCGACATAGAGGTGATTCAATTTATTGCTGACTGCATAATTGAATCGGACATCGGATATTATGTTGTACATGCTCTTAATCCCGATATAATAACGGGCACATGTTCTTAATATTTATTTCTTTGATTTACCAGAGGGTGAGATTTCTATGGATTAAATCAATATGCCCGATAAGTTGAGAAATTATATTATTTACATAGTGTGTCGTTGATTATAGGAGGAATCCGTGTCCTATGTATTAGGTTGATGATGTCCCCTTGAGGAGCTCATAAGGTTCATCATGTAAACCCTGCAGGTTGACTTAGTCAACATGATGATAAGGTTGAGTGGTACTACTCGAGGAGTTAGATGTTAATTAATTGATGGTCAGTAAATCAATTAATTGACGGACATTCGATATCTTAAACACGGGGAGATGGATGTACAAATAATATTTGGAGCCCATATTAATTTATGGGGGTTGGTGAGGTAGTTCGATGATGATCCTCTAGTGGAATGGAACATCATTAATGGATCAAGTTTGTGTGGTTCCGATCCATCGGGTGGCCAAGACCCAACTCCTCCTCATGGTCCCTATCGTAGCCTAATATAAACCTCATGAAGTCTAGATCAAATGATGGAAAACAAATCTCTAGATCCGACGGTTGGGATTAAATCCCTAGAACCGACGGTGGAGATTAAATCTCTAGATCCGGCGGTTGGGATTAAAACCCTAGAACCGACGGTTGAGATTAAATCTCTAGATCCGATGGTTGGGATTAAATCCCTAGAACCGACGGTTGAGATTAAATCTCTAGATCCGACGGTTGAGATTAAAACTCTAGAACCGACGGTGGAGATTAAACCAAGGCCCAAAACCCTAACTCTATAAAAGGGTGGCTTAGGGTGGGCGGCAAGATGATGATGGAACATGGAAAACCTAATTGAGGGACTTTGGCTTGGGCGGCAAGAAAGTGGAGGAGCTAGGGTTTTTGGGTGGCCACAAAAGGAGAGGGAGCTTCTTCTTCTTCTTCCTAATGGTGGCCGGCATCCTTCTTCCTCCTTCCTCCATGGTTTGGTCGGCGCCCATGCTTCTCCTTTTGATCTAGGTTGATGATTTGGTTTTGGAGATTTGGGTTTTGCCAAACCTAAAGTGGGCGGCAAGAAACCCTAAGGGAGTTAGGGTTTTGCCTATCTTTGGTTGGGCGGTAAGAAACCCTAGGAGGTTAGGAGGTTGGGCGGCTAGGTTATGGAAGCTAAGGTGGGTGGCAAATATAGGAGGAGGGTTCTTCTTCTTCCTAAGGTTTGGCCAGCTCCTACCTTCTCTTCCTTCTACCTTGGTCCGGGCTCAACTGATTTCCTATTCTCCTCTTCACTCCATCTTGGCCGGCGGCACCAAAACTAGGGTTTGTCCCTAGTTCGGTTCCTTGGTTGTTTCCATTTTGTTCTCTCTATTCTTGGGGCCGGCGGCATCAATCCTATTGTGGATTGGTGGTTGGCTCAAGCAAGAAGAGAAAGAGAGTTCTTCTTTCTTTGGATTGAAGAAGATCTAGGATGCTTCAACTTGTGGAGGATCTTCGCCCACACGAAGTCTACAAGGAGGTTAGGACATACGATAGAAGATCAAGAGGTATAAAAGTTTTATAACTTTTATTATTGTTCTTTGCATGTTCTTATTGATATGCTAGCTTATGTTCTTTATGTTAGTATATGTTGATTATACTAGTTTACATTTGCATGTATTTGTATAATCATGGACCCCGAATAAGAAACACAAAAACCGGCGATCCGTCCGTCATCTCTTCCGTGGCTAATCGACTAGAAGAGTTTGGTTGCTTGAACAACTAGTTTGTTCAAGCGATTGCTCGAGTCGTTGGCACGACGACGAATTGGTTGTGCTTAGGAAACTCATCCCATCCGGATTAGTTTTCATTAGTGAAAATTTTAATCCGGGGACATGGGAGCCTATGAGCATTCCGAGAAATAGCACGGTTGCCAACACCTTAGGCTTTTAATGAACTTTTGGCGCTGGTTTAGTCTTCTTGAATTTTTTAGACACTTTCTCTTGTAGTGTCCTTGATCCCTACACTAAAAGTATACAATATGATTTTTATTTTTAATTTGCATGCTTGAGTTACCTAGGTAGGTGGTCGGAGCCAAAGTTGGTTCTTCATCCCTCCTGGAGGTTGAATCTTCTTCTTGCTCTTCCTCCGGCATAGAAAGTCTCTCCTCCCCCTCAATCCTTGAGGTCGAGGCTTCCTTCAATTCTTCCACTTCTTCTACCGATCTGGATGTTGATTCCCTCTCAAGCTTCAAATCCTCACTCTCTTAAGAGAATGAGCTTGCTTCTTTGGTCTCCTTGTCCAATTGAGCTGATGATGGATCTTCATGATATTTTATCAATTTGATCCAAAGCTCCTTGGCATTCTCATAATCATATAATCTACACAAAATATCATTAGGGATTACATTAACTAAAATATTTGTTACCCTTTCATTTATTTCGAAGGCTTGGACTTGCTCTTCGGTTCATCTCTTATTCTTAAGGTATCCACCTTTTGGACCCCTTGGAAATTCGAATCCCTTCATTAGAATGACCCAATCTTCGAAGTTCATCATGAATAAATTCTCCATTCATACTTTCCATCAAATGAATCCTTCTCGTCCATAGAATGCGTATGGAACTGGAGTGTTGATGTCCAATCCAAATCCATCATTGGACAACTCTATCCTCTAGCGCTTTTGCTCCTTGGCGATTAGTCCATAGAAGAGCTCCTAACTCTGATACCAATTGTAGGGTATCAGAGTGTCTTGTTCTTCTGAAAGCCTACCATGCTCTAATACCAATTTTAGGACTATTGATGATTCACTAGAGGAGGGGGTGAATAGCATTTTTGCATTTTCGTTGCTCGATTTTGTTCGTTCTTATCTACAACAAGGTTAGCATAGTGGAAATACAAAATACAAATACTAGTACACAACACACAAGCAACACACCCAAAAAAACAAGATATAATGTGGTTTGGAACCTTAGGGTTCCTACTCCATGGGTCGAGCTCAAGTGAGCTCTAGTGATGCACACCACCACTAATAAACTCTTTCTCGAAACAATCCGGAGGTGGAGAAACATCGTACAAAGTCTTACAACAATAAGAACAAGAGATACAAGCAAATACAATGAAATACAAGTAAAGAAAACTTTACAAAGAATACTTTGAATGCTTGATCTTTGGTTGCTGTGGAATGCCTTGAAGGTTTGTAATGCAACAACAATTCCCCTTCAAATCCCCTCAAGAACTATGGACAAAATCCTCCTCTTCATGCTCATTATAAAGCTGTAACTCGTGTTGATTTTTGCCTAGCAGTCGACTGCCCATACCTAGTCTTCGACTGCCCATACCTAGTAGTCAACTGCTCCTATAGCCGTTGTCTAACAATGACTTAATCCACGCTGAAAAATCTCCAACAACTATACATCAGTTGACTTCCCATACCTAGCAGTCGACTGCTCCTCTGGTAGTCGACTAATCAATCGACTACGAAACTTTCTATGCCCGTGTCCATGACCGACCATCCATGGAAGTCGATCGATCAACGATCGACTACCTAAGGCTAGCGATCAACTACAGTATGCGATGATGTAGTCGATTGCCAATCGACTATTGACCAGTCGACTAGTCATAATTTCAGTCGACTGCTCAAAATTGACTAGGCTATCAAGTGTCAAAACATTTGAACAGTCGACTGATCCATAACCCCAGTCGACTATTGAACCTCAAACATGAGGTTTACCCCAAGTATGATCCCCTCATACTTGCTAGACCACCCTTAGCCTAGACCAAAGACTCTATCCACCTCTATTAGCCTCATGCCTATCGGATCCCTCCAAGTCATCCATGACTTGTTCATCCATACGTTAGCGTTCAGGTGCTTCCGTTGGCTATTGTCATGCTAATCATGTCTACATTGCCAAGATACATTTGGGCTTACGCTGCCAAGACACATACTTGAAGTTTACACTGCCAAACATTGGACTTATGCCACCAAGACTACAGCTTGGATTTTACGTCACCAATATCACACCCTTGGACTTCCCTTGCCAACTCCATGTTGGACTCTTTCCAAATGGCAAGACCCATGCTTGGACTTCCCATGCCTAGTATCCATGACTTGGACTTTACCATTGCCAAGACACATGCTTGGACTTTCTATGTCAAGTACTTAAGACTTGGACTTTCCATTCCAAGTACACAAGACTTGGACTTTTCATGATAATCACATTGTCATGCATTTTATTGAACATCAAAATACTGCTCGAGTCGAACTCGAGTCTGGTCAATCATGAGTTGGGCCGATTGCACCAACATAAAGTTCACTTGGACTTTACGCTGTCAAGACTACTCACTTGGACTTATGCCGCCAAGACTATACCTTTAGACTTTCCTTGCCAAGTACCCATGACTTGGACTTTTCATTGCCAAGATCCATGCTTGGACTTTTCAATTCCCAAGCACCCATGACTTGGACTTTCATATGCCAAGTGCCCATGACTTGGACTTTACCATTGCCAAGTGCTCATGACTTAGACTTTACCATTGTCAAGTGCCCATGACTTGGACTTTACCATTGCCAAGTGCCCATGACTTCGACTTTTCATGCCAAGTACCCAAGACTTGGACTTCTCTCGAGTCCTACTCGAGCTAGGTCAACCTTAACCTGAGGCCGATTGCTTCAACAAGCTCCACATAAAACTATCTCCTCATATGGTCAAACCCATGTCAACCATATGATCAACCCATTGTCAAACCATTGTCAAATATCAAAATATTACTCGAGTCCCACTCGAGTCTGGTCAATCGTGACCTAGACCGATTGCACCAACAAACCTTACTGTTTTTCAAAACTTTGTTTCACTAATGCTTAACTAAAAGAAACTATTTTTCCAAACATAATAAGCACAGTTTGAGAAATATTTTATTTGACATTTCCAACCATATTCTAAGAGCTATGCACACATTAATTATACACAAACCTTCCCAATGATTGGTCCAATTAAGGATTCATGTCCCTTGATGACATTTTGGCTTAAAGTAATGCATCATAACAAGCATGATGAACCAAATGCATCTTCCTAACATCTCACATAATGTCTAAGTGGCGAAATACAAAAAATCAAGACTTCTTAGTTATTTTGTGAGATGTCTTGAGGCATAATCTTAAGTTTTAGCTATGGGATCATGTAATACTATACCCTTGACTCTACAAAGCACATTCCAAGCTCTCTCCTAAGTGATGTAAATTCCACTTCGAGTAGAGCCTTAGCAAGATGTCAGCAAGATTAGACTTAAATTCAATATAATTGAGTTCCATATCTCCTCTTGCCACATGATCTCTAATGAAGTGATACTTCACTTCAATGTGCTTTGTCCTAGAGTGATGTACCAAACTTTTGGTTAAATTGATGGTACTCATATTATCACAATATACTTTGATTTTAGAGTAGTGAAGCTTATAATCCTCTAAAGTATGTCTCATTTGAAGTAATTGAGTCACAGAACCACCCATGACCACATATTCGACCTCGGTTGTGGACAAAGCAACACAAGGTTGCTTTCTACTACTCCAACCTACTAGGGAGGATTCAAGAAATTAGAATCCATCACTAGTATTTTTCCTATCCAATTTGCAACCCACATAATCGGAATCGGTGTACCCAATCAAATCATAATTATGAGACCTAGGGTACCAAAGACCTACATTAAAAGTACTCTTAATATATCTCAAGATTCTCTTGGCAGCTACTAAATGCAACTCTTTAGCACAAGATTAGTATATTGCACACCATCCTACCGCAAATAATATATCCGATCTACTAGCGGTTAAATATAATAAACTACCAATCATACTCTATAGTGTTTTGAATCTATTTATTTTCCATCTAGATCGCTATCTATCTTAGTATTGGTTCCCATAGGTGTAGACACTATTTTAGAATTCTCTAAATCAAATTTCTTAAAAATTTCATTATTATATTTGGTTTGATAGACATGAGTTCATTCACTAGTTTGTTTAACTTGCAATCCTAAGAAGAAGGTCAATTCTTCTACTAGACTTATCTCAAATTTATTTTCCATATTTTTGATGAAGTCTTGGAGAAGTTCATCATTTATTGACCCAAATATTATGTCATCAACATAAACTTGAGTAACAAAGATGTTTTTTATCCTTAGACTTTAGAAATAAAGTTTGGTCAACTTGGCCTCTCCTAAAGTTCTTAGAAATTAGGAATGATGAAAGTCTTTCATATCAAGTTCGGGGAGCTTGTTTTAACCCATGTAAAGCATTTTTAAGTTTATAAACATGGTTTGGATAATCTATATTCTCAAATCCGGGTGGTTTCTTCATATAAACTGTTGGGTTTCCGGCACCGCGGCGTGTGTGTGTTCGATCATGTTTCGTAAACATGAGCACAGCGGAAGTAATTAAAAATAATAAATCTATATTTATTACAACACACACAACACACGCATGCTATTACAACAAGTGTAGACATAACCGTAAATTAAAATTTGCAATAAAAGAAATTATCTACGTTATACCTTTCGTATGACGTGTAGCGGGAACGGCATCAACCGGAACGATCATCGTAAGAATCGTCTCTATCCGTATCCACGCCGAGCTCCTCGGGATGACTTCATTAAGTCACGAGCTTCGTCTTTGTACGGGTTACTAGCCTCGTGTTGAAGACGACGTGATCGAGAGATGATCACGATCCGAATCCAAATTCGGATCCTAAAACGAGTTCTCAAAACTCACTTCTCCGGAGAGGTATTCGTCAACCAATTGATGAATCCTTCGTCCTCCACCTCAGAGGATTACCGGAGATCAAATCCCCGGTAAGTTAGGCGCTATTGGAGCACTAACCGTCGTCCAAATGACGCTCCGACAACAAAGAAACAAACTGTCTAGAAAAATTGGACAGCTTTTGGTGGAGGAATAGAGGCCGGCCAAGGAGAGATGGAAGCTCACCTTATCACCGAACCTAGAGGAGATCACCGGAGGGTCGCCGGAGGTTCACCGGCTGAAGCTTGGTCACCGGCAACAAGTTGGAAGGCTGAACAAAAGCTGGGCGGCGGCAGCTTAGGGTTGGGCGCCGAATACTCCAACAAGGGGTGGGCGGCAACACCAAGGGCTAGGGTTTGGATTAGGGCTTAATTATCCATTAAGCCCTCTTTTATAGAGAACTAATTCTCTTAATGGTTAATGGATCATATCCATAAAGCCCGTTAACCCGCTCCATTAAGATAAGTTAAAATAAACCAAACCATGATGGTTTATTTTAAGTTAAAACGAACCGAACCAACCTTTGGTTCATTCCTTAATTATCATTAATGGATCGGACCTTATGTGGGCTTGATCCATTGGGTGGTCAAGATCCAATTCCTCTTCATGGTCCCTATTGTAGCCTATTAAAACCTCATGGAGCCTAGATCCGATGGTAGAAAATAAAACTCTAGATCCGATGGTGGAAAATAAAACTCTAGATCCGACGGTGGAGATTAAATCTCTAGATCCGACGATTGAGATTAAATATGTAGATCTGATGGTTGAGATTAAATCCCTAGAATAGACGGTGGAGATTAAAAGAAGGCTTAGGCCTAGCTCTATAAAAGGAGGCATAAGGGTGGGCAGCAAGAGCATTGAAGAGAGATTAGGGTTTTTGTTTCTTTTGGCTTGGGCGACAAGAAACAAAATGGAGGCTAGGGTTTTGGAGGAGGCTTAGGCGGACACACTTTTTGAAGTTTTTTTTTCTCCTTCCTAGGGTTTTGGCCGGCGCCCCTTTCCTTCTGTCAACCTTAGCCGACGCCCAACCTCTTCTTCCTCTTCTCCTTGGCCGGTGGAAACAAGTGTGAGGGTGATTCCTTGGAGCTCTTGGCCGGCGCCCACTTCCTCCTCTATTCCTTGGCCGGCAGCATCATTAAGTCTCTTGACTTGGTGGCCGGTATTAGATAGGGAAGAGTTTTGTTTTATTCTTCTTTTTGTTCGGAGCGAGCAAAGAAAGGAAGAAGGTGATCTAGGAGGCTTCGACTTTTGGAAGATCGTCGCCCACACGACGTCCAAAAGGAGGAAGGACATACAATAGAATATCGAGAGGTATAATGCTTGTTTATATTCTTTTGTATTATGTCTATAATTGTTTTTCAATTATATGCATGTTGTATGTTTTGTTATGTGGCTAAATTTACTTGGACCCCGAATACAAATGCAAAAACCGGCGATCCGTGCATCGTCTATTCCGTTGCTAATCATAGAATAGAGGTTGGTTGCTTGAACAACAAGTTTGTTCAAGTGACCACTCTAATCGAATAGCACGATGATTGAACGGTTACTTGGGTAATCCCTTTTTGTCTAGGATTAATTTTTTTTTAATCCGGGGATGTAGAGGGATTGCCATGAACAAGAGACCATGTTGAAGTGGGAAGCGACGTTTCCTACCTTCAGATACTTGGAAAAGGAAATGTCCAAGGGTATAGTCTTGCCCATGTAAGTCCAAGGGTATAGTCTTGGCAATGAAAGTTCAAGTATGAAGATCTGACAATGAAAGTCCGGGAGGTGCGACCTCTTGGCAAAAAAGACCCGTTAGCATGACATAGTCGATGGAAGCACTTGAAGGCTAGGGCCAAGGGTGAGGAGTTGTGGGCTCAAACCAAGGGCTTGAGGCTGATGGAAGTGGCTTGAAAGCTTTAGTCTAGGCTAAGGGTATCCGATGGCATGACGAAGCCGATGGAAGCATCTGAGGGCTAGCGCGAAGGGTGAAGCAGTCGTGGAGGATTCGGATGGACCGTAAGGGTGTGAAGCTGATGGAGGTGACTATAAGGCTTAGGTCTAGGCCTAGGGAAAGTATCAAGTATGAAGGGATCATACTTGGATTAAACCTCATGTTTGAGGTTTACCAGTCGATTACTCGTATTGACCAATCGATTAGTCGAGTGTACGATACTCAGGAGGCCTAGTTGACTCTGATAGTCGACTGGGATTATGACCTAGTCGATTGGTTGAATAGTTGACTGAGGCTCGACTACTGACCTGTGGCTCTAGAAGTTGACTAGTGTCTTGCACCAGTCGACTGGCCACAGGAAATCGACTACCATGGATGGACAACCGACTGACCTTAAGTGGACAAGGCACAGAAGGTCTCATAGTTGACTCGAAAGTCGACTAATGGCTTGACAATCAACTGATTGTAATGGCAGTCGACTACTCAAGTGTCCGTTGGCAGAAAGCTGACATGGATTAGTCTGTTATGAGACAACGGATAGGTGGACAGTCAACTAAGAGATGGAAATGTAACCCTATGTAGGTTATAAAAGGTGGAGCTGATGGAGGATTTCAACAATGATTCTTGGGCGATTTTGAGGCGAAGTGTTGCTGCATTTTCGGTCTTCAAAAGCCATCCAAAGCAACCAAAAGAGTGCTCAAGAATGATTTATTGTGTCAAGTGTTATTTACTTGTATTTGCTTTTGTATTTCGTTTTGGTTGTATTTTACTTTTGTAAGCTCATTGTAAGAGATTTCTCCACCTCCGGTGTCATACCGAGAAGGAGAGGTTCATAGTGAATGTAGATCACTAGAGCACCACCGTGGAATAGGAACTAGGGTTCCAAACCACGTAAAAATACTTATATTATGCATGCATTGTGTTTTCTTGGGTATATTTATACTTGTATTTTGTATTCCACTATGTTATCATTTTGTAGAGACACAAACACGCTAACACAATCGAGAGAAATCATAAATCACTATTCACCCCTCTAGTGCACCAAACGATCCCCAACAAGTGGTATCAAAGTGAGGCCACTCTTCAAGGACTCACCACCGTGAGAGAAAGCGCTAGAGGAGTAGAGGATAATGGAGTTGCCAAATGATGGATTGGGATACGACATCAATTCTCCCATTTCGTATGAATTCTATGAACAAGAAGGATTTAATCAATGAAAGGTGAAGATTAAGACCTTCTTTATGATGGACATCGAGCAATGGTTCATCTTAATGGACAGATTTGAAGCTCCAAGGGGTAAGAAAGGCGGAATCCTCAAGATGAAGAAATGGATCGTGGAGCAACGTCAAAAATTTGAGACCAATGTTAAGGAAACAAAAATGTTGGTCAATTCAATACCTAATGACCTATTATGCAAGATAGGTGAATATAAAGATTCTAAGGAGCTATGGAGTAAGTTGATCAAGCTTCATGAAGAACCCACATTAGCACAATGTGAAGAAGAATCCAAGGAGGAAAGCTCTTCATCATCATCTTAGGAGATTGAAGATTTGAAAGTTGAGAGATGCTCAACATCTGAAGAGGAAGAGGAAGTTGGAGAAGTCTCCACCTCAAGGATTGAGGGGGAGGGTATATCTTCCATACCTGAGCAAGAGGAGACTTCTACCTCCGAGAAAATGAAGAACACACTCACCATTCTCCTACCACCGAGATAGATAACTCAAGAGCAAGTATTAAAAATAAAAATCACATTATATGCTTTGAGTGTTGGGAATAAGGGCACTACAAGAGCATGTGTCCAAAAAGAATTAAGAAGAAAATTCAAATAGCGCCAAAGGGGAAGGAGAAGGTAAAAGAGGTCAGAACCCTAATTTGCAAGAGCAAGGAGCACATAGTGTGCTTCCGCTGCCAACAAAAGGGTCACTATAGAAATCAATGTCCGAGGGGGAGTCACCCTAGAAAGGACAAGGGAGAGAGCCCATATATAGGGGGAGCTAAGGCAAACCCTAAGGTATATTTCAATAATACTCTTTCTTTATGTCATGATAAAAAGCATGCTAGTAATGTATTATAATTTAATGCACTTGCAATTTATTATAAAAAAACATGCTAGTAGTCAACCTAAGGATCAATTTAGAAACAAATATTTTTGTTTAGGAGAAAAATCTCATGAATTTAAGCCTAAGGATAAATCTAGAGTTATTACTTCTAAGACTACCTCTAGAGTTATTACTTCTAAGACTACCCCACCTAAGAATAACAACCTAGGAAATAATCCTAAAAGGGTAGACACATGCCTAGGAAGAAGAATATCTCAAGAAATAATGAAAAAACAAAACTTGTGGTATTAGAAAAGGAAAATCAAGCCTTGAGGTCAAATCTTGAAAAATTAGAAAAGACCCTTAATAGGATGGAAAAGTTGATTAAAGGGTCTAGTAGTCAAAATCTAGGTGTTGGTAGGTAAGAAATACCTAAGGACAAAGAAAGATTTGGGTCACAAAACTAAGTCCAAGAAGACCATGCAAACCTGCCACAATGTTCCATTTAACTATGGAACTAACCATAGGTCTAGGAGTGTCAAGGTTATAAGGGAGGAAATCCCTAGAGTTAACCTAGAAGAGACCAAAATTACCAAGGCTTCCAAGACTAGGAGGGGCATTAGGAAGGTACTAAGGGAGGTTATCCCTAGTGAGTACCTAATAAATCCAAGGAGCTCCAATAGATTTTGGGTTCCTAGGAGGTGATCCCTTCACGCTAGATGGGTTTAGGATGTGTTAACCTTAAATAATGGGTAGTTAACCCAACCATGATGGAGTTGACACTTTAGGATATTTTCAAGGTAATGTGATACCTTGGAAATGAGTCTAGAAATTGATCCTAAAAGATTTTAGGATGTGCCAATTGGAATTATGAAGTTTGAAAAATTGGTCATGATTAACATAAATTAGGTTAGAGTCAAAAGTGTGCCAATTTTGGATTTTTGGCACACTTGAGGGGTTAAACTATCATTATGGCAAAGTTGGTATTTTAACAAATGGTAATTAACTTTAAGACTTAGGTATTTCTATACCTTCATATTATATATTTTCTATGATTTATTTGCTATATATCATGTCGTGACATCAAGCATCATATGATCTTTTTGATGGGGTGAATAGTGATCGTTGATTTGTAGCTTCTTTCGTTGTCGTGCTTATCTACAATTGTTAGTAATACACAATAGAAATAAAATAAAACATAAAAAATACAACACAAATACAACACAATATTTTACGTGGTTCGGAACCATAATTCCTACTCCACGGTCGAGCTTTAAAGTCTACTCCACTAAGCCTTATCTCCTTCTCGGTAACACACCGGAGGTGGAGAAAACCTCTTACAATAAAATTTACAGCAATAAACAATAGATACAACTAAAATATAACACAAGAATGAAATACAAATGCAAAGAACACTTTACAAAGAGCTTTATGATTGCTTGCTTGTTTGGTTATCTTGAACAACTTTGAAGACTTGGAATTGTAGTAGCACATCCCTTCAAATCCCCCAAGAACTTGCAGGTTCAACCCCTCCATTGCAACCACCTTTTATAACCTGAATTGGATTGGATTTCCACATGGTAGTCGACTACCAAAAGACCGCAGTTGACTGCCCACCTATTCGTTGTCTCACAACAGACTAATCCACTTTGGCTTTCGCCCAATGAACACTTGAGCAGTTGATTGCCATTATCATCAGTCGACTGCCAAGACATCAGTCGACTACAAGACCTTTTGTGTTCGTGTCCACTAACGCCAATCAACTGCTCTACCCAGCAGTCGACTATTAGTGACCAGTCAACTGATCTAACCCACTAGTCGATTGCCAGAACCACATTCAACAGTTGAGTCTCAGTCGACTCCTCGACTAGTCAACTGGGTCATAACCCCAATAGTAAGATATCGGAAAATAATAATGATAAAAATAAAGCTTGTTAATTAGGAAAATACCCTATGAAAATTTCCAGGAGTTTTTAGAAATTTTCATGGGCTTAACTGGAAATTTCTATGGAAGTTACAAGGAAAGATTTAATAGGCTTTGGGAAAAGCCTGTTTGGGATAAATTAAATTTGATGTTGCATGGTTAGAAGTTAACTTAAACCTAACTTAGGTTTAAGTCTATTGGGTTTAATTATTTGAACCTAGATTTAATTGAACCTAGGGTTTAGTCTTATAGGGTTGTAAACCCAACCCGTTATTAAACCTGATCCATTTTCTTACTTAAAAGCCTTTCCGTTTCCTCTCCCTCCACCGAACAACTACAAACTGTTTCTTTCTCATTCCTTTCATGGCACGACTCCTCTTCTCTGGATCCCGATTCCTCTTCTCGTGAACTTCTCTTTGTCACGCTCAACCCTCCGTCTCTCCCTCTCGCTCTTCCCTTCCTTGTGGCAGGCGACGATGGCTACTGGACATCCTTGACGGTCTCGACAGATGAGTGAGAGCAGAGAGCGCATGAGTGGCTAGAAGCTTGGATCGTCGGCAGTTCGATCAGGAGTTGTCTTTTCCGATCGTCACCAGAGCAAGTGGTTTAGAGCGTGGATTTTCTCTGAGGAACAGGGGATATGAGGAGATTTCCATCGGTGGAGTTGCTAGGGTGGGGAGTTTGCATCGGCAACGATTTGACTGGAGGCCTTCATGGTTGTCGTCGAAGCTTGGTAAGGGGTGATTCCTTACCTTGGATGAGACCTACACCTGCTGTGGTTGTCCTTCATTAAATTAGATTTGTTATTTTGGGGCAATGGCTTTTCCAGCGAACAGGGCAAACTTAGGGGAAGTTGTGCCGGTGAACAGAGGACTGAGGAATCGAGAGGGAGGCTGCTGGTGGAGTTTTCTAGGGTTGGTATGTTGGTTTACATTGTACTTTTCGTCTATAATTGCTAGATTTGTTGGTTATGTGATCTATGAAGTTGTGGAGGGTTCTGTTGATGGAGTTTCCGGATGTTGCTAGGCTGTGAATGAGCTGTGCATGGCTGTGGAGTGGAGGTTGGTTGGTTGTGATGTTCTGTGTGTGGAATTGACGACTAAGGCGAGGATGAGGTAGTAGAGGAGCATGCATAGATGCTCTATTATGCCTTGTATTAGAGCTGGGGTTGATTTGAGGTTGAGGTAAGGTTTATGTTGATCCATGATTTTAGCATGTTTTGTATACTACATGTATGGCTGGGATATTGGAGTTGTTTACAGCTGTGAGATGTGGAGGGGATATTTGAATTTGGATCAAGAAGATGTGCAAAGAAAGTTAAGCTTGGTAAGTTCATATTTGGATGAGTTATGCATGTTGTCGTATATGCACTTGTGGGTTGATTAAATAGTGTAAGGGAATTGATAGATCAATTAAGTGGATAACTTAATCGATAGGGATTTGATAGCATTGATGGACTTATAAAGAACTTAAATATGTTCCTTGCTCTTCCCTGCAGGATTTTGATCGTGATAAATTCTTAGACGTGAAGATTTATTTGGATATTCTACATATCAGGTGGGTAATTTTTTACTCTGGTCAGGTACTTGTAGTTGCATTCAAATTTAGACATAGATATGATCATATTATATGTTCATATTATCTTGACTCTGCTCCTATTTATCCTTATGTTTGATACTTATCATTGGCTATATATGCTCAAATGTTGATATCACATTTTCCTTTATCATGATTGAGGAGTTACAGATGTGATGTAAGCAGATCTATAAATGTTTAGTAGGGTGTTGATGTTGGAGTATAGATGATGACCTGATTTGTAAATTGGGTAAAAGGTCATCCGTGAGTAAGTAAGGTCCTGAATGTAGGATTGATTCCAATACCCTTATGTTGCATGTTTACTACCGATCAGGTCTTGTGTAATGGTCAGGTGAATTGTGATTAGTGTGTCGCTACGGACCGGTGGTCCTAGCTTGTTATGATCAGTTGAGTATGACTCTCTATAGGATAGAGAGTGTATCGATCAGTTGAATACAACTCTCTACATGATAGAGAGTGTGTCGATCAATTGAGTACGACTCTCTACAGGATAGAGAGTGCATCGATTAGTTGAGTACAACTCTCAACAAAATAGAGAGTGCGTCGATCAGTTGAGTACGACTCTCTGCAGGATAGAGAGTACATTGATTGGATTGGTATGACTCTTTGTAGAATAGAGAGTCTGTGATGGATGTCTGTATGCGTGACTGTGCATTCATATCATTTGCATGCATACTGACGATATAGTCTCTCTTATGGCTGAGAGGGTCATCAGTCATCCTACCTCCCAGGTTACTCATGGATGAGTAACTGGTGTGAGGGAAAAGCATTTGTTGTGCCACACTCTATCACTATAGACAGTGGTAGTTGGAGTTGCGTGCAGTTGTTTTGGGTGCGTGTCACTCGACCACTCATGAGTAGTGTTAGTCGGAGTGGCCAGCAGCAGGGACCCCCGTTGTGTAGCGAGCTCTTTACGCTCATATTCTACTCGATCATACTGCCCACTCAGCCACTCTAGAGCAGTGGTTGGTGTTGAGTTAGGACAGTTGTCATGTCGTGACACCTAAGCCACATTGGGATTGTGGTAGCGAGTAGGGGTGCGCAGGCATGACCATGCATGCTGCATTGCCGTATCTTATGGCATTTTGCATATTGCTATATATATACATATATGCATGTATATATATATATATATATATATATATATATATATATATATGCTTACTATGTTGTAGTTGTGGGCCTACGGGCCTTGTATTAACATGATATGGTTCCACGTATGGGGGAGATGTCATCCGTTTACTTTTCGGCACGGTATACTCTTGGGGCGTGACAACTTTATTGGTATCAGAGCCCTAGGTTTTGCGATGCAATACAATGTTGTTTTGTGTCGAGTCTTGGATTCTCGGGAGTCGATTTGTTTCGGTTTTGGTTTTTTGAGATGAGATTGACAGCGGCCTGAGCTCCAAGTAGCACGAGGTAAGAATTCCTGATAACTTATGGTTTAGTAAATATTTATCTAAACTTGATCAATAGGTGTATACAATCAGAGTTATGACACCTGTGCAGACTCGTTGTAAGGGTCATCCATCGAGGCGACCAACCGGAGTTACCTTTAGTGTTTATACTCTCGGTTTTGTTGACTATGCATTTACTATATATAACAGGGAATAACCTATAGTGTGTTGGTTATTGTTTGTAACCATGGTATGAGTTGACCACTGGAATGACCTGTTGAGTCTGTGAGTCTTGAACCTATGTCAAAAAAGTGATTTACCTTTGAGAGCCAACTGATACCGAGTCGGAAAATAGGGGTTAAGTCGTCACATTTCTTGTAGAAATTAGAGACTACAGTCTTAGGGATTTTCACTAATTATGCTAGTCAGATCATTACCTGTTGGGTAATGGACAAGACAAGTAGGCTATTGTTGATTCAGATAGCGGAAGGCTAGTTTACGGTGTTTTATAGGGATTTTAATCCCTGAGTTGTTCGTACTGGGTTGTATAACTTTGAAGGTACTTTGGAGTAATTAAATCGTGTTATACAGAAAAAGTAGAGTTATTTGCATACCATTATCGGGATTAAGCCGGTATTTGGTGGTAAATGTAGAAAATAATCTTCGGGGAATAATATATCACTTGATCATGGTTTAGTGATGTTGAAAGAGAGTATTTCCCCGCGTCACTTTCAGTGACTCATTGTAGGGAATTCTTGAGCTTCAAGTAGGGTGATCGTCGATAATGGGAATACCATGCAGAGTCATTAGACTTTGAGAGTTTATGCACACCTAATAGCTCAAGAATATGAATGGATGTTTTAAGCCACCCAAAGTTATTGACTTATAGCTGGATTAGGAGGCCGAGATCTTCTATCAGATCCTGCCGAAAGACATTGGATTGAGTTGAGAGTTTAGAAATGACTCTGTACAAGTGTTTAAGAGTTGGAGATCGATAAGTAGATATTGCAGATCAACTTATAAGAGTCAAAAGTCTCCGACTGTTAGATAAAAAGGAGCAAGATCGGAGTCATAGGTCTTGAGCTATTTTTCGATTATAGAAGACCAACCCCAGATCATCAGGATGTTCTCATGCACATCTGTGAAATCAGAAGAAATACTACGAGTTATGTGCGTGCAGTGTGGATCACGAAGACACGCGAAGTTAGATTATCTGTTGGATCAGTTCATCTGTTGCTATTGTAAGCAACCAGTACATTTGAGAAGGTATACTTTGAAGACTCAGTTGAAGACTATCAATGGTGTTCTGGGAGGATGATGCACCATCTCGACAGCAGAGATCAGCACAGAAGATTGGGTTATCTCATCAGTAGCGACCTACTACCTTAGGCGTGGTTGGATTTCCGTGATACTTCCCTTCAAGGGAAGTGATTTACTCAGTAGTATCAGCAGAAGACATCGTAGAAGACTCATGCATACAACAACAGTTACCCCCAGATGTGGATTGGCTTTGTACAGAGGAGAGAGTATACGATGATGGTCGTATCTATTCAGTATTTTATAGTTGTAGCTCGTAGGATTAAGTGATGGGATTAGATGATCTAGGAAAATCCTCAGGTCATTCATCGCAGAAATGCATCCGCTATGTCGCAGACTGTTGGATCTGATCTTGTTCTCTTCGGGGAAAGGCCGAGACCTGCATGTAGCCTTTGGATCGGATCGACAGATAATTGATCGTTCAGGGTATTACTTTAATTTTACCCTCTAAGTTGACATATTGAGAGATGCTTGTAGTTTACAGGTATCTTTGTCTAGAACAATCTTAGTTCGGATAAGAAGGGTTCCTATACATCGACTTGTGAGTCGGTGGTATCTCTACCGTCAAGTGAGATGTGGATCAACAATTAAGAAGTCAAGGGATGCCCTTAGACTTTGATAGACATACTTTTACTGTAGACATATCCTTACGAATGGTCAAATTATTGAGAGTATAGTATGGTCTCTCGGGTGTGCGTATAATCTGAGAGTATTCGGATGTAGTTTCAGATGAACTCCTAGGCTTGCCGTTGCATAGGCAAGTGGAGTAGGCGATCGAAATAATTGCAAAAATAGTTCTGCTATCAAAGATCCCATACTGGGTGATAATTTGATTGGTATAAGTGTTACTAAACACTATAGGAATTGGAAGAATGTAAGTTGTGATTACAAGAGGTGATGGAGGGGATATTTATCTATCCCAGTACTTCTCCTTGAGAAGATCTGGAACTCTTTTTTGAAAGAGAGATGGACCTTTGAGATTATGCATCGATTATCGATGATGGAATGCAATAGTTGCTGAAAGTGAATATCCTTCGTTGAGGATAAATGATCTGTTTAGATCAGCTAAGGACACCTGTGTATACTCTAGGATTGATTATGACTAGAGCGTTGATATTGTAGTGACATGGTGTCATACAATTATCATTGTCATTGTGATGATTAATATATCATCAGCTTAGAGTAAAGGGGATGCAGGTGTGTAGAGATGACAATTTCATACTTGGTATGAATTGTATGAGTTTTGATTATGTTGTTAGACTATTTAACGATTTAGTTGTCTATGGACTTGAGAAATCGTATATTCTGGACACGATTGGATCAGGTTATGGTTGTTGGAGTTGCGCAACTTGGCCACTATGGATGGTGGTAGTTGGGGTTGCGCACTCGACCACCGTAGATGGTGATTTGCCTTGTATGATTTGGTTATTCCTACGAATGTGGATGGGATGCTTTTAAGCGTTAGTATATCACTAACTTGTTTGATCAGGAAGGTGATGGAATTTACTTTGTCTGAAGCCTGTGAAACTAATTTTTAGGGCTCAGTCGATGTGTACTTTTGCATTCGTGTTAGTTAATCCTTCCAATGAGGATGGAAGGATGCCGTACGCAGATGCATCGTTTCAGGGATCGGAGCAATCCCGATGCAGTTGAATGAGACGTATCATATACCTATGACAGCTAAGAAACTATGAGATAGGCTGTCATATACATGACGTGACATTAGTAGTTATTATCTGGATTTGTGGATGTATGGAACAGAAGTGCTCATTAAATTTAACTAGCTATTGGGTAGCTACTATAGAGTTGCTGGAACACGAACAATTACAACTTGTGAGATTGGTCGCTATAGTCTTCCATGCACTTACAGAGTGTGTGGAGTATATTTTGGATGGTAGATAGACTTCTCTTGTGAGAAGATAATTTCTCGTCTCTAATATGGATGTGTTATGGACACGCATCCACTTAAGAAAGAGTTGCTACATGAGGCACGTTATTCGAGAGATTATCAAATTCCACGGAGTGCCTTTGGGTATTATATCTGATAGAGATCCGTGATTTACCTCACGATTTTGGCAGAGTCTGCATCAGACTATGGGCACAGAGCTTCGGCTCAGTATAACATTTCATCTGCAGACTGATGGATAGTATGAGCGTATCATTCAAACATTGGAGGATCTATTCAGATCATGGGTCATGGATTTCAGAGGCAGTTCGGAGGACCACGTTTATTTAGTGGAATCTGCCTATAACAATAGCTACCACTTTTCTATTCTGAGGGCTCCATTCGAGACCTTATACAGTAGACCCTACAGATCTCCTGTGTTGTGGGAGGAAGTCGGGGAACGAAAGCTATTGGGGCCACCGAGTATCCAACATGATGCAGAGTTGGTGCGCGTCATCAGATGATGGTTATTGGAGGTACAGGATCGACAGAAGAGTTAAGCAGACCGGAGGTGAAGGCCTTTGAAATTCTCAATTGGGGATTAGATATTTCTATGTGTTTCACCTACGAAAGGGGTGGAGTGATTTGGGCTAAAAGGAAAGTTATCTCCACGCTACATTGGTCCATTTGAGATGTTGGAGCGGATTGGGAGTGTAGCTTACCGGTTGGATTTGACTCCGACACTTATGGGTGTTCATAATGTATTTCATGTTTATATGCTGAGGAAATATGTTCCACGTTCAGATCATGTTCTGAAAGAGGTTCCGATTCTACCTCAATCTAATGTGACCTATGAGGAGATTCCGATGTGAATTCTTGGTCGCAAGGAGCGACAGTACGGAACAAACCATCCGACTTTTAAAGGTTGGATGATAGCATCATATCGATGAGGAGGCTACATGGAAGTTGGAAGATACTATCCGAGCTCAGTACCCTTATCTAGTCACTTGTGGTATGTGGTCATTCCGGATATTTCCTCTATTGGTTCTTACAATCAAGTACGAATTTAGGGACCAAATTTTATTAAGTGGGGGAGAATGTAAGATACCGGAAATAATAATAATAATAATAATAATAATGCTTGTTAATTAGGAAAATACCCTATGGAATTTTCCATAAGTTTTTAGAAATTTTCCTGGGCTTAATTTGAAATTTCTATGTCAATTACGAGGAATGATTTAATAGGCTTTGGGAAAAGCCTGTTTGGGATAAATTAAACTTGATGCTGTAGGGTTAGAAGTTAACTTAAACCTAACATAGGTTTAAGTCTATTGGGTTTAATTATTTGATCCTAGATTTAATTGAACCCAGGGTTTAGTCTTATAGGGTTGTAAACCCAACCCGTTATTAAACCTGATCCATTTTCTTACTTAAAAGCCTTTCCGTTTCCTCTCCCTCCGTCGAACGACTATAAACCGTTTCTTTCTCATTTCTTTCACGACGCGACTCCTCTTCTCCGGATCTCAATTCCTCTTCTCGCGACCTTCTCTTCGCCATGCTCAACCCTCCGTCTCTCCCTCACACTCTTCCCTTCCTTGTGGCAGGCGGTGGCGGTGGCTGGACATCCTTGATGATCTCGGTAGACGAGCGAGAGCAGAGAGCGCGTGAGTGGCTAGAAGCCTGGATCGGTGGCAGTTCAATCAGGAGCTATATTTCTCGATCATCGCCGGAGCAAGTGGTATGGAGTGTGGATTTTCTCCGAGGAACAGGGGATAGGAGGAGATTTTTATCGGTGGAGTTGCTAGGGCGGGGAGTTTGCGTCGGCAGCGGTTCGACTGGAGGCCTTCACGGTTGTCGTCGGAGTTAGGTAAGGGGCGATTCCTTACCTTGGATGAGACCTACATTTGTTGTGGTTGTCGTTCGTTAAATTGGATTTGTTATTTGGGCGCAGTGGCTTTTCCGGCGAACATGGCAAACTTAGGGGAAGTTGTGCTGGTGAACAGATGATTGAGGAATCGGGAGGGAGGCTGCAGGTGGAGTTTTCTTGGGATGGTAAGTTGGTTTACATTGTTCTTTTCATCTATAATTGCTAGATTTGTTGGTTGTGTGATCTATGAAGTTGTGGAGGTTTCTGTCAATGGAGTTGTCGGATGTGCTCGGCTGTGAAAGAGCTGTGCATGACTGTGGAGTGGAGGTTGGCCAGCTGTGATGTTTTGTGTGTGGAATTAACGACTGTGGAGTGGATGAGGTAGTAGAGGAGCACACATAGATGCTCTGTTATGCCTTGTATTGGAGCTGGGGTTGATTTGAGGTTGAGGTAAGGTTTATGTTGATCCATGATTTTACCATGTTTTGTAAGCAACATGTATGGCTGTGATATTGGAGTTGTTTACATCTATGAGATCTAGAGGGGATATTTGAATTTGGATCAAGAAGATGTGCAAAGAAAGTTAAGCTTGTTAAGTTCATATTTGGATGAGTTATGCATGTTGTCGTATATTCACTTGTGGGTTGATTAATTAGTGTAAGGGAATTGATAGATCAATTAAGTGGATAACTTAATCGATAGGGATTTGATAGCACTTTTGGAATTATAAAGAACTTATATATGTTCCTTGCTCTTCCTTGGAAGATTTTGATTGTGATAAATTCTTGGACGTGGAGATTTATTTGGATATTCTACATATCATGTGGGTAATTTCCTACCCTGGTCAGGAAGTTGTAGTTGCATTCAAATTTAGACATAGATATGATCATATTATATGTTCATATTATCTTGACCCTACTCTTATTTATCCTTATGTTTGATACTTGTCGTTGGCTATATATGCTCAAATGTTGATATCACATTTTCCTTTATCATGATTGAGGAGTTATAGATGTGATGTAAGTAGATCTATAAATATTTAGTAGGGTGTAGATGTTGGAGTATGGAGGATGACCTGATTTCTAATTTGGGTAAAAGGTCATCCGTGGGTAAGTAAGATCCTAAACGTAGGATTGATTCCAATACCCTTATGTTGTATGTTTACTACCGATCAGGTGTTGTGTAATGGTCAGGTGAATTGTGATTAGTGTGTTGCTACAAACCGGTGGTCCTAACTTGTTATGATTAGTTGAGTATGACTCTCTACAAGATAGAGAGTGTGTCGATCAGTTGAATACGACTCTCTACATGATAGAGAGTGCATCGATCAGTTGAGTATGACTCTCTACAGGATAGAGAGTTCATCAATCAGTTGAGTATGACTCTCTACATAATAGAGAGTGCGTCGATCAGTTGAGTACGACTATCTGCAGGATAGAGAGTGCATTGATCGGATTGGTATGACTCTCTGTAAAATAGAGAGTCTGTGATGGATGTTTGTATGCATGACTGTGCATTCATATCATTTGCATGCATACTTACGACATAGTTGATGTGAGCAAAACATATAGGGTTTTAGGAGTAGTTTTCGCTCACATCTCATTGCATTTTGTGTTAGTTTCATGCATATGTTACTCTATTTTTGCATGCATTTCCTATTTTTATGGTTTGGAGGCCTGCTCATTGTACTTTAGTGTGCAGGATAGCTTTTCGGGTGAAAAAGATGCATTTTCGGAGCAAAAGAAGGACATTTCACAGCTAGACGCAGAGTGGGACATGGCCAAGGCGTGTGGATCCACACGGCCGTGTCCAATGGGCGAGATCAGCACCCTAGGGCCGCACACAGCCTGGTCATGTGGAAACACACGGCCGTGTGGCGGCTCGACAGATTTGTGTGACTAGGGCTTTTTCCGAATTTTGCAGCGGTCTGAGGCGATGTCTATATAAGGATGGCTCTGCCCGAACCCTAGGGGGATGGCACGAAGGCTAGGACGGCATGCTGAAGCCCTAAAAAGCTTCGGTAACTCGCAACGGGGAGGAGGAACATCGCCGGAGGTCCACACCTTGCAATTAAACGATGGAGAGAAGATCACGGAAGCATTGTATATCTCTATTTTTGCGTTTCATTAGTTATGTATTCAATCTTAGACATGCTTTGTGATTCTTCCTTCGTATACATGGAGTAGTACTTTCGATTCTAGGATTAGGGAGTAGCTTGTGTACATAAACAATGTTGGTTCATATTAAATTCTACCCATGAGTTTGATTTGACAATTGGTAGTTGCTCTTTACTATATCTATGCGTGTTTGACTTTCTTTTCGCTGTGCTTAGGCGATACGAGGGGTGACATCCTTCACAATCTAAAATTTTGGAGATTTGATTAAGGAACCTAGGGGTAAACCTGATCTCCTGCAACTGCGGGGGGAAGGGTGCGGTGGAATCGGAAATGGTTCACTGTAGGGATTGATTTGGCATCCTCGTACCCTCTATCCCGACCTTTTAGGCGGAGATAGCTTCCGGTAGATGCAGCAACTCTGCGGGAGAGTGTATAATGTCCCTTCCACAAAACTGTAGGTAAACGTCTAGACAACGCCAATTGACAATATTATTCTATGATACGCAAGCGAAATCGAAGTCCTAGAATCACCTTTGAAGACCTCGGCACACTCTTTTCCTTCTCCATGTGACACCTTACAGAGTACAGTCCACCGACAACCCTCACCAACCGAAACCTCTTAGAGTCACGTTCGAACAATTACAACCACTTAGTATATTGGTACTCGAATCTCAGTCTCTGTGGGATCGATAATTTTTATTACTTGACGATATCTGTGCACTTGCGGGCGTTGAGCGCGAGTGCGCACTTTGAGTCTTCGATGGTCTCCATCGTGAGATTTGAGGTCGTGTTCGTGCGCATCATGCTTTTGGCACCGTTGCTGAGGACTGATCGATTCGATATTAAATCGAATGGTGGTAAATTGGATCGGACTTAGTATTAGATTTATTTACTTGCTTTCTTTTCTTTCTAGTTTACTTTATTTGCTTTAGTTCTATATTTTCCATATTTATATTTAGTTTTTATTTTGTTAGCAGTAATTTCCTATTTACTTATTGCATCTTAGATTTTTATTTGCTAGATTGATTTATTTTCTGCTTTTAGAATTAGGTTAGCACTCCTAACATATCTCCTTAAACTAAACCCTTGGTTTTACCCTCCAAGTCATCTATTGAATAAAGCATCTCTCACTGGAGGGCATTGAAATGTTAATACAGACTGCTCGACCCTTGAAAGATTACATAGTCCCTAAACGAAAAGCCTGGAACTCCTGCATTGTTATTCCCCGAATTCAGGCAGCAAGCTGGGAAATAAACCCTGCATTAATTGCTCTCATTCAAGGAAAACAGTTTGGAGGGACTCAGATTGAGGAACCCTATCTACACCTTGAAGAATTCCTTGCATACTGTGGAACGGTGCAATATGAAGGAGTTCCAGCAGAGGCCATTAAGCTCATTATGTTCCCATTCTCACTGAAAGGAGGGGCTAAGCAATGGATACACGCGCTACCCGGAGGAAGTATCATGACATGAGAACAAATGGAGGACACCTTCCTAAGAAGATTTCCTCCCCACACCCAAGGGATAAAATCCTTTCATTTGAGCAAGGGCAAGAAGAGACTCTGGTCGAAGCATGGAAGAGGCTACAGGGGTTGGTGATTCGCTACCCGTACCATGGATTACAAGATTGGTTACGCCTCCATATTTTTTATTCCGAGATAACTAACACATAGAAAGAGCTCTTGGACACAGCCGCGGGGGGCGTGTTGATGAAAAAGAGCACAAACGACGCATATAGCATTATAGAGACAGTGGTGGGGACTCTCGAAATATGGGCTAACAACGAGCAACACTTTCAGGAGGTTTTTTTTATCAAGGGGATAGATAGTACTGAAGTAGTCTACCAGGTACGGGGAGAGGATAAGGAGAGAGAGTACTTGATGGAAGAAGACTCCTTATCCTCTGGATCAGAAGAAGAGGAAGAATCGGGGTAGGTGGCAGAAGAAAAACACACAAGGCTTGAGATGAAGCCACTTCCCCCCAGTCTGAAGTACAAATTTTTGGGCCCACTTGCAACCCATCCGGTGATTATAAACGCAAATTTGAGTAAAGAAGAGACAAGAAAATTGCTGGAGGTGCTCAGAACATATAAAAAAGTGTTGGGTTATACCATCGATGACATAAAAGGGGTAAGCCCGTCTCTGTGCATGTATAGGATAACACTTGAGGATGGGTGTAAGTCAACAGTGGAGCGCCAAAGGTGACTTAACCCTCATTTGTAGGAGGTAGTGAAAAAGGAAGTGCTTAAACTCTTGGATGCTGGAATAATATACCCAATTCCAGATAGTGAGTGGGTGAGTCCAGTGCATGTAGTCCTAAAGAAAGACGGTACTACGCTAGTCAAAAATGAGGAGAATGAGTTGATCCCTATTCAAACGGTAACGGGGTGGAGATTGTGCATAGATTATGGTAAATTAAACAAAGAAACAAAAAAGGATCATTTTCCACTTCCGTTTATCGACCAAATACTGGAATGCCTGGCTAAACATTCCTATTTTTGCTACCTTGATGGGTACTCGGGATTTTTCCAAATCCCAATCCACCCTAAAGACCAAGAGAAGACCACCTTCGCATACAGACGAATGCCCTTTGGCCTATGTAATGCCCCGGCCACTTTCCAACGTTGTATGACAGCTATCTTTTCAGATATGATCAAACAAATTATGGAGGTATTCATGGATGATTTTTCAGTCTATGGAACAAGTTTCGATGCATGTCTCAAGAATTTAGAAAGGGTTTTGCAAAGGTATGAGGAGAATAGCTTGGTTCTGAATTGGGAAAAATGCCACTTCATGGTGACTGAAGGGATAGTTCTAGGGCATAAGATATCAGGGAATGGTATCAAAGTAGACAAGGCAAAGGTCGAAGTAATAGAGAAATTGCCGCCGCCCAGGGATGTAAAGGGGGTTCGAAGGTTTCTTGGGCATGCGGATTTCTATCGAAGGTTTATAAAGATTTTTTCCCAGATAACTAGACCGCTGACAAATCTACTGGCTAAAGACACTGACTTCATTTTTGATCAGAAATATTTAGTGGCATTTGAGGAAATAAAGAGAGCCTTAGTGACATCCCCAATAATTCAGCCGCCTGATTGGAGCCTACCATTCGAGGTCATGTGTGATGCTAGTGATTATGCGGTGGGGGCAGTCTTAGGGAAATGGAAATAGAGAAAATTACATGTCATTCACTACGCCAATAAGACACTGAATGGGGCACAAATTAATTATGCCACGACTGAGAAGGAATTACTAGCAGTTGTGTTTGCATTTGACAAATTCAGACAATACTTGGTGAGTTCAAAGGTAGTGGTATACACCGACCATACTGCAGTTCGTTACTTGCTAAGTAAGAAGGATGCAAAACCCCGCCTTATTCGTTGGATTTTATTACTGCAAGAATTTGATATAGAAATCAGGGATAAAAAGGGGACGGACAATGTCATCGTAGACCACTTATTGTGCATGCCCATAGATCGTAGGATAGAGGAGGGAGATATTGCCCAAATAGACGATGCTCTGCGGAATGATACCCTCATGACTATTAAGGTCACCACCCCCTGGTATGCAGATTTGGTGAATTTTCTTGCGGGAAGAGTGATACCACCAGAATTCATGACCCAACAAAGGAAAAGATTCTTTTCAAAAGTTTGACAATACGTATGGGATGACCCCTTCTTATTTAGGAAGTGTACAGATAGCGTATATCGGAGGTGCGTGCCAGAAGAGGAAGTGGAGAGCATCCTTTTTCACTACCATTCTTCCGCATATGGGGTTCATGCCGGGATTGCAAAAACAGCCGCAAAAGTGCTTCAATCAGGATTCTACTGGCCTAGTTTGTTTAGGGACACGCACAACTATGTAGTTTCCTGCGATCGGTGTCAGAGAACAGGAAATATAGAAAGGAGACATGAGATGTTGACAAGCACCATATTAGAGGTAGAACTCTTCGACATATGGGGAGTGGATTTCATGGGACCCTTTCCCGTTTTCGACGGAAATAGATACATCCTGGTCGTTGTAGACTACGTCTCCAAATGGGTTGGGGTTGTGGCATCACCCCATTGCGATGCCAGGACCGTAATAAAAATGTTCAAAAGAAACATATTCCCTAGATTAGGAGTTCCCCGAGTAGTAATCAGTGATGGAGGATCCCACTTCATTGAAAAATAGTTTGAAAAATTGCTACATAAGTATGGGGTGATCCACAGAGTCTCAACAACATACCACCCGCAAACTAGTGGACAGGTGGAAATTTCGAATTGGGAAATTAAAAAGTATCCTAGAGAAAATGGTAGTAGCATCATGGAAGGATTGGGCACCGAAACTGGACGATGCTCTTTGGGCTTACCGCATAACTTATAAGACTCCGATAGGCATGACCCCATTCCGCTTAGTCTATGGGAAGCCTTTCCATCTCCCCGTTGAATTAGAACACAAGGATTTCTAAGCCATTAAGAAACTCAACTTAGATTACGGCGTGGCGGGAGAGAAAAGGAAACTGCAGTTAAGCGAGTTGGACGAAATTCGAAGAGATGCATACGACCATGCTAAGGCATATAAGGAAAGAACCAAGAAATGGCATGACCAACACATCTTGAGAAGGAAATTTGAGGAAGGAGACCTAGTTCTTCTGCATAACTCCAGGTTGAAACTTTTTCCAGGAAAACTAAAATCAAGGTGGTCAGGACCGTTTCGGGTAAAAAGGGTATACCCATACGAGGCAGTGGACATATGGAGTAGAGAATCGGGGGAGATCAAGGTAAATGGACAACAATTGAAGAAGTATCTAGGGGAGTCTCCAGATTCCGAGATAGATGAATGGAGGTTCACTGAATCACCAGAGCCGAGTTGATAGTGGAGTGCAGTTGAGCTAAACGACCCTAAATAAAGTGCTTCTTGGGAGGCAACCGAAGTTTAGTTTTAGATTTCCCTTTTTGATTGCATTGCATACATTTGTTTGATTTGAGTTTTGATTTCCATCACATTTAGAGTTAGGACTAGAAAAGAACTTTGCTAGGCAAAAATAAAATCCATATTAGCCTACACAGTGAAGTGTATGAGAAAATTTGGACCGTGGTGCATAAATGGGAGAAAAATGGGGACACACGGCCTGGTCGTGTGCTTTCCGACGGCCATTCCCAACCAACCCGAGGCGCACACGGCCTGGCTGTGTGTTTTCACACGACCGTGGCGCGCAAGGTTAAAAGGGGCGAGCCATGTGTTTTCACCCCATTTGCACTGTGTGCTTCGAAAGTTCTTGCCCTAGCCGTGTGATTTCGTCTTCCCCACCATCTAGAAGCATTTTTAACGTCTAAAGAAGCCAAAAGAAGCAAAGATGAGGATGACCAAGACCGTAGCACCCCGATCCGGTGCCTCAGAGCGACGAACAAGGAGAGTCGATGCCCCTCAAGCTCCGGAGGAGGGTAACGCCCTACCCACTCTACTTTTTCGCAATGATGAACAAAGAGATAGATACAATATGCTCTCTGCTCGTAAACTTACTGCTACTAGGTACTTAGATGAAGATTTGGTAGAATCTTTAGGGTTGTTGAATGATATGCAATCCCTATTTGCAAAAATGGGGTGGGAAGAGATTATGGGAATAAGGCACCTAACCTACCCTAGGATAGTTTTGGAATTTTTGAGTTCCTTAGAGGCGGAAGTTTTAACGGGTAGAGAGAGCAAAGAGGGTAGGATAACTTTTAGGCTTTTTAACATTGAGCATGAGTGGACCCTTCACCAATGGAACTCATGCTTTGGCTTACCAAGTGGGGGAGGGAGAAGGACCCTTAATGGGTACAACTCTCGATTAGTTTGGACTGAGTTGACAGGGGAGCACGCTTATGACCCATCTAGGGTCAAAGCATCGTGCCTCCAAAATCCCGTCTTTCGATACCTTCACCGCATCATGGCCAGTACTATATTTGGTCGTGGGGAGAGTGACGATGTAGTTAGAGCTAGCGAACTACTTTGCCTATGGGATATGCTACAAGAAAGGAGTAGCATCGATGTAGGGTCCCACTTCATCAGACTCTTAGTGAAGATTGGCAAAGCAGCAAGAGGAGAGATCAATGTGGGAGGCCTACTTAACCATATTTGCCATAGGATGGGGTACGATTACACAACATTAGAGAGTATAGAGGGGAGCCCTAGGATCGACCTAGGAGTATGCATGGCCATGAAGATGATTGTGAGAGAAGGAGACTCCTTATGCTATGTAATGAAAAAATCTTACAGCCCATAGGCTCCCCGACCCGGATCGTACCACCATCGCTATACGCACCAACTGGCGTTTGGACCTGATAGTGGAGTCTCCTCCACATGAGGGACTATCCACATCAGCGACCATCTCTCCACCTTTGTATCACTCTCCCTCTAGTCCACATGTGCATAGGAGCCCACCTAGTCCACGCCGACATGAGCCTACACCTGCACCACCACCTTTTTCTACTTTTGAGTAGGATGCAAGTACGTCGACCTATGATTTCTCGGAGTTCTGATCGCGCCTCGATGACATTTACACTAAGCTGCAGATGCAGAGGCAGCAATGGGAGGAGTAGAGCGCCTACAAACAGGCGGAGTTCCAGGGATTCCGGGAGCATTTCTACTGGGCTGAGGAGTTCTACAATGAGGCCGGCATATACTTCCAGGAGGAGGCTGTTCGTCGCCTGGATGAGGCCGCCTACTGTAGGTAGATGCGGTAGCACATGCATGCCCAACAGGCGCAGTGGGCTAGGGAGGAGGAGCACTGAGCAGCCGCTGCATCCACCATCTCCCAGATTGACCACATGTATATGTGGCATCAGCGGCTCAGCAGCAGGTTCTCCTAGGATCCAGAGATGCCCAGGCTCCCACACTTTCCACCTCGTCCACCATATTAGAGGTATATTTTCATTTAAGTCTAGGGGAGACCCCAAGGTTTATTTTGTTTTGTTTCCTAGAAGAAGTTTCTTTTCTGGTATTTTCATTTATTCATACCTGAGTTGTTGAGTTTCTTTCAGTACTTAATTTTTTACTGTTTGTAAAGCTATCTCAGAAGTATTTTTGAAAGTTGCTTGCATGAGTTGTTCCCATAGGTAGCTTAACTCCATTTATCTTGTGGTTTTTTATTTTATTCACTTTATTGAATATTCTAGACTTACACTGGTTAGCTTTGTTTTTGCACTTACACATATCGAACATTTTGAAAGGGAGAATCTAGTACATACCTAGTTATGATTCACTTCAGTAGTCTAGTACTTTGGAATCCATAGGTGACTCTAGGTTTAGTATTTTAGTTACTGGAGATTGTGTAAGCCCATTTGGAAAAATCAAAATCCCGGTGAATCGAAAAATAAAAGAGAGAAATAAAAGAAAAAGATAAAAATAAATGGAAAAAAAAGAAAGAAGGAAGAGAAAAAAGAGAGAGATTATATGGGATAAAAAACAGTTGTCGTGGGTGGAAATGGCTAGGTGCCCCTTTGAGACCAAGTTATGTTACTGAGGAAACACCTACCAATTTCTCTCAATACCGAGCACACCTTTGAGACTTTGTGCTAGATCTAGGGAATAACCCTCGCTTTGGGCAAGTAAGTGCCTAAGAGCCATAAACTGTAGGAAAGCTATGGGGTGACGACTTAACTCACCGTGGAAAGGGCATCCCCTAAGAATGGTTCGCTTAGCACGAGCACGAGGAGCTAACTTAGTGAATTTCTAGGACATATTTGTTTTGCTTTGATTGCAAATACCACTTGATAAATTTTGTTAACATGCTAATTATGGAACAATATCTTTTTAAAATATCATAGCACTAAGGTTTGCTTGAGGACAAGCAAAGATTTAAGTCTGGGGGAATTGATGTGAGCAAAACATATAGGGTTTTAGGAGTAGTTTTCACTCACATCTCATTGCATTTTGTGTTAGTTTCTTGCATATTTTAATCTATTTTTGCAAGCATTTCCTATTTTCTGGTTCGGAGGGCTGCTCGTTGTACTTTTGTGTGCAGGATAGCTTTTCGGAGAAAAAGAAGGACATTTTGTAGCTAGACGTAGAGTGGGACACAGCCAGGGCGTGTGGATTCTGTTAGTAATATATGAGAGATGTCCTAAGGCAATCGCCTTATGTATGAATCATTTATATGATAAATGAAGATTCACTATTTGACTATACATGTTTAATGTATTTGATTGGATCTTAAACTCATTTACTGAATGTCCACGATACGATTCACAGCATGAGAGAATTTGTGATTGGATCACAACTAGTGAGTATCTCTACATGTGTAATTGTGATGTATCGGAATTATCCCTAGTCGATGAATTGATGGATTTGGACACCATCAATTCTGTCGAGACTAGCACGAGGTATACTCCTTGGTGTATCCAAGCAGCTGATTCTCACTGGTTGGAGACATTGTGATGTCCGGAGTTAATCGTGGATGCTAGTTATGGTAACTAGTTCATTGGAGTGACCAGCCGTAAGACTTCATATGGTTCTCTGCATATATAGATATGTCAATGAAGTTCTTACTGTGGCTTAAGTGCGATGTTCCTTTGACTTGCGGTATTCAAGTCATCTTGATCATGGAGACTTATGCTTTGACATCTTAAGCAAACATCTCTGAGGAGATGTGGACCCGGGATGATTGGGTATAAGTCAAAGTGATCAAAGGTGTTTGAATAGCCTATAAAGGATTCACCACTCCTTGCGAGGAGATGTATACCCATGGCCTCTCGTCGGATTGTTACTAAAGTCTTTGGCCAAAGCATTACATGTTTAGAGTAAAGTACTCTTGATACATGTGGAGTAACTAGAATCAGTGGGACGAGGAAATGATACTTGGGCTAGGTGTGACGTAGTCGACTAGTGAGGTGACACAATAGACCATGTCCTGAACCAAGTGGGTATAAGATGAGTGAAGGGAATGGGGCACGCGATTCATTCGAGCTCTTGAAGGGTTTGAAATAGTTCGGATCAACCATTGATCTTTTGGTTAATTGGGGATCATGATGTACTACTAGGTGCCACTCATGATTCTATAATTAATGGTTAATTATAGACGGCCAACATAAACCGAGAACCTATTTGGTCACACGCTGAGTGTAATCCAAAGGATTTAAAGCGAGCTTGAGAATGGGATTCTCGACGAGAGAAACTATGTTTGGTTGGACCAAACATAAGCGAAGCATGAAATTGTTTGATCGCAATGGAAGCGTGGATGGGCGTGTCTTATGAAGACATAATGGATGGACCAAAATGGTTTGGTTCTAATCCAATGGATGAGAATAAACCAAAGGGTTTGGTTTATATTAAGCGAATGAACCAAAGGTTGGTTGGTTCGTTTTAACTTAAAATAAACCATCATGGTTTGGTTTATTTTAACTTATCCTAATGGAGCGGGTTAGCAGGATTTATGGATATGATCCATTAACCATTAAGAGAATTAGTTCTCTATAAAGAGGGCTTAAGGGATTGTTAAACCTAATCATCCAAAACCCTAGCTTGAAGTTGCCGCCCACCCACCTTGGAGGAATTTTGGCGCCCAACTACAAGCTCGCCGCCAGCTTTGTGCGCCGTCAAGACCCTTGCGGCGTCAAGCTCCAGCCGGTGAACCTCCGGCGACCCTCCGGTGATCTCCTATAGGTTCGGCATCAAGGTGAGCCTTTTCTCTCCTTGTTTTGGCCGGCGCCTACTCCTCCACCAAGCTGTCCAGTTTTCTGGACAGCTTCTTCTCCTCTCGGGCGTCGTTTGGACGACGGTTAGTGATCCGACAGCGGCTAACATACCGGGGATTTGATCTCCGGTAATCCTCTGAGGTGGAGGATGAAGGATTCGTCAATCGGTTGACAAATACATCTCCGGAGAAGCGAGTCTTGAGGACTTGTTTTTAGATCCGAATTTGGATTCGGATCGTGATCATCTCTCGATCACGTCGTCTTCAACACGAGGCTAGTAACCCGTACGAAGACGAAGCTCGTGGCTTGGCGAAGTCATCCCGAGGAGCTCGGCGTGGATACGGATAGAGACGATTCTTACGAGGATCGTTCCGGTTGATGCCGTTCCCGCTACACGTCATACGAAAGGTATAACGTAGTTTAATTTCCTTTTATTGCAAATTATAATTTACGGTTATGTCTACACTTGTTGTAATATGCATGCGTGTGTTGTGTGTGTTGTAATAAATATAGATTTATTATTTTTAATTGCTTCCGCTGTGCTCATGTTTACGAAACATGATCGAACACACACACGCTGCGGTGCCGGAAACCCAACAGTGGTATCAGAGCCCAGGTTGTGTTTCGACATAATCGTAAAATGGTTTTGCGATAGTCATAATGTATTTCTGGAAATTTTCTAATTTTGGAAATTTAGAAGTATTTATTGAAATTTTTCAATTTTGGAAAGTCTAGAAGTATTTATGGAAATCTTCCACTTTTGGAAAGTTGGAAGTATTTATGGAAATTGATATTTTCCATAAATAAAATATTTGATTAGATTCTGGAAATTTGTTTCCTAATTTAATCATGATTTGATTTGGGAAATCAAATCTTAAAATATTTTATTTCCATAAGTAGTTTTAATGATTTAGGAAATTGGTTTCCTAAATAGATTTTCCTTAATCAAATAATTCCATGAATAAAATATGTGATTAGATTTGGAAATTTGTTTCCTAATTTAATTATGATTTGATTTGGAGAATCAAATCTTAAACATATTTTATTTCCATAAATAGTTATGACATATAAGGAAATATATACATGACATAATTGTATGCCATGTAATTGCATTAGATGCATAACATTATGCCATGCGTGTCGTGACATGTAGATGTATGCCATGTATGCCATGCCATGTAGATAATAGTTATTTGCATGCAAAGAGGATGAGACATAAAAACCCTAACTCAATATTAAAGCCTACACCTTCCATTAATATGGTTAGAACCAGAGTTCTGTTTCCTGTTTGGGTTGTTGGACTCACTCCAAGCCCGGCTCGAACCTGAACATGTTCAAATCATTGGAATAGTTTAACTCTAATATGGTAAGAGTCAGAGATCAATCGTTAGTTTGGGTTGTTGGACTCACTCCAAGCCTGGCTAATTGGTTAAATGCACTCTAACCATATTAAAACTATTTCGCGATTAATGGGTCGGCTTTAACTTGGAGCATCGATTTGTTGGACTCACTCCAAGGTCGATGTGAAGAGAGGTGAAGTTGGGTGCTATGCATATGATGCATACTTGTTAATGTGTTAACAACCCAATGTATGTGTAAACATTCAATTAGTTGATAGCACATTGTGATAGTTACATATACATGATATGTAATCGGTATACTTGATACCCACCATCATAGCTAAGAATGGCTTGTTGGACTCACTCCAAGGTTGTTCTTATCTATGATGGATATCAGCCCATTCGGAGATGGACCTACAATCTCCCGAAGTGATTTTGGGGTTTTTGAAATTCGAAAAATGAATGGGATTTATAAATGTATATTGATGCATTTTAAAATCATTTTCTCATATATGCTCGTTTTGTATTTCTAGGTCAATAAATTGATCATGACGTCTTTGAATTTGCGCACTATTTTGGATTCGAACAAACTGATTGGGCCTAACTTCCTGGACTGGCTTAGAAACCTGAGAATTGTTCTCAAGGCGGAAAAGCTTGCATATGTCCTTGAAGAGCCTCTTCCTGACCGTCCTAAGGACGATGCAACTCCAGACCAAATGTTGGTCTATCAGAAGCATGTGGCAGATTCTGAGCTGGCGAGTTGCATCATGCTAGCGGCGATGGTACCTGAGCTGCAGAAGCATCATGAGCATATGGATGCTAACACTATGGTCTTCCATCTTCATGAGTTGTTCGATGAGCAAGCGAGATCCGAAAGGTTCGAGGTCTCTAGGCTCCTCTTCACTACGAAGATGCAAGAAGGTTCGTCTGTAGTGCAGTTTGTGCTAAAGATGAACGGGTACATCGAGCGGCTAGCTACCCTCGGTTTTGTGATGGATCATGAGTTAAGTATTGACTTAATTCTGCATTGTTTGCCCAAGAGCTTCTCGCAATTTGTGATGAACTATCGGATGAACAAATTGGAATCCACCATTCAGAGCTCCTTAATATCTTTGAAGGCCGTGGAGCCTTACATAAAGCATGAGAGAAGCGGTTCTGTTAGTTGATTCCTCAAAGAAAGGTTCTAAGAGGAAGGCAAAAGAAAAGAAGAAAGGAAAGAAAAAGGCAAAGAAGGCGGAACCCAGTAAAGGGCACTTGCCATCCTTTGTGGCAAGGAAGGCCCTTGGCGAAGAAGCGCAAGATTTATCTTGAGTCCATGAAGAAGAAGAAGGCATCCGATGCCCCATCCTCTTTGGTATCTTCGTTATTGATTGTCATTCTATTTCCTTAGACACTTGGGTATTGGATCTTGGGTGTAGCTCACATATATGTAATGACATACTGAGGGCTAAGGAATAGAAGAAGACTTGTCGGAGAGTCAAATTTGTGAGTTGGCAATGGAGCAAAGGTTCTGCATGCGCCATCGGAACTTATTTCTTTGAAGCTCCTAGTGGACTAGTCTTAGGCTGGACAATTGCTATTATGTTCCTTCTCTAATAAAGAACATTGTTTCTATTTCTGCTTAAATAGAAATGGTTTCCATTTAACGTTTAGTAACAATTGTTGTTATATAACTTTGAATGGCGTACTTTATGGGCTGGAACTTTGAGTAATGGCATTTATCGTTGGGCGTATCCGGTGACATTTTCAATATCGAAGCGAGCAACAGCGTGCTCGAAAGGATAATCACATAGACTCCTATATGTGGCATTGTCGTCTTGGCCATATAAGCAAGAAAGCGCATGTCGAATTACACGATGTGGAATTCGGAATCGTTGAATTGGATTCATACGATACATGCGAATCATGCTTAAAGGCAAGATGACTAAGTTACCTCTTGGAAAGGTGAGCAGTGGGAGAGTTACTAGGTCTAGTGCATACTGATGTATGTGGACCTATGTCAACTCAAGCTTTAGGAGGCTATAGCTACTTCATTACCTTCACCGATGATCACTCACGGTTTGGGTATGTGTTCTTGATGAAACACAAGTCTGAAGCCTTTGAAAGGTTCAAAGAATTCAGAAATGAAGTAGAGAAACAACATGACAAAGTATTAAAATACTTGATCGGATCGAGGTGGTGAATACTTAAGTCAAGAGTTTCTTGATTATCTAAGAGACAATGGCATATTGTCTCAATGGACTCCGCCCTATACACCGACATAATGGTGTATCTCGAGAGTAGCTTAGGACCTTGTTGGACATGGTGGTCAATGATGAATCATCGACTCTTCCCAAGTCCTTTTGGGGTTATGCACTTGAGTGTTTGTTTACTTGTTAAGCAGAATGCCTACCAGGTAGTCTCTACTACTCCATATGAGATATGGGCTAGTAAGAAACCTCATGTATCTTACTTGAAGATATGGGGTTATCTGCTTATGAAAGCGGTATGTATCGGACAAATTGGATGCTAAGTCGATAAATGTCTATTTATTGGATACCCTAAGGAAACAAGGGTTACCAATTCTATCATCTGTGGAACAAAGGTGTTTGTTTGAGGCATCTTTGTGTTTCTAGAGAAAGAGTTTCTCTTGCAAGAAAGCGATGGGAGTGTCGTCGAGCTTGAGGAGGCTCGAGAGACTCAAATAGACATTGATGAGATACGGTGAAGCCTGACAGCGGTAGCAACTCATAGTGATGAGCAATCGGTTGGACCTATTGTAACACCACATCTTCGTAGATCTGGTAGAACACGCAATATTCCTGAGAGATATGGATTTCTCGTAAGTGAATCGAACGACGTGTTACTCATTGATGATGAGGAGCCTACCAGTTATGAAGAAGTGCTGACAAGTTCAGAAAGGGATAAGTGGCTTGGTGCCATGAAGTCGGAAATGGATTCCATGTACGAAAACCAAGTTTGGAACTTGGTTGACCCACCTGAATGCATAAAGCCTATAGGGTGCAAGTGGGTTTTCAAGAAGAAAACCGACATGGATGGTAATGTGATTACCTATAAGGCTAGATTGGTGGCGAAAGGATATCGTCAAAAATAAGGTGTTGATTATGACGAAACCTATTCGCCTGTAGCTATGCTTAAATCCATTCGGATGCTCCTGGCCATATAGGCTCATTATGATTATGAGATATGGCAGATGGATGTGAAAACAGCTTTCCTTACTGGAAACCTGCTCGAGGACGTGTATATGATACAGCCTGAGGGTTTCACATCGGTTGACAAAACCAAGGTATGCAAATTGCGACGATCCATTTATGGATTGAAGCAAGCATCCAGGAGCTGGAATATCCGTTTTGATGAGACAATCAAAAAGTTTGATTTCTCACAAAGTCCAGACGAACCTTGTGTGTACAAGAAGGTTAGTGGGAGTGCATTCGTGTTCCTAGTATTGTATGTCGATGACATATTACTTATAGGAAACGATGTGTCAATCTTACAGTCAGTTAAGGTTTGGTTATCCAAGACATTCTCCATGAAAGACCTGGGAGAAGCAACCTACATCCTTGGGATTAAGATCTATAGAGATAGATCAAAACGGTTGCTTGGTCTTTCGCAGTCTACATATATAGACCGAGTGCTAAAGAGGTTTAGCATGTCGGAATCCAAGAAAGGTTATCTACCCATCAGGCATGGGGAACACCTTTCGAAGTCTATGTGTCCGCGCACAGAAGACGAGAGGATTTGCATGAGTAAGATTCCCTATGCATCCGCAATAGGATCTATCATGTATGCTATGTTATGTACGAGGTCCGATGTATCGTACGCTCTGAGTGTCACGAGCAGATACCAATCCGATCCAGGAATGGATCATTGGGCGGCTGTTAAGACGATCCTTAAGTACTTGAGAAGAACTAAGGATGTGTTCCTAATATATGGAGAAGGGGACATGGTGATACGCGGGTATACGGATGCCAGCTTCCAGATAGACAAGGATGATTCCAGGTCTCAGTCTGGATACGTGTTCACCTTGAATGGGGGCGCAGTGAGTTGGAAAAGTTCCAAACAAGAGACTGTAGCGGATTCTACCACTGAGGCAGAATATATTGTAGCTTCGGAAGCAGCAAAGGAAGCGGTTTGGATCAAGAAGTTCGTTCATGAACTTGGTGTGATTCCGGCCATTGTTGAAGCAATACCGGTCTACTGCGACAACAATGGAGCAATTGCACAGGCGAAAGAGCCAAGGTCTCATCAACGATCCAAACATGTGCTTCGCCGCTATCATCTTATCAGAGAGATCATAAGTAGGAACGAAATACAAATCGAGAAAATTCCCACTGAAAGGAACTTAGCGGATCCTTTGACTAAAGCATTACCTCAAAGTAAGTTTGAGGGTCATGTTAGAGCTTATGGTATTGGATACTTAGCGATTGGCATTAGGCCAAGTGGGAGTCTGTTAGTAATATATGAGAGATGTCCTAAGGCAATCGCCTTATGTATGAACCATTTATATGATAAATGAAGATTCACTATTTGAGTATACATGTTTAATGTATTTGATTGGATCTTAAACTCATTTATCGAATGTCCACGATCGATTCACAAAGATGAGAGAATTTGTGATTGGATCACAACTAGTGAGTATCTCTACATGTGTAATTGTGATGTATCGGAATTATCCTAGTCGATGAATTGATGGATTTGGACACCATCAATTCACGAGACTAGCACGAGGTATACTCCTTGGTATATCCAAGCGGTGATTCTCACGGGCTGGAGACATTGTGATGTCCGGAGTTAATCGTGGATGCTAGTTATGGTAACTAGTTCATTGGAGTGACCAGCCGTAAGACTTCATATGGTTCTCTGCATATATAGATATGTCAATGAAGTTCTTATTGTGGCTTAAGTGCGATGTTCCTTTGACTTGCGGTATTCAAGTCATCTTGATCATGGAGACTTATGCTTTGACATCTTAAGCAAACATCTCCGAGGAGATGTGGACCCGGGATGATTGGGTATAAGACGAAGTGATCGAAGGTGTTTGAATAGCCTATAAAGGATTCACCACTCCTTGCGAGGAGATGTATACCCATGGCCTCTCGTCGGATTGTTACTAAAGTCTTTGGCCAAAGCATTACATGTTTAGAGTAAAGTACTCTTCGATACATGTGGAGTAACTAGAATCCGTAGGACGAGGAAATGATACTTGGGCTAGGTGTGACGTAGTCAGCCTAGTGGGGACAGACACAATAGACCATGTCCTGAACCAAGTGGGTATAAGATGAGTGAAGGGAATGGGGCACGATTCATTCGAGCTACTGAAGGGTTTCAGAAATAGTTCTGGATCAACCGTTGATCTTTTCGGTTAATTGGGGATCATGATGTACTACTAGGTGCCACTCATGATCGTTCTATAATTAATGGTTAATTATAGATGGCCAACATAAATTGAGAACCTATTTGGTCACACGCACAACGAGTGTAATCCAAAGGATTTAAAACGAGCTTGAGAATGGGATTCTCAGACCGAGAGAAACTATGTTTGGTTGGACCAAACATAAAGCGAGCATGAAATTGTTTGTCGCAATGGAAGCGTGGATGGGCGGTCTTATGAAGACATAATGGATGGACCAAAATGGTTTGGTTCTAATCCAATGGATGAGAATAAACCAAAGGGTTTGGTTTATATTAAACGAATGAACCAAAGGTTGGTTCGGTTCATTTTAACTTAAAATAAACCATCATGGTTTGGTTTATTTTAACTTATCCTAATGGAGCGGGTTAACGGGCTTTATGGATATGATCCATTAACCATTAAGAGAATTAGTTCTCTATAAAAGAGGGCTTAAGGGATTGTTAAACCCTAATCATCCAAAACCCTAGCTTGAAGTTGCCGCCCACCCCTTGGAGGAATTTTCGGCGCCAACTACAAGCCGCCGCCCAGCTTTGTGCCGCCGTCCAAGACCCTTGCCGGCGTCCAAGCTCCAGCCGGTGAACCTCCGGCGACCCTCCGGTGATCTCCTATCGGTTCGGCATCAAGGTGAGCCTTTTCTCTCCTTGTTTTGGCCGGCGCCTACTCCTCCACCAAGCTGTCCAGTTTTCTGGACAGCTTCTTCTCCTCTCGTCGGAGCGTCGTTTGGACGACGGTTAGTGATCCGACAGCGGCTAACATACCGGGGATTTGATCTCCGGTAATCCTCTGAGGTGGAGGACGAAGGATTCGTCAATCGGTTGACGAATACCTCTCCGGAGAAGCGAGTCTTGAGGACTTGTTTTAGATCCGAATTTGGATTCGGATCGTGATCATCTCTCGATCACGTCGTCTTCAACACGAGGCTAGTAACCCGTACGAAGACGAAGCTCGTGGCTTGGCGAAGTCATCCCGAGGAGCTCGGCGTGGATACGGATAGAGACGATTCTTACGAGGATCGTTCCGGTTGATGCCGTTCCCGCTACACGTCATACGAAAGGTATAACGTAGTTTAATTTCCTTTTATTGCAAATTATAATTTACGGTTATGTCTACACTTGTTGTAATATGCATGCGTGTGTTGTGTGTGTTGTAATAAATATAGATTTATTATTTTTAATTGCTTCCGCTGTGCTCATGTTTACGAAACATGATCGAACACACACACGCCGCAGTGCCGGAAACCCAACAGATTCAGACGGCCATGTCCAATGGGTGATATCAGCACCCTAGGGTCCACAAGCCTTGGCCGTGTGGAAACACACGACCATGTGGCAGTCGACAGATTTGCCCGACTAGGGATTTTTTCGGATTTTACAGAGGTCCGAGGAGATGTCTATATAAGGATGGCTCCGCCCAAACCCTAGGGGAGAGGCACGATGGCTAGGATAGCACGCTGAAGGCCTAAAAAGATTCAATAACTCACAACGGGGAGGAGGAACGTCAATGGAGGTCCACACCTTGCAATTCAACGCCGGAGAGAAGATCATAGAAGCATTGTATATCTCTATTTCTGCGTTTCATTCCTTATGTATTCAATCTTAGACATGCTTTGTGATTCTTCCTTCGTATACATGGAGTAGTACTTTCGATTCTAGGATTAGGGAGTAGCTTGTGTACATAAACAATGTTGGTTCATGTTAAATTATGCCCATGAGTTTGATTTGACAATTGGTAGTTTCTCTTTACTATATCTATGCTTGTTTGGCTTTCTTTCTACTGTGCTTAGGCGATATGAGGGGTGACAGCCCTCGTAATCTAAAATTTAGGAGATTTGATTAAGGAACCTAGGGGTAAACCTGATCTCTTACAACTGCGGGGAGAAGGGTGCGGTGGAATAAGAAACGGTTCACCGTAGGTATTGATTTGGCATTCTCGTATCCTCTATCCCGACCTTTTAGGCGAAGATAGCTCCCGGTAGATGCGGCGGCTCTATGGGAGAGTGTATGATGTCCCTTCCACAAAACCGTAGGTAAACGTCTGGACAATGCCAATTGACAACTTTGTTATGTGATACGCAAGCGAAATCGAAGTCCTAGAATCACCTTTGAAGACCTCGGCACACTCTTTTCCTCCTCTGTGTGACACCGTACAGAGTAGAGTCCACTGACATCCCTCACCAACCAAAACCTATTAGAGTCACGTCTGAACAATTACAACCACTGAGTATATTGATACTCGAATCTCAGTCCCTGTGGGATCGATAATCATTATTACTTGACGATATCCATGCACTTCCTGGCGTTGAGCGCGAGCGCGCGCTTTGAGTCCTCGACGGTCTCTGTCACGAGATTTGAGGTCGCGTTCAAGCGCATCAATAGACTCCCTTTTGGTTGAGAGGGTCGTCAGTCATCCTGCCTCCTAAGTTACTCATGGAGGAGTAACTGGTGTGAGGTCAGAGCATTTGTTGTGCCACACTCTACCACTATAGATGGTGGTAGTTGGAGTTGTGTGCAGTTGTCCTTGGTGCGTGGCACTCGACCACTCATTATTAGTGTTAGTCGAAGTGACCAGTAGTAAGGACCCCCGTTGTGTAGCGAGCTCTTTACGCTCATATGCTACTCGATCATACTGCCCACTCGACCACTCTAGAGCAGTGGTTGGTGTTGGGTTGGGACAGTTGTCATGTCGTGCCACCTAGGCCACACTGGGGTCATGGTAGCGAGTAGGGGTGCATAGACATGACCATGCATGCTGCATTGCCGTATATTATGGCATTTTGTATATTGCCATATATATATATGCATGTATATATATATATGGATGATTGTGATTAGTATATATATAGATGCAGTCTATATATATATATATATGTTAGTTATAGCCCTAGAGCCAATCATGTGATGGTTGAAAAGGGAACATTTTGTATCATATTCAATAAAGGCAAAGGATTGGTTATTATATTTACATCTTGCTTGTGCCAGCTAAATTAAATATAATAATGCCCTAGAAAAGTAGGTTCTTATCTACAGCACATCAATTGGCAGAATTGATTATGAGAGGCTGTAGAGAACACTTTCCTAAATGTTCCTAGTCAAGTATTAATATGCAAGGGCAATATTAATACATAAAGACTAGCATGTAGGTCGATTGATGACTTGATCTCACAAGTCATGGATATATGATATCAAGTTGACACATGGGTATATATTAGAGAATATATACTGAACTGACCCGCCATGAGAAAGTTTCATGGATCGTTATATGAGTATCATAAACTTTCTCATGTGACTATTGGTATGAATAGTCCTCGAACCTGAAGTCACTACGGTTCCCTACATAAGGAGTTATGTACTTTGGTATCGTCAAACGTCACCCGTAACAGGGTGGACCATAAAGGCGATTACTGGGTATATAACAAATTATGCGGAGGGATGTGAGGTATGTAGATGGGATCTATCCCTCCCATATGACGGGAGTGATATCTGTGGGCTCCTTGATTGAGTAGAACTACTAAAACGCATGGCCATGCTCGAATGAGTCAATATGAGATATTGAGCTCATTTGTTTGAGTTAGTTTACTCAGGGATCAAGAAACACATAGATTGATCGAGGATGACACGGTCTATGCCTCATTGGTCAATCTGATATCAAGGATAGAAGGACACGGTCATACATTATAGTAGTCACAGAAAGGTTAGTCGGATCTTGACTTATTTCGTAACTTGGGTAGCAATGATGTATTGCTAGATGCCGCTCATTGCTTGTGTATCTAAAAGAGTTTAGATCCACTGCCAACGTTATGAGAGCCTATAGGGTCACACACAAAGAGCATGATGATTAGAAGAATTAGTGCATTCTAGTTTGACTAGAATAATTTGGGAATAAGCTTAAGTACAAAATGGTTTTTGGACTTTAAGCTTAATGAGAATTTTAGCTTATTGATTTAATGAGATTAATTCAATATGTTACCTTATTGATTTAATAAGATTAATTCAATTTGATAACATAAGCTTAATTGAATTAATAAGTAAGCATGCCACATAAGCATGCCACTCTGAATAAGCTTATTGATTAAGATTAATTCAACATGCATGAGCAATACGTAGCATGCCACACAAGCATGCCACCTAAGCTAGATAAGGTGGAAGGAGACAAAGTGGTTTTTGTCTCCTTAAAGTGGCCGGCCAAACAAGGTGTCTCAATGCAATGGATTGCATTGAATGGTAGGAGGTGAAAGGGTTTTTCCAACCCTATAAAAGACTCCATGGAGTGGCCGGCCAAAGGGTGATTGTGGTTGTGTGAGAGCTTGAGAGCTTGGTGGAAGCTTTGGTTGTGTGGTTTTGTGAGTGTAGGCTAGCAAGAAGAGTAGTCTTCTTCTTCCCTTCTCTTTTTCCCTAGCTTCCTCTCCTTTAGGGACTTCTCTAGCAAGAAGTAAAGGAGAGCCCTTCTAGTTTTTCTTTTGTGAGACAAGAGCTTGCTCGTGTGGATACGTATAGAGGCACGGACATTTGAACATGCTAAAGATCCAACAAACCAAAAGGAAAAGCGGGATTAACAAAGGCACGCAACAAAGGTAATCCTCTCCTATAAGATAGGTTTGGTTTTAGAGAAATTTATTTTGTACGAGGTTTTCTTTCGCAAGGATCACTAGGAAGGGATCCTAATTTTTCCGTGCATATGCTATTTGGCATATAGAAATCCCTACTGTGGTATCAGAGCCACTTATGAAAGATCGATAAAAATAGTTTTTCTATTTTATAAATGATATAGAAGTAGGATGAATTTTATTATGAGTTGATAATTGCATTAGCAAATTTCAAACATAATAAAAATATCCGATGTCTTTTAAAAGTTAAAATTGACATGGTGCATGGTTATGGCCTAGTCCCAAAAGTTTGTGATTGTGTGTTGTAATTCTTAATACGGCCTGCGTGTCGTGCCTTTCTCCTAAAATTCTTGTTGTAAAATTAGCTTTAGACTCGAATGTAACTCGAGTATTTCTCCTTTTGTAATATACAACAAAGATGGAGGGTCCATTGGAAGATAATGTTACAAGGAGGAAGTCAACAACACAAGACAACCAAAAGGAAGCACTTGGGAGAAGATGCTATCCCTAGGTTGACCAATCAATCTTCTCATTGGCTTGAGAAGATTGTAGAATAAGGGCCATAACCATGACACACTTAGTTTAACTTGTATGTGATGCATGTTAATTTAGCTTATATGTGATGTATGCTAATATGTATGTGATGCATGTTTAAGTTTATATCTTAATAAGTCAAATACGATATGCCTACCAATGTTTGGTACTCACTACTTCCTCGATCATTTGTTATTGGGTTTGCCAAAGCAAAGCAATGCATTTTATCTTGGAAGAGTGCGAGTGGACAATCGTGATGTCCCGCTATCAAACTTGGTTAAGACTTAATTAAGTTTTTCTTAATTAGTTAAGAAAGTAGAGGCATATATTAGCTTTGAGCATAAGTTTTAAAATTAGTTTTATGTGATTTTCGAACATCAGCTTTGTCTTAGAAGTGGTCGTTGCTCCGATATCCAAGAAGGCCCCTGTGCCTCGCCACAGCCTTGAAGCTGGTTTAGGAATAAACACTAAACTAATCTAAACTTAACCAAAGCTATTAAAGAGTTACATCAGATGTAATTGGCAAAAGATTGCCTACCTAATCATACTACGTCTTGGGCGATTAGCCAAAGCTAACTCAAGACGAATTATGATGTGGATCTTTATCCCATATAAATTTATAGCTAAATAGTAGCTAATGATGTAAGCGAAAAATGTTTGCCTACATCAATGATTAGCTCATATCAAAGCTATGAGAATTTAGTGGGAGCCTCATTTAATTAAAGGCCTAATTAAATGACTTAGGTATGATACTTAATTTTGCATTTTTTTTGTTGTAGATCACCATGTCATCTAACACGACACACCCCCTCAACTTGCGATCTGTCCTTGAGAAGGACAAGCTCAATGGAGCGAACTTTCTTGACTGGTATAGGAACTTGAGGATTATCCTCAAGCAAGAACGCAAACTGTATGTCCTAAATGATCTACCCTGAAATACACCCTCGCCACTTTCGTCTTTGAAAAGATGCTTATAAGAAGCATCAAGATGACGCATTAGATGTGTCATGCCTTATGCTTGCAACCATGAACTCTGAGCTTCAGAAGCAACATGAGAACATGGATGCCTATGATATGGTTGAGCATTTGAAACAACTATATCAAGGACAAGCCAGGCACGAGCGTTTTGAAGTGTCTAAGGATCTTTTTGCATGCAAGATGCAAGAAGGAACACCTGTAGGAACTCACGTACTTAAAATGATTGGGTACGTTGAGAACCTTGAAAGACTAGGTTTTCCACTGAGCCAAGAATTGACAACCGATGTTATCCTGCAATCGTTGCTGGAAGCATATAATCAATTCGTCATGAATTATAACATGAATGAAATTGATAAACCTTTGCCTGAGATTCTCAAAGATGTTAAGAAGCTCGAACGAATCTCAAAAGAAAGTTAGTAACGTACTAATGGTCAAGAAGGGCAAAGGTAAGCACAAAGGCAAGGGTAAGACCCAAGCCAAAGGCAAGGCCAATTCATCCACTTCAAAGGGTAAAGGTAAAGTACCTAAGGAAGGGGACTGTTTCCATTGCGGTGAGACTGGACACTGGAAGCGGAACTGCAAAGTCTACCTTGAGGAAGTAAAGAATAAAAGAAGTGGGACTTCTGCCTCAGGTGTACACGTTATAGAAGTTAATCTATCTATTTCTTCTACATGGGTATTAGATACTGGATGTGCATCTCACATTTGTACTAATGTGCAGGGACTGAGAAATAGTAGACTAATGGCAAAAGGCGAAGTGGACTTACGAGTAGGCAATGGCGCAAAAGTTGCTACTATAACTGTAGGAACATATTCCTTGTCTTTGCCCACTGGGCTTATCTTAGAACTAGAGGAGTGCTTATATGTACCTGCATTGACAAAGAACATAATTTCTGTATCTTGTTTAGACAAGAAAAACTTTTATTTTATAATAAAGGACAAATGTTGTTCCATTTATTTGAATGAAATGTTCTATTGTAATGCACCATTTATGAATGGTCTCTATGTTCTAGATTTAGAAAACCCAATATATAAAGTAAATACCAAACGGTTCAAATCGAATGATTTGAACCAAACATATCTCTGACACTGTCGCATAGGTCACATAAATGAAAAACGCATATCCCAACTCCATAAAGATGGATTACTGGACTCATTTGATTTTGAATCATATGAGGTATGCGAATCTTGTCTTTTAGGAAAGATGACTAAAACTCCATTTAGTGGACATGGCGAGAGAGCGACGGACTTGTTAGGTCTCATACATACTGATGTATGTGGCCCTTTCAATGTCGAAGCCAGAGGAGGCTATAAATACTTTATTACTTTCACTGATGATATGAGTAGATTCGGCTACTTATATTTGATGAGACATAAGTCAGAATCCTTTGAAAAGTTCAAAGCATTCAAGAATGAAGTACAAAACCAACTTGGTAAGCGTATTAAGCTACTTCGATCAGATCGAGGTGGTGAATACCTTAGTCAAGAGTTTCGTGATCACCTGGCTGAGTGTGGGATAATATCCCAACTCACTCCACCTGGAACACCACAATGGAATGGTGTATCTGAGAGGAGAAATCATACTCTATTAGATATGGTACGATCAATGATGAGCCAGACTGATCTACCTACTTCCTTTTGGGGACTAGCTCTAGAGACAGCCGCTTTCACACTTAATCGCGTCCCATCAAAAGCCGTAGAAAAGACACCATATACGATATGGACTGGGAAGAGTCCCAAAATGTCTTTTATAAAGATTTGGGGTTGTGAAGCTTATGTAAGACGTCAAGTCTCAGATAAACTAGGACCCAAATCAGATAAGTGTTATTTTGTAGGATATCCCAAGGAAACTAAGGGATATTACTTTTACAATCCCACACTTGGCAAGGTGTTTGTTGCCAGAAATGCTGTCTTTCTAGAAAGAGAATTTATTTCTAGAAAAACTAGTGGGAGTAAAATTCATCTTGAAGAAGTTCAAGATGACGATAACACTAAGGCTTCGATGGAAAATGAACAGGAACCACAAAGTGTTGTGGATGAGGAAATTGTTGCCCAAAGAGTTGTGGAGCAAACACCTGTTCAAGTAGACCAACCTCTTCGTAGATCTGATAGGATCCGTCGTCAACCCGAGAGATATTCTTTTCTCTTGACTGACAACGGTGACGTATTGCTTGTCGATCTTGACGAGCCTACATCCTATCAAGAAGCTATGAAGAGCCCAGATTCCGAGAAATGGCTAGAGGCCATGAGATCCGAAATGGAATCCATGTACACTAACCAAGTATGGACTTTGGTTGATCCACCTGAAGAGGTAAAACCCATTGGGTGTAAGTGGGTCTTTAAAGTAAAGACTGACATGGATGGTAATAAGCATACCTATAAAGGTAGATTGGTGGCTAAAGGATTCAAACAAATTCATGGTATTGACTATGATGAAACCTTTTCACCAGTTACGATGCTTAAATCCATTCGGATCATACTTGCTATTGCAGCCTACCACGATTATGAGATCTGGCAGATGGATGTCAAAACCGCTTTTCTGAATGGAAAGCTACTCGAGGATGTGTACATGACACAGCCTGAGGGTTTTGAAGATCCAAAGCATCCTGGAAAGATATGCAAACTGCAAAGGTCCATTTATGGACTAAAGCAAGCCTCACGAAGCTGGAATCTTCGATTCGATGATGCAATCAAGGAGTTTGGTTTCATCAAGAATGAAGATGAACCTTGTGTCTACAAGAGAAATAGTGGGAGCACAGAGTGGGAGCACAGTTGTATTTCTTGTCTTGTATGTAGATGACATACTTCTCATCGGAAATGATATTCCCTCACTCCAGTCTGTGAAGATGTGGTTAGGGAATTGTTTCTCGATGAAAGACTTAGGTGAAGCTGCCTATATTCTAGGCATCAAGATCTATAGAGATAGATCTAAAAGATTACTTGGCCTAAGTCAGAGTACATACATAGATAAAGTGCTAGATCATTTTGCTATGCAAAATTCCAAGAAAGGATTTCTGCCTTTATCACATGGTGTGAGTCTTTCGAAGACTCAATGTCCCTCTTCTAAGGAGGAGAGAGATCGCATGGATAAGATCCCTTATGCATCTGCCATAGGGTCTATCATGTACGCCATGCTTTGTACTCGTCCTGACGTCTCGTATGCTTTGAGCATGACAAGTAGATACCAGTCGGATCCAGGTGAAAGTCACTGGATAGCAGTCAAAAATATTCTTAAATACTTACGAAGAACGAAAGAATATTTCCTGATATTTGGAGGCAATGAGGAGCTAGCTGTAAAGGGTTACAGTGATGCAAGCTTCCAAACAGACAAGGATGACTATAGATCACAATCGGGGTACGTGTTTTGCCTGAATGGTGGAGCTGTGAGCTGGAAGAGTTCAAAGCAGGACACAGTTGCTGATTCTACAACAGAAGCCGAGTATATTGCTGCGTCTGATGCAGCAAAGGAGGCTGTTTGGCTCCGCAAGTTCATCAGTGAACTTGGGGTAGTTCCTAGCATTGCAGATCCAATAGACCTCTATTGTGACAACAATGGGGCTATTGCACAGGCTAAGGAACCTCGATCACATCAGCGGACCAAACACATACTGCGGCGCTTCCATCTCATTCGAGAGATCATCGATAGAGGAGATGTGAGGATATGCAGAGTACCGACAGAAGCTAACATCGCAGATCCATTGACCAAGGCTTTGACACAGAGGAAGCATGATGGTCACACTAGGTCACTAGGTATTAGATATCATAGTGATTGGTACTAGTGCTAGTGGGAGATTGTTAGTTATAGCCCTAGAGCCAATCATGTGATGGTTGAAAAGGGAACATTTTGTATCATATTCAATAAAGGCAAAGGATTGGTTATTATATTTACATCTTGCTTGTGCCAGCTAAATTAAATATAATAATGCCCTAGAAAAGTAGGTTCTTATCTACAGCACATCAATTGGCAGAATTGATTATGAGAGGCTGTAGAGAACACTTTCCTAAATGTTCCTAGTCAAGTATTAATATGCAAGGGCAATATTAATACATAAAGACTAGCATGTAGGTCGATTGATGACTTGATCTCACAAGTCATGGATATATGATATCAAGTTGACACATGGGTATATATTAGAGAATATATACTGAACTGACCCGCCATGAGAAAGTTTCATGGATCGTTATATGAGTGTCATAAACTTTCTCATGTGACTATTGGTATGAATAGTCCTCGAACCTGAAGTCACTACTGCCCTACATAAGGAGTTATGTACTTTGGTATCACAAACGTCACCCGTGAATGGTGGACCATAAAGGCGATTACTGGGTATATAACAAATTATGCGGAGGGATGTGAGTGATGTAGATGGGATCTATCCCTCCCATATGACGGGAGTGATATCTGTGGGCCCCTTGATTGAGTAGAACTACTAAAATGCATGGCCATGCTCGAATGAGTCAATATGAGATATTGAGCTCATTTGTTTGAGTTAGTTTACTCAGGGATCAAGAAACACATAGATTGATCGAGGATGACACGGTCTATGCCTCATTGGTCAATCTGATATCAAGGATAGAAGGACACGGTCATACATTATAGTAGTCACGGAAAGGTTAGTCGGATCTTGACTTATTTCGTAACTTGGGTAGCAATGATGTATTGCTAGATGCCGCTCATTGCTTGTGTATCTAAAAGAGTTTAGATCCACTGCCAACGTTATGAGAGCCTATAGGGTCACACACAAAGAGCATGATGATTAGAAGAATTAGTGCATTCTAGTTTGACTAGAATAATTTAGGAATAAGCTTAAGTACAAAATGGTTTTTGGACTTTAAGCTTAATGAGAATTTTAGCTTATTGATTTAATGAGATTAATTCAATATGTTACCTTATTGATTTAATGAGATTAATTCAATATGATAACATAAGCTTATTAAATTAATAAGATTAATTCAACATGCATGAATGCCACATAAGCATGCCACCTAAGCTTGATGAGGTGGAAGGAGACAAAGTGGTTTTGTCTCCTTAAAGTGGCCGCCAAATAGGTGTCTCAATGCAATGGATTGCATTGAATGTAGGAGGTGAAAGGGTTTTTCCAACCCTATAAAAGACTCCATGGAGTGGCCCAAAGCAAGTTGGTGATTGTGGTTGAGTGAGAGCTTGAGAGCTTGGAAGCTTTGGTTGTGTGGTTTTGTGAGTGTAGGCTAGCAAGAAGAGTAGTCTTCTTCTTCCCTTCTCTTTTTCCCTAGCTTCCTCTCCTTTAGGGACTTCTCTAGCAAGAAGTAAAGGAGAGCCCTTCTAGTTTTTCTTTTGTGAGACAAGAGCTTGCTCGTGTGGATACGTATAGAGGCACGGACATTTGAACGTGCTAAAGATCCAACAAACCAAAAGGAAAAGCGGGATTAACAAGGGCACGCAACAAAGGTAATCCTCTCCTATAAGATAGGTTTCGTTTTAGAGAAATTTATTTTGTACGAGGTTTTCTTTCGCAAGGATCACTAGGAAGGGATCCTAATTTTTCCGTTGCGCATATGCTATTTGGCATATAGAAATCCCTACAATATATATATATATATATATATATACTTATTGTGATGTTGCATTTGATTGTACTATGCTTGTTGTATTTGGTTGTACATCATCTTCATACATGCTACCTCACATTTGTTATATGGTTGTGTCAGATACCTGTATACTTGTTGGTCGGACCATTAGATACCTTCGACCAGTATTTATGATGTTGTATGGTTTAGACCAGATTTCCTGTGATATATATATATATATATATATATATATATATATATATATATATATATATATATATATATATATATATATATATATATTCTTAAGTTGGATAGATGTAGCGTAGCGGACATTCAGGTATGTCTGCATTTTATATTGTTCATTTAGTTAGAAGGTATATGCATGCATATGATTATCATGCTGGTGTTCACCTATCGTACCTGTAAATTATACTGTTGAATTAATTGTGATATTTAATATATATACATGTTCTCCCTTATTACCTGCTGAGTTTTACTCACCACCATGAACCCTGGGTTTTTCTGTCGCCCAGGTAACAGGTAGCCGACTTTGTGATGGACTTGGAGCATCACATGCTGTCATCGTCTCATCTCGTCTCCGAGAGTCCCAACATGGATTTATGTTTTCTTTTGATTTCGAATGTTCCTTATTTCGATCCGGATTTATGTGTTGGACTTGTTTTGTGATGTACACACTTGTGGATTCGGGTTTTGCCGATGTTTCCTTTATGTCGTGGTGTCAGTCTTACCGGTATGCACTGTGTGTAGTTTGTGATGTAGTTGTATTATGTTTTCGCTGTGTTTGATATATATATATGCTTACTATGTTATGGTTGTGGGCCTACGAGCCTTGTATTAACACGATATGTTGCCACGTATAGGGGAGATATCGTCTGTTTGCTTTTCGGCATGGTATACTCTCGGGCCGTGACACCAATCGACTGCCTGAGTCAACTAGGCCTTTCGAATATCGTGTATGTGACAAGTCCACTGGTTAATACCACCAGTCGACTGGTAAACCTCAAACATGAGGTTTAACCCAAGTACGATCCCTATTGGTGTAGGGGCACCAGATAATCGAACTTAGGTTTTGATTATGGCAAAGATTCAAAGTTAAGGTCATATTGTTATCTCATGAGCTAAATTAAGTGTGAAGGAAATGGTTAAGCTAAGCCGAAGGTCAGCGACACCCGGAGAATCCCGAGTCGGGAAACCGTGGTGGTTGGGCGACACCAGGAGAACTTTATGGGAGTCGAAGAACCTAGGTGAAAGACCAGAAGCAAAGTGACAGGTCATAAAGGACCAGAGGTAAGCACAAGTACATAGAGAGATGGTAAGGTCGTGTCCTCTGTAAGGGGATGACCCTAGGCGGTGATCCGACTAAGACTTCTAGTGGAAGATCTAGGTTGAGATCGGACGGTAAGAAATCATCGTATTTACCATTTTTCGTGCTAACTCTTTGCTACAGGAATGTGACCAGGCTGGCAATCGACTACTGGATATTGGCAGTCGACTGATGTCAGTGGAATGATGAAGTGCATCAGTCGACTGATGGCAATGAATCAACCTTGTGCACTAGGTCAGAAAGGATAACATTTGACACCGCCACTTCAAGATAAGATAAGGTGTCATCTCGTGATAAGTTCCACAAGTTGAGGATCTAGATGTAGACTTATTCCAAGGCACAAGTCTATAAAAGGAGGGGAGGACTCGAACCCTAGATCATCAATTCTTTGCTCCCATGTGCTCCAACAATGCTACGCTTCGACAACGACACTACGACGCCAACACGCCGACGATAAGATCTTCATCTCATATTCATATTCGTCGGTAGTATTAGTTTGTTTAATTTGTAATCGGAGTTTTCATCGTAATGTGGTGAGGTAGGCTTGTTGCCTCATCCTCGAGTTTGTGTCTCTCAATTTTTGTGATCGTTGTCTCCTACCGCCAACGAGGAGGAGACTCTTTAGTGGATTTCTCCTTCGTACACGGTCAAGGATCACGAGGCCTTGGAGTAGCAACAAATAAATTTGTCTTATTTATTTTTTCGTTGTGCATCTCATAGTTTTAATCGAACAAACGAAAAGTCAAAAAGTTTTACACATGCTATTCACCCCCCCCCCTAGCAATGCTTTCTCGATCCAATAATCCCCTCATAATTGATACTCACCCTATGCCTAGATCTAAGACATCAACCCACCTCCATCAATCTCACACCCTCAGGGTTCATCCAAGTCCTCCATGACTCCTTCACCCTTTATGCTAGCCTTTAGGTTCTTCCATCAGCTTCGTCAAGACATCAGGTACCCTTAGCCTAGACTAAGCCTTCAAGCCACTTCCATTAGCCTCAAGCCCTTGGTTTGAGTTCACAACTTCTCACCCTTGGCCCTAGCCTTCAAGTTCTTCCATTGACTATGTCTTGCTAACGAGTCTACCTTTGCCAAGAGGTCGCGCCTCCAGGACTTCTCTATTGCCAAGCCTCAATGCTTGGATTTTCGCTGTCAAGATTACGCCCTTAGACTTACATGACCAAGACTATACCCTTGGACTTTTCCTTGTCTAAGTATCCATAATTGGACTTTCCCTTGCCAAGACACTACCCTTGGACTTTTCCTTTGCCAAGTATCTATCCTTAGAATTCTCCATTGCTAAGAATTCCTTGCCAATCTCCAAACTTGGACTTCCTCTCGAGTCTCACTCGAGCTTGGTCAACCTTGACCTGAGGTTGATTGCTGATGTGTTATTTTTCGTAAGTGCACAGTTATCATCAAGTAATAAAAATATCAATCCCACAGGGATTGGGACAATTACCGAATGATCGTGATACCAAGTTATCTAGTCAATCAATTTGTGGATTAAGTAAAGACACTGAGAATTCAAGAACAACGAATGAGAAGAACAAGCTAAAAGTCAATAGTTGAGGAGAATCTCAGGATATGGGTTTCACCACGTCGATGATTTATAAGGTGATTTAATTCTTTCCTACCCCTATTAGAGTTGTTTTGATGGAACCTATCCTAAGGTAAATCAACGGCCCCTTTCGAGGTCTACGCTAACTGTACCTATCAAACTCAATTTACCTGTCATGGTATTCGAGCGTAGGGGATCATAATCAGCTAAGGGGACCTGTCACGAGACCCCTGCAAACCTCCCTAGTCTTACCTCCGTTACTTGGTAAAAACTGGATTTTATAGATCCATTAAGTCCATAAGAGTTCCTTTAGAGTCTAAATTTCCTTTTCACGGTAGGTTTGCACACGGGACCATAATCAACTAAGGGGACCTGTCACGAGACCCCCGCAAGCCCTCATAGATACACTACCACTACTTGACAGGAGTTTATCCCTAATTGGTTCTGGGTTTCGGGAACTTGGGTTCACTGTTAGGTATTTCCCCTTAGCTCCTTAGGTTTATCAATAAGAATCCAAAAACATATCAAAACAAATAATAATTCAAGTAGTATAGATTACATCATCCATCATAAATCGTCAAGGGCTACTCCCCCATCCTAAGATTACAAGGCACTACTCCATAGTCGAACAAGAATTGCAAGAGAAAGAAATTACGATACTTAGTGCCATCTGTGTTCCTCTGTCGTTGACTCCTTCCTTCTTCTGTCCTCCTTTTGACCACCCGTCGTCCTTTTTTAGGGTTAGAATATCTCCTCTTTTATAGCCTTGGCCTCCTCTTTAATTAAGGTAAAAGATTTTCCTTTAATTGAGACGAAGATCGCGGCTTCGTCGAGTTGCTCGTAGAAAAGGAAATCTGGAATCAAGCCAACACGCCCGTGCCAAATGAGGGCACAGGCGTGTCGCGGGCTTCCCACCAAGCGTGTTGCGCTTGAATTGGGGCGTGTCGAAGGCTGAACTAGGGCGTGTTAAAGGCTGGAACTCCTGACACGGGCGTGTCACTGATGACACGCCTGTGTTGTTTTGATACGCCTTCTTCTCTGCCCTGTTAACACGAACAACACCCAAAAGCAGTCTTTTGTCCAAAATATGCTAAACTTAACTAAATCATGATAAAATACATGCCTAAGACATGAAATGAGATAAAATTCATGTATATGGAGTAGTGAAAACATAGCATGATTTACACACATCAAAATCCTCTAGTCCTAAACTTTTGCTTGTCCTCAAGCAAAGAAAACTCAAAAGACAACTTATTTGTGGGAATGCTAGACACCATCCAGAGGTATACAATCTGATCTTAATCTTTTCAAATCATTCCTAGTTGCCAAGTTTGAAAGATCCCTATATAGTGCACATGAAAAGTTGACTAAAGTCATTGGACACCAATCCAGATTTGACATCCCTTCTATCGTAGAATATTCTTATTTCCGGCATAGAGGCACTTACTTGCCTTAATGCAATCATCCTTGCCTAACAACAAAAGGTCTCAAAGGAGCACTTTCTAAGAAGAAAGAAAGGGAAGGAATTTATAGAGAGCATTTCCCCAATAACTAGTTAGTCTCAAAGGGGCACCTTTTAGGTGTTTCCCCAGTAACTACTTGGTCTCAAAGGGGTGCTTGAAAATAATTCCTCTTTTTTTTTTATCAATACTTCTAGGGAAAGTGTTTCTCTAGTAACCAAATTACACAGGCAAATCTCCAATGGAAAATCGAGTACTCATCCGATATGGGGGATTTAAATCTTTTTTTGGATACCTCAGACCTATAGACCGTGTTAGGAGTGAAATAGGGTTCTTATCAAATAGGGAAAAAGGAATATCATGATCCGACCAATGTTTAGTTGTATTACGCTAGATGATATAGAAATGCAATGTTATAATATATGAAAAGATGCAAACAAAATAGCACTAACCAGACTAAAAATCTAAGTAGAGACAGCATAAGCAGGAAAGGATGTGCATCGAAACTCACAAAATAGCTCAGGGTGGTCTTTAAGTGAGACATAGGCATGCTTCCGTCCAGCCCAGGCGTGCCACAGGTGAGAAAAGTGCGACACGGGCGTGCTCGGCAGCACGCTTGACCTGTGTTGTCTTCGGGTAACCTCAACATGCCTGTGTCGTTCGACATAGGAGGGTCATGTCAATATGGCACGCAGTGGCACGTTTAACATGTCGTGTCCTGTAAACCTGAAAAAAATGTAAAACTCAAAATAAAATAAAATAAAATAAAATGACTAAAAAATGAAAATAGCTTGGGTTGCCTCCCAAGAAGCGCTTGTTTAAGTTTGTTAGCTTGACCCCTCAGTTATCCCCTAGTTTTGGGGATATGGCTCGAGGAGTGTGCTCTGCCCCTCTTCCTCCTCAACCATCTCTGTGGTGTTAGGTTGGGGTCGGAAATCTCCAGCTCTTTATCCTTAAAATCCCCTTCGAGCTTATTAAGGTAAGTTTGTTCTGGTGCTCCTTCTAGTGCTATTGATTGGAAACTGTCAATCCTACAACAAACATCAAAAATAGAAGGTTGTTTAATAGCTTTTGAAAGGTCGAATTCAATTTTGTCGTTTCCAAATGCAAGTGAGAGTTTGTGCTTCTTGACATCTATCATTGCCCCTGCAGTAGCCAAGAAAGGTCTCCCCAAAATGAGTGGAATGCATGGGTCTTCATCCATGTCAAGCACTACAAAATCGGCAGGAATAATAAAATTTCCCACCTGCACTGGTACATCTTCTAAGATTCCCAAAGGATATCTAATGGAGCGATCGGCTAACTGTAGGGTCATAGTAGTTAGTTTCATTTCTCCCAAATCCAATTTCTTGCATATGGAAAGATGTATCAGATTGACACTGGCGCCCAAATCGCAAAAAGCCTTATCAAAATTTGAGTCATTGATTATGCAAGGGATAGAAAAGCTACCTGGATCATTTAGTTTGGGAGGTACCATGTTCTTAATTAAAGCACTGCACTCCTCAGTAAGAGCCACTGTTACATGCTCCTCGACTTTTCTTTTATTGGTTAAGATATCCTTCAAGAACTTGGAGTATGTAGGCATTTGTTGAAGAGCTTCTATAAAAGGTATATTGATATATAGCTTCCTAATTATCTCAAGGAACTTACCAAATTGTTCATCCAATTTTTCCTTAATCAGCCTCTGAGGGAACGGGATAGGGGGCTTATATGTTCTTGGTTCCTTATTCGACACGCCTGTGTTGTTCGGCACAGGCTGGGCGTGTTGGCTGCTGGAGTGACCCGACATGGGTGTGTCAGCTGACACGCGCTCGTGGGCATTCTCTCCCTCAGGCGTGTTGAACAACACGCCCTGGGTCAGGGTGTGTCGGCTTCCTTTTCTATTCATCCCAGGCGTGCTGCTATCTTCTTCCAACTCTAACACGCTCATGTCCTTTAGCATAGGGGCCGCTTGTTGAGCTCTGTCTCCTTCTAAAATCCTTCCACTTCTCAAACTTATGGAATTACAATGCTCAACTGGGTTTACTTCTGAATTTCTAGGAAATCTGCCCGGCGTCCTTGATGCTGAGCTGGCAATTTGAGAAATTTGATTTTCTAGCATTCTTGTGTGATTAGTCAAATTATCAACCTTGCCTCCCAATTGCTTGATTGCCTTGGTATTATTTTGATGTTGCTGATTTGATTCTACAATATGCTGTCAAAATTCATCATTTATCTTCCCCTGACACGTAATAAAATTTTCCATCATCTTTTCTAAGCTGGACTTGGGTCCTGGCTGAAATCCCGAAGGTGCTCCAAAAGCATTACATCCGGGAAGAATTTTGGTTGGCTCTATACGAAAAGTTGGGATGATTCCTCCAACCGGGATTGTACATGTTCGAGTAAGGGTTGCCACCATTAGGCTTCTGATTAAAATTATTTAGCACATCTACTTGCTCAATCCCAGCTCCTGCAGATGGTGCGTGTAGGATTTGGAAATTCATCGCTACATGTTCTGTTACACCACAGATCTCGCAAGTGACATTAGATGAGTTTACAGCTGATATATTAAAATGTTCGAGCTTTTGAGTTAACGCATCGACTTTTGCACTGAGTAGATCAAGGGTACTTACCTCAAACTTACCTGGCATTTTAGTTTGATATCCTCGTTCTGTAGCCCATTGGTGAGAATTCATTGCAACATTCTCGATTATCTCAAAAGGTTCATCCAATGTTTTGTTCATAAGAGCTCCTCCTGCAGTAGAATCAAGAGAAACTTTAGTAGCATACGAGATTCCATTGTAGAAAGTATGAACAATGAGCCACTTCTCCAGCCCATGATGAGGGCATTCTTTGTAGTAATCCCTTAAATCATCCCAGGCTTCAAATAATGTTTCTCCATCCTTTTGCGCAAAATTAGTGATTTGATGACGAAGACTTGCAGTTTTGCTGGGTGGAAAATACTTGTCTAAAAATCTTTGCTCCAGCTGATCCCAGGTAGTTATGCAATCTGCTGGAAGAGAGTGTAGCCAGGCTCTAGCTTTGTCCCGCAAGGAGAAAGGAAACAAGCGCAATCTAATAGCATCAGCTGAGGCTCCATTCAGTTTTAAAGTCTCACAAAATTCCAAAAATACTTCCAAGTGCAGATTTGGATCTTCAGTGGGTGCTCCTCCGAATTGATGCTATTGGACCATGGATAGTAGAGCCGGTTTTAATTCAAAATTGTTCGCTTCAATAGGGGGTCTTCTAATACTCGATCTCAATCCTCTTGTACTAGGTGTTGCATAATCCCTTAAAGGTTTATTCTCGTTCTGATCAGCCATGTTGGAGGTCAGATTGTCTTCCTGACATTACTGAAATCGTCTTCTAGCGAGGAACGTTCTCTCTACCTCTTGATCAATATCGAGAATTTCCCTATTAAGTCTGTCCATGCAACAACAAGAGAGGCTCCCAAAACAAGAGTTCAGAATAGACACAAAGAATAGAAACAAAAACAGAAATCTAGATTAACTAAATCATGCTCAATTCAATATTGAGTGCCAATCCCCGCCAACGACGCCAAAAACTTGATGTGTTATTTTCCGCAAGTGCACGGTTGTCGTCAAGTAATAAAAATATCGATCCGACAGGGATTGAGACAATTACCGAATGATCGTGATACCAAGTTATCTAGTCAATCAATTTGTGGATTAAGCAAAGACACTAAGAAGTCAAGAACAACGAATGAGAAGAACGAGCTAAAAGTCAATAGTTGAGGAGAATCTCAGGATATGGGTTTCACCAGGTCGACGATTTATAAGGTGATTTAATTCTTTCATACCCCTATTAGAGTTGTTTTGATGGAACCTATCATAAGGTAAATCAACGGCCCCTTTCGAGGTCTACGCTAACTTTACCTATCAAATTCAATTTACCTGTCACGGTATTCGAGCGTAGGGGATCATAATCAGCTAAGGGGACCTGTCACGAGACCCCCGCAAACCTCCCTAGTCTTACCTCCGTTACTTGGTAAAAACTGGATTTGATAGATCCATTATGTCCATAAGAGTTCCTTTAGAGTCTAAATTTCCTTTTCATGGTAGGTTTGCACACGGGACCATAATCAGCTAAGGGGACCTGTCACGAGACCCCCGCAAGCCCTCATAGATACACTATCGCTACTTGACAGGAGTTTATCCCTAATTGGTTCTGGGTTTCGGGAACTTGGGTTCACTGTTAGGTACTTCCCCTTAGCTCCTTAGGTTTATCAATAAGAATCCAAAAACAGATCAAAACAAACAATAATTCAAGTAGTATAGATTACATCATCCATCATAAATCGTCAAGGGCTACTCCCCCATCCTAAGATTACAAGGCACTACTCCATAGTCGAACAAGAATTGCTAGAGAAATAAATTACGATACTTAGTGCCATCTGTGTTCCTCTATCGTCGACTCCTTCCTTCTTCTGTCATCCTTTTGACCACCCACCGTCCTTTTTTAGGATTAGAATATCTCCTCTTTTATAGCCTTGGCCTCCTCTTTAATTAAGGTAAAAGATTTTCCTTTAATTGAGACGAAGATCGCGGCTTCGTCGAGTTGCTCGTAGAAAAGGAAATCTGGAATCTTGCCAACACGCCCATGCCAAATGAGGGCACAGGCGTGTCGCGGGCTTCCCACCGAGCGTGTTGCGCTTGAATTGGGGCGTGTCGAAGGCTGAACTAGGGCATGTTAAAGGCTGGAACTCCTGACACGGGCGTGTCGATGGTGGCGAAAGCGTGTCGAGAATGCTGGGTGTGTTGAAGGGAACTCGACACAGGCGTGTCAGCGATGACACTGTGTTGTTTTCCAAAATATGCTAAACTTAACTAAATCATGATAAAATACATGCCTAAGACATGAAATGAGATAAAATGCATGTATATAGAGTAGTGAAAACATAGCATGATTTACACACATCAATTGCTCCAACAATCTTCCTCGTGACAATCTCCCCCATATGACCTTGGATATCCCAATCATCTACTAGTCATATGGTCAACATATGGTCAAACTTATATTGTCAAAGCCTATTGTCAAACATCAAAACCCTACTCGAGTTCCACTTGAGTCCGCTCAATCATGACCTGGGTTGATTGAACCCACAATCTCTTCTTTTTTTATGTTTGACAATACCTTTAAGTTAGGTGATAATACCTCTGAGTTCCACTATCAAATAAGCCTAACTTGACTTTTTTTATGGCAAAGCATAATGAAGGTTTACCTAACTTAAACCCTCGTTTCTCCCCCTTTGGCATATATTAAAAAGCCTATCAAGGGTATCCATGTCTTATCTTCCAATGAGATCCTTCATTCTCCCCCTTGGTCCAAAATCATCTTAGATGCCTTCATTCCAATGAAAGGCAATTCTTTACTCTTCCCTTTTAACATTCATCCATCATCCCTTGATGGACAAACTCCCCCTAAAGGCTTACTCCCCTTGACCATTGCACCAAAAATGTCCTTTGAGAATTCCTAAGCCTATAGGAAATCTAAACCATCAAAAATAAAGGTAAAAGTTTAAACTTAAACTTTAACCTCCATTAAAATTTGATCTCCACCCTAATCAACTCTCTTGTTCATTTTTAATGAGCATGACCCCCTTCCAATACTTCTCTAAGCATATTATAGTGTTAGGAGTAGTTAGGGTACTTAGGGGGTCTTGATAAATGGCTAAGCAATCATTGTTCAACTAATATCAACATCAACAGTCGACTGCCACTACTACCAGTCGACTGCCATCCCTAGCAGTCGATTGAGTCTGATTTTTCAGAAATCAGACTTTCAGTTTGAATTTCAGAAATGCATAAATAATTCTATGAATTTTGAAAAATCATGAAACTTCGTATACATATTACTTATGATAAATACAATGGGTGAAAATAGTTTTATATTAAAATATCCATTAATTTGAAAAATTGAAGTAAAATTCAAAAATATTAACTTTGTGTCAAAATTGTCAATGGTAGTTTCTATCAAAAGATATATTTCACTAAGATTTTTCAAAATATTTTTGAAATTGTTTTCAAACCTTAATTTCAATCATGACTTGTACATTAGTTTTTCTCATGATTTCTTCATGTTATATTAAGAGTTTGAGTTCATATAAATGTACTGTATAAGCACATTAACCTAACTCATTTTCCTAACATCTCACATGTGTATAAGGTGCATCAATATACACACATGTCATCCTATGGTCCTTGTGAGATATGAGTTTTGGTTTTTCCCTAAATCTAGGGGTTCATGTATTATTTATAGGCATATCCATTTGATTCCTTTATCTAGGATATCAAATAATGCCACTTGTCCTTAAATTCAATTTAATAGCCTTAATGCATGAATTATGATCATGACATAAATAATTTGCATAAATCAAAACATTGCCAATGATTCATAATGTCAAGACATAGCAAGAACAAACATAAGTATTAACCATGACATAAATCAATCTAAGTACTATCATGACATTTTAAAAGATCATATAAAGCATGATGTCATGACATGGTCTATGACAAACAAAGCATGATAAATTTTATAATATCAAGGTATAAAAATAGCTAACTTTAAGCTTAATTGCCATTTTCTAGGATTATATCCAATTTTCCATAATGATCAACTCCCATGAATGTACCAAATCCCAACTTGGCACATTCTTGATTCTAACATAATTGTACCAATTATGATAAATTTTTTAAACTTCATAATTCCAATTGCCACATCATAAAATCTTTTAGGATATATTTCTAAACTCATTTCCAAGGTATCACATTACCTTGAAAATATCCTAAAGTGTCGACTCTACCATGGTTAGATTGACTATCCATTCATTTAAGGTTGACACACCCTAAACCCATCTAACGTGAAGGGATCAAGCTCCTAAGAATCCAAAACCTATTGGAGCTCCTTGGGTTTACTAGGCACTCACTAGGGATAACCTCTCCTAGTACCTTTCTAATGATCCACCTAAGCTTGGAAGTCTTGGTCATTGTGGTCTCTTCTAGGTTAACTCTAGGGATTGTCTCCCTTGTGACTTTCTAATGACTTTCCTATGTTTCGAAGCCTTAGTCATTTGAGTCCTCTCACAGTTAACTCTAAGGATGACCTCCCTTATGACCTTGACACTCCTCGACCTAGAACTAGTTCCATAACTATATGGAACACTATAATAGGTAGACTTATCTACCTTGGACTTAGGCTTATGACCCAGACCTTTCTTGTCCATAGATGCACCTTGCCTATGTTGGTGCAGGGGCACTAGTTAATCGAACCTTGATTTTGATAATGGCAAAGATTGCAGGTATTGTATTATATTTTGCCAAGGTCAACGACACCATGAGAATCTTTGGATGAGAAACCTCGGTGGTCAACGACACCAGGAGAATCTCGAGACGAGAAGCCTCGGTGGTCAGGTGACACTAGGAGAATCTCAGAAGGAGAAACCTTGGTGGTCGGGTGATGCCAGGAGAGTCACAAAAAGAGAAACCTCAGTTATCAAGGGACCGAAAGCTAAGTGACGAGTCTGGAGGACCAAAGGTAAGCTCTAGGAGTGGAGCGGTGGTAAGGACATGTCCTCGGTTAGAGGACAATCTTAGGCATCGATCCGACCAAGAATTCTTAAGGAATGCTGGAGTCGAGATCGATGATGCACACGGATGCGACCTCAAATCTCACAACGGATATCGTCGATGACTCAAAGCGCGCGCTCGCGCTCAATGCCCGCAAGTGCATGGATGTCATCAAGTAATAAAGATTATCAATCCCACAAGGATTGGGATTCAAATACCAATGTACTCAGTGGTTGAAATTGTTCGGACACGATCTCTAAGAGGTTTTGGTTGGTGAGGGTTGTCGGTGGACTCTACTCTGTATGGTGTCACACGGAGGAGGAAAAGAGTGTGCCTAGGTCTTCAAAGGTGATTCTAGGACTTCGGTTTCGCTTGTGTATCATAGAACAATGTTGTCAATTGGCATTGTCTAGAAATTTACCTACGGTTTTGTGGAAGAGACATCATACACTCTCCCGCAGAGTCGCCGCATTCACTGGGAGCTATCTCCGCCTAAAAGGACGGGATAGATGGTACGAGGATGCCAAATCAATCCCTATAGTGGACTGTTTCCGATTCCACTGCACCCTTCTCTCCGCAGTTGCAGGAGATCAGGTTTACCCCTAGGTTCCTTAATCAAACCTCCTAGATTTTAGATTGCGAGGGTTGTCACCCCTCGTATCGCCTAAGCGCAGCGAAAAGAAAGCCAAATATGCATAGATATAACTACCAATTATCAAATCAAACTCATGTGAAGAATTTAATGTGAACCGACATTGTTTATGTACACAAGCTACTCCCTAATCCTAGAATCAAAAGTACTACTCCATGTATATGAAGGAAGAATCACAAAGAATGTCTAAGATTGAATACATAATGAATGAAATGTAGAAATAGAGATATACAATGCTTCCGTGATCTTCTCTCTGGCGTTGTGTTGCAAGGTGTGGACCTCCGGTGGCATTCCTCCTCCCCGTTGTGAGTTACCGAAGCTTTTTAGGGCTTCGGCGTGCCGTCCTAGCCGTCGTGCCTCCCCCCTAGGGTTTGGGAGCCCTAGAGCGACTCCCTCATCATTCCTCACCTCTTGGATGAGTTTCCTATATAGAGAGGCGGCTCCGACGTTCCATAAATGCTTGAAAAACCCTATTTCTTTGAATTCGCAGCGCCGCCACACGGTCGTGTGAATTTCACACTGCCTGGCCATGTGCAAGGCTAGAAAACAGGTGAAATCTCGGATGGAAATTGAGCTGAAAAAAGGCACAGTCGTGTGTTTTCACACGACCTAGCCGTGTGTTTTTCTGGAGCCTCCGTTATGATCCGTTTCACTTTGGAAACATGCCCAAGTCTTGGAACATGGCCAGTGCATGTTCTCTAAGGTCTGTGCTCCACAAATTACTCCATTTTTGCTCCAAAAATGCACCATTTTCTCATGAAATGCTATCCTACACACAAAAGTATAAAGAGTAGACCTCCGAACCAGAAAATTAGAAATGCATGCAAAATAGAGTGACATATGCATGAAACTAATATAAAATGTAATGAGATGTGAGCGAAAACTACTCATAAAACCCTATATGTTTTGCTCACATCACTTCCCCCAGACTTAAATCTTTTCTTATCCTCAAACAAACCTCAGTGCCATGAATTTTTTTTTTTAAATATTGTTCCATACTTAGCATGTTAACTAAATTTATCAAGTGGTATTTACAATCAAAGAAAAATAAATATATTCTAGAAATTCACTAGGTTAGCTCCTCGTGCTCGTGCTAAGCGAATCATTCTTAGGAGATACTTGTTCCATGGTGAGTTAAGTCATCATCCTATAGCTTTCCTAAGGTCTCCGGCTCTTAAGCACTTACCTGCCCAAAGCGAGGGTCGTTCCCTAGATCTAGCACAAAGTCTCAAAGGCGTGCTCGGTATTGAGAGAAATTGGTAGGTGTTTCCCCAGTAACCTAACTCGGTCTCAAAGGGGCACCTATCCATTTCCACACACGACAACTGTTTTTTATCCCTCATAATCTTCTCTCTCTTTTTTTCATTTATTTTTTTTCTTTCTCTCTTTTTTTTCTCTTTTCTTTTCTCTCTTTTATTTTTTTCGGCTCATTGAGATTTTGATTTTTCCGAATGGGCTTACATAATCCAAACATCTCCTTTAACTAAAATGCTAAACCTAGAGTCACCTATGGATTCCAAAGTACTAGACTACTGTGATGAATAATAACTAGATATGTACTAGATTCTCCCTTTCAGAGTGTTCGACATGTGTAGGTGTAAAAATAAAAACTAACTAGTATAAGTCTAGAACATTCATTGGAGAAAATAAAATAAAATACCACGAGATAAATGAAGTTAAGCTACCTATGGGAACAACTCATGCAAGCAATTTTCAAAAATACTACTGAGGTAGCTTCACAAACAACAAAAATCAAGTACTGAAAGAAACTCAACAACTCATGCATGAATAAATGAAAATACCAGAAAAGAAACTACTGCTATGAAACAAAACAAAATAAACCTTGGGGTCTCCCCCTAGAATTAAACGAAAATATACCTCTAATATGGTGTACGAGGTGAAAAGTCTGGAAGCCTGGGCATCTCTGGATCCTGGGAAAACCTGGTGCTAAGCCATTGCTGCCACATGTACATGTGGTCAATCTAAGAGCTGGTGGATGCAGATGCTGCTTTGTGCTCCTCCTCTAGGAAGTAAATATAGGCCTCATCGTAGAAGTCCTCAGCCAACTGGAAGTGCTCCCGTAAGCCTGTAAACTCTGCCTACGTATAGGAGCTATGATCATCCCATCACTGCCCTTGCGTCTGCTGCTCAGTGTATATGTCATCGAGGCGTGATAGGAATTCTGAGAAATCGTAGGCAGAAGTACCTGCATCCTGCTCAAAAGTAGGAAAAGAAAATGGTGCAGGTGTAGGCATTTCATGTGGACTAGGGGGCGCAACACGACCGTGTGAAATCACACGGCCTGGCCGTGTGCACCTCTAAAAGTTAGGGCACGACCATGTGAAAACACACGGCTTGACCATGTGCAACTCTGGAAGTTAGGGCACGACCGTGTGAAAACACACAGCCTGGTCGTGCGCCCTTTTTTTTCTTTTCTCGTGGTGCACAATGGTCTGATTTCACTCACTCACTTCACCGTATAAACTTAAAAATGACTTTTGTTTTTACCTAGCAAGTTCTTTCCTTTCCTACAAATGCTAAATACCATAAATCAAAGTTCGAATTACAAAAAATTGAATGCAATAAAAAGAAATCCTAAAAACTAAAATCTAACAAATGCATGCAATACAATCAAGGGGAAATCTAAAACTAAACTTGGGTTGTCTCCCAAGAAGCGCTTTGTTTAAGGTCATTTAGCTCAACCTTATTCTTACGTTTCATTTAAGGTGTTTGAATCTTGCTCGTGGGGGAGCCAGATATTTGCTCACCTTACACCTCCTCCCTTGTGGTCCCTTATCACCATACCTCTTAAATCTTGCTCGTGGAGGGGTAAGGTATTTATTAGCTGCCTTCCTTGGTTCAAGATTGAACATGCTTAGCCTCAAGTAATCATTAGGAGTTTGATCATAATATTCTATTTTGTCCAAATGTTGTAAATAACATAACTCACCATGAACATCCTCAACAAAAGATTGGTTAGCAGATTCTATTATGTTGAATGAAATTTTATCATTACAAATTGCTAAATGGGCTTCGTTATTGGTAGCTAAAGCTTCGGTGAGGGTTATGGTAGGCTCTTCTAGATCCTTGATATTAGGAGGTGTTTGGATTGAAGCAATGCTCTCCTCGATTAAAGTATCAATTATATAATTCTCAAGTTCTTCTTCCAGTGGTGATTGAATTTATTGTCCTTCTTCACTTCCTATGTCATCTACGCCCTCCTCATTCATTCTCTCAAAGTGAGTCTCCGCCCTATTAGGTGTGATCCAGTCATTAAAGCCACCTTCTAGTCGTTTGGTTTCTATTCTAGCTAGATCCCGTTCCATCATCTCTTCAAATTGTTGTCTATGCTCCTCACATTCCCTAGTAAAATTATCTAGCAGGGCTTCTAAGTGGGGACTTGGTTCTGGATAAAATTTGCATGGTGACTCATAGCTCTCGTTCTCATTTTGCAAACAATATTGAGTCTCTGTCTACAAATGCCGCCATCGGAATTCAGCGTTCGCCGCTTGTTCTATTAGAATGAAATCTTCCATCATTTGCTCCAGTCAGGATTTAGGCAGACAATATTGAGGGTTTTCGTAGTCATGGTCATAACTATATAAATAGGAATCATCTTGTGGTCACGCGTTGTAATTATAGGTGACATCTTCTTGTTCAAATTGTAAAGGTTCGAATATATTCGGACAATTATTAATAGTATGCCATGTTTCACCACAATGCTCACAATAAATGTTACCAAAACTTACAACATTAGATTGACCATAATCATGAGGAAAAGCATGAATCGTTATATGCAAAAAAATTATAAATAAGGAAAGAGCAACTGAATAAACAAAACTGAAATAAAATAAAATAAAATAAAATAAAACAAGAAAAGTAAATCTATCCTAGGTCCGATCCAATTTTCCACTATTCGATTTGATATCGAATCGATCAGTCTCCGGTAACGACGCCAAAAACATGATGCGCACCGATGCGACCTCAAATCTCATGACAGATATCGTCGAGGACTCAAAGCGCACGCTCGCGCTCAACACCCGCAAGTGCACGGATGTCGTCAAGTAATAAAGATTATCGATTCCACAAGGACTGGGATTTGAATACCAATGTACTCAGTGGTTTTAATTGTTCAGACGCGATCTCTAAGAGGTTTTAGTTGGTGAGGGCTGTCAGTGGACTCTACTCTGTACGGTGTCACACGGAGGAGGAAAAGAGTGTGCCTAGGTCTTCAAAGGTGATTCTAGGACTTCGATTTCGCTTGTGTATCACAGAACAATATTGTCAATTGGCATTGTCTATGTAAAATACCGGAGAAGAAAAAAAAATAATAAATAAAAATATTCCTCGGTAATTGATAAAACATCTTGTGGAATTTTTCAGAAATTTTTAGAAATTTTTCTGGATTTAAACGGAAGTGTTATGGGTATTTCATAGGGATAAAACAGATAGACTTTTGTAAAGCCTGTTTAGACTATCTGTGATTGAGGAATTAATGGATTTAAATGCCAAACGTTATTTTCCTCTTCGTTCATTTTCCCGACTTCTCTTCTCCTCATTTCCCCGATCGTGTCGACTTCCTTCTTCCTCCCAACATCTCACGCGCAGCCGCAGATCTTCCGTCTTCGCTCCACTCGCCTGATCTCCACCCTATCTTCGCCTGAGCCAGTCGATCTCCATCCTATCTTCGTCGGAGCCAGTCGATCTTCGCCCGAGCCTGTTGCCGTCGCTGCCCATGGCCGCCGTCCCAGGGCTGCCTCTACAAGTCGCTCGGTGTGCGGCTGCCGAACCGCCCATCGCTATTCCGTTACTCCCACTAGCAGTTGGTGCTCCATCGTTGTCGATCGGACCTTCCGCTGTCTGAGACCTCTACCAGAGCAGACGGCGACTGGGAAGGAAGTCAATGCCCCTTTGTTTCTCCGCGATCCAGAGACTGTCGACGCGTGTCTTCGATCTCAGGAGCGGCGAGTTCTGTCGGCACAAGGTGAGGCTTAGTCCTTTTCTTCCTTGATCTCATGTGAGATCCATCTTAGATTGTGGTTATTCTGATTGTAGTCCAGGTCTTCATGTTTGAGACTACGGCAGTGATGGTTCTGTTGGTTTCTGATGGATTGTGGATATTGGGCAGTGGTAGGTTTCGGTGGACGGTGGAATCTGTGAAAGGGGTGGCTGTCGATTGTTTGGGACTTTGCTGCCGCCGGGGTTCAACACCGGGTAAGCAAGATTAACCCCTTTTGTCTGTAAATTCCTTTTTGGTAGAAATTGTTGTGGTGTGTCTATTGGACGTTGTCACTCTTAGGGATTGTTTGATTGCCGAAGTGTTGATTTGGTTTTGGATAGTGGTCTCGAGCGGTTGAATAGGGCAGAGTTGGAGAGGATTGCCACCGGTGATAATTCAAGGGTTGGTAAGCTAATCTAGCTTTCTCTTCTTTATTGTTGTTAATTTTTGTTGGATTTGATTTGGCTATAGATGGTAAAGTAGGTTTGAGAGTAATTGAATTGGAGATTTGGTGAGTTTTGACTTGATCATGCTATAAAGTGCGGTAGTAATATCGTTCTATGATCCTTGTTATAGGGATTAATATGGAGGGTTGGTTAGGTTAATTGGATATCTAGATCAATCTAGTTGATCAGGATATAAAGTTGATGTAGGATTATGATTTGATCCTAATATTAGAATTGGTATATGATTGGATCATATATGTTTGTTTGCAGGATTTGGTTCGAGATATCCTCAGACGTGGAAACGAATGGTGTCTACAAAGCAGGTGGGTAATTTCCTACCTGGTCCGGGTAGATGTATTGCATTCAGATTTAGTCATATATATGAGCATGTTAGGTGTTCATATTACCTTGACCCTGCTCTTATTATCGTATGCTTCAACTTATCGTTGGATATATTTATGCTCAATTGTTGATATCACATATACCCTATCATGATTTAGGAGTTATAGATGTGATGTAATTGGCCTAGATGTTTAGTAGGGTGTAAATGTTAGTACGGGGGATGACCCAATTTATAAATTGGAAAAAAGGTCATCTATGGGTAGGTAATGCCCTAAATGTAGGATTTATTTCCAATACCCATATGTTGCATACTGTTACCAACCATGAGTTGTGTAATGGTTAAGTGAAGGGTGATTAGAGTGTCGCTGCGGGCCGGTGGTCCCAACTTGATATGATTAGTCGAGTACGACTCTCTACAGGATAGAGAGTGCGTCGATCAGTTGAGTACGACTCTCTATTGAATAGAGAGTTATGATCAGTTGAGTATGACTCTCTACAGGATAGAGAGTCCATCGATCTGTTGAGTACAACTCTCTACAGGATAGAGAGTATTGATTAGATGGGTATGACTCTTTGCTACCAGAGAGTCTGTGGTAGATGGTTGTACGAGTGACAGCATACTCATGTCATATGCATGCATTCTGACGACATAGTCTCCCTTGGGGTTAAGAGAGTCGTCAGTCATCTTGCCTCCCAGAGCACTCCCCGAGGAGTAACTGGTGTGAGGGCAAAGCATCTGTTGTGCCGCACTCTACCACTATAGACGTTGGTAGTTGGAGTTGCGTGCAGTTGTCCTGGGTGCGTGGTACTCGACCACTCATTAGTAGTGTTAGTCGGCCGTGAGGACCCCATTGTGTAGCGAGCTCTTTACGCTCATATGCTACTTGATCATACTGCCCACTTGGCCACTCTATAGCAGTGGTTGGTATGAGTTGGGATAGTTGTCATGTCGTGCCACCTAGGCCACACTGGGGTCGTGGTAGCGAGTAGGGGTGAGCAGGCATGACCATGCATGATGCATTGCCGTATCTTATGGCACTTTACATATTACTATATATAGATACATATATGTATGTATATATATATATGGATGGTTGAGATTAATATATATATAGATACAGTCTATATATATATGATTATTGTGATGTTGCATTTGATTGTACTATGCTTGCTGCATTTGGGTGCACATCATATTCATGCATGTTTCTTGCATTTGTTATACGATTGTGTTGGATACTGGTATGGGTTGGACAGACCATTAGATACCTTGACCTATAGCTAGAGTATATTGTGAGTTGATCTACTCTACCTGTTATATATATATATGTTTGATATATGTTCAGGTTGGATAGAGTAGCGTGGCAGACTTCAGGTATGTCTGTATTTTTATGTTGTTTATTTGGTTAGTCGGTATATGCTTGTATTTATATACTATGCTGATATACCTGTTGTACCTCTAGAGTATGTTGTTGAAAATACATGTGATATGGCATATATACATATTTTTCTATTACCTGCTGAGTTTTACTCACCACCCCCCACGGACCTTCGTGACGGCTTGGAGCATCGCCGGCTGACATCGTCTCATCTCACCTCCGAGGCTCCCGTGTGTATTTGGGCTTTCCATCCGTTGTGTATTGTATTTTGGATTTTTCGTGATGTACATGTTGTATATTCGGATTTTTGTCGAAGTTTTATATTGTTGTGATGTGTTAGTCACACCGGTATGCATGTGTACGATGTGTATTATTGTGGTATCGTTTCCGCTATGTGTAGTTGTTTTGATATATATATACTGTTGTGGTTTGGTATATTTGTATATATTGTTGTCATTGTGGGCCTACGGGCCTTGTATTAACCCGAAATGTTGCCACGTACAGGGGAGATGTCGTCCGTTTGATTTTCGGCTCGGCATGCTCTTGGGGCGTGAAAACTTTAGTGGTATTAGAGCCCAAGGTTCTGCGATGCCATACAATGTTGTTTTTGAGTCGAGTCTTGGATTCTCGGGAGTCGATTTATTCGGTTTTGGTTTTCTGAGATGAGATGGACAGCGGCCTGAGCTCCAAGTAGCACGAGGTAAGAATTCCTGATAAATTACGATTTAGTAGATATTTATCTAAACTTGATTAGTAGGTGTATACAATAGAGTTATGACACCTGTGCAGACTTGTAGTATGGGTCGTCCACCGAGGCGACCAACCGGAGTGACCTTTAGGGTTTATACTTCCGGTTATGTTGGCTATGCATTTAGATGCTTATACCAGGGAATAACCTGTAGTGTGTTGGTTATTATTCGTAACCGTGGTATGAGTTGACCACGGGAACGACTTGTTGAGTCTGTGAGTCTTGAACCTGTGTCGAAGAGGTGATTTACCTCTGAGAGCCGATTGATACCGAGTCGGAAAATAGAGGCCAAGTCGTCACATTTATTATGGAAATCAAAGACTACAGTCTTAGAGATTTCCACTAACGATACTAGTCAGATCATTACCTATTGGGTAATGGACAAGACAAGTTATCTATTGTTGTTGCAGATAGCGGAAGGCTAGGTTACGGTGTTTCATAGGGATTTTATCCCTGGGTTGTTCGTACTAAGATGTATAACTTTGAAAGTACTTTTGAGTACTTAACTCATGTTATACCGAGAAAGAAGAGTTGTTTGCATACCATTATCGGGATCAAGCCGGTATTTGGTGATAAATGCAGAAAAATAATCCTCGGGAAATAATATATCACTTATCATGGTCTAGTGTGTTGGGGATCGATTGGCCGGCTAGAGGGGGGTGAATAGCCCTCGTTCGTTGGATGTTGTAATTTACTCGTCTACAAAAGGTTAGCGCAAGAGGAATATAATAAGACAAGACAAGTAAATATACAAGACAAGAATCAGAACGCTAATGCAAGATGTAACGTGGTTCACGGCTACGCCGCTAATCCACGATCCCGATTCGTCCGAGGTGAATCACTCCTTCAAAGCCAATCACTATTGGTCTCTCCTTTACACGAAGCTAGGTGGAGGTAACCTTTACAATCAAGATCACTCTTCTTACAATAAGAATGGAGTAAAAGCAAGTAATAAGAGTTTAGAGCTTGTGGGGGACTTGGATGGTCGTTTGGAGTAAGAGCATTAACCCCCCAAAGCTCCACACCCTCTCTTTTTATAGAGAGGAGGCTTCCGTTGGCGCCATCGATCACGCTTGCCCTTGGCGGATCGTGCCGCCACTCCAACGGCCTTCGAACACGTCGAATCTCGACCGTTGTAGTCCAACTGAACACTTGGCAGTCGACTGAAGGACCTCATCACGATCTTGCCGCCTCCGTAGTCGATCGAGTCGACTACGAGCGCCTGCGGGCCAAACCCTTTCGACCGGTATCGCTGCCTTGAATGATCGGTGGTCTTGGCGATGTTGCCCACATATGGCAGTCGACTACTGGCCTCAAAATAGCCAGTCGAACCATGTTCGACTCGGAGCAGTGTACTGCCATTCTATGGAAGTCGACTGGTGTCGGGAAATCCCATCCGACACTTAGCCAAATGGCCAAGTTTCACCTAAGAGCTACCCCTTCCCGGGTTACATTCGCTCACTCTCATCTCTCGGAGCCCCTCGCCTTCGAAGTTATCTTCGTTCGCGGCCACGTCCCTCGGCAGCATCAGGCGCACGGCTCTGCAATACTCCTTCACGTCTCTTGCCTCGAAGTCTACTTCCTCCGGCTTCACTCCAAGCTCCTCATCCGGCGGTCCCTTGGATGCTCCCAGCGCACGACTTTCGCAAAGTCATCCTTCACTGACTCAAGGACCGAGTCATGAGTTTGTGAAACTCGCCACGGCTCCATGTGCGATTACTAAGTCTTGCACGACTTCAACGCACATATCAAATCAACATAACAAACTAACTTAAACCCTTTGCCACACACATCAAAACCTTATCATGGCAAGAGATTGCCCTAACAATCTCCCCCTTTTTGATGTGTGGCAATCCGTTTAAATTAGGTAAAAACATTTGATAAAAATTTCTAAGGTAAGAAAGCATGTAAACATAAACATGATATAGAACATGCAACTCCCCCTTAATCCATGAAACTCCCCATACATATTTCTCCCCTATCACATTTTAACAATTTCTCCCCCTATCACAATTTACTTAAACATAATTATTTCTCCCCCTTTGACACCATCAAAAAGATTAACACTAAGTTATAAACTCATGGCATCAAGTATAATAGAAGGAAAATACCAAAAATTGGATTAAAACCTGAATTCAGACTACAATGATCGCACAAGGTTTTTAGGAATTCCTAATTTTCGGACCGAAATTCAGAAATGCATTAAAAATTCCAAAAAATTCGAAAAATCATGAAATTTGGGGAACATATTTCTTGTAAGTATATCTATCAATGAAAAATAGTTTTTCATGAAAAATCATTATATTTTCTGATATTTTCCAAAAATCCAAAAGTTTTAAAAACCACTAGGTTTTTGATCATGTGAGTATCAAGTTTAACACCTAGTTATGGTTGCAATTGTTTCAAAACATGAATACATAGATTTTAAAGTAAGAAATTGTTTTGAAAACATATGAAATATCCAACCATGATCTTTGGGCAATATGTCTATAAATTAAACATAAGCCTTCCCCATGATTGGTCTATTATTGCTATTTTGATACTTTAAATAACCATCTAAATGTCATAGGCATTAGTGGACATTTGTATCATCCTAATATCTCACTCATGCTAAGTTTTCAATCATGGTAGCCTATAGTGAGAGTGAGATGTATCCTAGAGGTATTTGTATATACTTAACCATTATATTCATGCAATTCTCTCAAGGTTAAGTATCACGCTAACAATCCACATGATCATAATGACATATATGAATGAATTACACATTATGATCATTAAATACATGTATTCATTGAATTTTTATCATGCATTAGGTATTATATCATGATAATAAGCAAAGTATCACTTAAAACATGATTTAACCCTATTTCTCATGATGATGTGCCAACTATCAAAATCATAAATCATGATTGCAAACATACATAGAAATTACATTAATCATCATGATTTAAGCATTATTAACTATTTATAGGCACATTATCATCAGCTAACACTATTTAAAAATGTTGTCCCGCCATCCTAAGTCAACCAAAATATGATATAAATCAATTGCATATGGTTGACTACCCTAGGGGTTTTCTAACCCTTAAGGATGGATTTTGGAACCCAAAATAAGTTCTTGCCTATGGGGTTCACTAGATACTCCTTAGGAATCCATTTCCTAGCTATTACTTTCTTCTTATCTTGTCCCCTAGCAATTAGGCATTTGTAGGCCTTTTCATTTTTCTTTTCTTTATAACCTAGACCTTTTTTGTTGAAACTAGCTCTTTGGCTCCCAATGATCATGTTGAAGGTGTTGGAGCCTATTGTGAATTTCTCTAGGGCTTTGGTTAAATAATCTACCTTTTCCCTTAAAGCCCTATTTTCATCTATGCATGCATCATTAACATCAAATGGCATATATTTATCATGTGAACATGCATCATCATCATCATCATTAAAACATGCTTTTTCTAATTTTTGCTCTAATTCCTTAATTTGGTCAAGCAAGCTTTTTTTCTTTTTCTTGGCTCTAAATAAATCCTTAGTTAAGCTAGAAATCATAGAAACTATTTTACTAGGTGAAAGATTGGTTACCATAGTTTCCATGTCCTCTTCTTCTTCGGATGAGGAGTTAGAGGAGGCTCCCCCTTCACTTGAGCTCTCTCCACTTGTGCTTGATTCTTCATTTTCGGTGGAGGAGCAATCCAAGTCGTCAAATTCCATCAATGCTAGGTTGGTGACAAATGCATTTTCTTCCTCGGATGATGATGAAGATGAGGAGGAAGGGTCATCCCAAGTCTTTGCTTTGAATGCCTTGGCCTTTCCCTTTTCCTTTGCTTTCTTCTCCTCTTCCTTTTTCTTCTTGCTCCCCTTTTTCTTCTTCTTTTCTTCCTTCTTTTTCATTTCTTCCTTGCTCTTGTTTATGAGGGGGCAATTGTCCCTTATGTGCCCCTCTCCTTGGCAATTGTAGCATATGACCTTCCCCCTTGGTCTTTGTTGGTGCAATCGGCCCAGGTTGACTCGAGTTTGACTCGAGCAGTACCTTGATGATATTTTGATGATAGACAAAACTCATGACATGGGATTGTCATGGGAAAGTCCAACATGGGGTTGGCATGGAAAATCAAAGCATGGAGCTTGGTGTGGAAGTCCAAGGGGGAAGCCTTGGCATGGGAAAGTCCAAAGCATTGCGAAGCCGTGCGCTTGGTGCTTGGCATGGGAAATCCAAAGCATTGCGAAGCCGTGCGCTTGGTGCTTGGTGAGAAATGCATTGCGAAGTCGTGCGCTTGGTGCATTTGGGAAGTCTTGAGGACTTGGCAAGTTCACTAGGCTCGGGGTCCTTGAGTCGGCGAAAGATGGCATTGCGAAGTCGTGTGCTTGGTGCATCCGAGGGACCGCCGGACGGGGAGCGAATGGAGTGAGCCCATAGGGGAAGCATACTTCTAGGGCATGAGACGCGAAGGATGGCGTTGCGAAGCCGTGCGCTTGGCGCATCAGAGGGACGTAGGCCGAGGGAAGAGATCTTCAGTGGGGAACTCCATGAGGGATAAGGTGGACTTGGCCAAGTCGCTAAGACTGAGTGTCGGAGGCTCAAACATCATTATGTTTGAGGTTTTAGCCGACATCAGTCGACTGGCATAGGTGCCAGTCGACTGCTCTAGGTCGTATGGGTTCGACCAGTGTTCGACTGAATCAAGTCTGGCTAATCAATCGACCGCCGAGGGAGGGTAGTCGACTGTTGAGACATCACCGATCGCCAAGGGACGGGCACGATCGATGACACCGCACGGGCACGAGAATGGAGTCGAGCTTCGCCAAGATGATCGGTGATGGATGATCAGTCGACTAATGGGTGCCATCAGTCGACTGATGTGTGATCCGTTGGAACTTAGCCAACGTGGATCTGGCCATTGTGAGACAACGGCTACAGGACCAGTCGACTGATGGTCACGATCAGTCGACTGATGGGCATGAAAATAGCTTGATGTAGGTTATAAATGGAGGACGAGTTGGAGGATTTCGCCAAGGCTTTTGAGGTGACTTTGGAGGGGAATTGCTGTTGCATTCCAGACCTTCAAGAGCAAGCAAAAGCAAGCAACAAGAAAGCGATCAAAGCAATTGTGTAAAAGTTTTCTTTTGTATTGTCTTTGTATTTCTTGTTGTATTTCATATTACTTGTTGTAATAACTTGTGAGAGGTTTCTCCACCTCCGACGTGTAGTCGAGAAGGAGTTTAGTTAGTGTCGTGCGCATAACTAGAGCTCGAGGAGATCACCCGTGGAGTAGGAACCATTCGGTTCCGAACCACGTATATCTTGGTGTATTGCATGTGCTTGTGTGTATTTGTGTATCTTGTTAGTATTATTATTGTTATTCCGCTGCGCTAACAAGAATTGTAGACGAGCACGCAACAAGAGCGATCGAAATATGACATACATCGAAAGAGGGCTATTCACCCCCCTCTAGTCGGCCAACCGATCCCCCAACAAGTGGTATCAGAGCCGAGGTCGCTCTTCAAGGACTAACCGCCGCGAGAGCACTACAAGATGGCCGGCTACAACCTTCAACCACCCAAATTCGAAGGAGACTTTCTATGGTGGAGAAGAAAAATGGAGGTATACCTAGAAACCGATTTTGATTTTATGATTATTATAGAAAACGGTTTTGAAATGCCTAGGGACAAGTACAACAAGCCAATTGAGAAGTCAAAATGGACCCAAGACCAAATCAAAGACTTCAAGACAAATCTCAAGGTAATCAAGTTGATTAGTGATTTGTTACCTAACACTATTTGGTCTAGATTGGGTGATTATAGGGATGCAAGGGAATTATGGAATAAGGTAATGAAATTCCAAGAAAATTCCCAATCGGCACAAGTAAAGGAGAATGTCGAAGAAGAATCACCATCCACTTTTGAAGATGTGGATGACTTGGTGGAGACCTCCACATCTAGCGTTGAGGGGGAGGAAAGGATTTCGATTCTGGAGCTAGATCAAAATGAAGCTTCTACCTCCGGAGGAAGTGAAGAGGCCTCCACCAACTCCCTAGGTAACTCAAGTGTTGTAATTTTAAATAAAAATCACATAATATTCTTTGAGTGTAGGGAGAAGGGGCATTACAAGAGCAAATGCCCTAAATTGGCTAAGTAAAAGGCATCAAAACCAAAAGTCAATCCAAAGTCAAAGGATACCGGTGTTCCCAAAATCATGAGCAAAGAGCACATTGTGTGCTTTAAATGCAACCAAAAGGGACACTATCGAAGCCAATGCCCTAGGGGGAGGAAGAAAGGGCAAGAAGGTGCAACTCATGTAGGGGGAGCTCCTAAAACTAACCCCAAGGTAAATTTATTTAATGCACTTTTGATTCCTAGAACTAAAAAGCATGCTAAGAATTATTTTAGTTCTCTAGCAATTATCAATAAAAAGCATGCTAGGAGAAATAATAAAGTTTATTGTTTAGGTGCAAGGCATGTTAATTTGACTAAGGATAAAACTAGGACTCATAATTCTAGACCTATCTTACCTAAAGAGTCCATTAGGAGAATTGAGAACCACCTAGGTGTTAACCCCAAGAAATCTAGGCATATGCCTAGAAAGAGTCCTTCCCAAAAGATAAATGAAAATTTAAAATTGGGAAAATTAGAGTTAGAAAACCAAGCCTTGAGGTCAAGGCTAGAAAAATTGGAGAAGACCCTAGCAATAATCAAAAATTCGGTTCAAGGGTAAAATACACAAAAATCAAGGCCTAGGAAACAAGAACTATCTAAGGGCAAGAAGGGTTTGGGTCACAAACCTATGTCCTACCATAATGTTCCATTCAATTATGGGACAACATCTAGGTCTAGAAAAACCAAGGCTAATAGGGAAGCCATCCCTAAGTCTAGCCATGGTATGTGTTTAGTGGCCAAGGATTTAAGAAAAACCAAAAAGGCCACTAAGAAGGTCATTAGGGGAGTTACCTCTAGAGTTGACCCAAGTAAGACCCATTTGACTAAGGCTTCAAAGACAAAAAGGGTCATTAGGAAGGTATCTAGGGAAGTTATCCCTAGAGAATACCTTGTTAACCCAAGGAGCTCTAATAGATATTGGGTTCCTAAAAGCGTGATTGATTCACGCTAGATGGGTTAGGGTGTGTCAACACTAAGTGGATGGGTGGTTAACCTAACCATAGTAGAGTTGACACATTAGCATGTGCCAATATGCTTGAAAAGTCAAAAATGATTTAAATTGGCACAATAGAGGTCATGGTGTGCCATTTTGGGTTTATGGCACACTAGGGAAATGAATGGCATTAAGGCAAAATTGGTTTAATCCCTAGAAATGGCAAATTGAGTTTAACACTTAGGTATTCTATACCTTAGTATATTTTACTTGTCATGCTTTATTTGCCTTGCCATGTCATGACATCATTCTCATTTGTATCTCTAACTATGTCATGATAATGTTTAGATTTATTTTTATATGTCATATATGCTTGAATGTCATTTACATGCCATGACATCATGATTTTGGCATATGTTTTTATTTATATCATATTTATGACATAATCATCATCATGCACAAATTAAAATGAAATTAAGGACTATGGCATGATTTGATGGGAATCAAATAATATTGCCTAGAAATATGCATGAGATCATTTAAAGAACAAAAACCCACATCTCACTAGATTAATTGCCTTGAATGTGTTTTTACACATCTAGATATAAGTTAGATGTTTAAGGAAAAGGAATTAAAGGTTTTGAAAACATTTTGAAAAACCTTGGTGAAGCCTATCTTTTGATAGCTATCACCATTGAATGGGATGATACAAAGATGGCTCGTTATTGAAGTTTTTCTTGAATTTTGGACTTTGTATCAATCTCTTAATTTAATGGGTAAAATAATTTTCCAATATTTTTCACCCATTATGTTTGTGATAAGTAATATACATACTAAATTTCAAGATTTATCTACATATGTATATTTACTTATGAATTTTGGAAAGTCATTTCTGAAATTCAGAAAACTACAAGATTATCAATGACCGCCAGGAGGCTGATCGATGAGGGTGTCAGTCGATTGGTTTCTGACGCAGTCGACTGACAATGCTGATTTCGGGTAAACTTTGTTGGTTAGGCCCATGTTCAGCTGTGTTTTGGTCCCCTAACCACTCCTAACCCTAGAATATGCTTGGGAAAGCATTAGAGAGGGTGGGAATCCATTGGATATGGATTAGGAGTTGGGTTGAGGGTGAGTATCAATTTTAAGGTGGAAGAGAGTTCATTGTTGAACTTTGCCTTAATTTTGATTTGGTTAATGTTCCTATTGGCTTAGGGACTCTCCAAGGACATTGTTGGTGCAATGGTCAAGGGGGAGCAAGCCTCTAGGGGGAGGAATCCATCATGGGAAGATGGATGTGTATTTCCTCATGGGAGGAAAATTTGGGTTGCCTCTCTTAAGTGATATGGGATCACTAGAAAGATGGTAGACATGTGTTCCTCCAAGGGAGAGATTGTAAGATCTCATTGGGAAATGAGACATTCATACCCTTGGGGAGGACCTTTTTGATGTAATGTCAAAAAGGGGGAGAAGTTACCAAGTTACCAATTAGGGTTCATTGGAGTTCTCATTGGGATATAAGAATTGCCAATATGGGAGAATTGGAAGACTTGAGATGGTAGTTTTTGTCAATCATCAAAAAGGGGGAGATTGTTGGTGCAATCGGCCCAGGTTGACTCGAGTTTGACTCGAGCAGTACCTTGATGATATTTTGATGATAGACAAAACTCATGACATGGGATTGTCATGGGAAATTCCAACATGGGGTTGGCATGGAAAATCCAAGCATGGAGCTTGGTGTGGAAGTCCAAGGGGGAAGCCTTGGCATGGGAAAGTCCAAAGCATTGCAAAGCCGTGCGCTTGGTGCTTGGCATGGGAAATCCAAAGCATTGCGAAGCCGTGTGCTTGGTGCTTGGTGAGAAATGCATTGCGAAGTCGTGCGCTTGGTGCATTTGGGAAGTCTTGAGGACTTGGCAAGTTCACTAGGCTCGGGGTCCTTGAGTCGGCGAAGGATGGCATTGCAAAGTCGTGTGCTTGGTGCATCCGAGGGACCGCCGGACGGAGAGCGAATTGAGTGAGCCCACAGGGGAAGCATACTTCTAGGGCATGAGACACGAAGGATGGCGTTGCGAAGCCGTGCGCTTGGCGCATCCGAGGGACGTAGGCCGAGGGAAGAGAGCTTCAGTGGGGAACTCCATGAGGGATAAGGTGGACTTGGCCGAGTGGCTAAGACTGAGTGTCGGAGGCTCAAACATCATTATGTTTGAGGTTTTAGCCAACATCAGTCGACTGGCATAGGTGCCAGTCGACTGCTCTAGGTCGTATGGGTTCGACCAGTGTTCGACTGAATCAAGTATGGGCGTCGATCACCGCGAAAGACGACGGCATGTTGGGAGCGATTAGTCATCGCCAAGGGATGGCAATGATCGATGACACTGCACGCAGAGAATGGAGTCGAGCTTCGCCAAAGACCTCGATCGATGGATGATCACCAATCGATGGGTGCCATCGATCGCGATGTGTGATCCGTTGGAACTTAGCAAACGTGGATCTGGTCATTGTGAGACAACAGCTACAGGACCAGTCGACTGATGGTCACGATCAGTCGAATGATGGGCACGAAAACAGCTTGATGCAGGTTATAAATGGAGCACGAGTTGGAGGATTTCGCCAAGGCTTTTGAGGTGACTTTGGAGGGGAATTGCTGTTGCATTCCAGACCTTCAAGAGCAAGCAAAAGCAAGCAACAAGAAAGCGATCAAAGCAATTGTGTAAAAGTTTTCTTTTGTATTGTCTTTGTATTTCTTGTTGTATTTCATATTACTTGTTGTAATAACTTGTGAGAGGTTTCTCCACCTCCGACGTGTAGTCGAGAAGGAGTTTAGTTAGTGTCATACGCATAACTAGAGCTCGAGGAGCTCACCCGTGGAGTAGGAACCATTCGGTTCCGAACCACGTATATCTTGGTGTATTGCATGTGCTTGTGTGTATTTATGTATCTTGTTAGTCTTATTATTGTTATTCCACTGCGCTAACAAGAATTGTAGATGAGCACGCAACATGAGCGATCGAAATACGACATACATCGAAAGAGAGCTATTCACCCCCCTCTAGCCGGCCAACCGATCCCCCAACAGTCTTCTATTCCTATCATTTGACTTATTAAATCTAAAACCTTTTAATGCATGCCTTACCCTCCTTACCATATACGCTTCTTCCGTGCTATCCATGGAGGAGGAGGAAGAGGCTTCATCATCGGAGGAGGAGGGGATCTCCATCTTCTTCTTCCCCTTATTTGCCATCAATGCTACTCCCCTTGAAGGTTGGATTCTAGGCTCTTCTTGTATTCCTTCAAGCCTAGATTCATGTTATTCCATAGTGGAGAAAAATTCATCTAGAGTACTTACCTCTAGATTCTTTGAAATATAAAATGAGTCCACCATTGAACTCCACTTGGATGATCGGGGAAAAGCATCTATGGCTTTCATTATCATATCTCGGTTGGAGAGATTTTCACCTACACTTGTTAGCCCAATTAAAATCTCTTTAAACCTAGAATGCAATGAAGTTACCTTTTCTCCCTTTTCTAATTTAATGTTGGATAATTGGGAGCGGAGGAGATCTCTTCTTGCAAGTTTAGCCTCCGAGGTACCTTCATGAAGCTCTACTAGCTTCTCCCACATTTCCTTGGCACTTAGGCAATCTCCAATTCTATTTATTTCTTGTTGAGGAAGCACATTGTATAGATGGTGCTTGGCTTTTGAGTTTGCAAGGTCCTCCTCTCTTTGCCTCTTGGTCCACCTTGACTTCTCTATTTGCTTCCCCTCTTCATCCCTAGCCAAAATGAAACCGGATTCCATTGTAATCATAATATCAAAATCCGTTTCGAAAAATACCTCCATTCGCTTCTTCCACCAAGCGAATTCCCCTTCGAACTTCGGCGGATGAATGATCGAGCCGGCCATCTTTTGATTAGGAGATTATTGTGGCGGTTAGTCCGGTGACAAGCAACCTTGCTCTGATACCACTTGTTGGGGATCGATTGGCCGGCTAGAGGGGGGTGAATAGCCCTTGTTCGTTGGATGTTGTAATTTACTCGTCTACAAAAGGTTAGCACAAGCGGAATATAATAAGACAAGACAAGTAAATATACAAGACAAGAATCAAAACGCTAATGCAAGATGTAACGTGGTTCACGGCTACGCCGCTAATCCACGATCCCGATTTGTCCGAGGTGAATCACTCCTTCAAAGACAATCACTATTGGTCTCTCCTTTGCACCAAGCTAGGTGGAGGTAACCTTTACAATCAAGATCACTCTTCTTACAAAAAGAATGGAGTAAAAGCAAGAAGAGTTTACAGCTTGTGGGGGACATGGATGGTCGTTTGGAGTAAGAACATTAACCCCCCAAAGCTCCACACCCTCTCTTTTTATAGAGAGGAGGCTTTTCTTCCCGTTGGCTGCCATCAGTCGACTGCTGCCCTTGGCAGTCAACTGCCGCCACTCCAACGACCTCCAAACACGTCGGATCCCGACCGTTGTAGTCCAAAGGAACACTTGGCAGTCGACTGATGGACCTCATCAGTCGACTGCTGCCTCCATAGTCGACTACCGAGTCGGCTATGAGCGGTTCTGTTGCCAAACCCTTTCGACCGATCATTGCGCCTTGAATGCCGGTGGTCTTGGTAGTCAATCGCTATGGCAATGGGCATCATGGCCTAAAATAGCCAGTCGAATACCAATCGAACCACGTTCGACTCGGAGCAGTCGACTGCCATTCCATGGCAGTCGACTGGTGTCGGGAAATCCCATCCGACACTTAGCCAAATGGCCAAGTTTCACCTAAGAGCTACCCCTTCCCGAGTTACATTCGCTCACTCTCATCTCTCGGAGTCCCTAGCCTTCGAAGTTCTCTTCATTCGCTGCCACGTCCCTTGGCAGCATCAGGCGCACGACTCTGCAATGCTCCTTCGCGTCTCTTGCCTCGAAGTCTACTTTCTCCGACTTCACTCCAAGCTCCTCGTCCAGCGTTCCCTCGGATGCCCCAAGCGCACGACTTCCGCAAAGTCATCCTTCACCGACTCAAGGACCGAGTCATGAGTTTGTGAAACTCGCCACGACTCCATGTACGAATTACCAAGTCCTGCACGACTTCAACGCACATATCAAATCAACATAACAAACTAACTTAAACTCATTGCCACACACATCAAAACCTTATCATGGCAAGAGATTGCCCTAACATAGGATGTAGAAAGAAAGTATTTCCCCGTGTCACTTTCCGTGACACATTTTAGGGAATTCTTGAGCTTCAAGAAAGGGTGATCGGTTAGTGATAGTGTACTGTGCAGAGTCATGAGACTTGCAGAGGTTACGACCACATAATAGCTCAAGAAGATGAATGGATGATTAAAGCCACCTAGAGTTATTGGCTTATAGTAATGTCCACGATGATATGAGCAATACGCAACTGGAACGAAGCGTTGGATTGAGACAGGAGTTTAGAAATGACTCCGTACAAGGGTTTAAGAGTTGGAGACCGGTAAGCAAATATTGCAGGTCAACTTATTAGAGTCAGAAGTCTCCGACTGTTAGATAAAGGAATAAGATCGGGGTCATAGGCCTTGAGCTATGTTCCGATTATAGAAGACCAACCGCAGATCATCAGGATGTTCTCGTGGATATCAGCAAAATCAGAACAAAGACTTCGAAGGGATTATTTGCGTGCAGTGCAGATCACGAAGACACGCGAAGTCAGATTATCCGTTGGAACAGTTCAACTGTTGCTATTATAAGCAACCAGTACAGTGGAGGTGTACTTTGAAGATTCAGTTGAAGACTACCAATGGTGTTCCGGGAGGATGATGCACCATCTCGACAGCAGAGATCAGCACAGAAGATGTGGGTTACCTTATCAGCATCAACCTACTACCTCAAAAGTGGTGGGAGTTCCTTGATACTCCCTTCACAGGCCGATGTACAAAGATCGCCAGAAGACATTGTAGAAGACTCGGCAGACAACAACAAGTAGTTACCTCTAGATGTGTTTTGCTTAGTGCAGAAGAGAGAGTATACGACGAAGGTCGTATCTATTTGGTATTCTACAGTTGTAGCTCATAGATTTATGTGATAGGATCAAATGATCTAGGAAAAAAAATCCTTGGATCATTCATCGCAGAAATGCGACTGTTTGTCGCGGACTGTTGGATCTGATCATATTCTCTTCGGATAAAGGTCGAGACCTGCGTGGAGCCTTTGGGATCGGATCGACAGATATTTCATCATTTAGGGTATTACTCTAGTTTTACCCTCTGGGTTAATATGTTGAGAGATGCTTATAGTTACAGGTATCTGTATCTAGAACATTCTCAGTTGGATTAGAAGGGTCCTTTACATCGACTTGTGGGTCGATGGTATCTCTACCATCAGGTGAGTTGAGGATTAATGATTAAGAAGTCAAGGGATGCCCTTAGACTCTGATAGACATATCTTTACTGTAGACATATCCTTACGAATGGTCAAATTGTTAAGATTATGGTATGGTATGTCTCTCGGATGTGCGTATAATCTGAGAGCCTTCGGATGTAGTTTCGGATGAACTCCAAGGCTTGCCATTGCATAGGCTAGTGGAGTAGGCGATCGAAATGATTGCGGAAATAATTCTGGTATCGAAGATCACATATCGAGTGATAGTTTTGTTGGTATCAGTGTTGCTAAACACTATAGAAATTGGAAGAATATAAGTTGTGATTATAGAAGATGTTGGAAGGAGATATTTATCTATCCCAGTATTTCTCCTTGAGAAGGATCCAGAACTCTTTGATAAAAGAGGGATAAACCTTTGAAATTATACATCGATTATCGAAGATGGAATGCGATAATTGTTGAAAGTAAATATCCTACGTTGAGGATAAATGATCTGTTTAGATCAGCTAAAGACACCTGTGTATACTCTAGGGTTGGTTTACGACTGGAGAGTTGATATGGTAGTGACATAGTGTCATATAAGTATCATTGTCGTTGTGATGATTGATATATCATCAGCCTAGAGAAAAGGGGATGCAGGTGTGTGGAGATGACAATTTCATACTTGGTATGAATTGTATGAGTTTTTGATTAAGTTGTTAGACTAATTAATGATTTAGTCGCCACTGGATTTGAGAATCGTGTATCCTGGACACGATTGGATCAGTTGGTAGTTGTTGGAGTTGCGTAACCTGGCCACTGTTGATTGTGGTAGTTGGAGTTGCGCACTCGACCACCGTAGATGGTGGTTTGCCTTGTATGGTTTGGTTGGTAATGTTGATGTTGATAGAATGTCTTAGCATTACTATACCACGGACTTGTTTGACAAGGGTGATGATGGAAATCATTTAGTTGGAAGCTGGTGAAACCAGTTACAAGACCTATATGGTGGTTAACTTTTACACAAGTATTAGTTAATCCTTCCGGAGTGGATAAAAGGATGATGTACGTAGATGCGTCGTTTCAGGGATCGGAGCGATTCTGATACGGTTGCATGAGACGTAACTTATGCTTACGTTAGTTAAGGAACTACGAGATAAGCGGTCATACTTATGACGTGGGCTTAGTAGTTATTATCCCGACTAGTAGATGTAGGGAGCAGGAATGCTCATGGGATTTTGGATTAGCTACTGGGTAGCTACTATAGAGTTGATGGAACTCGAACAATTGCAACAAGGGACATTGGTCGTTATAGTCTCTCATGTACTTACAGAGTATGTGGTGGAGTGGATTTTGGACGGTAGATGGACTTATCTTGTGAGAAGATAATTTTTCGTCTCTAATATGGATATGTGTTCTGGACACACGTCAAGTTAAGGAAGAGTTGCTATAGGAGACACATTATTTGAGATTTACTATACATCCTGGTGGTATTGGGATGTACCGAGATTTGAAACGTTTATACTGGTGGAATGGTATAAAGAGAGTTATAGCAGATTTTGTTGCTCGATGTTTAGTATGCTAGTAGGTGAAGGCTGAACATCAAAAACTCGTTGGATTGCTCTAGAAGAATTCTGATTCCGGAATGGAAGTAGAAGCATATTACAATTGATTACATTACGGGATTGCCTAGAACTCGTAAAGGACGTGATGCGATTTGAGTGATTGTGGATCGGCTGACCAAATCAGCTCACTTCTTTCCTATTCGTGGGTCGTACTCATTGGACCATCCGGCAGAGTTGAACTATCGAGGAATTATCAGACTACATGGGGTACTTTTGAGTACTATATCGGATAGAGACCGCGATTTATTGGAGGATCTATTGAGATCCTGTGTCATGGATTTAGGATGCAGATGGAAGGATAACATTCATTTAGTGAAATTGCCGATTGGCTTTACCTCCGACACTTGCGGGTGTTCATAACATATTTCATGTTTATATGCTGAGGAAATACGTGCCGCGATCTGACCATGTTCTGTATGAGGTTCCGATTCTACCTCAATCTAATGCAACTTACGAGGTGATTCAAGGGTGGAGCCTGAGTCGCAAGGAGCGACAGTAGTGGGACGAAAATCATCCGACTCGTAAAGGTTGGATGACAGCATCATAACGATGAGGAGGCTATGTGGGAGCTGGAAGATACTATCCGAGCTCGATGGTCTCATCTGGTCACTTGAGGAAGGTATGTGGTCTTTCGGAAACTTGCTTGAAGTAAATTTTTGCATGTTAGTACGAAATTTGGGGACCAAATTTTTATAAGTGGGGGAGAATGTAAAATACTGGAGAAGAAAAAAAATAAAAAAAATAAAAAAATAAAAAAATTCCTCGGTAATTGATAAAACATCTTGTGAAATTTTTCAAAAATTTTTAGAAATTTTTCTAGATTTAAACGGAAGTGTTATGGGTATTTCATGGGGATAAAACAGATAGGCTTTTGTAAAGCCTGTTTAGACTATGTGTGATTGAGGAATTAATGGATTTAAATGCCAAACGTTATTTTCCTCTTCGTTCGTTTTCCCGACTTCTCTTCTCCTCATTTCCCCGATCGCGTCGACTTCCTTCTTCCTCCCAACATCTCACGCGCAACCGCAGATCTTCCGTCGTCACTCCACTCGCCTGATCTCCGCCCTATCTTCGCCTGAGCCAGCCGATCTCCGTCCTATCTTCGTCGGAGCCAGTCGATCTCCACCCGAGCCTATTGCCGTCGTTGATGGCCGCCTCCTCGAGTCGTTCGTCATGCACCCTACTCTACTGCCGCCGAGCCCTCCCTCTCGGTTCCTTGGTTCGCAGCTCCAGCCCTACCGCCACCGCTACATCTCTGCGCTGCAGTCCACCGCAAAGCACACAGGCCACCGCGCTAGAGCCCTGTCGTCGCCTTCTCCCTCGCGTGCCGGTGACGACAGCCACTGTCGCCGTGCCGCTGCCTATGCCTGCCGTCCCACGGCTACCTCTACAAGTCACTCGGTGTGCGGCTGCCGAGCCGCCCGTCGCTATTCCGTGACTCCTGCCAGCGGTCGGTGCTCCATCATTGTCGATCGGACCTTCCGCCGTCTGAGACCTCTACCGAAGAAGACGACGACTGGGAAGGAAGTCGGTGCCCCTTTGTTTCTCGGCGATCCAGAGACTGTCGACGCGTGTCTTCGATCTCAAGAGCGGCGATTTCTGTCGGCACAAGGTGAGGCTTTGTCCTTTTCTTCCTTGATCTCGTGTGAGATCCATCTTAGATTGTGGTTATTCCGATTGTAGTCCAGATCTTCATGTTTGGGACTACGACAGTGATGGTTATGTTTGTTTCTGATGGATTGTGGATATTGGGCAGTGGTAGGTTTCGGTGGACGGTGGAATCTGTGAAAGGGGTAGCTGTCGATTGTTGAGGACTTTGCTGCCGTCGGGGTTCAACACCGGGTAAGCAAGATTAACCCCTTTTGTCTGTAAATTCCTTTTTGGTAGAAATTGTTGTGGTGTGTCTATTGGGCGTTGTCGCTGTTAGGGATTGTTTGATTGCCGAAGTGTTGATTTGGTTTTGGACAATGGTCTCGAGCGGTTGAATAGGGCAGAGTTGGAGAGGATTGCCACCGGTGACAATTCAAGGGTTGGTAAGCTAATCTAGCTTTCTCTTCTTTATTGTTGTTAATTTTGGTTGGCTATGATTTGGCTATAGATGGTAAAGTAGGTTTGAGAGTAATTGAATTGAAGATTTGGTGAGTTTTGACTTGATCATGCTATAAAGTGTGGTAGTAATATCATTCAATGATCCTAGTTATAGGGATTAATATGGAGGGTTAATTAGGTTAATTGGATAACTAGATCAATCTAGTTGATCAGGATATAAAGTTGATGTAGGATTATGATTTGATCCTAATATTAGAATTGGTATAAGATTGGATCATATATGTTTGTTTGCAGGATTTGGTTCGAGATATCCGCAGACGTGGAAACGACTGGTGTCTACAAAGCAGGTGGGTAATTTCCTACCTGGTCCGGGTAGATGTATTGCATTCAGATTTAGTCATTAATATGAGTATGTTAGGTGTTCATATTACCTTGACCCTGCTCTTATTATCGTATGCTTCAACTTATCGTTGGATATATTTATGCTCAATTGTTGATAACACATATACCCTATCATGATTTAGGAGTTATAGATGTGATGTAATTGGCCTAGATGTTTAGTAGGGTGTAAATGTTAGTACGGGGGATGACCCAATTTATAAATTGGAAAAAAGGTCATCTATGGGTAGGTAATGCCCTAAATGTAGGATTTATTTCCAATACCCATATGTTGCATACTGTTACCAACCATGAGTTGTGTAATGGTTAAGTGAAGGGTGATTAGAGTGTCACTGTGGACCGATGGTCCCAACTTGATATGATTAGTCGAGTACGACTCTCTACAGGATAGAGAGTGCGTCGATCAGTTGAGTACGACTCTCTATTGAATAGAGAGTTATGATCAGTTGAGTACGGCTCTCTACAGGATAGAGAGTCCGTCGATCTGTTGAGTACAACTCTCTACAGGATAGAGAGTATTGATTAGATGGGTATGACTCTTTGCTGAACAGAGAGTCTGTGGTAGATGGTTGTACGAGTGACAGCATACTCATGTCATATGCATGCATTCTGACGACATAGTCTCCCTTGGGGTTGAGAGAGTCGTCAGTCATCTTGCCTCCCAGAGCACTCCCCGAGGAGTAACTGGTGTGAGGGCAGAGCATCTGTTGTGCCGCACTCTACCACTATAGATGGTGGTAGTTGGAGTTGCGTGCAGTTGTCCTGGGTGCGTGGTACTCGACCACTCATTAGTAGTGTTAGTCGGAGTGGCCAGCAGCAGGGACCCCCGTTGTGTAGCGAGCTCTTTACGCTCATATGCTACTTGATCATACTGCCCACTTGGCCACTCTATAGCAGTGGTTGGTGTGAGTTGGGACAGTTGTCATGTCGTGCCACCTAGGCCACACTGGGGTCGTGGTAGCGAGTAGGGGTGAGCAGGCATGACCATGCATGCTGCATTGCCGTATCTTATGGCACTTTGCATATTACCATATATAGATACATATATGTATGTATATATATATATATGGATGGTTGAGATTAATATATATATAGATACAGTATATATATATATGATTATTGTGATGTTGCATTTGATTGTACTATGCTTGCTGCATTTGGGTGTACATCATATTCATGCATGTTTCTTGCATTTGTTATACGATTGTGTCGGATACTGGTATGGGTTGGACAGACCATTAGATACCTTGACCTGTAGCTAGAGTATATTGTGAGTTGATCTAGTCTACCTGTTATATATATATATGTTCATGTTGGATCAAAGTAGCATGGCAAACTTCAGGTATGTCTGCATTTTTATGTTGTTTATTTGGTTAGTCGGTATATGCTTGTATTTATATACTATGCTGATATACCTGTTGTACCTCTAGAGTATGTTGTTGAAAATACATGTGATATGGTATATATACATGTTTTTCTATTACCTGCTGAGTTTTACTCACCACCCCCCACGGACCCTGGGTTTTCTGTCGCCCAGGTAACAGGTAGAAGACTTCGTGACGGCTTGGAGCACCGTCGGCTGACATCGTCTCATCTCACCTCAGAGGCTCCCGTGTGTATTTGAGCTTTCCGTCCGTTGTGTATTGTATTTTGGAGTTTTAGTGATGTACATGTTGTATATTCGGATTTTTATTGAAGTTTTGTATTGTTGTGATGTGTTAGTCATACCGGTATGCATGTGTAGGATGTGTATTATTGTGGTATCATTTTCGCTGTGTGTAGTTGTTTTGATATATATATACTATTGTGGTTTGGTATATTTGTATATATTGTTTTCATTGTGGGCCTACGGGCCTTGTATTAACCCGAAATGTTGCCACGTACAGGGGAGATGTCGTCCGTTTGATTTTCGGCTCGGCATGCTCTCTGGGCGTGACAGTCTAGATGTTCACCTATGGTTTTGTGGAAGAGACATCATACACTCTCCCACAGAGCTGCCACATTCACCGGGAGCTATCTCCGCCTAAAAGGATGGGATAGACGGTATGAGGATGCCAAATCAATCCCTACAGTGAACCATTTCTGATTCCACTACACCCTTCTCTCTGCAGTTGCAGGAGATCAGGTTTACCCCTAGGTTCCTTAATCAAACCTCCTAGATTTTAGATTGCGAGGGTTGTCACCCCTCATATCGCCTAAGCGCAGTGAAAAGAAAGCCAAATATGCATAGATATAGTAAAGAGCAACTACCAATTGTGAAATCAAACTCATGTGAAGAATTTAACGTGAACCAACATTGTTTATGTACACAAGCTACTCCCTAATCCTAGAATCGAAAGTACTACTCCATGTATACGAAGGAAGAATCACAAAGCATGTCTAAGATTGAATACATAATGAATGAAACGTAGAAATAGAGATATACAATGCTTCCGTGATCTTCTCTCCGGCGTTGTGTTGCAAGGTATGGACCTCCGGCGGCATTCCTCCTCTCCATTACGAGTCACCGAAACTTTTTAGGGCTTCGACATGTCGTCCTAGCCGTCATGCCTCCCCCCTAGGGTTTGGGAGCCCAAGGGCGACTCTCTCGTCATTCCTTGCCTCTTGGATGAGTTTCCTATATATAGAGGCAGCTCCGACGTTCCATAAATGCTTGAAAAACTCTATTTCTTTGAATTCGCGGCGCCGCCACATGGCCGTGTGAATTTCACACGGCCTGTCCATGTGCAAGGCTAGAAAATAGGTGAAATCTCGGCTTGAAATTGAGCTGGAAAAAAGGCACGACCGTGTGTTTTCACACGGCCTGGCCATGTGTTTTTCTGGAGCCTCCGTTTTGATCTGTTTCACTTCAGAAACATGCTAAGTCTTGGGACATGGCAGTGCATGTTCCCTAAGGTTCGTGCTCTTACTCCATTTTTGCTCCAAAAATGCGCCGTTTTCCCATGAAATGTTATCCTGCACACAAAAGTACAAAGATCAGACCTCCGAACCAGAAAATAGGAAATGCATGCAAAATAGAGTGACATATGCATAAAACTAACATAAAATGTAATGAGATGTGAGCGAAAACTACTCATAAAACCCTATATGTTTTGCTCACAACAATCGGACAATCAAAGGACTATCACACTGCATAGCATTATGCATCTCTTGTGCTATCCTTGTGTTGCAGGAATTCTTAAGTGCAGTAGTCGACTGGAGGTGTCAACAGCCGACTAAAGGCAATCGACTGCCAAAAGGATCAGTCGATTGATGTCGATGAATCAGCCCAGTGCACAAGGTCAAAGAGATAGAGATCGATGTCGCCACCTCATGATAAGATAAGCCGCCACCTCAAGATAAGATCCACTAGTTTGGATTTCGATCAGGACATATTCTAAGGTGACAATTTATAAAAGGAGGAGAGGACTCAAACTCATCAATCAATCAATGAACTCCTAAGTGCGTCGGCTCTCCGCAATCCTTTGTGCTACAACACTACTTCGATCGTGCATCCGCTACAAGTTATTTGTCGGTATCTTTTACTTCTTAATTATTATTTACAAAGAGGAGAGGTAAGGTTGTTACCTCTTCCTCTACATCATTGTATTCGGTTGTCTCTTACCTCCAACGAGGAAGAGATTTTTAGTGCTTTCCCCTTCGAAAGGGATCAATGATCGCAGGGCCTTGGATTGGCAACCGATGGGTTGTTAACCAAGTAAAAAATATTTGTGTCTTTTAGTTGTGTGTTTTCTACTTTCCGCTGCGAACTCATGTTTTCAATCGACGAAAAGAAAGATTTACGTACGCTATTCACCCCTCCCCCTCTAGCGTGTTTTCCTCGATCCAACAATTGGTATCAGAGCAGGGCCACTTAGATTTGGTGCGACCATCGATCAGGCATTTTCTTTTCTTTATTTTTATTTTTAATTATCTTCCGCACTACTAATCCAAGACCAAGTCTTGGGACTTTTTGTTGTGTTTTTTTTTTAAGTATTGGAAGATCGTTGACTGAGCTAGCCATGGAAGAGCATCCCACAAGACCTAAAGGTAACAATGTGAATTTAAATTTTAAATTGCATATTATTTGCTTCAAGTGCAGGGAGAGAGGACACTATAAAAATAAGTGTCCTACTCGTAAGACTCGAACAGTGCAACCGGCAGCAAAGGAGACACCATTACTAGGAGTCCGGAAGAATAAGGAGCACATCAAGTGCTTCGGGTGCGGAAGATTCAGTCACTACAAGAATCAGTGCTCAGAGAAAAAGGTTAGTAAAATTAATAATTTTGAAAATTTGAGTTTTAGCATACTTGATAATTTAGATAAATTGTGCATTAAAGCTAGTAAAATAGTTAATTGTTGTCAATTAATTAACACAGTTAATAATTCAACTAATAAAAACTTAATTAACTCAGATTTAATTAGTTTAAATAATAATAATAATATTGAGAAAAATGATCAAATTAATCTAACATTTGATAAAATTAATCAAGAGCTTAATCAAATTTTTAGTTTGATCAACATAGATCTAGATCATGTCAAGGATAAAACCAACATAGGACTTAACCAGAATAATCAAACACTAGATCAGAATAATCAAACCTTAAGACAGAATCATCAAACCCTAGATCTGATTAATCTAGATATTTCCGAATTAAAAAATTCTTTTTTGAAAAATTCAACCATAAAAAATTCGAAATTAACTTTAAAAAATTTCAAAGAGAATTTAAATAATTATAAAAATATTAAAAATCTTATCTTAAAAAATTCTAATAATTCTATTAATAATTTTACCTTTAAAAATTCTAACAATCTTATCTTAAAAAATAATAATTCTACCTTTAAAAATTCTAACAATCTTATCTTAAAAAATTCTAATAATTCTATTAATAATTCTACCTTTAAAAATTCTAACAATCTTATCTTAAAAAATTCTAATAATTCTATTAATAATTCTACCTTTAAAAATTCTAACAATCTTATCTTAAAAAATTCTAATAATTCTATTAATAATTCAATATTTAAAAATTCTAACATTCTTATCTTAATAAATTCTAATAATCATTCCACTTTTAAACATTCTAATAATAATTCCACTTTGAAACATTCTAATAATAATTCTACTTTTAAAAATTCTAATAATAATTATACTTTTAAAAAATCTAATAATCCTATTAAATCTATTTTAAATTTAAAATCTAACTTAATTAAAAATTCAAAATTAAATAATCAAACTAATAAAATTAATTATAATAGAGTACCATTGATTATACAAAAATTAATAATTTAGCAATTAAACCTTCAACTTTTAGAAATTTAATAAATAAAAGTCTATCTAAGAAGCAACCATTTCTATGAATTGATTAAACATAACATGCTCATGCATACATATCATTGTAATTAATTACCATGCATATTTTTGTCATATCATACATACTAGTCTTAAATTAAATCTCAAAGAACGGTTAGATAGAAAATGGTTAATTAACCTTGATAACATAGTATCAGGACGCAGTGAGATGATAGTATGTTAGAGAAATAAAGTCTCGTGTATCCGGGTTAGATAAGGAGTATCTAGCTTGGTGCACTTAATTGACTAAGTTGAACTAGCTGAAGCTACCTTAGCACATCATAGACTAGTTAGACCAGGACGTAACCCTAAGTGAATTAAGTGCATAATTTCTTAAGATTGGCTTTGTCTAAGGAAGTGGTCGTTATTCCGATCAAAGAAGGCCTTTGTGCCTCGCCACAACCTGGAAGCCATCTTTTGAAATGTTCACTTAATTAACTAAAGGTTAAATCTGAATCTAACCCAAGGTTAATTAATTTTCAAATCATTAACATTAACTATGTAAAATTAAATTCATCTCACAACACCTATAAGGGTGAGATGGTAAGGACAACAAATTGAAAATAGTTTTGAAAATGATTTCAAAATTTATATATACATAAATAGATTCTTAAAACTATTTTTATTGGTTGTCATGATTGTTGTGTGTAGTTATATGTAAAATAACTATGCTTCTTAAAATGATGGTTAGTTGACCAATACTGAACGTCTAAAGCCTTAGGTTAACTTTAGACACCTAGACCCTCTGGACACTTAAGTGAGCCTTCCTTGTGGCCAATGATGTGAGCAAAATATATAGGGTTTTAGGAGTAGTTTTCGCTCACATCTCATTACATTTTTATGTTAGTTTCATGCATATGTCGTTCTATTTTTCATACATTTCCTATTTTCTGGTTCGGAGGTCTGCTCTTTGTACTTTTGTGTGCAGGATAGCATTTCGGGGGAAAAAGGTGCACTTTCGGAGCAAAAGAAGGGCATTTTGCTAGTAGACACAGAATGTGACACGGCAAGGGCGTGTGGCTACACACGGTCGTGTCCAATGGGCGAGATCAGCCACCCCAGGGCCGCACACGGCCATGTAGCGGCCCGCCAGATTTGCGCAACTAGGGTTTTTTTGAATTTTGCAGCGGTCCGAGGTGATGTCTATATAAGGATGGCTCCTCCCAAACCCTAGGGGGGAGGCACGATTGTTGGTGCAGGGGCACTAGATAATCGAACCTGTGTTTTAATTATGGCAAAGACACAAAGTTAAGTTTACATCGTTATCTCACGAGCTATCAAGTGTGCAGAAAAGTATTAAAGCTAGAGCTGAAGGCTAGCGACACTCGGAGGAAGCCATGGTGGTCGGGCGACACTCGAGTGACTTCGGAGGGAGCCGAAGGAATTGAGTGGAAGGCCGGAAGCGAGAGCTACTATCGAGGTAAGCTCGTGTGAGTGAGAGATTGTAAGGTCGTGTCCTCATTACGGGGATGACCGTGGGCGGCGATCCGACTAAGACTTCCTGTGGAAGGTCTAGGTCGAGATCGGACGGTTAGAAACCGTCGTATTTATCATTTTCCGAGCTAACCTCTTATTGCAGGGAAGTGGTAGCCGCAATGATCATGGACATGGAAGCGATCGATGCCCATCACCGATCGATGGAGGCATCACCGATCCGATGGCGACGATTCAGCTTTTGCGCTAGGTCAAAACAGATAACGTTTGACGTGGCCACTTCGCGATAAAATTTGGACAACTTCATGATCCGTTCTGAAAAAAGAGGAGACAAATTCAGAGGCCAAAATCTATAAAATGAGGAGAGGATTCCACTCCAAATACATCAAGTTTATTCATCAAGTGCTCCTACAACGCCAACGCTCCAACACCGTCATAACGCCGACGCGACGACAACCTCATATCTTCTTCGTCGGCAGCAGCATCTAGTAATACTTTTTAATATTGTATCGTTGTTTTTATTCGTAACGAGGTGAGGTAGGCTTGTTGCCTCTTCCTCGTACTTCCGTATTTTGTGATCGTTGTCTCCTACCTCCAACGAGGAGGAGACGTTATAATGCTTTGCCCTCCGTACGCGGTCTAGGACCGATAGGGCCTTGGACTAGCAACCGCTGGGTTGTGAACCAAGTAAAATAAACGTGTCATTTTATTTTCTGTTGTGCTTACTCGTTTACTTCTATCTCAACGAACGAATTCCAACGAAAGATTTACGATCGCTATTCACCCCCCTCTAGCGACGCTTCTCGATCCAACAATTGATATTAGAGCGGGGATGCTAAGATTTGGTGAAACCACCGATCTAGCACGTTTTGGTTTTCTGTTCGTATTTTTCGATTCGTGTTTTTTTTTAGGTCTTTTTCCCCCCGCACTACTAATCCAAGACGAAGTCTTGGTACATTTCTTTTGGTTGTGTGCTTGCAAGTTTTCTCTCTTGGAGTAGACGACGGTAAAACGGTCATAACTTTTCGCACAAGTGGACTCACATAATGATCTACCTACCAAATCGAAGCTCTCTGAGAGATCTACATTTCTCACTAGGGTTTACCCTCGTAACAAGTCATTTTCCAGCCCCACAATCCAACGTCTAGTAACCTTTCGGGGACATCGAAGGTCGTAAGTTGTTACTTTTTGTTAGTTTCTTATTTTTCTCATTTAATTTTTTTTATTTCCTATTTATTTCCTGCATTACTAATCCAAGACGAAGTCTTGGAATTACCCTTGGTTTTTATTTGTGTTTTGCAAGATACTTAATGGCTCACATTGAGGGATATAGCACCACCCGACCTCCGTTCTTTAACGGAGATGATTTTCGTTATTCGAAAGGTCGGATGGAGTGTTTCTTGAAAACACAAGTCGAGACTTGGATAATAATCCAAACCGGCTTTGCTTTACCCACCAATGATCAAGGAGAGCCCTTGGATACAAGTGGACAAATGCAACCAAGAGGCAAATTGAAGTCGATGCAAGAGCAACCAAAATATTGCAATGCGGCTTGTCCAAGGAGGAACTCAACCGCATCGGACCATTCATTAGCGCCAAGGACCTATGGAATAAATTAATCGAGCTACACGAAGGAACGTCCGATGCTAAGGTATGTAAACGTGACATTCTTTTCAATAAGTTGTATAACCTTAAGATGCGCTACACGCCGCGCGTCAGACATTGTCAACGCACACCATCACACCATCGTACACACGGTCGAAAACCGTGACCTACTAAGGTACGTTCTTAATTCATTTCCTAGGACTACCTTGTGGGCATCCATGGTCGATGCCTACAAGGTCTCTAAGGACCTTTCAAAGCTTAGGTTAGACGAATTATTTTCCGAGTTTGAACTTCATGAGCAAACTAACGTGGTCCGAGCCGAGAGAGGTATTGCTCTACTTGCAGGACAAAGAAGCAAGCCACCTACTAGGCAAGTAGATGAACTCGAACCCGAAGACGAATCAGTGTCCGAATCGGAAAAGGTGGAAGCAATAGTCAACGTAGTGCGGAAGATCGTTCGGAGGGAAAGGAGGCTACTAAAGAATCAAAAGAGGGCACAATTCAAATCAAATCGAAAGAAGGCTTTTCTTGCAACATGGGACAACGAAGAAGGCGGCGGCATAGCATGCATGGCAAGACCCGAAGAGTCCGAGTCAGAGTCCGAATCCAATTACAACACTGACTCCGAACTCGAAGACTACTTCGAGAAGCAACTCAAAGCCGGACCAAAGGAGAAAATTAAGGTTAGCCGCTCACTAATTCATACGCTTTACAATACAATTAAAATGCTTAATAGGAAATTAACTAAGTCCGAGTCTAGGGTTGAGTCGTTACTTGAGGAGGTTGAAACCCTCAAGCAAGAGGCTACTCTAACCCCTTCAACTAGTCAAGTTCAAGAGGGAAACTCAACTCAAATTGAAAAACTTGAGGAGGAGAATTCTCTCTTGAAAGACCAAGTTCAAGAGGTTGAGGCTAGGTTGGAAAGGTTCACGTTGGGATCTAAGAACCTTAATCGACTACTTGGAACCCAAAGAGCCATGTACAACAAAGCCGGACTCGGATTTAGGTCAACAACTACGAATAGGTCATATATGTCTATCGTAAATCGTAGTCATCAAAGAGTCCAAGCATGGGTCCCAAAGGTTTTATTGAACTCACATATAAGGACTAATAAGTATTGGATTCCTCAGGATCAAGTTCATTATTTGAATAGACCATATTGGTTCAATGGTCCAGGGAGAGCTAACACTAAAATAGTATACCCGCTTTAGCAAAATCATTGAATATTTTACTTAATTTTTAGAATGGCTAGATAGGAAAAATAGTTAGTCAACTCTTGACAACATAGTATCAGGATGCGGTGAGATGATAGTATGTTAGGGAAACAAAGTCTCGTGTATTCGAGCTAGATAAGGCGTATCTAGCTTGGTGCACTTGACCGAGTGGAACTAGGGCTATCTCACCAGATCCTAAACTAGTTAGACCAGAAGTAACCCTAAGTGACTTAAGTGATATTTTCTTGAATTTGGCTTTGTCTAAGGAAGTGGTCGTTGTTCGATCAAAGAAGGCCCTCGTGCCTCGCCACAACCCGAAGCCCTAAAAAGTTACTTAACGATCTAAAGGTTAACCAATCTAACCTAAGGTTGACTATCTTTAATCAATTTAAAATCATCTCACAAAACATATAAGGTGAACAAATTCTGAGACACATAGAATGGGTGAGATGTTATGATAATTAAATATACTTAAAACAATCTCTTCAAAATACTACTTATTTTCTCAACTATTGTACTTAACAACTCTTAGGCCAAAGTTTAGCGCCCCCTACATCTCTTATACTTCATATATTTGACTAAGGGGGAGAGCAAACTAACCCTAAGGGTTATATTATAAACCTTTAGATTATTGGTGCAGAGGGACACACCTCGAACAAATCTATCTAACTACTGCTAGACGCATGCTTGGACTCATATTTGATTTATCTAGATGCATGCATATACGATGTTGTTTCCAAAACCCTATTTTATACAAAAACCCCATTTTTTTTTGAATTATGGCAAAAGGGGGAGAAGAGCAAAAGTTAAGGGGGAGTAACATTTAAGGGGGAGTAACATAAAATTTAATTTTGAAAATTAAATTATCTCTTTCAACACTCACCTAGGGTTAAGGGGGAGTTTTGGTTGAGGGGGAGTTTTTGGAAATGATATTCATCTTCACATTCATCTTCTACTATACCTGTTTTATGCTTTAATTTCCCTTAACTTTGTGTTGGTTTGCCATAGATCAAAAAGGGGAGATTGTTGGTGTAGGGGCACTAGATAATTGAACCTGTGTTTTAATTATGGCAAAGACACAAAGTTAAGTTTACATCGTTATCTCACGAGCTATCGAGTGTGCAGAAAAGTATTAAAGCTGGAGCTGAAGGCTAGCGACACCCGGAGGAAGCCGTGGTGGTCGGGCGACACTCGAGTGACTTCGGAGGGAGCCGAAGGAATCGAGTGGAAGGCCGGAAGCGAGAGCTACTATCGAGGTAAGCTCGTGTGAGTGAGAGATTGTAAGGTCGTGTCCTCTTTACGGGGACGACTGTAGGCGGCGATCCGACTAAGACTTCCTGTGGAAGGTCTAGGTCGAGATCGGACGGTTAGAAACCGTCGTATTTATCATTTTCCGAGCTAACCTCTTATTGCAGGGAAGTGGCCAAGCTGACAGTCGACTGCTGGACATGGAGCAGTCGACTGATGCCCATCAGTCGACTGATGGGAGGCATCAGTCGACTGATGGCGACGATTCAGCTTTTGCGCTAGGTCAAAACGGATAACGTTTGACGCGGCCACTTCGCGATAAAATTTGGACAACTTCATGATCCGTTCCGAAAAAAGAGGAGACAAATTCAGAGGCCAAAATCTATAAAAGGAGGAGAGGATTCCACTCCAAATACATCAAGTTTATTCATCAAGTGCTCCTACAACGCCAACGCTCCAACACCGTCATAACGCCGACGCGACGACAACCTCAGATCTTCTTCGTCGGCAGCAGCATCTAGTAATACTTTTTAATATTGTATTCGTTGTTTTTATTCGTAACGAGGTGAGGTAGGCTTGTTGCCTCATCCTCGTACTTCCGTATTTTGTGATCGTTGTCTCCTACCTCCAACGAGGAGGAGACGTTATAGTGCTTTGCCCTTCGTACGCGGTCTAGGACCGATAGGGCCTTGGAGTAGCAACCGCTGGGTTGTGAACCAAGTAAAATAAATGTGTCATTTTATTTTCCGCTGTGCTTACTCGTTTACTTCTGTCTCAATGAACGAATTCCAACAAAAGATTTACGATCGCTATTCACCCTCCCCCTCTAGCGACGCTTCTCGATCCAACAACGACAACTAGGACGGCACGCCGAAGCCCTAAAAAACTTCGGGAACTCACAATGGCAAGGAGGAACGCCGTCGGAGGTCCACTCCTTGCACTTCAACGCCAGAGAGAAGACCACGAAAGCATTGTAATCCTTTGTTCCTGCGTTTTATTTTTTATGTATTCGAACATAAACATGCTTTGTGATTCTTCCTTCATATACATGGAGTAGTACTTTCGATTCTAGGATTAGGGAGTAGCTTGTTTGCATATTACAATGTTGGTTCATGTTAAATTCTTCCTTTGAGTTTGATTTGACAATTGGTAGTTGTTTTTAATATATCTATGCGTGTTTGGTTTTCTATCTGCTGTGCTTATGCGATACGAGGTGTGACAGCCCTCGTATTTAAGATTTAGGGGATTTTATACAAGGAACCTAGGGGTAAACCTGATCTCTTATAACTGTGGGTAGAAGGGTGCGATGGAATCGGAAATGGTTCGTCGTAGAGATTGATTTGGCATCCTCCTACCGTCTATCCCGTCCTTTTAGGCAGAGATAGCTCCCGGTAGATGCGGCGGCTTATCGGGAGAGTGTATGATGCCCCTTCCACAAAATCGTAGATAAACGTCTAGACAACACCAATTGACAGCATTGTTGTGTGATACACAAGCGAAACCGAAGTCCTAGAATCACCTTTGAAGACCTCGGGACACTCCCTTCCTCCTCCGTGTGACACCGTATAGAGTAAAGTTCACCGACAACCCTCACCAATCGAAACCTCTTAGAGTTACGTCTGAAAAATTACAACCACTGAATATATCGATATTCGAATCCCAGTCCCTGTGGGATCGATAATCTTTATTACTTGACGACATTCGTGCACTTGCAGGCGTTGAGTGCGAGTGCACACTTTGAGTCTTCGACAGTCTCCGTCGCGAGATTTAAGGTCGCGTTCGTGCGAATCAAGTTTTTGGCGCCGTTGTCGGGGACTGATTGATTCGATATCGAATCGAGAAGTAGAAAATTGGATCGGACCTAGGATAGATTTACTTTTCTTGTTTTATTTTATTTTATTTTATTTTATTTCAGTTTTGTTTATTCAGTTTCTCTTTTCTTATTTATAATTTCTTGCATATAACGATGCATGTTTTTACTCATGATTATGGTCAATCTAATGTTGTGAGTTTTGGTAACATTTATTGTGAGCATTGTGGTGAAACATGGCATACTATTAATAATTGTCTGGATATATTCGAACCTTCACAATTTGAACAAGAATATGTCACCTACAATTACAATGCGTGGCCACAAGATGATTCCTATTTATATAGTTATGAGCATGGCTACTTAAACCCTCAATATTGTTCGCCTAAATCCCAACTGGAGCAAATGATGGAAGATTTCATTCGAACAGAACAAGCGGCGAATGTTGAATTCTGAGGGCGGCATTCGCAGACAGAGACTCCATATTGTTTCCAAAATGAGAACAAGAGCTATGAGTCACCATGCAAATTTTATCCAGAACCAAGTCCCCACTTAGAAGCCCCGCTAGATAATATTACCAGGGAATGCGAGGAGCATAGCCAACAATTTGCATAGATGATGGAACGAGATCTAGCTAGAATAGAAACCAAACGACTAGAAGGTGGCTTTAATGACTGGATCACACCTAATAGGGTGGAGACTCACTTTGAGCGAATGAATGAGGAGGGCGTAGATGGCATAGGAAGTGAAGAAGGACAATCAATTCAATCACCACTGGAAGAAGAACTTGAGGATTATATAATTGATACTTTAATCGAGGAGAGCATTGCTTCAATCCAAACACCTCATAACCTCAAGGATCTAGAAGAGCCTACCATAACCCTGATCGAAGCTTTAGCTACCAATAACGAAGCCCATTCAGCGATTTGTAATGATAAAATTTCATTCGACATAATAGAATCCGCTAAGCAATCTTTTGTTGAGGATGTTCGTGGTGAGTTATGTTATTTACAGCATTTGGACAAAATAGAATATTATGAGCAAACTTCTAATGATTTCTTGAGGCTAAGCATGTTTAATCTTGAACCAAGGAAGGCAACTAATAAATACCTTGCCTCTCCTCGAGCAAGATTTAAGAGATATGGTGATAAGGGACCACAAGGGAGGAGGTGTAAAGTGAGCAAATATTTTGCTCCCCCACGAGCAAGATTCAAACACCTTAAATGAAACGTAGGAATAAGGTCGAGCTAAAAGACCTTAAACAAATCGCTTCTTGGGAGGCAACCCAAGTTTAGTTTTAGATTTCCCCTTGATTATATTGCATGCATTTGTTAGATTTTAGTTTTGTTATCCATCTCATTTAGAGTTACGACTAGAAAAGAACTTTGCTAGGTAAAAATGAAATCCATATTAGCCTACACGACGAAGTGTATGAGAAAATTCGGACTGTGGTGCATAAAGGGGCAAAAAATGGGGACACACGGCCTGGCCGGGTGTTTTCCCATGGTCGTGCCCGACCGACCAGAGGTGCACACTGTTGGAATGTATACTGAAAGCCTAGCTCTTTTTGTATGAACATTTTATTTTAGAATAAAAATCACATGATCATTGTTTATACTTTATATATTTATTATATGTGTGTGTATATTGTCTAATATTTTACATTGTAGATTACATGGTGCTTGGTGTGGCACAGAAGATCATGTTTTCAGTCCCTTGTAAAATATAAGTAGAGGCTCACAACCAAGATGATTTTGGACACACCATTGGCATGGTTATAGTGTAGCTTGGTATTGTTTTGTCTTGAACATAGAGTTACACTAGTACACTTAGGTGTATTGAGCAGGACCGACATAGAGGTGATTCAATTAATTGCTGACTACATAATTGAATCGGACCTCGGATATTATGTTATACATGCTCTTAATCCCAATATAATAACGGGCACACATACTTAGTATTTATTTCTTTGATTTACCAGAGGGTGAGATTTAGATAGATTAAATCAATATGCCCGGTAAGTTGAGAAATGATATTATTTACATGGTGTGACGTTGATTATAGGAGGAAACCGTGTCCTATATATTAGGTTGATGATGTCCCCTTGAGGAGCTCATAAGGTTCATCATGTAAACCCAGCTGGTTGACTTAGTCAACATGATGATAAGGTTGAGTGGTACTACTCGAGGAGTTAGATGTTAATTAATTGATGGTCAGTAAATCAATTAATTGACGGACATTCGATATCTTAAACACGGGGAGATGAATGTACAAATAATATATGGAGCCCATATTGATTTATGGGGGTTGGTGAGGTAGTTCAATGATGATCCTCTAGTGGAATGGAACATCATTGATGGATCAAGTTTGTGTGGTTCCGATCCATCGGGTGGCCAAGATCCAACTCCTCCTTATGGTCCCTATCGTAGCCTAATATAATCCTCGTGAAGTCTAGATCCAAGGATGTAAAACAAAACTCTAGAACCAACGGTTGGGATTAAATCCCTAGATCCGATGGTTGGGATGAAACCCTAGAACCAACGGTTGGGATTAAATCCCTAGATCCGATGGTTTGGATGAAACCCTAGAATCGACGGTTGGGATTAAATCCCTAGATCCGACGGTTGGGATAAAACCCTAGATACGACGGTTGGGATGAAACCCTAGATCCGAAGGTTGGGATGAAATCCTATATCCGACGGTTGGGATGAAACCCTAGATCCGACGGTTGGGATAAAACCCTAGATCCGACGGTGGAGATTAAATCCCTAGATCTGACGATGGAGATTAAAGGAGGCTTAAGCCCAATTCTATAAATAGAGGGCTTATGTTGGGCGGCAAGTAATGGTTCATTTTGGATTAGGGTTTTGCCTCTCAAGTGCTTTAGACGGCTAGGGTTTTTGGAAAGGTTTTGGGCGGCAACTAGAAAGGAGATTAGGGTTTCCTCCTTTGCTCCTTGGTGGCCGGCGCTCACTCCTTCCTTCTCCTAGCTTTGGCCGGCCCTCTTCCTCCTCTTTTGCTCCTAGGTGGCCGGTGGTTCTCCAACTCCTTGGTGGCCAGCGCTTCTCCAACCTCTAGGTGGCCGGCGGCAACATTGCAACAAGTTGGCCGGCGCTCATCCATTTACTCCTTGGCCGGCGGTTACATCGAGCTCTTTTGATTGGTGGCCGGTTCTAGAAAGGAGGAGTTTTTTGTTTTGTTCTTCTCTTTGTTCGCAGTGAACAAGGAAGGGAAGAACACGATCTAGAAGGCTTCTACTCATGGAGGATCTTCGCCCACACATCGTCCACGAGGAGGATAGGACATACGGTAGAAGATCGTGAGGTATAAAAGTTTTAAAACTTTATTTTCTGATCTTAGCATGTTCTTTTATGTGTTGATTATACAAGTGTGCATTGGTATATATTTTGTATAATCATGGACCCCGAAGACAAACACAAAAACCGGCGATCCGTCCGTCGTCTCTTCCGCGGCTAACGAACTAGAAGAGTTGTGTTGCTTGAACAACTAGTTTGTTCAAGCGATCACTCAAGTTGTTAGCACGACGACGAATTGGTGGTGCTAAGGAAACTCATCCCATCCAGATTAATTCTTTCATTAGTGAAAATTTTAATCCGGGGACATGGGAGCCAATGAGCCTCCGAAGCAACTCCCTTCAAGTGGTATCAGAGCCACGGTTTCCGGTTTTGTGTGTTTTGGATTCAGTTACTTTCATGCACATATCATATATTGAGTATGCCGGATAATAGTAGGATGTGCGTAGGGCTAACTTTTTGGTTGCAGGCATAAGATCCGACTATTATGGCTATTTGGTTGTATGTGATTGTTTTGTGTGTGATTGTATGTATATTATTTGAATCCTCGGGGTTGACGAGGCTAGATTAGTATTTAATTTTTGGAATTAAATACGGCATTGTTTAGCCGCTCATTTTAGTTTACTTTCGATCTAGATTATTTGTACACTCCTTCGTGGAGTATATGATCGATGGATTTAAATTAAAATGATTTATCTCGACTCGGATCTCTTTGGTGACTTGCGCACGGGAAAAGATGGAGCGGACGAGGTGGCGACACGACAGGATGCGTATTGGAGAACAATGCCATAATAGTTGGAAAAATTTTGTTTTTTCAATATTTATTGCTTATTTGTTTTATATGCATGTTGTGTATGCTTTAAAATTCCTCCGTTTCAATTTACTAAGTGGGAGAGGGATATTTTAATTAATTCCCGCGGCCTCCATTACAATTTGACGTGTGATGCAACAAACTTTTGTGTCGGCTCTGAGTGCCTTCCTCCCTGCGGACGGGTTTGTTTGCGGATCACTAGGTCAAATAATGGTTATAGGAAATTATCTAGGAGCATATGTACTTCCACAGCAGTAAGGCACATAATCCGAAATAATTCCTTTAGTATCGTGTAATGGTGCACACTTAGATGCAAATAAAAGTATCCTCCCCATCGGAGTCACTGCTTTTATTTGTAGGGCCAAAGAGGAACCAACTATTAATTTTATTTGTCAAAAAGTAAGGTTGACAAGATAATAAAATTAATGGGTAAAACCTCCTCTTACAAATGTAGAATTCATATACGTCCACACAGCGTGGCATGCGATATTCTCGATGATTTGAGGTGTTGGTTGATTTCGGAATTTTATTGTTTTGAGGAATCAATAATATTTGAAATCTAATATTTTGATCATTGTGATTTTTAGGATTTTCAAATGGCTTTCAACCCACTTGCTGTGATTTTAAAAGAAAATAAGTTTACTGGACCAAACTATATTGATTGGAAAAGAAATCTGGATATTGTCTTAACTGCGGAGGAGTACAAATTTGTACTCTTCGAGGTCTGTCCTCCTAAGCCCACCGATGACTCTAATGAAAAGGAGAAAGAACGTTATAAGAAATGGATCAAGGCAGATGAGATGGCGCGGTGTTACATTTTGGCATCTATGTCAAATGTGCTGCAACATCAGCATCAGGCCATGGCCACAGCTTATGACATGATGGTAAATCTCAAGGAACTTTTCGGACATCAGTAGAGGCGGCTAAGAGGAGGCGATGAGAAACTTGATGGCGACCACCATGATCGAGGAACACCCGTTGGATCATGTTCTCAAGATGATGGCTCATCTTAATGAGATGGAAGTCCTCGGAGCTGAGATCGATGGGGAAACCCAGGTCGATATCATTCTCCAGTCTCTGCCTAGGAGTTTTGAGCAGTTCCGCCTCAAATACAACATGAACAAGAGATTGTATTCGTTGGCGGAGCTTCCGATGTAACTCCAGCAGAGGAGCTTTTTCACAAAGTGCTCAAGCCATGGTCGCTGTAAGGTTTCTTCCTCTAAACCAAAGGTAAGAAGAAGAAGAAGCAAGGTGGAGCGAAGAAAGTGGCATGGGACCTCAGCAGAGTGAAGAAGCCGAAAGGCAAGTGCTTCACTTGCAAGCAGATCGACATTGGAAGGCGGACGTCCTCGCCAAAGAACAAAGGTATATCTTCTTGTTTAGTTGTTGAAACATGTTTAGCGGTGTTATCAACCGATTGCACGGTGTGTAGATCAGAGCCACGCGATCATGTCTGCAATACTTTGCAAGGGTTCCAGGAAACCCGACGACTAGCTGAGGGAGAGATTACCGTCTTCATGGGCAATGCTTCAAAGGTGGCGGCTATTGCAGTGGGAGATGTTTATTTATCTTTTGATAGAAATAAAGTTTTGGTTTTGAGAATTGTCTTTATGTACCTACTTTTAGAAAGAATTTAATTTCAGTTTCTAAATTGTTTATGGATGGATATTCTGTTTCTTTTAATGACAAAGTGGCTATAAAAAGAAATAGGGAGATTATCTGTTCTGGTACATTGGTTGACAATTTATATACTCTTGAACCGAAAACTCCCACGATGCATATAGAAATCAATAACTCATCTTCTAAGTCTAATAAGAGAAAAGAACCTTCGCAAATGAACCAAACATATCTTTGGCATCTAAGGCTTGGTCATATTAACCTAAGAAGAATTCAAAGGTTGATAGCTGATGGACCTTTGGGTTCATTAGTGGTGGAGGATCTCTTAACCTGCGAATCTTGCTTGGAAGGTAAAATGACCAAGAGGCCTTTCAAGGCCAAGGGGTATAGAGCCAAAGATGTGTTAGAATTGGTTCATTCTGATTTGTGCGGTCCTATGTCTATCCAGGCAAGAGGTGGTTTTGAATATTTCGTCTCTTTTATAGACGATTATTCAAGGTATGGATACATTTACTTGAAGTGCCGCAAGTCTGAATGCTTTGACAGGTTCAAAGAATTCAAGGCTGATGTGGAGAACCGTCAAGGTAAGAGTATCAAGACCCTATGATCTGATCATGGTGGTGAGTACCTCTTGGGAGAGTTTAGGAATTACTTATCAGAGGCTGGGATTCAATCCCAATTGTCTGCACTTGGCACACCCCAGCAGAATGGTGTAGCGAAGGAATAGGACTCTTATAGAGATGGTCAGATCGATGATGAGTTATTCTGAGTTACCTTTTTCGTTCTGGGGGTATGTGCTGGATACGGCAATGTATACTCTGAACTTGGTTCCATCCAAATCAGTACCTTCTACCCCTGTAGAATTGTGGACTGGGCGAAAGCCTAGTCTGAGACATATTCGGATATGGGGGAGTCCAGCACATGTGTTGAAGGCTGATGCTGGTAAATTGGAACCTCGTACAGAAGTGTGCATGTTAGTTGGCTACCCTAAGGGAATGAAAGGTGGTTTGTTTTATAATCCTAGAGATCAGAGGGTGATCGTTAGCATGAACGCCAGATTTCTAGAGGAGGATTATGTAATGAACCACAAGCCCAAGAGTAGGATTGTTCTTGAGGAGTTAACAGGGGAAGTCCCGACTTCAGTACCACCGGTACAAGAGGAAATACCATAAGTCACTGCACCACGTGTCACAGAGCATACACAGGAGGCACCTCGTCGTAGTGGGAGGGTTGTTAGACAACCCGAGAGATTCATTTTTTTGGGAGAGTCTTCGGACTTAGTCCCTGGTGAACATGAACCTGATCCCTGGACATATGACGAGGCACTCCAAGATAGAGATGCGGTATCTTGGCAAAGAGCGATGAATCCAGAGATAGAATCTATGGATTCTAATCAGGTCTGGGAGCTAGTAGAGCCACCCGATGGTGTAAAAGCCATTGGATGCAAGTGGATCTACAAGAAAAAGAGAGGAGTAGACGGGAAGGTTGAGACCTTCAAAGCTAGGCTTGTTGCGAAAGGGTATACTCAGAAAGAGGGTATCGATTATGAGGAGACCTTTTCACGTAATATCTTAAGTCTATCCAGATTCTCTTATCTATAATTTTGCTCATATGGATTATGAGATTTGGCGGATGGATGTCAAGACGGCTTTCCTTACTTGAAGTCTTGAGGAGAACATCTATATCACGGCAACCGGAGGATTCATTGCTAAAGGCAAAGAGCATCTTGTATGTAAGCTTAATCGGTCCATTTATGGATTGAAGCAAGCTTCTAGATCTTGGAACATCCGCTTTGATGAGGTAATCCAGTCATATGGATTTATTCAAAGTCTGGATGAGCCTTGTGTATACAAGAGATGTGACGGAAACGTAGTGGTATTTCTTGTACTATACGTAGATGACATTTTGTTAGTTGGCAACAATATCAAAGTGTTATCAGACGTAAGGGTATGGTTGTCCAAATAGTTTGACATGAAGGACTTGGGAGAAGTGGGTTACATCCTTGGGATCAAAGTTATAAGGGATCGCAAGAAAAGGATGTTATGCTTACCTCAAGCTTCATACATTGACACTATCCTTGATCGTTTTAGCATGCAGAACTCCAAGAAAGGTTTTCTACCTTTTAGGCATGGAGTTCCTTTATCTAAAGAGATGTATCCCAAAACATCAAAGGAGATAGAGGACATGAAGGCGGTTCCTTATGCTTCGGCAGTCGGAAGCCTTATGTATGCTATGCTATGTACGAGATCGGATATCTGCTTTGTCGTGGGCATGGTTAGCAGATATCAGAGTAATCCTGGACAGGGACATTGGACTACGGTAAAGCATATATTGAAGTACCTGAGAAGGACTAGGGATTATATGCTAGTTTACCGGGCAGATCAATTAGTCCCGGTGGGTTACACGGATTCGAATTTCCAATCAGATAGGGACAAGAGTAAGTCTACCTCGGGGTTTGTGTTTACTTTTGGAGGTGGAGCCATAGTATGGAGGAGTGTCAAGCAGAAATACGTGGCGGACTCTACCATGGAAGCTGAGTATGTGGCAGCCTCTGAAGCAGCCAAGGAAGCTGTATGGCTCAGGAACTTCTTGATGGACTTGGATGTGATTCCTGGTTTGCCCAGAACTATCACAATTTATTGTGATAACAGTGGTGCAGTTGCAAACTCGAAGGAACCACGAACACATAGAGCGCAAGTACCACCTTATACGAGAGATCGTAAAGCGAGGAGAAGTTGTTGTCGCCAAGATTCCATCAGAGGATAACCTGGCGGATCCATTCACTAAGGCCCTTCCAGCGAAAGCATTTCATAGGCATGTGGAGGACATGGGGATCAGATGTATGGCAGTGTGATGACGGCATAGTCTTTTAGTATAAGTGGGAGATTGTTGGAATGTATACTGAAAGCCTATCTCTTTTTGTATGAACATTTTATTTTGGAATAAAAATCACATGATCATTGTTTGCACTTTATATATTTATTATATGTGTGTGCATATTGTCTAATATTTTACATTGTAGAGAACATGGTGCTTGGTGTGGCACAGAAGATCATGTTATCAGTCACTTGTAAAATATAAGTAGAGGCTCACAACCAAGATAGTTTTGGACAGACAATTGGCATGGTTGTAGTGTAGCTTGGTATTGTTTTGTCTTGAACATAGAGTTACACTAGTACACTTAGGTGTATTGAGCAGGACCGACATAGAGGTGATTATATTAATTGCTGACTACATAATTGAATCGGACCTCGGATATTATGTTGTACATGCTCTTAATCCCGATATAATAACGGGCACATGTACTTAGTATTTAATTCTTTGATTTACCAGAGGGTGAGATTTAGATGGATTAAATCAATATTCCCGGTAAGTTGGGAAATGATATTATTTACATGGTGTGCCGTTGATTATAGGAGGAAACCGTATCCTATATATTAGGTTGATGATGTCCCCTTGAGGAGCTCATAAGGTTCATCATGTAAACCTAGCTGGTTGACTTAGTCAACATGATGATAAGGTTAAGTGGTACTACTCGAGGAGTTAGATGTTAATTAATTGATGGTCAATAAATCAATTAATTGACGGACATTCGATATCTTAAACACGGGGAGATGAATGTACAAATAATATATGGAGCCCATATTGATTTATGGGGGTTGGTGAGGTAGTTCAATGATGATCCTCTAGTGGAATGGAACATCATTGATGGATCAAGTTTGTGTGGTTCCGATCCATCGGGTGGCCAAGATCCAACTCCTCCTTATGGTCCCTATCATAGCCTAATATAATCCTCGTGAAGTCTAGATCCAAGGATGTAAAACAAAACTCTAGAACCAACGGTTGGGATTAAATCCCTAGATCCGATGGTTGGGATGAAACCCTAGAACCAACGGTTGGGATTAAATCCCTAGATCCGACGGTTGGGATGAAACCCTAGATCCGACGGTTGGGATGAAACCCTAGATCCGAAGGTTGGGATGAAATCCTAGATCCGACGGTTGGGATGAAACCCTAGATTCGACGGTTGGGATAAAACCCTAGATCCGACGGTGGAGATTAAATCCCTAGATCCGACAGTGGAGATTAAAGGAGGCTTAAGCCCAATTCTATAACTAGAGGGCTTAGGTTGGGCGGCAAGTAATGGTTCATTTTGGATTAGGGTTTTGCCTCTCAAGTGCTTTAGGCGGCTAGGGTTTTTGGAAAGGTTTTGGGCGGCAACTAGAAACGAGATTAGGGTTTCCTCCTTTGCTCCTTGGTGGCCGGCGCTCACTCCTTCCTTCTCCTAGCTTTGGCCGACCCTCTTCCTCCTCTTTTGCTCCTAGGTGGCCGGTGGTTCTCCAACTCCTTGGTGGCCAGCGCTTCTCCAACCTCTAGGTGGCCGGCGGCAACATTGCAACAAGTTGGCCGGCACTCATCCATTTACTCCTTGGTCGGCGGTTACATCGAGCTCTTTTGATTGGTGGCCGGTTCTAGAAAGAAGGAGTTTTTTGTTTTGTTCTTCTCTTTGTTTGCAGCGAACAAGGAAAGGAAGAACGCGATCTAAAAGGCTTCTACTCATTGAGGATCTTCGCCCACACGTCGTCCACGAGGAGGATAGGACATACGATAGATGATCGTGAGGTATAAAAGTTTTAAAACTTTATTTTCTGATCATAGCATGTTCTTTTATGTGTTGATTATACAAGTGTGCATTGGTATATATTTTGTATAATCATAGACCCCAAAGACAAACACAAAAACCGGCGATCCGTCCATCGTATCTTCCACGGCTAACGAACTAGAAGAGTTGTGTTGCTTGAACAACTAGTTTGTTCAAGCGATCACTCAAGTTGTTAGCACGGCGATGAATTGGTTGTGCTAAGGAAACTCATCCCATCCGTATTAATTCTTTCATTAGTGAAAATTGTAATCCGGGGACATGGGAGCCAATGAGCCTCCGAAGCAACTCCCTTCACTCATGGCCTGGCCATGTGTTTTCACACGACTGTGTCGCACGAGGTTAAAAGGGGGGAGCCGTGTGTTTTCACCCCATTTGTGTCGTGTGCTTCGAAAGCTCTTGCCCTAGCTGTGTGGTTTTGTCTTCCCCACCATCTAAAAGAACTTTTAACCTCTAAGGAAGCCAAAAGAAGCAAGGATGAGGAGGACCGAGCATGTAGCACCTCGATCCGACGCCCTTCAAGCTCTGGAGGAGGATAACACCTTACCCACTCTTCTTTTTCACAATAATGAACATAGAGAGAGCGAGGAGGGTAGGATAACTTTTAGGCTTTTTAACATTGAGCATGAGTGGACCCTTCACCAATGGAACTCATGCTTTGGCTTGCCGAGTGGGGGAGAGAGAAGAATCCCTATTGGGTTCAACTCTCGGGTATTTTGGACCGAGTTGATGGGAGAGCATGCTTATGACCCTTCTAGGGCCAAAGCGTCGCGCCTCCAAAACCCCGTCTTCTGATACCTCCACCGCACATGGCCAAAACTATATTTGGTCATGGGGAGAGTGACAATGTAGTTAGAGCTAGCGAGATGCTTTGCCTCTGGGATATGCTACAAGAAAGGAGTAGCATCGATGTAGGGTCCCACTTCATCAGACACTTAGTGAAAATGGGCAAAGCAGCACGAGGAGAGATTAATGTGGGAGGCCTACTTACCCATATTTGTCATAGGATAGGGTACGATTACACTACATTAGAGAGTATAGACGGGAGCCCTAGGATCGACCTAGGAGTGTGCATGGCCATGAAAATGATTGTGAGAGAAAGGGGCTCCTTATGCTTTGTAAGGAAAAATCTGACGACCCTTAGGCTCCCCGACCCTGATCGTACCACCATCACTACACGCGGCAACTGGCGCTTGGACCTGATTGTGGAGTCCCCTCCATATGAGGGACCCTCCACATTGGCGCCCATCTCTCCACCTTTATATCACTCTCCCTCCAGTCCACACATGCATAGGAGCCCACCTAGTCCACGCCGACATGAGTCTGCACCTGCACCACCATATTTTTCCACCTTTGAGCAGGATACAGGTACGTCGACTTATGATTTCTCGGAGTTCCGGTCGCGCCTCGATGACATTTACACTGAGCAGCAGACGCAGAGGTAGCGATGGGAGGAGCAGAGTGCCTACCAGCAAGTGGAGTTTCAAGGATTTCGAGAGCATTTCCAACGGGCTGAGGAGTTCTACGACAAAGCCCACATATACTTCCAGGAGGAGGCTGCTCGTCGCCAGGATGAGGTCGCCTACCGCAAAGAGATGCGGCAGCACATGCACGCCCAGCAGGCATAGTGGGCTAGGGAGGAGGAGCATCGAGCAGTCGCTGCATCCACCAGCTCCCAGATCGACCACATGTACATGTGGCATCAGTTGCTCAGCAGTAGGTTCTCCCAGGATCCAGAGATGCCCAGGCTCCCAGATTTTCCACCTCGTCCACCATACTAGAGGTATATTTTCATTTAAGTCTGGGGGGGAAGACCCCAAAGTTTATTTTGTTTTGTTTCCTAGCAGTAGTTTCTTTTCTAGTATTTTTACTCATTTATTCATGTGTGGGTTGTTAAACTTCTTTCGGTACTTAGTTTTTGTTATCTGTAAAGTTGTCTCAGTAAGTATTTATAAAAAAGTTGCTTACATGAGTTGTTCCCATAGGTAGCTTAACTTCATTTATCTCGTGGTATTTTATTTTATTTGCTTTAATGAATGTTCTAGACTTACACTGGTTAGCTTTATTTCTTTACACTTACATATGTTGAACATTCTAAAAGGGATAATCTAGTACATAGCTAGTTATGATTCATCTCAGTAGTCTAGTACTTTGGAATCCATAGGTGACTCTAGGTTTAGCATTTTAGTTACTGGAGATGCTCGGATTGTTTAAGCCCATTTGGAAATATCAAAATCCCAGTTAGAAGAAAAAAAAGAGAAGAGAGAAAGAGAAAAGGATGAAAAAGAAAACAAGAAAAAAAAGAGAGAGAAGAGAGAGATAGAAGAGTATGAGGGATAAAAAAATAGTTGTCGTGGGTGGAAATGACTAGGTGCCCCTTTGAGACTGAGTTAGGTTATTGGGGAAACACCTACCAATTTCTCTCAATACCGAGCACGCCTTTGAAACTTTATGCTAGATCTAGGGAACGACCCTCACTTTGGGCAAGTAAGTGCCTAAGAGCCGAAAACCATAGGAAAGCTATGGGGTGACGACTTAACTCACCATTGAATGGGCATCCCCTAAGAATGGTTCGCTTAGCACGAGCACGAGGAGCTAACTTAGTGAATTTCTAGAACATATTTATTCTGCTTTGATTGTAAATACCACTTGATAAATTTAGTTGTCATGCTAAGTATGGAATAATGTCTTTTAAATTTCATGGTACTGAGATTTGCTTGAGGACAAACAAAGATTTAAGTCTGGGGGAAGTGATGTGAGCAAAACATATAGAGTTTTAGGAGTAGTTTTCGCTCACATCTCATTACATTTTTATGTTAGTTTCATGCATGTGTCACTCTATTTTGCATGCATTTCCTATTTTCTGGTTCGAAGATCTGCTCTTTGTACTTTTGTGTGCAAGATAGCATTTCGGGTGAAAAAGGCGCACTTTCGGAGCAAAAGAAGAATATTTTGCAGCTAGATGCAGAATGGGACATGACCAGGGTGTGTGGCTACACACGGTCATGTCCAATGGGCAAGATTAGCCACCCCAGGGTCGCACATGACCGTGTGGCACCCCGCCAGATTTACGCGACTAGGGTTTTTTCGGATTTTGCAGCGGTCCGAGGTGATGTCTATATAAGGATGGCTCTGCCCAAACCCTAGGAGGGAGGCACGATGGCTAGGATGGCACGCCGAAGCCCTAAAAAGCTTCGGGAACTCGCAATAGGGAGGAGGAACATCGCCGGAGGTCCACGCCTTGCACTTCAATGCCGAAGAGAAGACTACAAAAGCATTGTAATCCTTTGTTCCTGCGTTTTATTCCTTATGTATTCGAACATAAACATGCTTTTTGATTCTTCCTTCATATACATGGAGTAGTACTTTCGATTCTAGGATTATGGAGTAGCTTGTGTGCACATTACAATGTTGGTTCATGTTAAATTCTGCCTTTGAGTTTATTTGACAATTGGTAGTTGTTTTTACTATATCTATGCGTGTTTGGTTTTCTATCTGTTGTGCTTAGGCGATACGAGGTGTGATAACCCTCGTATTAAAGATTTAGGGAATTTTATACAAGGAACCTAGGGGTAAACCTGATCTCCTGTAACTGTGGGTAGAAGAGTGCGGTGGAATCAGAAACGGTTCATCATAGGGATTGATTTGGCATCCTCGTATCGTCTATCCCATTTTTTTAGGCAGAGATAGCTCCCAGTAGATGCTGCGGCTCATCGGGAGAGTGTATGATGTCCCTTCCACAAAATCATAGATAAACGTCTAGACAACACCAATTGACAACATTGTTTTATGATACACAAGCAAAATTGAAGTCCTAGAATCACCTTTGAAGACCTCGGCACACTCCCTTCCTCCTCCGTGTGACACCGTATAGAGTAAAGTCCACCAATAGCCCTCACCAATCGAAACCTCTTAGAGTCACGTCCAAACAATTACAACCACTGAATATATCGATATTCGAATCCCAGTCTCTGTGGGATCGATAATCTTTATTACTTTATGACATCCGTGCACTTGCGGGCGTTGAGCGTGAGTGCACGTTTTGAGTCTTCGATGGTCTCCGTCGCGAGATTTAAGGACGCGTTCGTGCACATCAGCCAACAAGGATTTCCTAAGAGTTTGTCAGACAAAACGGGAGACCCTCTAGATAAGCCTTCCTTGTGACTAACATGGATGTTAGGTTAAGAGGGAGGTTCTAATTGGATAATCATCATAGAAGTTGTTAAAAATATTATTTATTTTTTTAAAATTTCCCAATACTTTCAAAATTTAAAATCCTTCTTTTTGATAATATTCCAAAGGGTAGAGAAGACTTAAGTTGGACAAACTTAGTATCTCTAGCTACCTCTAGTTTGGCATAAACCTAATAGACATGAGCCTCTAGAGTACCTCTAGGTTAGGACGGTCACATCCTAACCTAGGATATACATTGTTGGTGCAGGATCTAGAAATCTAAGCTCTTAAATGTTAAAGGGAGTTGAACATACTGGTTCACATCCTTAAAAATGCACCCCTTATAAAGTTTTTTTTTATATATGTCAAAGGGGGAGAGAGGTTAAATTTAAGAGGTTACCTATTATTTTTTCAAAAAGTAATTATTTTTCAAAAATCACCTAGGGTTAAGGGGGAGGTTTTGAAAAATGCTTGTTTAATACTTATTGCTTATTTTTTCTTAACTTTGAATTGGTTTGTCATAGATCAAAAAGGGAGAGATTGTTGGTGCAGGGGCACTAGTTAATCGAACCTTGATTTTGATAATGACAAAGATTCAAAGTTAAGCTATTTTGTTGTCTCATATGCTATGCTAAGTGTGTAGGTATTGTATTAGACTTTGCTAAAGTCAACGACACCAGGAGAATCTCCGAATGAGAAACCTCGGTGGTCAACAACACCAGGAGAATCTCGAGACGAGAAACCTCGATGGTCGGGTGACACCAGGAGAATCTCGAAAGGAGAAACCTCGGTAGTCGGGTGATGCCAGGAAAGTCTCGGAAGGAGAAACTTCGGTGATCAAGTGACTGAAAGCTAAGTGACGGGTCAGGAGGACCAAAGGTAAGCTCCGAGTGTGGAATGGTGGTAAGGACGCGTCCTTGGTTAGAGGACAATCGTAGGCATCGATTCGACCAAGGCTTCCGGAGGAATGTCGAAGTCGAGATCGGACAGTCAAAGGACTATCACACTTGATGGCATTATGCATCTCTTGTGCTAACCTTGTGTTGCAAGAATTCTCAAGTGCAACATCGACTGGAGGTGTCAACAGTCGACTAAATGCAGTCGACTGCCAAAAAGATTAGTCGACTGATGTCGATGAATCAACCAAATGCACAAGGTCAAAGAGATAGAGATCGATGCTGCCACCTCATGATAAGATAAGGCACCACCTCAAGATAAGTTCCACGAGTTTTGGATCTGGATTAAGACATATTCCAAGGTGACAATCTATAAAAGGAGAGGACTCAAACCCATCAATCAATCAATGAACTCCAAAGTGCACCGGCTCTCCGCAATCCTTCGTGCTACAACGCTACTCCGATCGTGCATCCGCTACAAGTTATTTGTCAGTATCTTTTACTTCTTAATTAGTATTTGCAAAGAGAATAGGTAAGGTTGTTACCTCTTCCTTTACAACATTGTATTCGATTGTCTCTTACCTCCAACGAGGAAGATATTTTTAGTGCTTTTCCATTCAGAAGCGATCAAGGATCGCAGGGTCTTGGATTAGCAACCGGTGGGCTATGAACCAAGTAAAAAATATTTGTGTCTTTTAGTTGTGCATTTTCTACTTTCCGCTGCGAACCCGTGTATTCAATCGACGAAAAGAAAGATTTTACGTACTGTTATTCACCCCCCCCCCTAGCATGTTTTCCTTGATCCAATAGCCTATAGAAATTTAAACCTTGTCCATTAGACCCCTTAATCATGTTTTTGAAGGTTTTGCCCGGAACTGAAGCTCTTATACCACTTGAAGGTAGGAAACTTCGCTTCCCACTTCAACTCGGTCACTTGTTCCTGGCGATCCCTTCTATGTCCCCGAATAAAAAAAAATTATCCTTGACAAGAGGGATTACCCAAGCTACCATTTCATCATCATGCTATTCGATTAAAGTGGTCACTTGAACAAACTTGTTGTTCAAGAAATCAACTTCTATTCTACGATTAGCCGCGGAATAGACGATGTACGGATTGCCAGTTTTTGCATTTGTATTCAGGGTCCAAGTAAATTAGCCACATATAAAAACATACAACAAGCATATAATTGAAAAACAATTATTGACATAATACAAAAGAATATAAACAAACATTATACCTCTTGATCTTCTATTGTATGTCCTTCCTCCTTTTGGACGTCGTGTGGGTGACGATCTTCCAAAAGTCGAAGCCTCCTAGATCACCAATCTTCCTTCCTTGCTCGCTCCGAACAAGAGGAAGTATAGAAACAAAACTCTTCTCTTATCTAGGACCAACCATCAAGCTCCAAGCTTGATGCTTGCCGCCGGTCCAAAGAGAGAACAAAAGGATTGTGGGCGCCGGCCAAGAGCTCCAAGGAACAACCCTAACCCTTGTTTCCACCGGCCAAGGAGAAGAAGAGAAATAGGTTGAGCACCGGCCAAGGTAGAGGGGAGAGAGATAGGCGCCGGCCACACCTTAGGAAGAAGAAAAGAACCTCTCAAATTGTTGTCGCCCACTCCACCTCCCAAACCCTAGCCGCCCAACAAAACCCTAATCTTCCTAGGATTTCTTGCCTCCCAAGCTAAGGAGATGATGGCATGGCTCGGAGGCTCATTGGCTCCCATGTCCCCGGATTAAAATTTTCACTAATGAAAACTAATCCGGATGGGATGAGTTTCCTAAGCACAACCAATTCGTCGTCGTGCTAACGACTTGAGCGATCGCTTGAACAAACTAGTTGTTCATGCAACCAAGCTCTTCTAGTCGGTTAGCTGCGGAAGAGACGACGGACGGATCATCGGTTTTTGTGTTTATCTTCGGGGTCCACGATTATACAAATACATATGGATGTAGACATGTATAATCAACACATACAATCATATTAATAAGAACATGCAAAGATCAATAATAAAACTTGTAAAACTTTTATACCTCTTGATCTTCTATCGTATGTCCTAACCTCCTTGTAGACTTCGTGTGGGCGAAGATCCTCCACAAGTTGAAGCTTCCTAGATCTTCTTCAATCAAAAGAAAGAAAAACTCTCCTTCCCTTCTTGCTTGAGCGAACCACCAAGCCACAAAGGATTGATGCCGCCGGCCCCAAGAAAAGAGAGAACAAGATGGCCAACCAAGGAACCAAACAAGGGAACAATCCCTAGCTCCTTTGTGCCGCCGGCCAAGAGGAAAAGAAGAGGAGAAGAGGAATAGGTTGAGCGCCAACCAAGGTAGAGGGAAAAGAGATAGGAGTCGGCCACACCCTAGGAAGAAGAAGAGATCCTCTCCTATAGTTGCCGCCCACTCTTCCTTCCAAACCCTAGCCGCCCAACCAAGGAACCAAACCCTAATCTCCCTAGGGTTTCTTGCCGCCCAAGACAATGAAAGGCAAAACCCTAATCTCCAAAAACATCCAACGACTTGCCGCCCACCTTAAGCCCCCTTTTATAGAGTTGGGCTTAAGCCTTGTTTTAATCTCCACCGTTGGTTCTAGGGATTTAATCTCAACCATCGGATCTAGAGATTTAATCTCAACCGTCGGATCTAGAGATTTAATCTCCACCGTCGGATTTAGGGATTTAATCTCAACCGTCAGATCTAGAGATTTAATCTCAACCGTCGGATCTAGAGATTTAATCTCCACCGTCGGTTCTAGGGATGTAATCTCAACCGTCGGATCTAGAGATTTAATCTCCACCGTCGGATCTAGAGTTTTGTTTTCCATCATTGGATCTAGGCTTCATGAGGATTATATTAGGCTACGATAGGGACCATGAGGAGGAGTTGGATCTTGGCCACCCGATGGATCGGAACCACACAAACTTGATCCATCAATGATGTTCCATTCCACTAGAGGATCATCATTGAATTACCTCACCAACCCCCATAAATTAATATGGGCTCCATACATTATTCGTACATCCATCTCCCCGTGTTTAAGATATCGAATGTCCGTCAATTAATTGATATACTGACCATCAATCAATTAACATCTAACTCCTCGAGTAGTACCACTCAACCTTATCATCATGTTGACTAAGTCAACCTGCAAGGTTTATATGATGAACCTTATGATCTCCTCAAGGGGACATTATCAACCTAATATGTAGGACACGGTTTCCTCCTATAATTAACGGCCACCATGTAAATAATATCATTTCCCAACTTACCGGACATATTGATTTAATCCATATAAATCTCACCCTTTGGTAAATCAAAGAAATAAATACTAAGTACATGTGCCCGTTATTATATTGGGATTAAGAGCATGTACAACATAATATCCGAGGTCGATTCAATTATGTAGTCAGCAATAAATTGAATCACCTCTATGTCGGTCCTGCTCAATACACCTAAGTGTACTAGTATAAATCTATGTTCAAGATAAAACAATACCAAGCTACACTACAACCATGCCAATGGTTTGTCTAAAATCATCTTGGTTGTGAGCCTCTACTTATATTCTACAAGGGACTGATAACATGATCTTCTGTGCCACACCAAGCACCATGTTATCTACAATGTAAAGTATTAGACAATATGCACACATATAATAAATATAAAGTACAAACAATGATCATGTGATTCTTATTTCAAAATAAAAATGTTCATACAAAAGAGCTAGGCTTTCAGTATACATTCCAACAATCTCCATTTATATTAAAAGACTATGTTGTCATCACACTGCCATACATCTGATCCCCATGTCCTCCACATGCCTATCAAACGCTTTCATTGGAAAGGCCTTAGTGAATGGATCCGCCAGGTTATCCTCTGATGCAATCTTGGCGACAGCTACTTCTCCTCGCTTTACGATTTCTCGTATCAGGTGGTACTTGCGCTCTATGTGTTTACTCGCCTTATGGGCTCGTGGTTCCTTCGAGTTTGCAACTGCACCACTATTATCATAATAAATTGTGATAGTTTTGGGCAAACCAGGAATCACATCCAAGTCCATCAAGAAGTTCCTGAGCCATACAGCTTCCTTGGCTGCCTCAGAGGCTGCCACATACTTGTAGGGATGTATACTGAAAAGTCTATCTTTTGTATGAACATCTTTATTTTGAAATAAGAATCACATGATCATTGTTTGCATATTTTTATGGTTATGCAATATTTTCTCATACTTTACATTGTAGATAACATGGTGTGTGGTGTCACACAGGAGATCATGTTATCGGCCCCTTGGAAAGTATAAGTAAAGGCTCACAACCGAGATGGCTTTGGACAAACCATCAGAATTGTTGTAGTGTGATTTGGTATTGGTTTGTCTTGACCATAGAATCACACTAGTGCACTTTGTGTGTATTGAGCAGGACCGACATAGAGGTGATTCGATTTTTTACTGACTACATAATCGAATCGGACCTCAGATATTATTTAGTACATGCTCTTAATCCCGATATAATAACGGGCACATATACTTAGTACTCATCTCTTTGATTTACCAATGGGCGAGATTTATAGATTAAATCGATAGACTCGGTAAGTTGGGAGATGATATTATTTATATGGTGTGTCGTTGATTATAGGAGGAAACCGTGTCCTATATATTAGGATGATGATGTCCCCTTGAGGAGCTCATAAGGTTCATCATGTAAACCCTGCAGGTGGACTTGGTCCGACATGATAAAAAGGTTGAGTGGTACTACTCAAGGAGTTAGATGTTGATTAATTAATGGTCAGTAAATTAATTAATCGACGGACATTCGAGATCTTAAACACGGAGAGAAAATATACAAATAATATATGGAGCCCATATTATCATATGGGGGTTGGTGAGGTAGATCAATGATGGACCTTTAGTGGATTAGATCATCATTAGTGGATCGGACTTTATGTGGGCTTGATCCATGGGTGGCCAAGACCCAACTCCTCCTCATGGTCCCTAATGTAGCCTATTAACACCTCATGATGCTTAGATCCAAAGGATAGAAACAAAACTCTAAGATCCATTGGTAGAAATAAAATCTCTAAGATCCGACGGTTGAGATTAAATCTCTAGATCCGATGGTTGAGATTAAATCCCTAGAACCAATGGAGGAGATTAATTCATGACTTATCCCTAACTCTATAAAAGGAGGGCATGGGGAGTTGGCGTGGATGACAATAGAAAGGGAGCAAAGCTTGGGAGGCAAGAGAAGGGCAATCCTAGTTGAGATAGGATTGGGATTAGGGTTTGGGTTTGGAGGCTAGGGTGGCACCAAATAAGGAAGGTTCTTTCTCTCTTCTTCTTCCTCATTGGGCCAACGTCCAGCAGCTTCCCCCAGCTTTTTTCCAGCCTTGGCCGGTGCCCAAAGCCTCCTTCTTCTTCTCCTTTGGTCGTGGAAACAAGATATAGGGTTTTCCTTGGTGTCTTGGTAGTTTTCCACCATCTCCTTCTCCTTCTAGTTGGCCGGCGGCAAGGACTTTTATAGCTCCTTGTTGGTTGAGTTTTGGAAGGAGAAAAACATTGTTTCTCTTCTTCCTCTTGCTTGGGAAATGCAAGGAAGGAAGTTTTGCGATCTAGGAGCTTCGACTTTTGGTGGATCGTCACCCACACGACGTCCAAAAGGAGGAAGGTCATACATTAGAAGACCAAGAGGTATACCTATTCTTCTTTCTATTTTATTCATTGCTTGGTTTTGTTTTACAAATATAAGCGTGTTATATTTCTGTAAATGGCTAAATAATACTTGGATCCCGAGTATAAACACAAAAACCGGCGATCCGGACATCGTCTATTCCGCGACTACTCGTAAAATAGAGGATGGTTGCTTGAACAACTTGTTTGTTCAAGTGACCTCTCTAAATGAATAGCACGACGATGACTTGGTTGCTTTGGGAATCCCTTTTGTCTAGGATTAAATTTTTTAATCTGGGGACATCGGAGGGATCACCATGGTCAAGCAACCGAGGTGAAGGGGAAGCGAAGTTTCCCCTCACAGACTCAACAAGGGAAATCCCTTCAATTGGTATCAGAGCTTCCGGGCAAAACCTTCAATACTCAGCTTCCATGATAGAGTCCTCCACGTATTTCTGCTTGACACTCCTCCATACTATGCCTCCACCTCCAAAAGTAAACACAAACCCCGAGGTAGACTTACTGTTGTCCCTATCTGATTGGAAATCAGAATCCGTGTAACCCACAGGGACTAATTGATCTGCCCGGTAAACCAGCATATAATCCCTAGTCCTTCTCAGGTACTTCAATATATGCTTTACCGCAGTCCAATGTCCCTGTCCAGGATTACTCTGATATCTGCTAACCATACCCACGGCAAAGCAGATATCTGGTCTCGTACATAGCATAGCATACATGAGGCTTCCTACTGCCGAAGCATAAGGAACCGCCTTCATCTCCTCTATCTCCTTCGATGTTTTGGGACACATCTCTTTAGATAAAGGTACTCCATGCCTAAAAGGTAGAAAACCTTTCTTGGAGTTCTGCATGCTAAAACGATCAAGGATAGTGTCAATGTATGAAGCTTGAGATAAGCACAACATCCTTTTCTTGCGATCCCTTATTACCTTGATCCCAAGGATGTGTCCCACTTCTCCCAAGTCCTTCATATCAAACTGTTTGGACAACCATACCCTTACATATGATAACACTCTGATATTGTTGCCAACTAACAAAATGTCATCTACGTATAGTACAAGAAATACCACTACGTTTCCATCACATCTCTTGTATACACAAGGCTCATCCGGACTTTGAATAAATCCATATGACTGGATTACCTCATCAAAGCGGATGTTCCAAGATCTAGAAGCTTGCTTCAATCCATAAATGGAACGATTAAGCTTACACACAAGATGCTCTTTGCCCTTTGCAATGAATCCCTCTGGTTGCTTCATATAGATGTTTTCCTCAAGACTTCCGTTAAGGAAAGCTGTCTTGACATCCATCTGCCAAATCTCATAATCCTCATGAGCAGCAATAGATAAGAGAATACGGATAGTCTTAAGCATAGCTACCGGCGAAAAGGTCTCCTCATAATTGATACCCTCTTTCTGAGTATACCCTTTCACAACAAGCCTAGCTTTGAAGGTCTCAACCTTCCCGTCTACTCCTCTCTTTCTCTTGTAGATCCACTTGCATCCAATGGCTTTCACACCATCGGGTGGTTCTACTGGCTCTCAGACATGATTAGAATCCATAGATTCTATCTCTGAATTCATCGCTCTTTGCCAAGATACCGCATCTCTATCTTGGAGTGCCTCGTCATATGTCCAGGGATCAGGTTCATGTTTACCAGGGACTAAGTCCGAAGACTCTCCCAAGAACATGAATCTCTCGGGTTGTCTATCAACCCTCCCACTACGACGAGGTGCCTCCTGTGTATGCTCTGTGACACGCGGTGTAGTGACTTGTGGTATTTCCTCTTGTACCGGTGGTACCGAAGTCGGGACTTCCCCTTTCAACTCCTCAAGAACAATCCTACTCGTGGGCTTGTGGTTCATGACATAGTCCTCCTCTAGAAATCTGACATTCATACTCACGATCACCTTCTGATCTCTAGGACTATAGAACAAACCACCCTTCATTCCCTTAGGGTAGCCAACAAACAAGCGTACTTCTGTACGAGATTCTAACTTACCAGCATCTTCCTTCAGCACATGTGCTGGACTACCCCAAATCCGAATATGTCTTAGACTAGGCTTTCGCCCAGTCCACAATTCTATGGGAGTAGAGGGTACTGACTTAGATGGAACCAAGTTCAGAATGTGTGCTGCCGTTTCCAGAGCAAACCCTCAGAACGAATCAGGTAACTCAGAATAACTCATCATCGATCTGACCATCTCCATAAGAGTCATATTCCTTCGCTCCGCCACACCATTCTACTAGCGTGTGCCAGGTGCAGACAATTGGGATTGAATCCCAGCCTCTGATAAGTAACTCCTAAACTCTCCCAAGAGGTACTCGCCACCACGATTAGATCATAGTGTCTTGATACTTTTACCTTGACGGTTCTCCACATCAGCCTTGAATTCTTTGAACCTGTCAAAGCATTCAGACTTGCGGCACATCAAGTAAATGTATCCAAACCTTGAATAATCATCTATAAAAGAGACAAAGTATTCAAAGCCACCTCTAGCCTGGATAGACATAGGACCGCACAAATCAGAATGAACCAATTCCAATACATCTTTGGCTTTATACCCCTTAGCCTTAAAAGGTCTCTTGGTCATCTTACCTTCCAAGCAAGACTCGTAGGTTGGGAGATCTTCCACCACTAATGAACCCAAGGGTCCATCAGCTATCAACCTTTGAATTCTACTCAGGTTAATATGACCAATTCTTAGGTGCCAAAGATATATCTGGTTCATTTTTGAAGGTTCTTTTCTCTTATTAGACTTAGAAGATGAGTTATTCACTTATATATGCATCGTGGGAGATTTCGGTTCAAGAGTGTACAAATTGCCAACCAATGTACCAGAACAGATAATCTCTATATTCCTTTTTATAACAACTTTATCATTAAAAGAAACAGAATATCCATCCAGAAACAATTTAGAAACTAAAATTAGAATCTTTCTAAAAGTAGGTACATAAAGACAATTTCTCAAAACCAAACCTTTATTCCTATCAAAAGATAAATAAACGTCTCCCACTGCAATAGCCACCACTGTAATCTCTCCCTCAGCCAGTCGTCGGGTTTCCTGGAACCCTTGCAAAGTATTGCAGACATGATTAGTGGCTCCTGTATCTACACACCGGGTGCTGGTAGATAACACCGCTAACCATGTTTCAACGACTAGACCAAAGGATATATCTTTGTTCTTCTCTGGATTGGGACAGTCCTTCTTCCAATGTCCATCCTGCTTGTGAAGTACTTGCCTTTCGGCTTCTTCACTCCTCCCTGAGATCCTCCCACCACCTTTGCTCCACCTTGTTTCTCCTTCTTCTTGCCTTTCGGCTTAGAAGTAGAAACCTTTTTGAGCAACCATGGCTTGAGGACACTCTTCGAAGAGTGCATACTTGTACTCCTTAGCAGATAAGATAATATCTAGATTCTTTTCCATTCAACATTATTTGGGTACAGTAAGTTTATTTCCTTTAGTATCATAGTAAGTGGACTGAAAGTTATTTTTGAAAATCCTAAAAATCACATAGATCATTACTGTAGATTTCAAAATATCATTGATTCCTCAAACAATAAAATTTCGAAATCAACCAACACCTCAAAACACCGAGAATATCGCATGCCACGATAGTGTGGACGTATACAAATTCTACATTTGCAAGAGGAGGTTTAACCCTTTAATTTTATTATCTTGTCAACCTTACTTTTTGACAAATAAAATTAATAGTTGGTTCCTCTTTGGCCCTACAAATAAAAGCAGTGACTCCGATGGGGAGGATACTTTGTATTTGCATCTAAGTGTGCACCATTACACGATACTAAGGGAATTATCTCGGATTATATGTCTTACCGATGGGGAAGTACACACGCTCCTAAATAATTTTCTATAACCATTATTTGACCTAGTGATCCGCAAACAAACTCATCCGATGGGGAGGAAGGCACTCAGAGCCGACGTGCAAGTTTGTTGCATCACGCGTCAAATTGTAATGGAGGTCGCGGAAATTAATTAAAATGTCTCTATCCCACTTAGTAAATTGACAGTGAGGAATTTTCAAGCACACACAACATGCATATAAAACAAATTAGCAATAAATATGGAAAAAATCAGAATTTTCGCAACTATTATGGCATTGTTCTCCAATATGCGTCCCGTCGTATCGCCACCTTGTCCACTCCACCTCTTCCCGTGCGCAAGTCACCAAAGAGATCCGAGCCAAGATAAACTATTTTAATTTACATCCATCGATCCTATACTCCAAGAAAGAGTGTACAAATAATCTAGATCGAAAGTAAACTAAAATGAGTGGCTAAACAATGCCGTATTTAATTACAAAAATTAAATACTAATTTAGCCTCGTCAACCCCGAGGATTCAAATAATATACAATCACACACACATGCAATCACATACACACATATATAGCCATAATAGTTGGAACTTATGCCTGCAACCAAAGAGTTATCCTACGCACATCCTACTATCATCCGACATATACAATATATGATAAGTGCATGAAAGTAACCGAATCCAAAACACACAAAACCGAAAACCGTGGCTCTGATGCCATTTTGATAGCATGGTTCGGAGGCTCGTTGGCTCCCATGTCCCCGGATTAAAATTTTCATTAATGAAAACTAATCCGGATGGGATGAGTTTCCTAAGCACAACCAATTCATCGTCGTGCTAACGACTTGAGCGATCGCTTGAACAAACTAGTTGTTCATGCAACCAAGCTCTTCTAATCGGTTAGCCGCGGAAGAGACGACGGACGGATCGCCGGTTTTTGTGTTTATCTTCGGGGTCCATGATTATACAAATATATATGGATGTAGACATGTATAATCAACACATACAATCATATTAATAAGAACATGCAAAGATCAATAATAAAACATGTAAAACTTTTATACCTCTTGATCTTCTATCGTATGTCCTAACCTCCTTGTAGACTTCGTGTGGGCGAAGATCCTCCACAAGTTGAAGCTTCCTAGATCTTCTTCAATCAAAAGAAAGAAAAACTCTCCTTCCCTTCTTGCTTGAGCGAACCACCAAGCCACAAAGGATTGATGCCGTCGGCCCCAAGAAAAGAGAGAACAAGATAGCCAACCAAGGAACCAAACAAGGGAACAATCCCTAGCTCCTTTGTGTCGCCGGCCAAGAGGAAAAGAAGAGGAGAAGAGGAATAGGTTGAGCGCCGACCAAGGTAGAGGGAAAAGAGATAGGAGTCGGCAACACCCTAGGAAGAAGAAGATATCCTCTCCTATAGTTGCCGCCCACTCTTCCTTCCAAACACTACCCGCCCAACCAAGGAACCAAACCCTAATTTCCCTAGGGTTTCTTGCCGCCCAAGCCAATGAAAGGCAAAACCCTAATCTTTAAAAACATCCAACGACTTGCCGCCCACCTTAAGCCCCCTTTTATATAGTTGGGCTTAAGCCTTGTTTTAATCTCCACCGTTGGTTCTAGGGATTTAATCTCAACCGTCGGATCTAGAGATTTAATCTCAACCGTCGGATCTAGAGATTTAATCTCCACCGTTGGATCTAGGGATTTAATCTCAACCGTCGGATCTAGAGATTTAATCTCAACTGTCGGATCAAGAGATTTAATCTCCATCGTCGGTTCTAGGGATTAAATCTCAACTGTCGAATCTAGAGATTTAATCTCCACCGTCGGATCTAGAGTTTTGTTTTCCATCATTGGATCTAGGCTTCATGAGGATTATATTAGGCTACGATAGGGACCATGAGGAGGAGTTGTATCTTGGCCACCCGATGGATCGGAACCACACAAACTTGATCCATCAATGATGTTCCATTCCACTAGAGGATCATCATTGAATTACCTCACCAACCCCCATAAATTAATATGGGCTCCATACATTATTCGTACATCCATCTCCCCGTGTTTAAGATATCGAATGTCCGTCAATTAATTGATTTACTGACCATCAATCAATTAACATCTAACTCCTCGAGTAGTACCACTCAACCTTATAATCATGTTGACTAAATCAACCTGCCAGGTTTATATGATGAACCTTATGAGCTCCTCAAGGGGACATCATCAACCTAATATGTAGGATACGGTTTCCTCCTATAATTAACGACACACCATGTAAATAATATCATTTCCCAACTTACTGGGCATATTGATTTAATCCATATAAATCTCGCCCTTTGGTAAATCAAAGAAATAAATACTAAGTACATGTGCCCGTTATTATATCGAGATTAAGAGCATGTACAACATAATATCCGAGGTCCGATTCAATTATGTAGTCAGCAATAAATTGAATCACCTCTATGTCGGTCCTGCTCAATACACCTAAGTGTACTAGTGTAACTCTATGTTCAAGATAAAACAATACCAAGCTACACTACAACTATGCCAATGGTTTGTCCAAAACCATCTTGGTTGTGAGCCTCTACTTATATTCTACAAGGGACTAATAACATGATCTTCTGTGCCACACCAAGCACCATGTTATCTACAATGTAAAGTATTAGACAATATGCACACATATAATAAATATAAAGTGCAAACAATAATCATGTGATTCTTATTTCAAAATAAAAATGTTCATACAAAAGAGCTAGGCTTTCAGTATACATTCCAACAGGAGAGGCAAAACCTTAATCTCCATGCCATGCACTTGCCACCCACCTTAAGCCCCCTTTTATAGAGTTAGGCTTAAGCCTTATTTTAATATCCACCGTCAGATCTAGGGATTTAATCTCGACCATCAGATCTAGAGATTTAATCTCAATCGTTGGATCTAGTGATTTAATCTCCACCGTCGGATCTAGAGTTCCATTTTCCACCATTGGATCTAGGCTCCATGAGGTTTTAATATGCTACAATAGGGACCATGAGGAGGAGTTGGATCTTGGCCACCCAATGAATCAATTCCACATAAAGTCTGATCCATTAATGATAATCCATTCCACTAGAGGATTATCATTGATCTACCTCACCAACCCCCATAAATTAATATGGGCTCCATATATTATTTGTACATTTTTCTCCCCGTGTTTAAGATCTCAAATGTTTGTCGATTAATTAATTTACTGACAATTAATTAATCAACATCTAACTCCATGAGTAGTACCACTCAACCTTATCTTCATGTCAGACCAAGTCGACCTATAGGGTTTACATGATGAACTTTATGAGCTCCTCAAGGGGACATCATCATCCTAATATATAGGACATGGTTTCCTCCTATAATCAACGGCACACCATATAAATAATATCATTTCCCAACTTACTGAGCCTATCGATGTAACGCCCGCCCTTATCTGCTCTCAGGGCGGCGCTACTTTTTTTTTTATTTTATAACATAACATATATGGATCATTTCACAATCTACCTAATCAAGCATGTTAACATGACATAATCCTCTTTTATAACATGCATCACATATCATAGACCTATTTAGCATGTTAACATGTCATATCTTCTTTATAACGTGCATCACATATCATAATCAAAATTAGCACGTTAACATATCATAACTTCTTTTATAACATGTATAACATAAAGATCCATTCATGAGTCCTATCATATCAAACTTTCATAAGTAATTGAACAGTAACATAACTAAGCAACATCCAACATGGTACTAATAAATCACAATTCATAAAAACGGAAGCAAATGTCTTAAGTTGTTCATAGATCATATAAATAAAAGCAGAGAGTCATAGGGTCTTTTTCCACCATGCCACTATCACACACACTCAACCTCTCCTGCTACTTTTTCTAGTTCATGTTTCCTTTATCTGCAGTATATGGACAACATAAACTATAAGCATATAGCTTAGTAAGATTTTGTCTACTCACAAAAGCCACAAACTTCATCAAACAATTAGAAAACATGAGCATACTAGCATAAATAGCATAAGTATTTCATAACCACACTAATCATCAACATACCTACGTAATGAAACATAAGCATGGCATAAAATTTACATAAGCATGCTAAACATAATTAAATCTAAGCATGGCATAAATTAAACATAAGCATTCATGACATCATCAATCCTAAACATGCATAAAAGACATAATCATAAGCATTCTTAAACTTGAACATAAGCATTCATAATTTCATAAATCCTAAACATGCATAAAGGACATAATCATAAGCATTCTTAAACTTGAACATAAGCATTCATAATATCATAAAATCCTAAACATGCATAAAGGACATAATCATAAGCATTCTTAAACTTGAACATAAGCATTCATAATATCATAAAATCCTAAACATGCATAAAGGACATAATCATAAGCACTCTTAAACTTGAACATAAGTATGCATAATTTCATACAAGTCCTTTCTTTTCAAAACATATACATATAGATACTTCAACATAATCATAACATAAAGGGGGGGCCCAGGCTAAGTACCACATAAAGCGCGTTCCCTAATAGGCTAGGGTAGCTAGCCACCAGACCTACTAGAGCAAGACCTCTTACGTCTTACCAGGGCAAGACCTCTTACGTCTTCTTATGTCCCTTGGATTTGATTAACGACCACCTAACGGGTTGGGTACTTAACCTCTTACAAAGTAAAATACTTAATTTTCATTCTTTTCTTTCTTATCATATCATAAAGAATGCTCTTAATCCCCAACATAAAAAGGGAAGCATCTCCGTCTTATTTTATCATAAGGAGAGCTCTTAGTCCCTACTTGAAAAGGGAAGCATCTCCATCTTATCTTATCATAAGGAGAGCTCTTAATTGTTAGGACCCTTGGAACGGCTAGAGGGGGGGGTGATTAGCCTTTCTTCTTTTCTACAACAATGTTAGCGGAAGAAATACAAAAATAAAAACACAAATCAAAGAAAGAACAAAGCTAACACCCGATGTACGTGGTTCGGAGATGACGCTCCTACTCCACGGTAATCCGTAAGGTGGATTAGCCCTAATCAACCTTCACTAGAACCTCCTTTGGATGAACCAAGGTGGAGAAACCTTTCTTACAATGCTCTCATCTTCTTTACAATGATGGATGATCAAGAACAAGAGAAGAGGAGGATTTAAATCACTAAAAACACTTGGAAGGCTTGGTGAGCACGAGAGTATAGTTAGGAGCAAGAGCACTAGCTTCACCAAGCTCCCCATGGCCCCTTTTTATAGAAGAGGGGTTGTTTTTCCCATTAAGCGCCGATCCCGACCGATGCATACCATCACGCCAACGGCCAAATGCGATCTCGCGGAGATTCATAGCCGCACTTTCCAACGGCCGTGATCGATCGATCCTCCATCGGGCCGATCGATGGGGTGATCACCGAGTGATCAAGGCGATCGAGTGAGATCGCATTCGCGGCGACATTTCCCTTGATCACCGACTAATGCACTTGGCGCCGATCGATCGCAGAATCGGCCGATCGCTTGACTAAGGCAGCATCGATGGTCGTGGTTTCATCGACTCGATCGAATGCCCGACTGGCCGATCGATACATCGATCATAATCGATACTCATCAAGTATGAGTAATTCATACTTGATTTTATACCCTAGACCTAGACTCAACCTTCTAGCTCCTCAATAAGCCTTGCGCCTTCAGGATCCCTCCGAGTCCGCGACTTGTTCATCCTTTGCGCTTTGCTTCAAGAGCTTCATTTGGTTTCGTCATGTCTTGGGTTGCCAAATGCTTGGACTTTACGCCGCCAAGACTACAAGCTTGGACTTATGCTGCCAAGACTTTACTTTGGGCTTCCTTTGCCAAGGTTCACTTGGACTTTATGCTGCCAAGACTACAAGCTTTGTCTTATGCCGCCAAGTCCATCCCTTGGACTTCCTTTGCCAAGATCATACTTTGACTTCCTTTTACCAAGTCTTCATCCTTGGATTTCCCTGTCACTTAAACACATGTTTAATTAGATCACAAGATATTGCCTAACTTAGATGATTAGTCAATCATCAAAACATATAAATGCTTGGAGCATTGTTGCACCAACAATCTCCCCCTTTTTGATGTTTGACAATCATTTAAGTTAGGTCTTTAAAGATACACGCATAATCATCTAACTTAAGCATTCCTTCTCCCCCTTTGACATACATCAAAAAGAGAAGGATGAAAGAATTAAGAGTGTTGGATCTTGGACTAAGGTATTAGATTGAAATTAAGCTCCCCCTTAATCCAAGATAGGATGTAAATTTCATTTGAAGCAAAGCATAATCTAAAATTTAAAAGTTAAATCCTAACTTTGCACCAACAATGGTTTTGGGGATAAAAGGATAGAATTATGGAAACTCCCCCTAAACCACTGTATTAAGCAGTCCTAAAACTTGTTTATACGCAATATTATCATACTAGAGTGTTAGGACATCAAAAATACACCAAATATCAGAAAATGGAGCTTATTATCGACTGTATCCAATCCGCCGATTGCTATGCCTGAAATCGAAATTTCAGCCTTTTTAGCCCATTTTCAGAAATGCGGTAGAAATTCCAGAAATCTCGAAAAATCATGAAATTTTGCGTACACATTTCTAAAATCATACTCTATTAAGAAAAAATAATTTGAAAAATATATGTTTTCCAGATTTCAAGATTGATACAAATTTGGAAACTTACAAAAGTTCTAAAGAATTTTCAAACTTTGTATCACTTTTGTGATTCACTTGAAAACTGTTTTCCAAAATATAATGAACATAGTTTAAAATATATATGATTTGGAATTTCCAACCATGTTCTTAGAGCTATGTACTCATTACTTGAATACAAGTCTTCCCAATGGTTGGTCCATAAGATATTTATGTCTCTAGGTGTGTCATTGGCTCATAGTAATGCATCATAACAAGCATGATGAGCCAAGTACACCTTCCCTATCATCTCACATGGTTCTAAGTGTCTCAATACAAAAATCAAGGTTTCTTAAGGCTTTTTATGAGATGTATCAAGGTATAAAGATAACATATAAACATGGGATCATGCAACCCTAGAATTTTACTCTACAAAGCACATACCAAGCTCTCTCCTTAAAGATGAAAATTCATTTTCGGGAAGAGCTTTGGTGAAGATATCGGCAAGGTTGGACTTAGATTCTACATAATTAAGTTCAATGTCCCCTCTTGCCACATGATCTCTTATGAAGTGGTGTTTCACTTCAATGTGCTTGGTCCTAGAGTGATGTACCGGATTTTTGGTCAAGTTGATGGTACTCACATTATCACAATAAACTTTAATGTTAGAGTAGTGTAGCTCATAGTCCACAAGAGTATGCCTCATCCAAAGTAATTGAGCTACACAACCACCCATAGCCACATATTCGGCTTCGGTGGTTGATAAAGCAACACAATGTTGCTTCCTACTACTCCAACTAACTAGGGAGGACCCAAGAAATTGGCATCCACCACTAGTACTTTTCCTATCCAATTTGCACCCGGCATAATCGGAATCGGTATACCCAAGTAATTCAAATGACCTAGTCCTAGGATATCAAAGTCCTACATTTAGGGTGCCTTTAACATACCTTAATATTCTTTTGACGGCTACCAAATGTGATTCTTTGGCACAAGATTGGTATCTTGCACACATACCTACCGCAAATAAAATGTCGGGTCTACTAGCGGTTAGGTATAGTAAGCTACCAATCATACTCCTATAAAGTTTAAGATCAATTGATTTACCTTCATGATCACTATCTATCCTAGTGCTAGTGGCCATAGGAGTGGTTACAATTTTGGCATTTTCCAAACCAAATTTCTTGATCATTTCATTTGCATATTTGGTTTGATAAATATGAATACCCTCATTGGTTTGTTTGACTTATAAGCCTAGGAAAAAGGTAATCTCTCCAACCAAACTCATTTCAAATTCATTTTCCATATTTTTTATAAAGTCTTGAAGAAGATCATCATTTGTTGACCCAAAGATGATATCATCAACATATACTTGGGCTATAAATATATCTTTTAACGTTGACTTTATAAACAAAGTTTGATCTACTTGGCCTCTTCTAAAATCCTTAGAAATTAAGAAGGATGACAATCTTTCATACCATGCCCGGGGAGCTTGTTTTAACCCATATAATGCTTTCCTAAGCTTACATACATGATTTGGATAATCTATGTTCTCAAATCCGAGTGGTTGCTCTACATATACTTCCTCCTTAATAAAACCATTTAAGAATGCCGATTTAACATCCATTTAGTAAAGTTTAAATCCCATGTAGGAAGCATATCCTAAGAGAATCCTAATAGATTCTAACCTTGCAACCGGGGCATAAGTCTCATCATAGTCAAGCCCCTCAACTTGATTGAATCTCCTAGCAACCAACCTAGCTTTATTTCTAGTGATATTTCCTTGATCATCTAGCTTATTCCTAAAGACCCACCTTGTAGTAATTATGGTGCTATCATTGGGTCTAGGTACTAATTCCCACACTTGACTTCTCTCAAATTGAGCAAATTCATCTTGCATTGCCAAAATCCAATCCGGATCATGTAATGCATCATTGATCGATTTGGGCTCAATTTGTGAGATAAGAGCAACTTGACTAGTAGGAGGTCTATGAAATGACCTAGTTCTTACTCCTTGAGATAGATCTCCTACTACTTGGTCAAGTGGATGATCTTGATGAATTCTTAGGTTTCTAGAAGGGGTTTCAATTTGATCATTGTTATCTTCCACCCTTCTTTCATCATCGGAGTCTCCTCTTCCTCCCCCTTGATCATTACCCCTAATGGTCAAATTTTGAAGTTTTTGGGTAATGTCTTGATTGTTGTCATTAATATCCTTATTAATGGAGGACTTTCTAGGGTAGGTACTAGTAGTTTCATCAAATTGAACATTGGAAGACTCCTCAATCCCTTTGGTTCTCTTATTGTAGACTCTATACCCTCTACTTGTGGATGAGTATCCAACTAGGATTCCCTCATCCGCTTTTGATTCAAATTTTCCTAAGTTATCTTTGGTGTTTAGAATATAAACTTTACATCCAAAGACTTTGAAATAATGAATTGTGGGTATAGTCCCATTCCATAATTCATATGGTGTTTTTCCTAAAAACCTATGGATTTGAACCCTATTTTGGATATAGCAAGCGGTATTAACCGCTTCTGCCCACAAGTAGCTAGGTAGAGAATATGCATTAAGCATAGTCCTAGCCGCCTCTTGTAGGGCACGATTTCTCCTTTCCACCACCCCATTTTGTTGGGGTGTTCTAGGACAAGAGAACTCATGCTTGTACCCTTGCTCTAAACAAAATTGTGAAAATTTTAGGTTTTCAAATTCACCACCATGATCACTACGGATCCGGTTGATTTTGAGACTCTTTTCATTTTCAACCCTTTTACTAAATCCTATGATTATTTCTAAGGTATCATCCTTATGTTTCATAAAATAGACCCAAGTATACCTAGAAAAATCATCTACTATAACCAAACAATATTTATTACCATTTAAAGATGGAGTACTATGGTAATCAAATAAGTCAAGATGCAATAATTCTAATGGTAAAGAGGTATTGGTTAGGGTTTTACCTTTGTGTGATGCCTTTGTTTGTTTTCCTTCTTGGCATGCATCACACAATTTGTTCTTGACATACTTGATCTTTGGTAGCCCTTTGACCAACTCCATCTTGGCTACCTTGGCTACCTTGGCTATGTTTTTCATGTTGATATGCCCCAATCTTCTATGCCATAGCCAACTTTCCTCTTCTTTTGCAACAAAACACTTAGTAGAAACGTTAGAAGCATATGAAAGATCAACATAATAGATGTTTGATTTCCTATATCTAACTAACATACAATCATTTAATTCCTTGTGTCTAATCATGCATTTAGAGGATTCAAAAGAGACATGATAGTTTGCATCACTAAGTTGACTAACACTTAATAAATTAAATTTCATATTTTCAACTAGCAATACTTTGTGAATAACAATTTTAGGGGATACCTCAATTGTACCTCTACCTAATATTTTGAGTTTTCCACTATTCCCAAAGGACACCACTCCCTTCTTCACATATTTAATTGTGGAGAACTTGCTCACATCCCCGGTCATATGTGTTGAGCAACCGCTATCCACAATCCACATACCTCGCTCTCCTACCTAAATCACATGAAAAACACAAGTTTTTGGTACCCAAACATTTGGACCGGTAACATTAAGTAAAAACTTCTTAGGTACCCAAGCTTTCTTAACCTTACCCTTAATGGTTGCTTTCCTATTAATTAATGAAATATAAGCAACTTCTTTTTCTTTTGGCTTATATCCTAACCCGGCCTTGTTATAAACCGCTCTTTGCCTACTTAGAATCATATCAAGACACTTTGAGCCATTTAAAAATTTTTCTAAACATACTTTCAATTCACTAACCTCATCCTTAAGTTTGTCATTTTCTTCCCTAAGCATGCAAGAGTCAATATGTGAAGGTTTTTCATTCCTAATGGCCTTTAGTTCTACCTTCATGCTCTTAACCTTAGATTTTGACTTATCTAGAGCTTCTTTAAGATAAGCAATTGATTTATAGAGAAGCATAACCTTGGGAGAATTCATTACCTCATCGTCACTAGATGATGATTCATCACTTGAAGAATCTTCTTGACTTGATGTGCCGGAATCATCTTCTAATGCCATGAGTGCCACATGGCGTGTGATGTGGCAAAGCTCATCATCGGATGAAGAGTCTTCAACACTTGGTGTGTCCCATGTGGTTTGAGCCACCATGGCCTCCTTCTTCTTCTTTTCCTTCTTGTCCTTCTTTTTCTTTTCCTTTTCCTCCTTCTTCTTTAGCTCCGGGCAATTCGGCTTTATATGCCCCTTCTTATTGCAAGCATGGCAAATCACATTATTGCTGAAACTTGAATTACCATTAAATTTACCTTTTGAGGAATGAGACCCCTTCCTTGCTTCTCTATTCTTGAACTCTCTTGACTTTCTATAAAGCTTCTTAACGAAATTTGCCATTTCACTAGATGAGTCCCCATCGCTACTTGACTCATCCTCGGACTCGGATGATGATGATGCTTCTTTTCTTTCCTTCTTCTTCTTTTCTTTCTTGTCCTTCTTTTCAACAAATAGAGCTAAACCCTTTTCCTTAGAGGACATGCTAGTTTGCTCATGTAATTCAAACTCACAAAATAATTCATCAATTTTAATTTGAGATAAATCCCTAGTTACCTTAATGGCATCAACTATTGAAGTCCATAAAGAATTTCTAGGAAATGCTTGTAAAATATACCTTACCAAATCCCGGTTGTCAACTCGCTCACCTATGATATGGAGTCCGTTTACAATTTCCTTGAACCTTCCATGCATTTGACTTACGGTTTCATGCATCTTCATTTGGAAGGCTTGAAGTTGTCCAATTAATAGGTCCTTCTTGGCCCTCTTTGATTTCTTGGAACCTTCATTTAGCTCAATGAGCTTTTCCCATAGCTCCTTGGCGGATTCAAAAGGCCCCACCTTGTTGAGTTGCTCCATTGTGACGCCGCATTGGATGGTGAGGACGGCCTTTGCATTTGATTCAAATTTCTTGTTTATTTCTCTTGTCCAATCCTTGCTTGGAATAGGATGTCCATGTTCATCCACCGGTTCCTCGAAGCCATCTACAACACTATGCCAAATTTCAATATTACTCATAAGATAGTACTTCATCCTACCTTTCCAATACGCAAAATGACTCCCATCGAAAAGCGGTGGCTTGGCGATGCTAATCCCTCTTGAAGAGCCATTGATGTCTTGGTTGATGGTGAGATCTTCCAAGCTATCCGGGCTTTGATACCACTTGTTAGGACCCTTGGAACGGCTAGAGGGGGGTGATTAGCCTTTCTTCTTTTCTACAACAATGTTAGCGGAAGCAATACAAAAATAAAAACACAAATCAAAGCAAGAACAAAGCTAACACCCGATGTACGTGGTTCGGAGATGACGCTCCTACTCCACGGTAATCCGTAAGGTGGATTAGCCCTAATCAACCTTCACTAGAACCTCCTTTGGATGAACCAAGGTGGAGAAACCTTTCTTACAATGCTCTCCTCTTCTTTACAATGATGGATGATCAAGAACAAGAGAAGAGGAGGATTTAAATCACTAAAAACACTTGGAAGGCTTGGTGAGAACGAGAGTATAGTTAGGAGCAAGAGCACTAGCTTCACCAAGCTCCCCATGGCCCCTTTTTATAGAAGAGGGGTTGTTTTTCCCGTTGGGCGTCGATCAGTCGACTGATGCATACCATCAGTCGACTGCCGCCGAAGCCAACGGCTTCTGAAACGCGATCTCCGCGGAGATTCGTAGCCGCAATTTCCAACGGCCAGGTGATCACCATCGATCCTCCATCACCGACCGATGGGGTGATCGATCGAGTGAGACCGCATTCTGGCGACATTTCCTTGATCGATCGATCGCAGAATCGATCGCTTCGACTGGCAATGATCGATGGTCGTGGTTTCATCCCGACTCGATCCGAGCGCTGACCGATCGGCGATACATCGTATCGGGCCGATCGATACTCATCAAGTATGAGTAATTCATACTTGATTTTATACCCTAGACCTAGACTCAACCTTCTAGCTCCTCAATAAGCCTTGTGCGTTCAGGATCCCTCCGAGTACGCGACTTGTTCATCCTTTGCGCTTTGCTTCCAAGAGCTTCCTTCGGTTTCGTCATGTCTTGGGTTGCCAAATGCTTGAACTTTACGCCGCCAAGACTACAAGCTTGGACTTATGCTGCCAAGACTTTACTTTGGACTTCCTTTGCCAAGGTTCACTTGGACTTTATGCTGCCAAGACTACAAGCTTGGTCTTATGCCACCAAGTCCATCCCTTGTTCTTCCTTTGCCAAGATCATACTTGGACTTCCTTTTACCAAGTCTTCATCCTTGGATTTCCCTGTCACTTAAACACATGTTTAATTAGATCACAAGATATTGCCTAACTTAGATGATTAGCCAAACATCAAAACATATAAATGCTTGGAGCATTGTTGCACCAACATTAATGCCAACATAAAAAGGGGAAGCATCTTCTTAGACATGTCATAGCATATATGCATTCATAACTTAAGAATACCCCAAAGGGGTCTTAAAGCATAATCATGTTCATCACATAAGCATATTTCATGGCATATAAAAAAAAACCATCAACTTGTTCATCACATAGGCATATTTCATGGCATATTAAATCATAAACATATTCATCACATAGGCATATTAAAATCATAAACATGTTCATCACATAGGCATATTTCGTGGCATATTAAAATCATAAACATGTTCCTCACATAGGCATATTTCATGGCATATTAAAATCATAAACATGTTCATCACATAGGCGTAATTCATGACATATTAAAATCATAAACATGTTCATCACATAGGCATATTTCATGGCATATTAAAATCATAAACATGTTCATCACATAGGCATAATTCATATCATAATTTCCTAAGGAGTGTTTTCATGCAAACCCTAGCCCTAAAACCATTGTTGGCCGAAACATTAGGGGCACATAAAGTTTATTTTTGTCACATAGAATTTATACATGAAGGCATACAACATATCATAATTTCCTAAGGGGTGTTTTCATGCAACCCTAGCCCTAAAACCATTGTTGGCCGAAACTTGTAGGGGCACAAAAGTTCATTTTTGTCACATAGAATTTATACATGAAGGCATACAACATATCATAATTTCCTAAGGGTGTTTTCATGCAACCCTAGCCCTAAAACCCTAGTTGGCCGAAACTTGTAGGGTACCAAAATTTTTATTTTTGTCACATAAGGTTCATACATGAAGGCATACAACATAATATAACTTCATAAGGGGTGTTTTCATGAAACCCTAGCCCTAAAACCCTAGTTGGCCGAAACATGTAGGGGCACAAAGCTTGGATTTTTGTCACCTAAAACTCCTACATGAAGCATACAACATATCATAATTTCCTTAGAAGCATTTTCATGCAACCCTAGCCCAAAAACCTTGGTTGGCCGAAACTTGTAAGGGCACCAAGACTTGTATTTTTGTCACCTAAAATTCCTACATGAAGCATACAACATATCATAATTTCTTTAGAAGTATTTTCATGCAACCCTAGCCCAACAACCTTGGTTGGCCGAAACTTGTAAGGTATCAAGCATCATATTTCTTTCATGTATCATGTCCTACAAGAACAAATATACTGCAGGTGAGGGAATCTTACATCCTTCGCTTTGCTTTTAGTTGGAAGATGACCTAATGGAAGCCAAACCTAGCCTTCTTCTTGCTTGGATGAATTTCGGAAAATGGAAAGGGAGAAGGTAGGTTTCGGTGAGGAAGAAGAAGAGAAGAGGGAAGAAGAAGTGGCCAAATGGAACTTTCACTCCTATTTATAAAGGGAGGAAGAGAAGTGCCTCTTCTCTTTTCATGCCTCTTCATTCACCCTCCTCACACTCATCTACAATTTCTCCTCTTTCTCCAACAGTAAGCTACTGCTGAGCACTTGGTCATCACATGCATGGTAAGAGTTAACTCTCACCAAGAGGTTTAAGGTTCAAACCTCACCTCTCCACCTTTTTTTATTCTTTTATCATCATTTTCCAGGAACCCATATATAATCTACTAGACATAAAAAATTAAATTCTATACCAAAAATTTTGGAGAAAAATTTTGGGGTGTTACAATCCCCCGTACCTTATGAAAAGTTCGTCCCGAACTTAAAACAATTCCGGATACTTTTGTCGCATCTCGTCTTCTCGTTCCCACGTGAACTCTTCGAACCCTTGACTTCGCCATAGAACCTTCACTAAGGGTACCTCTTTGCTCCTTAGCTTCTTGACCTCTCGATTTGTTATCTGAACAGGTCGGCTTTCATAACTTAGGTCCCCTTGAATTTGTATTGCCATGGGTTCGATCACCTGGTCTGCATTGGGAACGCATCTCTTGAGCATTGATACAGGAAAGACATTGTGGATAGCCGACATCTCCTGAGGTAGCTCCAGCTCATAGGCCACCTTGCCTATTCTTTTCAGGATCTGATACGATCCTACATAACGCGGACTCAGCTTTCCCTTTCTTCCAAATCTCATTACTCCTTTCATAGGGGCGACCTTGAGGAACACAAAATCCCCAACTTCGAATTCCAATTGTCGGCGTCTCTTATCCACATAACTCTTTTGCCGGCTCTGAGCAGTCTCTATCCTCTGACGGATAGTTTGTATCGCTCGGGTGGTATCGTCAATAATATCGGCCTGAAGACCCATTTCCCTCCTTTCACCACCCTCGTACCAACAGATAGGAGACCTGCATCTTCTCCCGTATAGAGCTTCATATGGTGTCATTCCAATAGTAGCCTGGTAACTGTTGTTGTAAGCAAATTCTGCCAAGCACAAATATTGACACCAACTCCCCTTAAAGTCTAGGGCACAAGCCTGCAACATATCTTCCAACACCTGGTTCACTCTTTCTGTCTGACCGTCGGTCTGAGGATGAAACGCAGTGCTGAATCTCAACTTAGTGCCAAGAGCCTTCTGAACACATTCCCAAAAATGGGAGGTAAAATGGCCATCACGTTCAGAAATAATAGCCTTAGGCACTCCATGTAATCTGATAATTTCCTTGGCATATAATTGAGCTAGCTGCTCAACCGGATAGGTCATCTTAATTGTCAAGAAATGGGCAGACTTTGTCAACCAGTCTATGATTACCTATATAGCATCATAACCATTTGTTGTTCTGGGTAATCCCGAGATGAAATCCATAGAAATTTCTTCTCATTTCCACTGAATCAGACGACTACGTGAATCCTCCAAGTTTCGATGTTCGCCTTAACCCTCGCAGGTCGACAGTCCGAGCATCGAGCCACATCCCTTTTCATGCCGGACCACCAATATTTATCTCTTAAGTCCTGATACATTTTTGAAGATCCAGGATGCATGGTATAAGGTGTTCCATGGGATTCCTCGAGTATCTTCTTCCGTAATTCCGGATCGTCCGAAATACATAGTCGGTCCTGGAGGTATAATAATCCGCTGTCGAAAATGCGGAATCAATTATCCCTTCCTTCCCGGACTTCCTGTTTGATCTTCTGGATGATTGAATCACCATCTTGCTTTCCCAATATATCGTCGAACAACGTCGGCGCTATCGTCATGGTGGAAAGTTGTCCAGAAATAATCTCTATTCCGTAATTCATTATTTCCCTTTTCAGGGGCTGAGATAGCATCGATAAGGGCATCAGAGCGGCACACGACTTTCTGCTAAGTGCATCTGCCACTTTGTTGGCCTTTCCGGGATGATAGAATATCTCACAATCATAATCTTTGACTAGCTCAAGCCATCTGCGTTGTCTCATGTTTAGGTCTTTCTGAGTGAAGAAATATCTCAGACGCTGGTGGTCTGTATAAATCCTGCACTGAGCTCCGTATAAGTAGTGTCTCCATATTTTCAGAGTGAATACCACGACTTCCAGTTCTAAGTCATGGGTAGGATAATTTCTTTCGTGCTCCTTGAGCTGTCTAGAGGCGTAAGCGATAACCTTGCCATTTTGCATAAGTACGACTCAAGGCCCGGTTTGCTTTGCTATTTCTTCTTGCCACTGCGGTCCCTCTTCAAGCTAGTATTCTGAGATTTCTGATCTCCGATCCGTGCCTTATTCTGCTGACTGATGTTGTTCAGGTAGTGCTCGGTGATCAGGGCACTACTGAACAGCTCTTGGCGGTCTGGGGTCGATTGACTCCGCCGGCCACATTCAGGGCTATCTCCGGTCGCAACATTTTCAGCATGAGTCTGATCCTCTCCCTTTACGTATGACTAATTAGCGAGAGGCGCGGTCGGTTGAACCTTTTCATAGCTTCACTAACTGATAGATCACCTTGTCGAAACTCGAGGAACTCGTCGTAGTGCTTATTTGTGATCCGTCTCTGAAAGAACTCCTCGAAGAACTCAGATTCAAAGTCAGTCCACCTCATTTGATTTACTTGTCTCTTTGCTTTGACTCTCTCCTACCACATCCTTGCATCTCCAGAAGGCACATTTTATCTTTTCGTGCTCGGGCCAATCCAGCAGCTCCACGATGCTCTCAACTGTTTTGAACCAGGCTTGGGCATCCCATGGTTCGCCGGCACTTGAGAAATTTTCTGGTTTCAGCCTCTGCCACTGAATCAGATAAGCTTTGGGTTGGACCCCGGTGGCAGCATTGATTAGTGGTGCTTGCACCATAGTGGTCGTGTTTGGAGTCACGTTCTGCGTCTATGGTGTGGTGCTAGGGTTCCCTTGTTGATTCATGAGAGCATTGATAACCAGCTGTTGTTCTGCGACCTGACGTTGTAGCTCAGTAACCACGTGCATCAAATCTGGTGGGGGTGCTGAGTCATTCCCTCTAGTACTACGTCTCCCAGCCATATTATCTAAGTGATAAATAAATAATTAAGGTATTATTATAATTTCTACTCATACACATGCATCTAAACATTCCTTATCATAACCAAGGTAAGGTATCCTTTCTAGTGGTATTTCTAGGTTAGAAACATGTTTCCATCATATAAAGCATGGTAAGGTATCATTACTATCTATGTCACAAGTATGGTTCCATTCTACTAAAATAGGATGAGGTATTATTTCTATCTAGATAGAAGACATTCTTCATTATAAAAGAAACTTAGGTATGCATAAAGTTACTTACTTGGAAATAGTAGGATGGAGGCTTGATGTGTGATAGTGGAAAGGTGAACCTGGATCTGATACCAACCTATAACGCCCGCCCTTATTTGCTCTCAGGGCGGCGCTACTTTTTTTTTTTTATATAACATAACATATATGGATCATTTCACAATCTACCTAATCAAGCATGTTAACATGACATAATCCTCTTTTATAACAAGCATCACATTTCATAGACCTATTTAGCATGTTAACATGTCATATCTTCTTTATAGCGTACATCACATATCATAATCATAATTAGCACGTTAACATATCATAACTTCTTTTATAACATGCATAACATAAAGATACATTCATGAGTCCTATCATATCAAACTTTCATAAGTAATTGAACAGTAACATAACGAAGCAACATCCAACATGGTACTAATAAATCACAATTCATAAAAGCGGAAGCAAATGTCTTAAGTTGTTCATAGAGCATATAAATAAAAGCAGAGAGTCATAGGGTCTTTTTCCACCATGCCACTATCACACACACTCAGCCCCTCCTGCTACTTCCTCTAGTTCATATTTCCTTTATCTGCAGTATATGGACAACATAAACTATAAGCATATAGCTTAGTAAGATTCTTGCCTACTCACAAAAGCCACAAACTTCATCAAAGAATTAGAAAACATGAGCATACTAGCATAAATAGCATAAGTATTTCATAACCACACTAATCATCAACATACCTACGTAATGAAACATAATCATGGCATAAAATTTACATAAGCATGCTAAACATAATTAAATCTAAGCATGGCACCAATTAAACATAAGAATTCATGACATCATCAATCCTAAACATGCATAAAGGACATAATCATAAGCATTCATAATTTCATAAATCCTAAACATGCATAAAGGACATAATCATAAGCATTCTTAAACTTGAACATAAGCATTCATAATATCATAAAATCCTAAACATGCATAAAGGACATAATCATAAGCATTCTTAAACTTGAACATAAGCATTCATAATATCATAAAATCCTAAACATGCATAAAGGACATAATCATAAGCACTTTTAAACTTGAACATAAGCATGCATAATTTCATACAAGTCCTTTCTTTTCAAAACATATACATATAGATACTTAAACATAATCATAACATGAAGGGGGGGCTCAGGCTAAGTACCACATAAAGCGCGTTCCCTAATAGGCTGGGGTAGCTAGCCACCAGACCTACTAGAGCAAGACCTCTTACGTCTTACCAGGGCAAGACCTCTTACGTCTTCTTATGTCCCTTGGATTTGATTAACGACCACCTAACGGGTCGGGTACTTAACCTCTTACAAAGTAAAATACTTAATTTTCATTCTTTTCTTTCTTATCATATCATAAAGAATGCTCTTAATCCCCAACATAAAAAGGGAAGCATCTCCGCCTTATCTTATCATAAGGAGAGCTCTTAATCCCTACTTGAAAAGGGAAGCATCTCCATCTTATCTTATCATAAGGAGAGCTCTTAATCCCAACATAAAAAGGGGAAGCATCTTCTTAGACATGTCATAGCATATATACATTCATAACTTAAGAATACCCTAAAGGGATCTTAAAGCATAATCATGTTCATCACATAAGCATATTTCATGGCATATAAAAAAAAACCATCAACTTGTTCATCACATAGGCATATTTCATGGCATATTAAATCATAAACATATTCATCACATAGGCATATTAAAATCATAAACATGTTCAACACATAGGCATATTTCGTGGCATATTAAAATCATAAACATGTTCCTCACATAGGCATATTTCATGGCATATTAAAATCATAAACATGTTCATCACATAGGTGTAATTCATGACATATTAAAATCATAAACATGTTCATCACATAGGCATATTTCATGGCATATTAAAATCATAAACATGTTCATCACATAGACATAATTCATATCATAATTTCCTAAGGAGTGTTTTCATGCAAACCCTAGCCCTAAAACCATTGTTGGCCGAAACATTAGGGGCACAAAAAGTTCATTTTTGTCACATAGAATTTATACATGAAGGCATACAACATATCATAATTTCCTAAGGGGTGTTTTCATGCAACCCTAGCCCTAAAACCATTGTTGGCCGAAACTTGTAGGGGCACAAAAGTTCATTTTTGTCACATAGAATTTATACATGAAGGCATACAACATATCATAATTTCCTAAGGGTGTTTTCATGCAACCCTAGCCCTAAAACCCTAGTTGGCCGAAACTTGTAGGGCACCAAAATTTTTATTTTTGTCACATAAGATTCATACAAGAAGGGGTGTTTTCATGAAACCCTAGCCCTAAAACCCTAGTTGGCCGAAACATGTAGGGGCACAAAGCTTGGATTTTTGTCACCTAAAATTCCTACATGAAGCATACAACATATCATAATTTCCTTAGAAGCATTTTCATGCAACCCTAGCCCAAAAACCTTGGTTGGCCGAAACTTGTAAGGGCACCAAGACTTGTATTTTTGTCACCTAAAATTCCTACATGAAGCATAAAACATATCATAATTTCCTTAGAAGCATTTTCATGCAACCCTAGCCCAAAAACCTTGGTTGGCCGAAACTTGTAAGGGCACCAAGACTTGTATTTTTGTCACCTAAAATTTCTACATGAAGCATACAACATATCATAATTTCCTTAGAAGCATTTTCATGCAACCCTAGCCCAACAACCTTGGTTGGCCGAAACTTGTAAGGTATCAAGCATCATATTTCTTTCATGTATCATGTCCTACAAGAACAAATATACTGCAGGTGAGGGAATCTTACATCCTTCGCTTTGCTTTTAGTTGGAAGATGACCTAATGGAAGCCAAACCTAGCCTTCTTCTTGCTTGGATGAATTTCGGAAAATGGAAAGGAAGAAGGTAGGTTTCGATGAGGAACAAGAAGAGAAGAGGGAAGAAGACGTGGCCAAATGGAACTTTCACTCCTATTTATAAAGGGAGGAAGAGAAGTGCCTCTTCTCTTTTCATGCCTCTTCATTCACCCTCCTCACACTCATCTACAATTTCTCCTCTTTCTCCAATAGTAAGCTACTGCTGAACACTTGGTCATCACATGCATGGTAAGAGTTAACTCTCACCAAGAGGTTTAAGGTTCAAACCTCACCTCTCCACCTTTTTTTATTCTTTTATCATCATTTTCTAGGATCCCATATATAATCTACTAGACATAAAAAATTAAATTCTATACCAAAAATTTTGGAGAAAAATTTTGGGGTGTTACAATCGATTTACTCTTTAAATCTCGCCCATTGGTAAATCAAAGAAATGAATACTAAGTATATGTGCCCACTATTATATCGGGATTAAGAGCATATACAACATAATATCTGAGGTCTGATTTGATTATGTAATCAGCAATGAATCGAATCACTTCTAAGTCGGTCCTGCTCAATACACACAAAGTGTACTAGTGTAATTCTATGGTCAAGACAAACCAATACCAAATCACACTACAAGCATACTAATGGTTTGTCCAAAGTCATCTAGGTTGTGAGCCTTTACTTATACTTTACAAGGAATCGATAACATGATCTCCCATGTGACACTGCACACCATGTTATCTACAATGTAATGTATTAGACAATATGCATAACCAAAAATATGCAAACAATGATCATGTGATTCTTATTTCAAAAATAAAGATATTCATACAAAAGATAGACTTTTCAGTATACATCCCAACAATCTCCCACTTATACTAAAAGACTATGTTGTTCTCATACTGTCATACATCTGATTCTCATTCCCTCCACATGCCTATCAAAAGCTCTCACTAGAAAGGCCTTAGTGAAAGGATCTACTAGGGTATCCTCTAATGCAATCTAGGCAACAACACCTTCTACCTCCTTTACGATTTCTCGTATTAGGTGGTACTTGCGCTCTATGTATTTACTTGCCTTATGGACTCGTGGTTCCTTCGAGTTTGCAACTGCACCACTGTTATCACAATAAATTGTGATAGTTCTGGGCAGACTTGGAATCACATCCAAGTCCATCAAGAAGTTTCTGAACCATATAGCTTCTTTGGCCGCCTCAGAGGCTGCCACCTACTCAGCTTCCATGGTAGAGTCTGCCATGCATTTCTGCTTGACACTCCTCCATACAATGGCTCCGCCTCCCAAAGTAAACACAAAACCTGAGGTAGACTTACTATTATCCCTGTCTGATTGGAAGTCAGAATCTGTGTAACCCACGGGGAGTAATTGGTCTGCCTGGTAAACTAGCATATAATTGGTCTCCCAAAGTAAACACAAAACCTGAGGTTTTAGCATATATTGAAGTCCTTCTCAGGTACTTCAATATATGCTTTACCGTAGTCCAATGTCCCTGTCCTGGATTACTCTGATATCTACTGACCATGCCCATGGCAAAGCAGATATCTGGTCTCGTACATAGCATCGCATACATGAGGCTTCCTACTGCCGAAGCATAAGGAACCGCCTTCATCTCTTCTATCTCCTCAGATGTTCTAGGACACATCTCCTTAGATAAAGGAACTCCATGCCTGAAAGGTAGAAAACCTTTCTTAGAGTTTTGCATGCTAAAACGATCCATAATTGTATCTATGTATAAAGCTTGAGATAAGCACAACATCTTTTTCCTGCGATCCCTTATAACCTTGATCCCAAGGATGTGTCCCACTTCTCCCAAGTCCTTCATATCAAACTGTTTGGACAACCATACCCTTATGTCCGATAACACCTTGACATTGTTGCCAATTAACAAAATATCATCTACGTATAGTACAAGAAATACCACTACGTTTCCGTCACATCTCTTGTATACACAAGACTCATCCAGACTTTGAATAAATCCATAAGACTGGATTACCTCATCAAAGCGGATGTTCCAAGACCTCGAAGCTTGCTTCAATCCATAAATGGACCGATTAAGCTTCCACACAAGATGCTCTTTACCCTTTTCAATGAATCCTTCTGGTTGCTTCATATAGATGTTTTCCTCAAGACTTCCATTAAGGAAAGCTGTCTTGACATCCATCTGTCATACCTCATAATCCATATGAGCAGCAATGCATAAGAGAATCCGGATAGACTTAAGCATGGCTACCGGCGAAAAGGTCTCCTCATAATCGATACCCTCTTTCTGAGTATACCCTTTCGCAACAAGACTTGCTTTGAAGGTCTCATCCTTCCCGTCTATTCCTCTCTTTCTTTTGTAGATCCACTTTCATCCAATGGTTTTTACACCATCGGGTGGTTCTACTAGCTCCCAAACCTGATTTGAATCCATAGATTCAATCTCAACATTCATTGCACTTTGCCAAGATACCGCATCTTTATCTTGGATTGCCTCATCATATGTCCAGGGATTAGGTTCTTGTTCACCAGGGACCAAATCAGAAGATTCTCCCAAGAACATGAATCTATCAGGCTGTCTAACAATCCTCCCACTACGACGAGGTATCACCTGTGTATCCTCTGTGACACGCGGTGCAGTAACTTATGATATATCCTCTTGTACCGGTTGTACTAAAGTAGTGACTTCCCCTTTCAATTCCTCCAGAACAATCTTACTCATGGGCTTATGGTTCAACACATAGTCTTTTTCTAGAAATCTGGCGTTCGTGCCAACGATCACCCTCTGATCTCTAGGACTATAAAACAAATCACCTTTCGTTCCTCTAGGATAGCCAACGAACATGCGCACTTCTGTACGAAGTTCCAACATACCAACATCTGCCTTCAGCACATGTGCTGAACTCTCCCAAATCCGAATATGTCTTAGACTAGGCTTTCGCCCAGTCCATAATTCTATGGGAGTACAAGGCACTGATTTAGATGGTACCAAGTTCAGAATATACACTGCTGTATCTAGAGCATATCCCCAGAATGAATCTGGCAACTCAGAATAATTCATCATCGATCTAACCATCTCTATAGGAGTCCTATTCCTTCGCTCTGCTACACCCTTCTGCTGGGGTGTACCAGGTGCAGACAATTGGGATTTAATCCCAATCTCCGATATGTAATTCCTAAACTCTCCCAAGAGGTACTCACCACCATGATCAGATCGTAGTGTCTTGATACTTTTACCTTGACATTTCTCCACATCAGCCTTGAATTCTTTTGTTAGGTTTCTGGCACCGCGGTGAGTGTGTGTTCGAACATGTTTCGTAAACATGTGCACAGCGGAAGAAATAAAAATAATAAATCTAATTTATTACAACACACACACCACACGCATGCATAGTACAACATGTATAGACATAACCGCAATTTCAAATTTTTCAATAAAAGGAAATTTATACTACGTATACCTGACGTATCACGTGTAGTGGGAAAGGCATCAACCGGAGCGATCCTCGCTAGAATCGCCTCTATCCGTATCCACGCCGAGTATCTTCAGGATGACTTCACAAAGGCACGAGTCTCGTCTTTGTACGAGTTACTAGCCTCGTGTTGAAGACGATGTGATCGAGAGAAGATCACCATCCGAATCAAAATTCGGATCCAAAATGAGTCCTCAAAAACTCGCTTCTCCGGAGAGGTATTCGTCAACCGTTTGATGAATCCTTCGTCCTCCACCTATGAGGATTACCGGAGATCGAATCTCCGGCAAAGTAGCCACTGTCGGAGCTCCAAACGTCATCCAAACGATGCTCCGACTCAAAGAAAGCAAGTTGTCCAGAAAACTGGACAGCTTGGTGGAGGAGTTTGCGCCGGCCAAAGAGAAGAGGGCCAGCAAGTCCTTGGTCACCGGAGCCAAGGAGGATCACCGGAGGGTCGCCGGAGGATAGCCGACTGAAGCTTGGACGCCGACAACAAGCTTGGACGGCGGCACAAGGGTGGGCGGCAGCTAGGGTTGGGCGCCGACCACAAGAGGAGAGGGAGAGGGTGGGCGGCAACTATGGGTTGCTTGGATTTGGTTTTCACAAAACCCTTAAGCTCTATTTTATAGAGAACAAATTCTCCTAATGGTTATTGGATCATAACCAAAATTCCATTAACCCGCTCCATTAATTTAAGTTAAAATAAACCAAACCGATTTGGTCTATTTTAAGTTAAAACGAACCGAACCCACTTTGGTTCATTCGTTTAAAACAAACCAAACCCCTTTTGTTTATTCTCTACCATTGGATTAGAACCAAACCAATTTGGTTCATCCATCATGTCTTCATAAGACACGGCCCATCCACGCCTCCATTGCAATTGAAACGATTTCATGCTCGCTCCTTGTTTGGGCCAACCAAACCTAGTTTCTCTCAGTCTGAGATTCTCATTCTCAAGCTTATTTTAAATCCTTCGGATTACGCTCGTTGTGCGTGTGACCAAATAAGTTCTCGGTTTATGTTGGTCATCTATAATTAACCATTAATTATAGAACGATCATGAGTGGCACCTAGTAGTACATCATGATCCCCAATTAACCAAAAAGATCAACGGTTGATCCAAAACTATTTCTGAAACCCTTCAGCAGCTACAATGAATCATGTCTCATTCCCTTTACTCATCTTATACCCACTTGGTTCAGGACATGGTCTATAATGTCAGTCCCCACTAGGTTGACTACGTTACACCTAGCCCAAGTATGATTTCCTCGTCCTACGGATTCTAGTTACTGCACATGTATCCAAGAGTACCTTACTCTAAACATGTAATGCTTTGGCCAAAGACTTTAGTAACAATCCGACGAGATGCCATGGGTATACATCTCCTCGCAAGGAGTGGTGAATCCTCTATAGGCTATTCAAACACCTTCGATCACTTTGACTTATACCCAATCATCCCGGGTCCACATCTCCTCAGAGATGCTTGCTTAAGATGTCAAAGCATAAATCTTTATGATCAATATGACTTGAATACCGCAAGTCAAAGGAACATCGCACTTAAGCTGCAGTAATAACTTCATTGATATATCTATATATGCAGAGAACCATATGAAGTCTTACGGTTGGTCACTCCAATGAACTAGTTACCATAACTAGCATCCATGATTAACTTCGGACATCACAATGTCTCTAGCCAGTGAGAATCAGCTGTTTGGATACACCGAGTATACCTCGTTCTAGTCTCGACATAATCGATGGTGTCCAAATCCATCAATTCATCGACTAGGGATAATTCTGATACATCACAATTCCACATGTAGAGATACTCACTAGTTGTGATCCAATCACAAATTCTCTCATGTTGTGAATCGTAGCGTGGACATTCAGTAAATGAGTTTAAGATCTAATCAAATACATGAAAACATGTATACTCAAATAGTGAATCTTCATTTATCATATAAATGGTTCAAACATAAGGCGATTGTCTTAGGACATCTCTCATATATTACTAACATCTTTGACCTTGTCAAAGCATTCAGACTTACAGCGTATCAAGTAAATGTATCCATACCTTGAATAATCATCTATAAAAGAGATGAAATATTCAAAGCCACCTCTTTCCTGGATAGACATAGGACCACACAAATCAGAATGAACCAATTCTAACACATCTTTGGCTCTTTACCCCTTGGCCTTAAAATACCTCTTGGTCATTTTACCCTCCAAGCAAGATTCGCAGGTTGGGAAATCTTCCACCACTAATGAACCCAGAGGTCCATCAGCTATTAACCTTTGAATTCTTCTTAGGTTAATATGACCTAGCCTTAGATGCCAGATATATGTTTGGTTCATCTTCGAAGGTTCTTTTCTCTTATTAGAATTAGAAGATGAGTTATTCACTTCTATTTGCATCGTGGGAGGTTTTGGTTCAAGTGTATATAAATTTCCTATCAATGCACCAGAACAGATAATCTCCCTATTCCTTTTTATAACAACTCTATCATTAAAAGAAATAGAATATCCATCCATAAATAATTTAGAAACCGAAATCAAATTCTTTCTAAATAAAGGTACATAAAGGCAATTTTTAAGAACCAAAACTTTATTCTTCTCAAAAGATAAATAAACATCTCCCACTGCAACAGCCGCCACCTTCGTGGCATCGCCCAAGTAAACGGTAATCTCCCCTTTTGCTAGTTGTCTGGTTTCCTGGAACCCCTGCAAAGTATTGCAGACATGATCAGTGGCTCCTGTATCTACACACCAGGTGTTGGTAGATAACACCGCTAAACATGTTTCAACGACTAGGCCAAAGAATATACCTTTGTTCTGATTCCGATTAGGATAGTCCTTCTTCCAATGTCCAGTCTGCTTGCAAGTGAAGCACTTGCCTTTCGGCTTCTTCACTCGTCCCTGAGATCCTCCCACCACCTATGCCCTAGCTTGTTTCTTCTTCTTCTTGCCTTTCGGCTTAGAAGTAGAAACATTTTGAGCAACCATGGCCTGAGCCTGAGCAAGCCCTTCTGCAGCCTGGAGTTCTGTCAGAAGCTCCACCAACGAATACAACCTCTTGTTCATATTGCAATTCAGGCGAAACTGCTCAAAACTCCTAGGTAGAGACTGGAGAATGATATCGACCTGGGTTTCCCCATCGATCTCAGCTCCAAGGTCTTCCTGCTCATTCACAGGCTTAGGAGGACACTCTTCGAAGAGTACATACTTATACTCCTCAGCAGTTAAGACAATATCTAGATTCCTTTTCCAATCAACATAATTGGGTATAGTAAATTTATTTTCCTTTAGTATCACATCAGGTGGGTTGAAAATTATTTTTGAAAAACCTAATAATCACATAGATCAAAACTTTAGATTTTAAAAATTTATTGATTCCTCAAACAATAAAATTTCAAAATCAAACCAACACCTCAAAACACCGAGAATATTGTATGCCACGATAGTGTGGACGTATGCGAATTATACATTTGTAAGAGGAGGTTTCACCCATTAATTTTATTATCTTATCAACCTAACTTTTTGACAAATAGTTGGTTCCTCTTCGGCCCTACAAATAAAAGCAGTGACTCCGATGGGGAGGATACTTATATTTGTATCTAAGTGTTCACCATTACTCGGTACCAAGGTAATTATCTCGGGTTATGTGCCTTCCAATGGGGAAGTACACACGCTCCTTAATCATTTCCTATAACCATATTCGACCTTGTGATCCGCAAATAAACTCATCCGATGGGGAGGAAGGAACACAGAGACGACGCACAAGTTTGTTTGCATCACATGTTAAATCGTAATGGAGGCCATGGGAATTTATAAAAATATCCCTCTCCCACTTAGTAATTTAAAATTGAGGAATTTTCCAGCCTACGACATGCATCAAACAATAAGCAATAAATATGAAAAAGAATATTTTCCAACTATTATGGCTTTTGTATCCAATATGCCTCCAGTCGTATCGCCATCTCATCCGCTCCTCCCTACACCATTTACTAGCCATCCGGAGATCCGAGCCGAGAATAAAACTATTTTAATTTACATCCATCGATCCTATACTCCATGAAGGAGTGTACATGAAATCTAGATCGAAGGTAAACTAAAATAAAAGGAGTGGCTAAACAATGTCGTATCTAATTAAAAAATTAAATACTAGCCTCGTCAACCCCGAGGATTCAACAAAATATACAATTACACACATACAATCACATACACACATATGGCCATAATAGTTGGATCCTATGCTCAGAAGTTAAAAAAGTTAACCTACACACATCCTACTATTATCCGACAGAAATAATATATGAAAAGTGCATAAAAGTAACCGAATCCTAAACACACAAAACCGGAAACCGTGGCTCTGATACCAATTGAAGGTTTTGCCCGAAACCGAAGCTCTTATACCACTTGAAGGTAGGAAACTTCGCTTTACACTTCAACTCGGTCGCTTGTTCATGGCGATCCCTTCAACGTCCCCGGATAAAAAAATTTATCCTTGACAAGAGGAATTACCCAAGCTACCGTTTCATCATCGTGCTATTTGATTAGAGTGGTCACTTGAACAAACTTGTTGTTCAAGCAACCAACTTCTATTCTACGATTAGCCGCAGAATAGACGATGTACGGATCGCCGGTTTTTGCATTTGTATTCGGGGTCCAAGTAAATTAGCCACATATAAAAACATACAACATGCATATAATTGAAAAACAATTATTGACATAATACAAAAGAATATAAACAAACATTATACCTCTTGATCTTCTATTGTATGTCCTTCCTCCATTTGGAAGTCGTGTGGGTGACGATCTTCCAAAAGTCAAAGCCTCCTAGATCACCAATCTTTTTTCCTTGCTCTCTCCGAACAAGAGGAAGTATAGAAACGAAACTCTTCTCTTATCTAGGACCAACCATCAAGCTCCAAGCTTGATACTTGTCGCCGACCCAAAGAGAGAACAAAAGGATTGTGGGCGCCGGCCAAGAGCTCCAAGGAACAACCCTAACCCTTGTTTCCACTGGCCAAGGAGAAGAAGAGGAATAGGTTGAGCGCCGGCCAAGGTAGAGGGGAGAAAGATAGGCACCGGCCACACCTTAGGAAGAAGAAAAGAACCTCTCCAATTGTTGCCGCCCACTCCACCTCCCAAACCCTAGCTACCCAACCAAACCCTAATCTTCCTAGGATTTCTTGCCGCCCAAGCTAAGGAGAGGCAAAACCCTAATCTCCAAGCCATGAACTTGCCGCCCACCTTAAGCCCCCTTTTATAGAGTTAGGCATAAGCCTTGTTTTAATCTCCACCGTTGGATCTAGAGATTTAATTTCAACCATCGGATCTAGAGATTTAATCTCAACCGTTAGATCTAATGATTTAATCTCCACCATCGGATCTAGAGATTTAATCTCAACCATCGGATCTAGAGATTTAATCTCAACCATCGGATCTAGTGATTTAATCTCCACCGTCGGATCTAGAGTTCCATTTTCCACCATTGGATCTATGCTCCATGAGGGTTTAATAGGCTACAATAGGGACCATGAGGAGGAGTTGGATCTTGGGCACCCAATGGATCAAGCCCACATAAAGTCCAATCCATTAATGATAATCCATTCCACTAGAGGATTATCATTGATCTACCTCACCAACCCCCATAAATTAATATGGGCTTCATATATTATTTGTATATTTTTCTCCCCGTGTTTAAGATCTCGAATGTCCGTCGATTAATTAATTTACTAATAATTAATTAATCAACATCTAACTCCATGAGTTGTACAACTCAACCTTATCATCATGTCGGACCAAGTCCACCTACAGGGTTTACATGATGAACCTTATGAGCTCCTCAAGGGGACATCATCATCCTAATATATAGGACATGGTTTCCTCCTATAATCAACAACACACCATATAAATAATATCATTTCCCAACTTACCGAGCCTATCGATTTACTCTATAAATCTCGCCCATTGGTAAATCAAAGAAATGAATACTAAGTATATGTGCCCGTTATTATATCAGGATTAAGAGCATGTACAACATAATATCTGAGGTCCGATTCGATTATGTAGTCAGCAATGAATCGAATCACTTCTAAGTCGGTCCTGCTCAATACACACAAAGTGTACTAGTGTAATTCTATGGTCAAGATAAACCAATACCAAATCACACTACAACCATACCAATGGTTTGTCCAAAGTCATCTAGGTTGTGAGCCTTTACTTAACTTTACAAGGAACCGATAACATGATCTCCCATGCGACACTACACACCATGTTATCTACAATGTAATGTATTAGATAATATGCATAACCAAAAATATGCAAACAATGATCATGTGATTCTTATTTCAAAAATAAAGATGTTCATACAAAAGATAGACTTTTCAGTATACATCCCAATAGTTTTCCATTCGTTTGAGGGTCTTTTCCAACTTATCAAGCTTTGACCTTAACACTTGATTTTCCACCTCTAACTTCTCAATTTTTGATTGTCCATCACATTTTTGGGCACTTTTTCTCTTCCTAGGCATGTGTCTAGTTTTCTTAGGATTAATGCTTAGGTTGTTCTGAGGTTCCTATCCTTTTTGTCCTTGGTAGGATAGTTCTAGAGTTATCCTCGGGCCTAATATTACAATGTTTAGCACATAACCAAAATATTTATTTCTATCATGCTTTTGATCATGAACAATTGTAAGTAAATTATGAGCATACTTTTTATCATGACATAAAGGAAGAACATTATTAAAATGTACCTTAGGCTTTGTCTTAGGTTCTCCCTTGATGTAGGTGCATCCATCACAACACAACATGCTCGTACCCCTTAACACGAGTAGCATAATAAAGCTCTAGATGTCCATGTACGAGGATGGCTACAATGAAGACAACATACCGATTGAAGAAGACATGAGCATATTGGTTGAAGGAGACAATAGCATCTATGATGTAGATGATATATTGGTTGAAGAATACATGTGCATCTACGATGATGATGAGGTACTTTATGGAGATGACCACGAAGAGCTGATTGCTCAAAAGAATCTTCTCCTCCCCAAAGTTGAAGTGATAGACGCATGCTACATATTATTGAATCCACATTGGCACCATGATCGGAAAATTATCTACGATAGTTGGAGCCAAAAGATTGAATTAGCATCCCTGCAAGATAATCCCACTCTTATTCTGTTATATTCCTCTCCTTTCCTTTCTATGTCTAGGCAACATGTGATGAAGCTAGTAGATCGAGGATATACCCAAGAGAGCATGATTTCTTGTGCCAAAAAGGGAGATAACATTGGTTCGAACTCGAGGTCGAGTTTTTTTCAACCTCGGGTGACTGATGCAGGTGCATCCAACCGAATGATCGACTCTTATCATAAGATACGATCCCGCTCTCCTCTAAATCATGACGAGGAGAAATTGATCTCCAAAATAATGATTTCAACGCCTTTATGGTCCCCTGACATGGATATTCTTCATTTTGAATCGGAATGAGACGTAAAGGAGTTCCTAGAGACTACCACAGCCTACCCGTGGTCACCACCACTAGCGTGGATCATTCCATGGCTCGACATGAGGCCTCCAGTAGGGACCATGGCCTGTCTGTATTCTCCACTACGGTTGTGGTCCTCACCATGGTTTGACCGTGGACCAGTCAATGGTCGTTGTTCCCACCACGATTTGACCGTCGACTAGACCACGACCATGGCACGTTGCCGCAACTATTTAGTATTTTATTAATATTTTATTATTAATTTTATTTGGTTTGAATTTTCTATTTAATTTTAAATTTTTTGTTTTAGATTTTTTATTTTCTTTTCTATTCCGTTAAGAAATTTTTATTTAAATTTGTTTATTTTTTTTAGCTTTCTTACTTGTTAAGAAATTTTTATTTAAGTTTGTTTAGTTTTTTTAGCTTTCTTACATGTTAAAAAACTTTCTCTTTCACTAACCTATTTAAAGATGGGCTTGGCTCTTGTAATGTAGAGATTGTTTTTTTTATTAATAAAGTTTATTTTGATTTCGTTTAAACATAAAAGTGGATCCACTTTTGTTTACGAATTCCCCATTCTCCTTCGATTCTGTAAAATACGAAAAAAAAAAAATTTATATATGGATTAAACCCTTTAATTAATAGGGATTAATTGGGCATAATTAGTGAGATAATGGGTTAATTTTCTAGCTGGGCTAAAATTAAATTTGAAATGAAATTAAATTTGAGATAGGCTTAATGAGATGGGCTTGGCCGAATGAATCGTGGGGTTGAACCAAATTGGATTGAGTTCACTTTGAGTTAGCCCAACCACATTGGAACGTCCCTTATAAGCCATCGAACGAACGCGATCCCCATTTCTTCTTCACCGCGCGTCGATTTCCTCTGCCGACCGATTCTTCTCTTCCTCGTTTCGCCGCCGCAGCCTTTCCGATCGCGACACCGATTCTTTTCTGCTGTGAATGCCCTCTCTCCGAGCTTCCTCCCGTCAGTTCTTCTTCCTAATCCCCACTGCTCGAGTTCGGGATTCCGGTGCCTTGCCTCTGCTATCAGATTGTCGCCGCCGAGCCGCCGCCGCCACCACCCGAATGCCTACTCGGCGTCGGTCGATTGCTACCACCGATGCCGAGGCGATCGGCCGGATTGCGTCGCCGCCATCCGGTTCCTTCTTCTTCTTCATCCACTGTAGCCTCTTCTTCTGCCATTTTGGTGTTAGGGATCTCCTTGTGCGGGGTGGTTTGATTAAGCTGTGATCTACGGTTTATGGAAGGTAGCTGTGATGCTGGTGGTCGGAAAGCCCAATACAGTTGTGGATCACGATGGTCTGGATCCGATTGACAGATTCGGGGGAGGAAGGTATGTTATGGTGATGGTTTCGATTTAGGGTATTATCAATGGTTTTATACTGATTTATTTGAATTTGATAGATGTTGTTTGGATGTAGTAAGGTTTCAATCGGTGGTTTGGGCAGTTTGTGGAGCTTGGTGGTCGACGGTGAATAGGCGAAGGCTGCGCATCTGATTAGTCGGTGAGTTGAGTTGATTTTTCCTTTGTGTTCAGGTTGTAATTATTGTATAGTGTTGGTGCGTTTGTGAGGTGAGTGTTGATTGTGGTTTTCAGTCTCATCAACCATAATATGGTCTGCTTGTTTCCTCATCGCTAGATTGGGTAGTTTCAGCGTCTGTTTTCTGCAGAGCTTGGAGCTAGGATGAGATCGCCTTGTTTGTAGTGGCGTAGTGATATGAGATTTACCCTTTAATCAACATGAACCCATCCGTGAGTAACCAAGCTACTTAGGGAATTGATTGTCGTTGAGATATGTGGACTATTGGGTGGTTGTGCCAGCTGTGAGTGGGAAGGAGAAGACAGCTTGGTTTGAGCTGAGAAAATCCAATTGATGATTGGTTGATCCGTGAGTGTAATAGATATTGGTTTGCGATTGGTAGGGTGTGTGTACAGTGTGTGTATGTGTTGTACATGAGATTGTTTGTGAACGGGATAAAAGTGATCTATTGTGAGGTTGGTTATGATGTATCAGATTGGGATAGTCAGTATCTAACTCGTAGACAAGGAAAGAATACGAACATAGAAATGAGTAGTGTTTAGTTCCTACGCTTTGTTGGATACTTGTATTTAATCATTGTTGCTATTATGTGCGGGTTTGGGATACGGCGCGTGTCCACCGTGAGGATTATTCGAGCCGTGATCGTGGGTAATATCTACCTGGTCGGGTAGTTTGATCAATTCCAGTGCATGATCTTGGATATGTATGTTTATACCTGTTTACCTTAAATCCACTCATGTTTAATCATATGCTTGTACTGCCTTGACCTTTGAGATATAAACTCTGGTACTTCATTGATTATCTAGCTCGGATAGGAACTATAAACCCTATTATGTATTAGCTGATAGATGTTCAAGAAGTACATGTGGTTAGGTTATCTTTGTGACTTGATTGGTTTATCGTATTACATCACTAGGGTTAGGTGATGGTTTGGATTATGGAGTCGATTGTTATATAATATACGTATTAGTGGTGCATTTATGATGGATCTAGTTGTCTGTGCATAGATAATTGTATGGTTGCCGTATGTGACCATGGACTAGAAGTCCTAGTGTGATGGTATATCCATTAGGGATTGTATGCCTGTGTATGGTTTTATGGATGGTCGATTGTATATCGCTATTGACTAGAGGTCTTAGCGTGGTTGACGGTCAGATGAGTATGACTCTTTATGCGATAGAGAGAGTCTTATGGATTGTAGTCCTTGCATAATTGACTTTTAGTTGACCAGAACTCCCCGTGGGATGGGGAGTGTCGCGAGGATACATGTATGGAACTATGCATCATCACATGCATGTTGCTGACCGGTCTCCCTTGTGGATTGAGACAAGTCATCATCCTGCCTCCCCGGCCACTCGGGGTAGTGGTAGCAGGGTTGAGGGCAGAGCATTGGATGTGCCGCGCTCGGCCACTATGGATGGTGGTAGCTGGAGATGCGCACCTGGCCACTGTGCAGAGTGGTGTTAGCACTCGCCCACTATAGACGGTGGTTGTGTGAGGTGCAGTTGTCCTGTGTGCGGCGTTTGTCTACTCATGGGTAGGGACAGCGTGGCTTGCAGCAGGGGCCCCCAGGAGTAGTTAGCTTTTTACGCTTACACGCTACTCAGTCATACTACCCAACTCGGCCACTCGAGAGTGGTGGCAGCTGGAGTCGGGCTAGTTGTCATTTGTCATGTCCACCACAGCCACTCGGGTCGTGGTTGAGGTCCATGACAGTGACCATGCATATGCATATGCATTGCTGATATATATATGTATGCATGTATTTGATATATGTTTTACATATGCCTGTGAGATGCTGCATTTGATTGAGCTATGATTGTTGCACATGCTTGTACATCATGATACATGCCATTTGCATTATTTTATTTACTGCTATGTGTGGAGCATGATACATGCGTTGATTCAGACTGTTATATGCATTTGATTAGCATCATGTCATTGGGTGGTACGGACTGGGTTATTATACAGGTGATCATATACTGTTATATGTCTGAGTATTGGTCAGGTATGGGTTTGACCTGGTACGTTATATGGTTATGTTATAGTATACCTGTTCAGGATGATCTATCATATGGAGGATGACTCACGTACATTACTTTACGCCAATGATTGATCGATTGATTTATGCTATGAGTAGGACATATCTGTGATTACTGATTACTATGCTTAGGACTGTATGTCTATTGGACTCATGCTGTATACCTGTAGATCTTCACATGTATACTTGTAGATCTATCCTTATATGTTGTTCATGCACTTTCTATATATTACCCCTGAGTTTATACTCACCACCCCTGGACCCTGGGCTTCCTGTCGCCCAGATAACAGGTAGAAGATTCCTTGGACGTTCGGAGCTCTGCCAGCTGATCCCATCTCACACCGGACGGATGTATATGTTTCCGTATTGTTGTATTACTAGGGATTGTTGTTTTGGGGTCTTTACCCTGTATGGTTTCCGTATTTATGATATACGGATGTGTTGTATGTATTTGGTCTTTGATTCGATTTCTGTTATGATTCTTGTCGTGTCAAGTCACTCCGGAGTCTGATTGGTCTTTGTATTTTGTTGATCTGTTTTTATTGTTTCATTTGTGTTTAGTGTGTTGTTATGTTGATATCCGTATATCTATTATTGTGGGCCTACGGGCCTTGTATTAACTCGATATGTTGCCACGCACAGGGGAGATCGTCCGCTTGCTTTTGGCCGCGGCATACTCTCGGGCGTGACAATTTTATTGGTATCAGAGCCCTAGGTTGCGAAGTCCACTTTCGGATTTGATTTCGTTCGGATATCGAGTTTTGCTTTACTCGGTTTTGGTTTGTGAGTTCTGGGATCTGGCTGTTGCGGACATCTTCGAGCTACAAGGATTAAGGTATGTTAACTGTTATTACATATCCTTCTGTTGGCTATGCATTTAGTTGCTTATAACGATTGCATGACTTGTAGTATGTTAGTCACTATTCGTAACCATAGTGAGTTGACCACGAACGACATGTGGATGTTATTAGACATGTACATGCTATCGAAAAGGTATTATCGACAATCTGAGTCGGAAAGCGAGGGTTAGTAGTCACATTTTTGTATGGAGATCAAGGATTATAGTCCTAAGAATTTCCACTAATTATATGTGGATCATTACCCATGGGGTAATGGACAAGTGAGTATACTATTGCTGATGCAGATAGTATAGGATTATTTTGGTGATATTCATAGGGATTTTGATCCCCGGACTGATCATTCTAGGTTGTATAACGTCGAGGGTACTTTTGAGTACTTAACTCGTGTTATACGAAAGCTAAGTTAGTTGCATACCATTATCCGGGATTTAGCAGATTGGTGTAAAATATAGGAAATAACCTACGGAAATAACGTATCACTTAGTCACGCTCGGTTGATGTTGTGAGATAGTATTTTCCCACATCATTTTCTTTGACTCATTGTCAAGGAATTCATGGTCTTTAGGTCAGGTGATCGTTTGGTAATGGAAGTACCATGCGGAGTCGTTAGACTTGTGAGGGTTACGACCACCTAATAACTCAAGAATGTGATTGGGTTGGTTTGGCCACCCACGGGTTATCGTTGACATCTTGATCAGATGTTTGGATCTCCTACTAGATCCTACCGAAAGTCCTTAGACTGAGTCATGTGATAGAAATGACTCCGTAGCAAGTGTTTTAAGAGTTGAAGATTTGATAAGCGGATATTGCAAGTCAAATTATGAGAATTGGAAGTCTTCGAATGTTGGATAAAAGGAGCAAGATTAAAGTCGTGAGTCACGAGCGACTATTAGAGAGTTTTCCGATCATAGAAGACCGATTGCAGCTTGTCAGTAGTTTCTCATGTTATCAGCAAACTCAGAGGAAAGACTCCGAAAGGAGATTATGTGTGTGCAGTGCGGGTTACGACGAGACACAGAGTCAGATTATTCGATGGACCATTGTATCTGTTTCTACTATAAGCAGCCAGTACCTACGAGGAGAATATGTACTTTGAAGACTCAGTGGAAGACTATGGATGATGCTTGCGAGCGGACGATCCACAACCTCGAAAGCTGAGATCATTATAGAAGATTGAGTTATCACATCAGCAACGATCTACTACCTCAAATTTAGTTGGAGCTCTTTGATACTTTCATCCGGAAGAAGTAAGTTACTCAGCAGTATCAGCAGAAGACATCTCAGAAGACTCAGACGTTCAGACAACAATTGTACCTTCTCAGACGACAGCAATTGTTACCTTCCCAGGCGGGATTATGTTTTGTTCAGAGGAGAGAGATTTTACGACGATAGTCGTATCTATGCAGTATTCTCCAGTTGCAGCTATACCTTTCACAGAGATGGAGCGTGCTACGATGTTGGCAGTTCTTAAGTATTTTACAGCCGGATGTGTATCATTTGTCAGTATAACAGTGTTTACCATCTCCATCGCAGTTGTTTCAGTTGTACCTCTGTTCTAGCAGTTGATTTCAGTTCCTCCATGATAGTCTTTTCATCTACATGAGCTCAGCCGTCCAGAACAGATGTTGGACAAGTTTACATAATTACTTGAGAAGAAGTATAGAAGACCGAAGGATTGGTCCTTCGGGGTATTACTTTAGGTTATACTATTTGCGGATATATCGAGAGATACTGGTAGTTTACAGGTATCTTTGTCTAGGACATTCTTGGATAGGGTTCGAAGGGTTCCTATCGACTGGTGGTTGGTGATTTTCTCTACCGTTTGGTGAGATGTTGATCAACAATCAAGAAGTCAAGGGATACCCTTAGCCTTTGCTAGACATACCTCCACTATAGACATATCCTTACGGATAGTTGGAGCATTGGTATACTAGGACTCTCAGATGTATGTATAATTCGAGAGTATTCGGATATAGTTTTAAATAAACTCTCGAGCTTGCCACTGCATGGGCAAGTAGAGTAAGCGATTGAGGTGATTTCGGGAATAGTCCTGATATTGGGGACCTCATATCGGGAGATGATTTTACGGGTATTAGTGTTGCTAAACACCATGGGAGATTTATCTTTCCTAGTGTTTCTTCTTGAGAAGACTCGTAACTCTTTGTTAAAAGAGAGACAGACCTTTGAGGTAATGCATCGATTATCGATGATTGGAATGCAGTAGTTGAGAATGAGTATCCTTTGTTAGGGATAGATGATTTGTTTAGATTAGCTAAATGACACCTGTGTATACCCTAGGGTTGGTCTACGAATGGAGGTTTGATATTGTAGTAACTTAGTGTCATACAATTATCATTGTCGGTGTGATGATTGAGCTATCATTAGCGAGAGTAAAGGAGGCGGAGTGTATAGAGTCGATTGATAATGTTGTTAGACTTATCGACGATTTAGTCGTTCATGAACTTGAGGAATCAAGTACTCTTGTAGTATTTGAGATCGATTGTCATCATATCTGTGGAGGATATATTTAGGGATATATTCAAAATCTTAGGGGAAATTGTGGTGTCCCTAGATTGATTTGGTATTTACCAGAGATGCGGATAGGATGTTTTAGCGATACTATATCGCCGACTTGTTGGACCAAGAAGGTGATGGAAATCACCTGGTCGAAAGTTTGTGAAGCTAGGTTTCAGGGCCTAGACGGGGACTGACTCTCATGTCAGTGTTAGTTAATCCGTCCGATATGGATGGAAGGGTATTGTACGTAGATGCATCATTTCAGGGATTAGGAGCGATCCCGATGCAGTTGAATAAGACGTATATTATGTGTATGCTAGTTGAGAAACTAGCGAGATTAGTCATTATAGTCTTCCGCTTACTTTTAGTTGTGTGATGAGTGAATTTTTGGACATTAGATTAATTTCTCTAGTGAGAATAAATCTCCGTCTCTGGGAAGGATAGTGGTTCCCAGAGTTGCATTCGTTTTAGGAAGAGTTGTTTCAGGAGACTCTTCATTTGAGAGTGATGATTTATTCGGAATATATCCAAAAATAGTGAGTATTGAGACGTTCCAGTTGGTGGAACGATATGTGGGGCATGGATGATTCCGTAGTTTGATGTTGGGTATGCCCACAAGCAAAGGTGGAATATTGTGACCAGTAGGGTTATGTACCGTGATAAAGTGGGAGCCTAGTACGTTAGACTGGGTTGGGAGATTATCTAGAATTCGGAAGGGACTTGATCGGATTTGGATAGTCGATGATCGATTAGCTAGGTCCGCTCATTTTCTTCCGAGTCGTAAGATGGATTTCATTGGATCGCTTGATGGAATTATATCCATGGAGTATCCTTGAATATCAATTTTGATAGTGATTCATGATTCACCTTACGATTCTGGCAAAGTTTCCCATCTACTGTATAGAGCTCCACTGCACGAATTGACCTCTTAATAGGTTGGCTGAGAGCGTATAAGAGCTGGAATATAATATTCGAGCCCAGTACCCCACTTAGTCACTTGAGGTGTGACTTTACTCCGGATACTTGAGATGATTATTGTGACATCTCGTACTCGTACATGAGTCGGAAATTTGGGGACCAAATTTTTATAAGTGGGGGAGAATGTAAAATACGAAAAGAAAAAAATTATATATGGATTAAACCCTTTAATTAATAGGGATTAAATGGGCATAATTAGTGAGATAATGGGTTAATTTTCTGAAATTAAATTTGAGATAGGCTTGGGCTGAGATGGGCTTGGGCTGGAATTGGCTGAACTGGTGGGGTTGAACCAAATTAGATTGAGTTCACTTTGAGTTAGCCCAACCACATTGGAACGTCCCTTATAAGCCGTCGAACGAACGCGATCCCCATTTCTTCTTCACCGTGCGTCGATTTCCTCTGCCGACCGATTCTTCTCTTCCTCGTTTCGCCGCCGCAGCCTTTCCGATCGAGCCACAGATTCTTTTCTGCTGTGAATGCCCTCTCTCCGAGCTTCCTCCCGGTTCTTCTTCCTAATCCCCACCGCGCTCGAGTTTGGGATTAGGTGCCTTGCCTCTGCGCTCGTATTATCGCCGCTTCGCCGGAGCTGCTCCGCCACCCCCGTCGAATGCCTCAGCCGGCGGCTGGTCGATTGCCACCACCGATGCGAGCGGTCGTCGGATTGCGCGCCGCCATCCGGTTCCTTCTTCTTCTTCATCACTAGCCTCTTCTTCCGCCATTTTGGTGTTAGGGATCTCCTTGTGCGGGGTGGTTTGATTAAGCTGTGATCTACGGTTTATGGAAGGTAGCTGTGATGCTGGTGGTCGGAAAGCCCAATACAGTTGTGGATCACGATGGTCTGGATCCGATTGACAGATTCGGGGGAGGAAGGTATGTTATGGTGATGGTTTCGATTTAGGGTATTATCAATGGTTTTATACTGATTTATTTGAATTTGATAGATGTTGTTTGGATGTAGTAAGGTTTCAATCGGTGGTTTGGGCAGTTTGTGGAGCTTGGTGGTCGACGGTGAATAGGCGAGGAGCTGCCGATGCAGATTTGAGTCGGTGAGTTGATTTTTCCTTTTGCTGTGTTGTCTGTAATTATTGTATAGTGTTGGCTGCGTTGTGAGGTGAGTGTTGATTGTGGTTTTCATTCGTGACCATAATATGGTCTGTTTGTTTCCTCATCAAAGATTGGGTAGTTTCAAACCTCTGTCGCAGCTTGGAGCTAGGATGAGATCTGCCTTGTTTGTGGTGGCAGCCGTGATATGAGATTTACCCTTTAATCAACATGAACCCATCTGTGAGTAACCAAGCTACTTAGGGAATTGATTGTCGTTGAGATATGTGGACTATTGGGTGGTTGTGCCAGCTGTGAGTGGGAAGGAGAAGACAGCTTGGTTTGGTGAGAAAATCCAATTGATGATTGGTTGATCCGTGAGTGTAATAGATATTGGTTTGCGATTGGTAAGGTGTGTGTACAGTGTGTGTATGTGTTGTACATGAGATTGTTTGTGAACGGGATAAAAGTGATCTATTGTGAGTTTGGTTATGATGTATCAGATTGGGATAGTCGAGTATCTAACTCGTAGACAAGGAAAGAATACGAACATAGAAATGAGTAGTGTTTAGTTCCTACGTTTGTTGGATACTTGTATTTAATCATTGTTGCTATTATGTGCAGGTTTGGGATACGAAGCAGGTCCGCGGCCGTGAGGATTATTCGAGCTTCGTATCAGGTGGGTAATATCTACCTGGTCCGGTAGTTTGATCAATTCCAGTGCATGATCTTGGATATGTATGTTTATACCTGTTTACCTTAAATCCACTCATGTTTAATCATATGCTTGTACTGCCTTGACCTTTGAGATATAAACTCTGGTACTTCATTGATTATCTAGCTCGGATAGGAACTATAAACCCTATTATGTATTAGCTGATAGATGTTCAGTAAGTACATGTGGTTAGGGTTATCTTTGTGACTTCAGATTGGTTTACTGTATTACATCACTAGGGTTAGGTGATGGTTTGGATTATGGAGTCGATTGTTATATCATATCCGTATTAGTGGTGCATTTATGATGGATCTAGTTGTCTGTGCATAGATAATTGTATGGTTGCACGTATGTGACCATGGACTAGAAGTCCTAGTGTGATGGTATATCCATTAGGGATTGTATGCCTGTGTATGGTTTTATGGATGGTCGATTGTATATCGCTACTGACTTGAGGTCTTAGCATGGTTGACTGTCAGGTGTGTATGACTCTTTGTGTGATAGAGAGAGTCTTATGGATTGTAGTCCTTGCATGATTGACTTTTGGTTGACCGTGGGATGGGGAGTGTCGCGAGGATACATGTATGGAACTATGCATCATCACATTGCATGCATCTTGTTGAGGTCTCCTTGTGGATTGAGACAAGTCAGTCATCCTGCCTCCCCGGCCACTCGGGGTAGTGGTAGCAGGGTTGAGGGCAGAGCATTGGATGTGCCGCGCTCGGCCACTATGGATGGTGGTAGCTGGAGATGCGCACCTGGCCACTGTGCAGAGTGGTGTTAGCACTCGCCCACTATAGACGGTGGTTGTGTGAGGTGCAGTTGTCCTGTGTGCGGCGTTTGTCTACTCATGGGTAGGGACAGCGTGGCTTGCAGCAGGGGCCCCTAGGAGTAGTTAGCTTTTTACGCTTACACGCTACTCAGTCATACTACCCAACTCGGCCACTCGAGAGTGGTGGCGGTCGGGCTAGTTGTCATTTGTCGTGCCACCCTGGCCACTCTGGGGTCGTGGTTGGACGGGTCCGCAGACAGTGACCATGCATATGCATATGCATTGCTGATATATATATGTATGCATGTATTTGATATATGTTTTACATATGCCTGTGAGATGCTGCATTTGATTGAGCTATGATTGTTGCACATGCTTGTACATCATGATACATGCCATTTGCATTATTTTATTTACTGCTATGTGTGGAGCATGATACATGCGTTGATTCAGACTGTTATATGCATTTGATTAGCATCATGTCATTGGGTGGTACGGACTGGGTTATTATACAGGTGATCATATACTGTTATATGTCTGAGTATTGGTCAGGTATGGGTTTGACCTGGTACGTTATATGGTTATGTTATAGTATACCTGTTCAGGATGATCTATCATATGGAGGACAGACCGTCAGGTACGTACATTACTTTACGTCAGTTGATCAGTTCAGTTTATGCTATGAGTAGGACATATCTGTGATTACTGATTACTATGCTTAGGACTGTATGTCTATTGGACTCATGCTGTATACCTGTAGATCTTCACATGTATACTTGTAGATCTATCCTTATATGTTGTTCATGCACTTTCTATATATTACCCCTGAGTTTATACTCACCACCCCTGGACCCTGGGCTTCCTGTCGCCCAGATAACAGGTAGAAGATTCCTTGGACGTTCGGAGCTCTGCCAGCTGATCCCATCTCACACCGGACGGATGTATATGTTTCCGTATTGTTGTATTACTAGGGATTGTTGTTTTGGGGTCTTTACCCTGTATGGTTTCCGTATTTATGATATACGGATGTGTTGTATGTATTTGGTCTTTGATTCGATTTCTGTTATGATTCTTGTCGTGTCAAGTCACTCCGGAGTGCACAGTTGGTCTTTGTATTTTGTTGATCTGTTTGTATTGTTTCCGCTGTGTTTAGTGTGTTGTTATGTTGATATTTGTGTATATCATATTATTGTTGTGGACCTACGGGCCTTGTATTAACCCGATATGTTGCCACGTACAGGGGAGATGTCGTCCGTTTGCTTTTCGGCACGGCATACTCTCGGGGCGTGACAGATTCTCTCTGTCCCACTCTATCCTAACCTCATGCATGAAGGTTTTTAGCACCTATTCTACTTCTCCACCTGTATTAGTTGGTATCAGAGCCCTAGATCTATGGAAGGTCGACGAGGACATGGTTATGGTCGTGATTGACAGGTTGTGATTGAGGAAGTCACACCCCAAGATCAAAATACCCACAAGCTCTTCGATCTACAAAGACCAATCATGGAGTTATCTCGGCGATCCATGAATGGTTATCATTGTCATGGTTATGGACATGATCGACAAGTTCCAATTGAGGCAGCAACATCCTAGAATTGTTGTTCCCAAGAAACCATCAGGGATCTACATAGACAAGTTGCAAAGTTATCTTGACATATATATCTTAAAGATCATAAGGTATTTAATTGACACACTACTTCAAATTTTGAACAATCGTATCATCGAGATCACCGTAATTGTGAAGAACAATATGAAGACTTTATTTTTCGGATCAAGCTTCCCGAGTTTTCCGGTGCATTACACATAGAAAATATTATTGATTGGCTTGATGAAGTCAAACAAATTTTTTATTTTGAATAAGTTCTTGATCATGCTAAAGTAAAGTTGGTAGCCATGATGCTTAAGGGAGAAACCTTTGCTTGGTGGTTACTATTGCAACATTCCCGTAAGAAACAAGGCAAGGCAAATATTACTGATTGGGAAAAGATGAAATGTCATTTTCTTCCTCTTAGCTATACACAATCATTATTTTATCTTCCTATCTTGAGACAGGACACCCAAACAATCAAGGAGTCATCTCGATCGATTAATGAAGCAAAAGATCATGCGCAGATAATGACCCCGACTCGAACTCGAGGTCGAGTTCTTTTCAAAATGGCGTGAAGGATGGAGGAGCATTACTCGATTGAAGAAGACACAAGAGACTCCATCTATGATGAAGATAACGGTAACGACATTGACGAAAATATGGAAGATCCCATCTACAATGAGGACAACTTTGAGAGCACTGAGTTCAGAGAAGATATGGAAGACTCTATCTACGATGATGATGAAGACATAGAAGATTCTGTCTATAATGAGAAAATTAAAGAAGACATAGAAGACTCCATCTACGATGATGATGACGTAGATGCAGAAATTAAAGAAACACAGAATACCCCATCTATGCCATTGACGAGGTCATGGGCGACCCCATCTATGACGAGTACGATGATGACGAGGTACTTTGCGAAGATGGTCATGAGACATTGCTTGATCTCTCACCCAAGGATGAAATGAGGGATGATTAGTTGATGATGACAAACACCCATGTGGAAGGACAAAACATTGTGCTAGCACCCCAACAAGAGAATTCACTTCTCTTTTGGTATCTTCTATTTCTCTTCTTTCTATGTCTAAGCATTTGGTCACATACTGTTAGTTATAGCCCTAGAACCAATCATGTGATGGTTGAATAGGGAACATGTTGTATCATATTCTATAAAGGCAAAGGATTGGTTATTATATTTACATCTTGCTTGTGCCAGCTAATTTAAATATAATAATGCCCTAGAAAAGTAGGTTCTTATCTACAGCACATCAATTGGCAGAATTGATTATGAGAGGCTGTAGAGAACACTTTCCTAAATGTTCCTAGTCAAGTATTAATATGCAAGGGCAATATTAATACATAAAGACTAGCATGTAGGTCAATTGATGACTTGATCTCACAAGTCATGGATATATGATATCAAGTTGACACATGGGTATATATTAGATAATATATACTGAACTGACCCGCCATGAGAAAGTTTCATGGATCGTTATATGAGTGTCATAAACTTTCTCATGTGACTATTGGTATGAATAATCCTTAGACCTGAAGTCACTACGGTTCCCTACATAAGGAGTTATGTACTTTGGTATCGTCAAACGTCACCCGTAACAGGGTGGACCATAAAGGCGATTACTGGGTATATAACAAATTATGCGGAGGGATGTGAGTGATGTAGATGGGATCTATCCCTCTCATATGACGAGAGTGATATCGGTGGGCCCCTTGATTGAGTAGAACTACTAAAACGCATGGCCATGCTCGAATGAGTCAATATGAGATATTGAGCTCATTTGTTTGAGTTAGTTTACTCAGGGATCAAGAAACACATAGATTGATCGAGGATGACATGGTCTATGCCTCATTGATCAATCTGATATCAAGGATAGAAGGACACGGTCATATATTATAGTAGTCACGGAAAGGTTAGTCGGATCTTGACTTATCTCGTAACTTGGGTAGCAATGATGTATTGCTAGATGCCGCTCATTGCTTGTGTATCTAAAAGAGTTTATGTCCACTGCCAACGTTATGAGAGCCTATAGGGTCACATACAAAGAGCATGATAATTAGAGGAATTAGAGTATTCTAGTTTGACTAGAATAATATGGGAATAAGCTTAAGTACAAAATGGTTTTTGGACTTTAAGCTTAATGAGAATTTTAGCTAATTGATTTAATGAGATTAATTCAATATGTTACCTTATTGATTTAATAAGATTAATTCAATATGATAACATAAGCTTAATTGAATTAATAAGATTAATTCAATATGATAACATAAGCTTAATTGAATTAATAAGATTAATTCAACATGCATGAATGCCACATAAGAATGCCACATAAGCATGCCACATAAGCATGCCACCTAAGCATCCACCTAAGCTAGTTAAGGTGGAAGGAAACAAAATGGTTTTGTCTCCTTAAGTGGCCGGCCAAACAAGGAAGCCAAATCCTTTTTGAGTGTGTCTCAATGCAATGGATTGCATTGAATGTGAAGGAGGTGGAAGGGTTTTTCCAACCCTATAAAAGGCTCCATGGAGTGGCCGGCCATAGAGATAGTTTTTGGTTGTGTGGGTTTGTGAGTGTAGGCTAGCAAGAAGAGGAGTCTTCTTCTTCCTTTCTCCTTTTCCCTCTCTTCCTCTCCTTTAGGGACTTCTCTAGCAAGAAGTAAAGGAGAGCTCCTCTAGTTTTTCTTTTGTGAGACAAGAGCTTGCTCGTGTGGATACATATAGAGGCACGGACACTTGAACGTGCTAAAAGATCCAACACATCCAAGGAAAAGAGGGATTGCAAAGGGCACGCAACAAAGGTAATCCTCTCCTATAAGATAGGCTTGGTTTAGAAAAATTTATTTTATACGAGTTTGCTTTCGCATGGATCACTTGGAAGGGATCCTATTTTCCGTTGCGCATATGCCATTTGGCATACGAGATTTCCCTACAGTGGTATCAGAGCCACTTGCGAAAGATCGTATAAAATAGGTTTTCTCTATTTTATATGTGATATAGAAGTAGGATAAATTTTATTATGAGTTGATAATTGCATTAGCAAATTTTCAAACATAATAAAATATCCAATGTCTTTTAAAAGTTAAAATGACATGGTGCATGGTTATGGCCTAGTCCCAAAAAGTTTGTGATTGTGTGTTGTAATTCTTAATACGGCCTGCGTGTCGTGCCTTTCTCCTAATATTCTTGTTGTAAAATTAGTTTTAGACTCGAATGTAACTCGAGTATTTCTCCTTTTGTAATGTACAAAACAAGGATGGAGGGACCATTGGAAGATGAGGTTACAAGGAGGAAGTCAACACACAAGACAACCAAAAGGAAGCACTTAGGAGAAGATGCTATCCCTAGGTTGACCAATCAATCTTTTCATTGGCTTGAGAAGATTGTAGAATAAGGGCCATAACCATGACACGTTAGTTTAATATGTATGTGATGCATGTTAGTTTAGCTTGTATGTGATGCATGATTAGTTTAGCTTATATGTGATATATGCTAATATGTATATGATACATGTTTATTTCTTAATAAGTCTAAACGATATGCCTACCAAAGTTGGTACTCACTACTTCCTCGATCATTTGTTATTGGGTTTGCCAAAGCAAAGCAATGCATTTTATCTTGGAGGGGTGCGAGTGGACAATCGTGATGTCCCGCTCATCGTCTTAGTTAAGACTTAATTAAGTGTTTTCTTAATTGGTTAAGAAAGTAGAGGCATATATTAGCTTTGAACATAAGTGTTAACATTAGTTTTGTGTGATTTAGAACATCGGCTTTGTCTTAGAAGTGGTCGTTGCTCGATATCCAAGAAGGCCCTGTGCCTGCTTACGACTGGAAGTGGTTTAGGAATAAACACTAAACTAATCTAAAACTTAACCAAAGCTATTAAAGAGTTACATCAGATGTAATTGGCAAAAGATTGCCTACCTAATTATACTACGTCTTGGGCGATTAGCCAAAGCTAACTCAAGGCAATTATGATGTGGATCTTTATCCCATATAAATTTATAGCTAAATAGTAGCTATGAGAATTTAGTGGGAGCCTCATTTAATTAAAGGCCTAATTAAATGATTTAGGTATTATACTTAACTTTGCATTTTTAATGTTGTAGATCACCATGTCATCTAACACGACACACCCCTCAACTTGCGATCTGTCCTTGAGAAGGACAAGCAATGGAGCAAACTTTCTTGGTGAGTATAGGAACTTGAGGATTATCCTCAAGCAAGAAGCATAAACTATATGTCCTAGAGCAGGCTACCACAAATACCCGCCTCACGGCCACTCGTCTTTGAAAAGGATGCTTATAAGAAGCATCAAGATGGCATTAGATGTGTCATGCCTTATGCTTGCCACCATGAACTCGAGCTTGAAGCAACATGAGAACATGGATGCCTATGATATGGTTGAGCATTTGAAACAACTATATCAAGGACAAGCTAGGCAACGCGCGTTTTGAAGTGTCTAAGGCTCTTTTTGCATGCAAGATGCAAGAAGGAACACTGTAGGAACTCACGTACTCAAAATGATTGGATGCGTTGAGAACCTTGAAGACTAGGTTTTCCAGAGCCAAGAATTGGCAGTGATGTTATCCTGCAATCGTTCTTTGGAAGCATACAATCAATTCGTCATGAATTATAACATGAATGAAATTGATAAACCTTTGCACGAGATTCTCGGCATGTTGAGAATCACAACCAAATCTCAGAAGAAAGTTAGTAATGTACTAATGGTCAAGAAGGACAAAGGTAAGCAAAGGCAAGGGTAAGACCAAGCCAAAGGCAAGGCCAATTCATCCACTTCAAAGGGTAAAGGTAAAGTACCTAAGGAAGGGGCTTCCATTGCGGTGAGGCTGGACACCGGAAGCTAACCGCAAAGTCTACCTTGAGGAAGTAAAGAACAAGAGAAGTGGGACTTACGCCTCGGTATACGTTATAGAAGTTAATCTATCTATTTCTTCTACATGGGTATTAGATCGGATGTGCATCTCACATTTGTACTAATGTGCGAGGGAGAAATAGTAGAATAATGGCAAAGGGTGAAGTGGACCTCTGAGTAGGCAATGGCGCAAAAGTTCTTCTTTGTATTTGTAGGAACATATTCTTTGTCTTTGCCTTTGGGCTTATCTTAGAACTAGAGGTGCTTCTATGTACGCATTAACAAAGAACATAATTTACGTATCTTGTTTAGACAAGAAAAACTTTTCTTTTATAATAAAGGACAAAAGTTGTTCCATTTATTTAAATGAAATGTTCTATTGTAATGCACCACTTATGAATGGTCTCTATGTTCTAGATTTAGATAACTCAATTTATAACGTAAATACCAAGCGGTTCAAATCGAATGATTTGAACCGGACATATCTTCGCAAGTCGCCTAGGTCACATAAATGAAAACGATATCCCAACTCCATAAAGATGGATTATTGGACTCATTTGATTTTGAATCATATGAGGTATCTGAGTCTTGTCTTTAGGAAAGATGACTAAAACTCCATTTAGTGGACATGGCGAGAGAGCGACGGATTTGTTAGGACTCATACATACTTGATGTATGTGGCCCTTTCAATGTCCAGGAGGAGGCTATAAGTACTTTATTACTTTCAGATGATGAGTAGATTTGGCTACTTATATTTGATGAGACATAAGTCGAGAATCCTTTGAAAAGTTCAAAGAATTCAAGAATGAAGTACAAAACCAACTTGGTAAGCGTGTTAAGCTTCTTGATCGGATCGAGGTGGTGAATACCTTAGTCAAGAGTTTCGTGATCACTGGTGAGTGTGGGATAATATCCCAACTCACTCCTGGAACACCACAATGGAATGGTGTATCACGAGAGGAGAAATCGTACTCTATTAGATATGGTACGATCGATGATGAGCCGTGATCTACCTACTTCCTTTTGGGGTTTAGCTCTAGAGCAGTAGCTTTCACACTTAATCGCGTTCCATCAAAAGCCGTAGAAAAGACACCATATACGATATGGACCGAAGAGTCCCAAAATGTCTTTTATAAAGATTTGGGGTTGTGAAGCTTACGTTAGGCGTCAAGTCTCGGATAAACTAGGACCCAAATCGGATAAGTGTTATTTTGTAGGATATCCCAAGGAAACTAAGGGATATTACTTTTACAATCCCACACTTGGCAAGGTGTTTGTTGCCATAAATTCTGTCTTTCTAGAAAGAGAATTTATTTCTAGAAATACTAGTGGGAGTAAAATTCATCTTGAAGAAGTTCAAGATGATGATAACACTAAGGCTTCGATGGAAAATGAACAGGCACCACAAAGTGTTGTGGATGAGGAATTTGTTGCCCAAAGTGTTGTGGAGCAAACACCTGTTCAAGTAGACCAACCTCTTCGTAGATCTAATAGGATCCGTCGTCAACTGAGAGATATTCTTTTCTCTTGGTGACAGCGGTGAAGTATTGCTTGTCGATCTTGGCGAGCCTACATCCTATAAAGAAGCTATGATGAGCCAGTTAGAGAAATGGCTAGAGGCCATGAGATCGAAATGGAATCCATGTACACTAACCAAGTATGGACTTTGGTTGATCCACCTGAAGGGGTAAAACCCATTGGGTGTAAGTGGGTCTTTAAAGTAAAGACTGACATGGATGGTAATAAGCAAACCTATAAAGGTAGATTGGTGGCTAAAGGATTCAAACAAATTCATGGTATAGACTATGAAGAAACCTTTTCACCCGTTGCGATGCTTAAATCCATTCGGATCATACTTGCTATTATGACCTACCATGATTATGAGATCTGGCGGATGGATGTCAAAACCGCTTTTACGAATGGAAAGCTACTCGAGGATGTGTACATGACACAACGAGGTTTTGAAGATCCAAAGCATCTGGAAAGGTATGCAAACCGCAAAGGTCCATTTATGGACTAAAGCAAGCCTCTCGTGGAATCTTGATTCGATGATGCAATCAAAGAGTTTGGTTTCATCAAGAATGAAGATGAGCCTTGTGTCTACAAGAGAAATAGTAGAACCAGTTGTATTTCTTGTCTTGTATGTAGATGACATACTTCTCATTGGAAATGATATTCCCTCACTCCAGTCTGTGAAGATGTGGTTAGGGAATTGTTTCTCGATGAAGGACTTAGGTGAAGATGCCTATATTCTAGGCATCAAGATCTATAGAGATAGATCTAGAAGATTACTTGGCCTAAGTCGAGTACATACATTGATAAAGTGCTAGATCATTTTGCTATGCAAAATTCTAAGAAAGGGTTTACGCTTTATCACATGGTGTGAGTCTTTCGAAGACTCAATGTCCCTCTTCTAAGGAGGAGAGAGATCGCATGGATAAGATCCCTTATGCATCTGCTATAGGGTCTATCATGTGCGCCATGCTTTGTACTCGTCGGCGTCTCGTATGCTTTGAGCATGGCGAGTAGATACGGTCGGATCGGTGAAAGTCAGCTGGATAGCGATCAAAATATTCTTAAGTACTTACGAAGAGCGAAAGAATATTTCACGATATTTGGAGGCAATGAGAGCTAAGCGTAAAGGGTTACATGATCAAGCTTCCAAGCAGACAAGGATGACTATAGATCGCAATCGAGTGTCGTGTTTTGCACGAATGGTGGAGTGTGGTGGAAGAGTTCGAGCGAGACCACGATTCTGATTCTACAACAGAAGCCGAGTATATTGCAGCATCTGATGCAGCAAAGGAGGCTGTTTGGCTCCGCAAGTTCATCAGTGAACTTGGGGTAGTTCCTAGCATTGCAGATCCAATAGACCTCTATTGTGACAACAATGGGGCTATTGCACAGGCTAAGGAACCTCGATCACATCAGCGGACCAAACACATCTTTGCGCTTCCATCTCATTCGAGAGATCATCGATAGAGGAGATGTGAGGATATGTGAGAATCTGCGAGAAGCTAACATCTCAGATACATTGAACAAGGCTTTGTCACAGAGGAATCATGATGGTCACTAGGTCACTAGGTATTAGATATCATAGTGATTGGTACTAGTGCTAGTGGGAGATTGTTAGTTATAGCCCTAGAACCAATCATGTGATGGTTGAATAGGGAACATGTTGTATCATATTCTATAAAGGCAAAGGATTGGTTATTATATTTACATCTTGCTTGTGCCAGCTAATTTAAATATAATAATGCCCTAGAAAAGTAGGTTCTTATCTACAGCACATCAATTGGCAGAATTGATTATGAGAGGCTGTAGAGAACACTTTCCTAAATGTTCCTAGTCAAGTATTAATATGCAAGGGCAATATTAATACATAAAGACTAGCATGTAGGTCATTTGATGACTTGATCTCACAAGTCATGGATATATGATATCAAGTTGACACATGGGTATATATTAGAGAATATATCTTGAAGTGACCCATGAGAAAGTTTCATGGATCGTTATATGAGTGTCATAAACTTTCTCATGTGACTATTGGTATGAATAATCCTTAGACACGAAGTCACTACGGTTCCCTACATAAGGAGTTATGTACTTTGGTATCGTCAAACGTCACCCGTATGAGGTGGACCATAAAGCGATTCTTGGGTATATAACAAATTATGCGGAGGGATGTGAGTGATGTAGATGGGATCTATCCCTCTCATATGGCGAGTGATATCGGTGGGCCCCTTGATTGAGTAGAACTACTAAAGCGCATGGCCATGCTCGAATGAGTCAATATGAGATATTGAGCTCATTTGTTTGAGTTAGTTTACTCGAGGATCAAGAAACACATAGATTGATCGAGGATGACACGGTCTATGCCTCATTGATCAATCGATATCAAGGATAGAAGGACACGGTCATATATTATAGTAGTCACGGAAGGTTAGTCGGATCTTGACTTATCTCGTAACTTAGGTAGCAATGATGTATTGCTAGATGCGCTCATTGCTTGTGTATCTAAAAGAGTTTAGGTCCACGCCAACGTTATGAGAGCCTATAAGGTCATCACACAAAGAGCATGATAATTAGAGGAATTAGAGTATTCTAGTTTGACTAGAATAACATGGGAATAAGCTTAAGTACAAAATGGTTTTGGACTTTAAGCTTAATGAGAATTTTAGCTAATTGATTTAATGAGATTAATTCAATATGTTACCTTATTGATTTAATAAGATTAATTCAATATGATAACATAAGCTTAATTGAATTAATAAGATTAATTCAATATGATAACATAAGCTTAATTGAATTAATAAGATTAATTCAACATGCATGAATGCCACATAAGAATGCCACATAAGCATGCCACATAAGCATGCCACCTAAGCATCCACCTAAGCTAGTTAAGGTGGAAGGAAACAAAATGGTTTTGTCTCCTTAAGTGGCCGGCCAAACAAGGAAGCCAAATCCTTTTTGAGTGTGTCTCAATGCAATGGATTGCATTGAATGTGAAGGAGGTGGAAGGGTTTTTCCAACCCTATAAAAGGCTCCATGGAGTGGCCGGCCATAGAGATAGTTTTTGGTTGTGTGGGTTTGTGAGTGTAGGCTAGCAAGAAGAGGAGTCTTCTTCTTCCTTTCTCCTTTTCCCTCTCTTCCTCTCCTTTAGGGACTTCTCTAGCAAGAAGTAAAGGAGAGCTCCTCTAGTTTTTCTTTTGTGAGACAAGAGCTTGCTCGTGTGGATACATATAGAGGCACGGACACTTGAACGTGCTAAAAGATCCAACACATCCAAGGAAAAGTGGGATTGCAAAGGGCACGCAACAAAGGTAATCCTCTCCTATAAGATAGGCTTGGTTTAGAGAAATTTATTTTATACGAGTTTGCTTTCGCATGGATCACTTGGAAGGGATCCTATTTTCCGTTGCGCATATGCCATTTGGCATACGAGATTTCCCTACACATACGCCCTAACACTTCATCCGAGCAGCATCTTCAACTCAAGTCTAAATTTCTCCACCAAGGATTAAGTCTACCAAATCGGAACTCGAGGACAAGTTCTTTTCAACCCTAGGAGCCTGATGCAGGTGCATCCATCACAACACGATATGCTTGTACCCCTTAACATGAGTAGCATAATGGAACTCTAGAAGACCATATACGAGGATGGCTATAATGAAGACAACATACCGATTGAAGAAGACATGAGCATATCAGTTGAAGGAGACAATAAAATCAATGATGTAGATAACATATTGGTTGAAGAATACATGTGCATCTACAATGATGATGAGGTACTTTATGGAGATGACCATGAGGCGCTGATTGCTCAAAAGAATCTTCTCCTCCCCAAGGTTGAAGCGATAGGCACATGTTACATATTATTGAACCCACATTGGCACCATGATCGCAAAATTATCCACAATAGTTGGAAGAACACTTATGTCGAAGGGCAGAAGATTGAATTAGCATCCCAGCAAGATAATCCCACATTTATTTTGTTATTTTCCTCTCCTTTCCTTTCTATGTTAGGAAACATGTGATGAAGCTAGTAGATCGATGATATACCTAAGAGAGCATGATTCCTTGTGCCAAAAAGGGAGATAACATTGGTTCGAACTCGAGGTCGAGTTTTTTTCAACCCTGGGTGACTGATGCAGGTGCATCCAGCCGCTTGATCGACTTTTATCATAAGATACAATCCCGCTCTACTCTAAATCATGACGAGCAGAAACTGAGCCCCAAAATAAGAATTTCAACACATTCATGACCCCCTGACATGGATATCCTTAATTTTGGATCGAAATGAGGCGTAAAGGAGTTTCTAGAGGCTACCACAACCTACCCATGGTCACCACCACAAGTGTGGATCATTCCATGGCTTGACACGGGACCTCCAATAGGGACCACATCTTGCCTGTGTTCCCCACTACAGTCATGGTCCTCACCATGACTTGATCATGGACCAGTCAACGATCGTAGTTCCCATCATGGCCTGACCGTGGACTAGACCACGACCATGCCGCAACTTTTAGTATTTTATTATTAATTTTATTTGGTTCAAATTTTCTATTTTTGTTTTTTTTTCTTTTCTTTTCTATTTCATTAAGAAATTTTTATTTAAATTTGTTTATATTTTTAGCTTTCTTATTTGTTAAGAAATTTTTATTTAAATGTGTTTATTTTTTTAACTTTCTTACTTGTTAAGAAACTTTCTCTTTCCCTAGCCTATTTAAAAATGGGCTTAGGCTCTTGTAATGCATAGATTATTTTTTTGATTAATAAAGTTTATTTTTGATTTCGTTTAAACATAGAGGTGGATCCTCTTTTGTTTATGAATTTCCCCTTCTCCTTTGATTCTCTCTACCCCCTTCTATCCTAACCTCATGCATGGAAGGTTTTTAGTGTCATCTCGCTACCCCGCCTGCGTCATCCCCCTACAATCGAACTCTCTACCTTGTCCTTCTGAGGATGCCTTCACCTTGGATATTGGCTCCGGTAGTTGCCCTTTTCATGGCATCGAAAGCATACTATATGATCCTTGCTCTTATATATTGAGGCTCCAGCCTCCTTAGGCTTTTCCTTCCCCTTTGGCATTACTTGAGCCTTTTTCTTGGCTCTTTTTAGACACTTACTCTTGTAGTGTCCTACTTCTCTACATTCAAAGCATGTTATGTGATTTTTTTACTTTTATTAACCATGCTAGAATTACCTTCCTTAAGTGTAGAGATGGTTGGGAAGGTTCTTCATTTCTTCCAGATGTCAAGGGTTCCTCCATTTTATCTTGCTCCATTGTTGAAGACCTCTCCTCCCCCTCAATTCTAGAAGTGGAGACTTTTAATACTTCCTTGACTTAGGATATTGAACATCTCTACACATCCGAGTCTTCACGTTCTTGAGCCGATAACATTCTTCGTTGGCTTCCTCATCTTATGCCAATGAGGAATTTTCGGGAAATTTTGTCAATTGGCTCCATAGCTCCTTAGCATCCTTATAATCACCTAACTTGCACAAAATACAATTAGGTATTCAATTTATTAACATTTTTGCTACCTTAAGATTGATCTTAAATTTTTGACATTGCTCCTCGATCCATTCCTTCATCTTGAGGATTCCACCTTTCTTGCCCCTTGGAGCTTCAAAACCATTCATTAAGATGAACCACTCCTCGATATGTATCATGAAGAAGAACTCAATCCTCGCCTTCCATTGATCAAATCCTTCTTGTTCATAAAGTTCATACAGAATGGGAGTGTTGATGTTGTATCCCAATCCATCATTTAAAAACTCTATTCTTCTACTCCTCTAGCACTTGCTCTCGCGGTAGTTAGTCCTTGAAGAGAGACCTGTTGGTGCAATCGGCCCAGGTCATGATTGACCAAACTCGAGTTTGACTCAAATAGTATTTTGATGTTTGACGATGAGTTGACCATTGTTTGACAATGGGTTGACTATATGGTTGACATGAGGTTGACCATATGATGGAGAAGTCCATGTGGGACACTTGGCATGGAAAGTCCAAGTTTGAGTCTTGGCAATTGGAAAGTCCAACATGGAGTTGGCATGGAAAGTCCAAGCATGGGTCTTAGCAAGGGAAAGTCCAAGCATGGGTCTTAGCAAGGGAAAGTCCAAGCATGAGTCTTGGCAATTGGAATGTCCAACATGGGTTAGCATGGAAATTCCAAGGGTCTAGTCTTGGCCACGTAAGTCCAAGTGTGTAGTCTTGGCGGTGAAAGTCCAAGTCATGGGTACTTGGCAATTGGGAAGTCCAAGTATTGATATTGATGACGTAAAGTCCAAGGGTGGAGTTTTGGCAACATAAGTCCAATGGTTGGCGGTGTAAAGTCCAAGCGTGAGTCTTGACAGCATAAGCCTAAATGTGCCTTGGCAATGTAGACCAACTTAGTATGAAAATAGCCGATGGAAGCATCTAAAGGCTAGCATATGGATGAACATGTCATGGATGACTTGGAGGGATTCAATAGGCGTGAGGTTGATGGAGATGGCTAGAAGGCTTAGGTCTAGGCTAAGGGTGGTCTAGAAAATATGATGGCATCATACTTGTGATAAATCTCAAGGTTAAGGTGTAGCAGTTGACTGGTCAAGTGTTTGACACTTGGCAATTGAGTCGACACTGAGAAGTCGACTAGGATTATGACGAGTCGACTGCCGAGAGTCGACTAGCATTCGACTGCAGAGAATAGCCTTGGTAGTCGACTACCATGTATGGGTAGTCGACTGGCTATGAGCAGTCGACTGTCATGGAGTGCAGTCGGCTGTTGGTGGCTTTGATCGCGAAGGTAGAACTCTCGATAGCTAACTGAGCAGTCGGTTACGGGCTTGAGCAGTCGACTGCTAGGAATGGCAGTCAACTGCCAATGTATCCGTTGGCTTAAATGCCAACGTGGATCAAGTCTATTGTGAGACAACAACACTATTGGTAGTCGACTGGGGCCTTTTGGCAGTCGATTGTTAGGTGGAAATCCAAGTCGCACGGAGGCTTAAAAGGAGCTCGAAGGAGAGCATTTCAATAGTGATTTCTTAGGCGATTTAAGGCGATTTGCTAGTGCAAATTAGGGTCTTCAGTTGTGGTCCAAAACAATCAACAAGCAAGCATTCAAGTTCACATTTTTAAAGTTTTCTTTACTTATATTTGTGTATTTTACTTGTATTTTCTTGTATCTATTTCTTATTGTTGTAAGATTGCTTGTATGAGGTTTCTCCACCTCCGATGTGTTGTGGAGAAGGAGTTTATTGAGTAGTGGTGTGTACATCACTAGAGCTCGTTATCGAGCTCGCCCCATAGAGTAGGAACTAGGATTTTGAACCATGTTTTATTGTCGTGTTCGTGTGATTGTGTATTTGTGTTTGTCTTCTTTTGCATTTCTATATTTCACTGTGCAAACTAACAAATTGTAGTGACAAATGCAATCAAATTCCATCGACGAACAAGAACGTGCCATTCACCCCCCCCCCCTCTATCACTCATCGAAGTTCCTACAAGTGGTATCAGAGTAAAGCTGCTCTTCAAGGTTTAACAACTAAGGGAGCACCGCTAGAGGGTAGAAGGAAGATAGAGTTTCCCAATGATCGATTGGGATGGGATATCAACACTCCGGTTCCATATGCGTTCCATGTACAAGAAGGATTTAATCAATGGAAGACAAAGATTTAAGACTTCATGATGATGAGGAAGTTTGAAGAGTGGGCCATCTTGATGGATTGATTCAAAATTCCAAGGGGTCCAAAATGGAGGATATTTCAAGAAGAAGAGATGGACCCAAGACCAACTCCGAAAATCCAAAATAAATGACAAGGTAAACGATATGTTAGTTGATTTAATACCTAATGATTTATTGTCCAAGATAGGTAAATTTAAAGATGCCAAGAAGCTATGGAGCAAATTGGCAAAGCTCCATGAGGAACCATCATCGGCTCAATTGGAGAAGGAGACCGAAAAGGAAAGCTCATCCTCACAAGAAAGTGAGGATTCAGAGGTTGAGAAGTAATCGACATCTGAGGAAGAAGTGGAAGAAATTGAAGAAGCCTCCACCTCTAGGATTGAGGGGGAGGAGAGAATTTCCACTCCGGTGCAAAATCAAGAAGTAGCCTCCACCTCTGGAAGAAGTTATGAAAAAGATCAAGAGGCTTCCACCACCATTGACCTAGGTAATTCAAGTACCTTAATAAATAATAAAAATCATATTATGTGTTTTGAGTGTAGGGAAGTAGGACATTACAAGAGTAAATGTCCTAAAAGAATAAAAAAAGTCAATCGACACCAAAATTTCAAGAAAAGTCAAAGGATGTCGGAACCCCAATTAGGAAGAGCAAGGAGCATGTGGTGTGCTTCAAGTGCCAACAATGGGGCCACTATAGAAGTCAATGCCCTAGGGGGAGGAAGAAGACCCAAGAAGGAGCATCACATGTAGGGGGAGTTTTAAAAGCAAACCCTAATGTATATTTTAATAATGCACCATCGAGTTTTAATGTTAAAAAGCATGCTAGGGATAATTTTAATTCACTTGCTATTCATCATGATACAAAGCATGCTAAAAACAAATATTTTTGTTTAGGTGCTAAGAGTGATAATTTTAGAACTAAGGAGAAATTTGGGACTAATAACCCTAGAAAAATCCTACCTAGAAAAATTATTAGGAAGGTAAAGGAACATTTAGGCATTAACCCTAAGAAGGGTAGGCATATGCCTAAAATGAAGAACAACGCCCAAAGACTAAATGAAAATTCAAATATTGGGCAATTAGAGTTGGAAAATCAAGTTTTGAGGTCAAGACTTGAGAAATTAGAAAAGAACCTTAGGAAAATGCAAAATCAAATGCAAGGGTCAAATGGTCAAGATTTAGGATCTAGGAGTCAAAGCCTAGGGTCTAGGAGCCAAGGTCCACCCAAGGCCAAGAAAGGTTTGGGTCACAAACCTAAGCTCAAGGAGACCTACCATAGTGTTCCATTCGATTATGGAACCATTCATAGGTCTAGAAATACCAAAGTTATTAGGGAAGTCATCCCTAAAGGTAACCATGGTAAGTGTATAGTCGCTAAGGTTTCAAGGAAACCTAGGGAAGTCACTAAGAAGGTTACAGACCACCTATGACCAAGGCTTCTAAGCCTAGAAAGGTCATTAGGAGGGTATCTAGGGAAGTTATTCCTAAAGAATACCTAGTAAACCCAAGGAGCTCTAATAGGTATTGGGTTCCTAGGAGCGTGATCGATTCACGCTAAATGGGTTAGGATGTGTCAACCTTGATTGGATGGGTAGTTAACTCAACCATAGAAAAGTTGATATTTTAGGGCATTTTCAAGGTTATGGGATACTTTGGAAATAAGGTTGAATTTAATCCTAAAGAATTTTAGGATATGCCAATATATTTTGAGAACTATGAAAAATTGATCAAATTGGCATAATTAGGTCTTAGAGGTCATGGTGTGCCATTTTGGGTTTTTGGCACATTTGGGAGATAAATGATAATATGGCAAAAATGAATTTAATCATAACAAATGACAATTAATACTAAAACTTAGGTATTATTTTTATGCCTTACACTTTATTTGCTATGATTTGTTTGTCATATGTCATGTCATGACATCATTCTTATTTTTATCATATAATATGTCATGATAATGGCTAGGATTAATTTTTATGTCATGTATACTTAGATTGTCTTCATATGCCATGACATCATGATTATTGGCATATATTTATTTATGCTATCACTTATGCTATAATCACCATTCATGCATTTAGGATTAATGAAAATTGATTTAAGGACAATTTCCATGATTTGAAGTCCCATGTATAAGAGAATCAAATAGTGTTGCCTTAGAAAAATGCATGAGACCTAAGTTTAGGACGAACAAAATCCACATCTCACATCACATTGACATGTGTGTGTATTGATACACCCTAGATACATGTGAGATGCTAGGAAATGAGTTAATTTCAAGATGCATAGTTCCTACATCAAGATAAACTCAAACTCATCTTATACCATGGATGAATCATGAGGAAAACTTATGTACAAGTCATGTGCATTGAGCCCATAGACCATGGTTCAATATAAGATTTTAAAATCATTTTAGAAAATCTTGGTGCAGTCTATCTTTTGATAGAAGTCACCATTGATGAAGTAGATGTTGGGATGTATACTGAAAGCCTAGCTCTTTTGTATGAACATTTTTATTTTGAAATAAGAATCATATGATCATTGTTTGCACTTTATATTTATTATATGTGTGCATATTGTCTAATATTTTACATTGTAGATAACATGGTGCTTGGTGTGGCACAGAAGATCATGTTATCAGTCCTTTGTAGAATATAAGTAGAGGCTCACAACCAAGATGGTTTTGGACAAACTATTGGTATGGTTGTAGTGTAGCTTGGTATTGTTTTGTCTTGAACATAGAGTTACACTAGTACACTTAGGTGTATTGAGCAGGACCGACATAGAGGTGATTCAATTTATTGCTGACTACATAATTGAATCGGACCTCGGACATTATGTTGTACATGCTCTTAATCCCGATATAATAACGGGCACATGTACTTAATATTTATTTCTTTGATTTACCAAAGGGTGAGATTTAGATGGATTAAATCAATATGCCCGGTAAGTTGGGAAATGATATTATTTACATGGTGTGTCATTGATTATAGGAGGAAACTGTGTCCTATATATAGGTTGATGATGTCCCCTTGAGGAGCTCATAAGGTCCATCATGTAAACCCTGCAGGTTGACTTAGTCAACATGATGATAAGGTTGAGTGGTACTATTCGAGGAGTTAGATGTTAATTAATTGATGGTCAGTAAATCAATTAATTGACGGACATTCGATATCTTAAACACGGGGAGATGGATGTACAAATAATATATGGATCCCATATTATCATATGGGGGTTGGTGAGGTAATTCAATGATGATCCTCTAGTGGAATGGAACATCAATGATGGATCAAGTTTGTGTGGTTCCGATCCATTGGGTGGCCAAGATCCAACTCCTCCTCATGGTCCCTATTGTAGCCTATTAACACCTCATGAAGCCTAGATCCAATGATGGAAAACAAAACTCTAGATCCGACGGTGGAGATTAAATCCCTAGATCCGACGGTTGGGATTAAATCCCTAGATCCGACGGTGGATATTAAATCCCTAGATCCGACGGTGGAGATTAAATCCCTAGATCCGACGGTTGGGATGAAACCCTAGATCCGACGGTTGGGATGAAACCCTAGATCCGACGGTTGAGATTAAATCTCTAGAACCAATGGAAAAGATTAAACCAAGGCCTAAACCTAACTCTATATATTTGGGCTTAAGGTTGGCGGCAAGAAGGTTGATGGAGTTGGATGTTTTGGAGATTAGGGTTTTGCCCATCAATGGCTTGGGCGGCAAGAAACCCTAAGGAGGAAACCCTAATTAGATTAGGGTTTGACTCTTTTGGTTGGGCGGCAAGGTTTGGAAGGAGAGGGGCGGCAACTATAGGAGAAGAAAGCCTTCTTCTTCCTAGGGAAGGTAGCCGGTTCCTAGATCTCTTCCTTCCACCTTGGTTGGGCGGCAAGAAAGCCTTAGGAGGAAACCCTAATTAGATTAGGGTTTGGCTCTTATGGTTGGGCGGCTAGGGTTTGCAAGAAGGTGGGCGGAAACTATAGGAGAGGAGCTCTTCTTCTTCCTAGGGTGTGGCCGGCTCCTTCCTTTATTCCCTCCACCTTGGCCGGCGCCCAACATATTCCCATTCTCCACTTCACTCCATCTTGGCTGGCGGCACTAGAAGCTAGGGTTTGTCTCTAGTTTGGTTCCTTGGTGGTTTCCATTTTGTTCTCTCTATTCTTGGGGCCGGCGGCATCAATCCTTTGTGGATTGGTGGTTGGCTCAAGCAAGAAGGGAAGGAGAGTTCTTCTTTCTTTGGATTGAAGAAGATCTAGGAAGCTTCAACTTGTGGAGGATCTTCGCCCACACGAAGTCTACAAGGAGGATAGGACATACGATAGAAGATCGAGAGGTATAAAAGTTTTACAACTTTTATTATTGATATTTGCATGTTCTTATTTATATGCATGTTTTGTGTGGATGCTTACTTTATGTATGTGTTGATTATACTAGTTTACATTTGTATGTATTTGTATAATCATGGACCCCGATAAGAAACACAAAAACCGGCGATCCGTCCGTCGTCTCTTCCACGGCTAATTGACTAGAAGAGTTTGGTTGCTTGAACAACTAGTTTGTTCAAGCGATCGCTCAAGTCGTTAGCACGACGATGAATTGGTTGTGCTTAGGAAACTCATCCCATCCGGATTAGTTTTCATTAGTGAAAATTTTAATCCGGGGACTTGGGAGCCAATGAGCCTCCGAAGGAAGCCGATTCCCAACAATTGGTATCAGAGCCACGGTTTCCAGTTTTGTGTGTTTTGGATTCGGTTACTTTCATGCACATATCATATATTGAGTATGCCGGATAATAGTAGGATGTGCGTAGGCTAACTTTTTGGTTGCAGGCATAAGATCCAACTATTATGGCTATATGTGTGTATGTGATTGTATGTGTGTGATTGTATGTATATCATTGAATCTCGGGTTGACGAGGCTAGATTAGTATTTAATTTTGTAATTAAATACGGCATTGTTTAGCCATAATCATTTTAGTTTACTTTCGATCTAGATTTCATGTACACTTCGTGGAGTATAGGATCGATGGATGTAAATTAAAATGATATATCTCGCTCGGATCTCTTTATGTGGCATACGGAAAAGGTGGAGCGGACGAGGTGGCGACACGGCGGGACGCATATTGGAGAACAAAGCCATAATAGTTGGAAAAATTCTGTTTTTTCCATATTTATTGCTGATTTGTTTTATATGCATGTTGTGTGTGCTTGAAAATTCTTCATTTTCAATTTACTAAGTGGGAGAGGGATATTTTAATTAATTCTCGCGGCCTCCATTACAATTTGACGTGTGATGCAACAAACTTGCGTGTCGGCTCTGAGTGCCTTCCTCCCTGCGGATGAGTTTGTTTGTGGATCACAAGGTCAAATAATGGTTATAGGAAATTATCTAGGAGCATGTGTACTTCCACAACGGTAAGGCACATAATCCGAAATAATTCCCTTAGTATTGTGTAATGGTGCACACTTAGATGCAAATAAAGGTATCCTCCCCATCGGAGTCACTTCTTTTATTTGTAGGGCCAAAGAGAAACCAACTATTAATTTTATTTGTCAAAAAGTAAGGTTGACAAGATAATAAAATTAATGGGTAAAACCTCCTCTTACAAATGTAGAATTCGTATACGTCCACACAGCGTAGCATGCGATATTCTCGGTGTATTGAGGTGTTGGTTGATTTCGGAATTTTATTGTTTTGAGGAATCAATAATATTTGAAATCTAAAGTAATGATCTATGTGATTCTTAGGATTTTCAAAAATGACTTTCAGTCCACTTACTATGATACTAAAGGAAATAAACTTACTGTACCCAAATAATGTTGATTGGAAAAGAATCTAGATATTGCCTTATCTGCTAAGAAGTACAAGTATGCACTCTTCAAAGAGTGTCCTCAAGCCATGGTTGCTCAAAAAGGTTTCTACTTCTATGCCGAAAGGCAAGAAGAAGGAGAAACAAGGTGGAGCAAATGTGGTGGGAGGATCTCAGGGAGGAGTGAAGAAGCCGAAAGGCAAGTACTTCACTTGCAAGAAGACTGAACATAAGAAGAAGGATTATCCCAATCCGAAGCAAGAACAAATGTATATCTTTTGGTCCAGTCGTTGAAACATGGTTAGAGGCATTATCTACCGGCACCTGGTGGGTAGATACGAGAGCCACTAATCATGTTTGCAATACTTTGTAGGGGTTCCAGGAAACCCGACGACTAGCTAAAGGGGATATTACCATTTACTTGGGCAATGCCATGAAGATGGCGACTATTGTAGTGGGAGATGTTTTATTTATCTTTTGAGAAAAATAAAGTTTTTGGTTCTTAAGAATTTTCTTTATGTACCTTAATTTAGAAAGAATTGCTTTCGTTTTCTAAATTATGGATGGATAATCTATTCCTTTTAATGATGGATTTGTTATAAAAGGAATAGGGACATTATCTATTCAGGTACATAGATAGGAAATTTATAACTTGAACCACAAGCTCCCACGATGCAAATAGTAGTTAATAACTCATCTTCTAATTCCGATAAGAAAAAAGAACCTTCGAAGATGAACCAAACATATCTTTGGGATCTTAGGCTTGGTCATATTAACCTAAGCAGAATTCAAAGGTTGATAGTTGATGGACCTTTGGGTTCATCAGTGGTGGAGGATCTCCCAACTTGCGAATCTTGCTTGGAGGGTAAGATGACCAAGAGGCCTTTCAAGGCCAAGGGGTATAGATCCAAAGATGTGTTGGAATTGGTTCATACTGATTTGTATGGTCCTATGTCTATCCAGGCAAGAGGTAGTTTTGAATATTTCATCTTTTTCATAGATGATTATTCAAGATGAATGACACCATACGATATGATCGTGGTGGTAAGTACCTCTTGGGAGAGTTTAGGAACTACTTATCGAGGTTGGGATTCAACACTGCACCGCACACCCCAAACAGAATGCAGCAGAGAAGGAATAGGACTCTTATGGAGATGGTTAGATCGATGATGAGTTATTCGACTTGCCGATTCTGCTCGGGATATGCTCTAGATACGGCGGTGTACATTCTGAACTTGGTTCCATCTAAATCAGTGCCTTCTACTCCCACAGAGTTGTGGACTGGGCGAAAGTCTAGTCTAAGACATATTCGGATATGGGGAGTCCAGCACATGTGCTGAAGGTTGATGCTGGTAAGTTGGAACCTCGTACAGAAGTGTGCTTGTTTGTTGGCTATCCTAGGGGAACAAAGGGTGGTTTGTTTTATAGTCCTAGAGATCAGAGGGTGATTGTTAGTACGAATGCCAGATTTCAAGAGGAGGACTATGTGATGAACCACAAGCCCACGAGTAGGATTGTTCTTGAGGAGTTGACAGGGAAGTCCCACTTCAGCATCACCTGCACAAGAGGATATACCACATGTCACGCACCGCGTGTCACGAGGATACACAGTGTGATACCGTCAGTAGTGGGAGGGTTGTGAGACACCGATAGATTCATGTTCTTGGGTGAATCTTCTGATTTGGTCCCCGGCGAACATGAACCTGATCCCTGGACATACGACGAGGCAATCCAAGATATAGATGCAGCATCTTGCAAAGTGCAATGAATACTGAGATTGAATCTATGGATTCAAATCAGGTCTGGGAGCTCTTATGCATAGCAGCTCATATGGATTATGAGGTATGGCAGATGGATGTCAAGACAATTTTCCTTAATGGAAGTCTTGAGGAAAACATCTATATGAAGCAACCAGAGGGATTCATTGCTAAGGGCAAAGAGCATCTTGTATGTAAGCTTAATCGGTCTATTTATGGATTGAAGTAAGCTTCAAGGTCTTGGAGCATCCGCTTCGATGAGGTAAATCAGTCTTATGGATTTATTCAAAGCCCGGATGAGTCTTGTGTATACAAGAGATGTGACGGAAACGTAGTGGTATTTCTTGTACTATACGTAGATAACATTTTGGTGATTGGAAACAATATCAAGGTGTTATCAGACGTAAGGGTATGGTTGTCCAAACAGTTTGATATAAAGGACTTGGGAGAAGTGGGACACATCCTTGGGATCAAGGTTAGTGTGCTAATCCCAAGCTTCATACATAAACACGATTATGGATCGTTTTAGCATGCAAAAACTCCAAGAAAGGTTTTCTACCTTTCGGGCATGGAGTTCCTTTATCTAAGGAGATGTGTCCTAGATCATCTGAGGAGATAGAGGAGATGAAGGCAGTTCTTTATGCTTCGGCAGTAGGAAGCCTCATGTATACGATGCTATGTACGAGACCCGATATCAGCTATGCCGTGGGCATGGTCAGTAGATATCAGAGTAATCCAGATGGGGACATTGGATCGCGTAAAAGCATATATCATTGTAGTGCCCGAGAAGGACTAGGGATTATATGCTAGTTTACTGCAGACTACAATTACTCCCTGGGTTACATAGGATTCCGATTTAACTGATAGGGATAATAAAGAAGTCTACCTCGTGGTTTTGTATTTACTTGGGAGGTGGAGCCATTGTATGGAGGAGTGTCCAAAGCAGAATGCGGGCGGACTCCACCATGGAAGTTTAGTACGGGCGTACTCAGGCGCCAAAGAAGCCGGGTGGCTCAGAACTTCCCGATGGACTTGATGTGATTCCCCGGTTTGCCGTAAATATCACAATTTATTGCATAATAATGGATCACAATTTATTGTGATAATAATGGTGCAATTGCAAACTAGAAGGAACCACGAGCCCATAAGGCGAGTAAACACATAGAGCGCAAGTACCACCTGATACGAGAAATCGTAAAGGAGGTAAAAGTTGTTGTCGCCAAGATTGCATCAGAGGAAGCCCTGGTAGACCCTTTCACTAAGGCCCTTCTAGCGAGAGCTTTGATAGGCATGTGAAGGGAAGGGGAATCAGATGTATGGCAGTGTGATGACAGCATAGTCTTTTAGTATAAGTGGGAGATTGTTGGGATGTATACTGAAAGCCTAGCTCTTTTGTATGAACATTTTTATTTTGAAATAAGAATCACATGATCATTGTTTGCACTTTATATTTATTATATGTGTGAATATTGTCTAATATTTTACATTGTAGATAACATGGTGCTTGGTGTGGCACAGAAGATCATGTTATCAGTTCCTTGTAAAATATAAGTAGAGGCTCACAACCAAGATGGTTTTGGACAAACCATTGGTATGGTTGTAGTGTAGTTTGGTATTATTTTATCTTGAACATAGAGTTACACTAGTACACTTAGGTGTATTGAGCAGGACCGACATAGAGGTGATTCAATTTATTGCTGACTACATAATTGAATCGGACCTCGGACATTATGTTGTGCATGCTCTTAATCCCGATATAATAACGGGCACATGTACTTAGTATTTATTTCTTTGATTTACCAAAGGGTGAGATTTAGATGGATTAAATCAATATGCCCGGTAAGTTGGGAAATGATATTATTTACATGGTGTGTCGTTGATTATAGGAGGAAACCGTGTCCTATAAATAGGTTGATGATGTCCCCTTGAGGAGCTCATAAGGTCCATCATGTAAACCCTGCAGGTTGACTTAGTCAACATGATGATAAGGTTGAGTGGTACTACTCGAGGAGTTAGATGTTAATTAATTGATGGTCAGTAAATCAATTAATTGATGGACATTCGATATCTTAAACACGGGGAGATGGATGTACAAATAATATATGGAGCTCATATTATCATATGGGAGTTGGTGAGGTAATTCAATGATGATCCTCTAGTGGAATGGAACATCATTGATGGATCAAGTTTGTGTGGTTCCGATCCATCGGGTGGCCAAGATCCAACTCCTCCTCATGGTCCCTATTGTAGCCTATTAACACCTCATGAAGCCTAGATCCAATGATGGAAAATAAAACTCTAGATCCGACGGTGGAGATTAAATCCCTAGATCCGACGGTTGGGATTAAATCCCTAGATCCGACGGTGGAGATTAAATCCCTAGATCCGACGGTGGAGATTAAATCCCTAGATTCGATGGTTGGGATGAAACCCTAGATCCAACGGTTGGGATGAAACCCTAGATCTGACGGTTGAGATTAAATCTCTAGAACCAATGGAGGAGATTAAACCAAGGCCTAAACCTAACTCTATATATATGGGCTTAAGGTGGGCGGCAAGAAGGTTGATGGAGTTGGATGTTTTGGAGATTAGGGTTTTGCCCATCAATGGCTTGGGCGGCAAGAAACCCTAAGGAGGAAACCCTAATTAGATTAGGGTTTGGCTCTTTTGGTTGGGCGGCAAGGTTTGGAAGGAGAGGGGCGGCAGCTATAGGAGAAGAAAGCCTTCTTCTTCCTAGGGAAGGTGGCCGGTTCCTAGATCTCTTCCTTCCACCTTGGTTGGGCGGCAAGAAAGCCTTAGGAGGAAACCCTAATTAGATTAGGGTTTGGCTCTTATGGTTGGGCGGCTAGGGTTTGCAAGAAGGTGGGCGGAAACTATAGGAGAGTAGCTCTTCTTCTTCCTAGGGTGTGGCCGGCTCCTTCCTCTATTCCCTCCACCTTGGCCTGTGCCCAACATATTCCCTTTCTCCTCTTCACTCCATCTTGGCCGGCGGCACTAGAAGCTAGGGTTTGTCTCTAGTTTGGTTCCTTGGTGGTTTCCATTTTGTTCTCTCTATTCTTGGGGTTGGCGGCATCAATCCTTTGTGGATTGGTGGTTGGCTCAAGCAAGAAGGGAAGGAGAGTTCTTCTTTCTTTGGATTGAAGAAGATCTAGGAAGCTTCAACTTGTGGAGGATCTTCGCCCACACGAAGTCTACAAGGAGGATAGGACATACGATAGAAGATCGAGAGGTATAAAAGTTTTACAACTTTTTTTATTGATATTTGCATGTTCTTATTTATATGCATGTTTTGTGTGGATGCTTACTTTATGTATATGTTGATTATACTAGTTTACATTTGTATGTATTTGTATAATCATGGACCCCGATAAGAAACACAAAAACCGGCGATCCGTCCGTCGTCTCTTCCGCGGCTAATTGACTAGAAGAGTTTGGTTGCTTGAACAACTAGTTTGTTCAAGCGATTGCTCAAGTCGTTAGCACGACTACGAATTGGTTGTGCTTAGGAAACTCATCCCATCCGGATTAGTTTTCATTAGTGAAAATTTTAATTCGGGGACATGGGAGCCAATGAGCCTCCAAAGAGATTTCCATCAGTAGATACAAAGTAGGCTCAAAACAAAGAAGTTTTTCTTATTTTTTATCTTTGTATCAATCTCACTATTTTATGAGTATTTTATTTTTTTTTAATATTTTTCACCCATAATGATTGAATTAGGTATTATACATATGAATTTTCGTGATTTTTCGAGTTATGTATAATTACTTATGATTTTCCAAATTTTATTTTTTGATCTCTGCACTTGCAGAAATCAGTCAACTGTCATGGATGACAGTCGACTGGCGTTAAGGGCAGTCAACTATTGACTGACAGAGTCGACTTCCAGTGCTGATTTTGAGTAAATAAGCATGTTTAACTCTTATTTCAGCTATGTTACGCTACCCTAACTACTCCTAACCCTAGTGTATGCTTTAGAAAGCTTTATAAACGGTGAAAAAACATTGGATATGAATTAGGAGAGTTGTTTAGAGTGGGTATCAATTTTAAGGTGTGTGAAAGTTCAAGTTTGAACTTTTGCCCTTAATTTTGATGATTTAGTGTTCCTATAGGCTTAGGGACTCTTCAAGGACATTGTTGGTGCAATGGTCAAGGGGGAGCAAGCCTTTAGGGGGAGGTTATCCATCATAGGATGATGAATGTGTTCTTCCTCATGAGGGGGAGAATTTGGAGAAGTGAGGATTGTCTCTCTTTAGTGATATGGGACTTATTACTAGGAAGAGTGAAGGCATCCTAGATTTTTTTTGACCAAGGGGGAGATTGTAAGATCTCATTAGGATATGAGGCATTGACACCCTTGGGGAGAGCTTTTTTGATGTATGTCAAAAAAAGAGGAGAATTGATGAGAATTTGATTGGAGAATGTGAGAATTCCCAATTTGGACAATTGGGAGGATTGGTTTGAGCTAGTGCTCTAACTCAAAGGTATTTGGTTTTTGTCAAACATCAAAAAAGGGGAGATTATTGGTTTAATCGACCCAGGTCACGATTGACCAAATTCGAGTTTGACTCGAGTAGTGTTTTGATGTTTGACAATGGGTTGACTATATGGCTGACATAGGGTTGACCATATGATGGAGAAGTCCAAGTGGGACACTTGGCATGGAAAGTACAAGCTTGATTCTTGGCAATTGGAAAGTCCAACATGGAGTTGGCATGGAAAGTCCAAGCATGGGTCTTGGCAAAGGAATGTCCAAGTATGAGTCTTGGCAATTGGAAAGTCCAGCATGGGTTGGTGATGTGAGAAAAATATATAGGGTTTTAGGAGTAGTTTTTGCTTACATCTCATTACGTTTTATGTTAGTTTTCATGCATATGTCACTCTATTTTCCACATATTTTTTATTTTCTGGTTCGGAGGTCTTCTCTTTGTACTTTTGTGTACAGGTTAGCATTTCGGGTGAAAAAGGCGCACTTTCGGAGCAAAATAAGGACATTTTGCAGCTAGACGCAAAGTGGGACACAACCAGGGTGTGTGGCTACACACGGCCATGTCCAATGGGCAAGATCAGCCACCCCAGGGCCACACACGGCCTGGCCATGTGGAAACACACGGGTGTGTGGTGGCTCGCCAGATTTGCGCGACTAGAGATTTTTTGGATTTTGCAGCGGTCTGAGGTGATGTCTATATAAGGATGGCTCCGCCGAAATCCTAGAGGAGGCACGACGACTAGGACGGCACACCGAAGCCCTAAAAAGCTTCGGGAACTCACAATGGAGAGGAGGAACACCACCAGAGGTCCATGCTTTGCACTTCAACGCTGGAGAGAAGACCAGAAAGCATTGTAATCCCTTGTTTCTGCGTTTTATTTCTGATGTATTCGAACATGTACATGCTTTGTGATTCCTCCTTTATATACATGGAGTAGTTCCTTCGATTCTAGGATAAGGGAGTAGCTTGTGTGCACATTACATGTTGGTTCATGTTAAATTCTATCTTTGAGTTTAATTTGGCAATTGGAAGTTGTTTAAACTATATCTATGCGTGTTTGGTTTTTTACCTTAGGTGATACGAGGGGTGACAACCCTCGTATTTAAGATTTAGGGGATTTTATACAAGGAACCTAGGGGTAAACCTGATCTCCTGTAATCGTGGGTAGAAGGATGCAATGGAACCGAAAATGGTTCATCATAGGGATTGATTCGGCATCCTCGTACCATCTATCCCATCCTTTTAAGGCGAAGATAGCTCCCGGTAGATGCGGTGGCTCATCGGGAGAGTGTATGATGTCCCTTCCATAAAACCATAGCTAAACGTCTAGACAACGCCAGTTCACCGCATTGTTTTGTGACACACAATCGAAACCGAAATCCTAGAATCACCTTTGAAGACCCCATCACGCTCTCTTCTTCCTCCGCGTGACACCATATAGACTATAGTCCACCAACAACCCTCACAAATCAAAACCTCTTAGAGTTTATTTCCGAACAATTTCAACCATTGAACATATTGATATTCGAATCCCAGTCCCTGTGGGATCGATAATCTTTTATTACTTGACGACATCCATGTATTTGCGAGCGTTTAGCGCGAGCGCGCGCTTCGAGTTCTCGACAGCCTTCGTCGCGATATTTGAGGTCGTGTTCGTGTGCATCAAGTTTTTGGCGTCTTTGTCGGGGACTGATCGATTCGATATCGAACCAAACAGTGGAAAATTGGATCGAACTTAGGATTAGATTTATTTACTTGCTTTATTTTCTTTCTAGTTTGCTTTATTTACTTTAGTTTTATATTTTCCATACTTAGATTTAGTTTTTATTTTTTATTTTTAGCAGTAGTTTTCCATTTCCTTATTGTATCTTAGGTTTTATTAGCTAGATTGTTTTATTTTCTGCCTCTTAGGATTAGGTAGCACTCCAAATTTTTGTGGCTTGGTTTGTTGTATGCTTAGATGCTTAGGATTGGAAGGCCTGATTCCAATCGACTTAGAAATCGAGCGAACCTTTCATCACCGGAAAGAAGAGAAACGAAAGATGGAAGATCAAGCCACATCCGAAGTGAACATAGGTAGCTGACCTTTGTGGGACTATGCATCTCCTAGCGCTAGAGGATTTAGGCCGAGTAGAGTTGTACCATCTATTTCGGCAAATAACTTTGAGTTAAAACCGACACTTATACATATGGTCCAGCAGAGTTAATTCAGGGGAGCTACGACTGAAGACCCGAATCGGCACCTTGAGGCATTTCTAGAAATCTGCTCGACAATGAAAATGAATGGAGTCCCTACTGACGCGATCCGTCTAAGCCTATTCCAGTTCTCATTGCGGGATAAGGCTAAGGCATGGCTTCACTCCCTACCTTCGGGGAGCATCACTACATGGGAACAATGCGAGCAGCAGTTTCTAAACAAATACTTCCTACCAAGCAAGACTGCTCACATGCACCATCTCATCACGAGCTTCCATCAGAAGGAGGGGGAGCCCCTATTCGAAGCTTGGGATCGCTACAAGGGGCTACTATACCAATGCCCCCACCACAGACTGGAGAGGTGGTTGGTGATCCACATCTTCTACAATGGGATCGCGTACACCACAAAGATGTCCTTGGATTCTATTGCAGGAGGAGCACTGATGAACAAGACCATAGAGGAAGCAGAGGAGCTGATAGAAGAGGTGGCCCAGAACCACCATCAATGGGCTTCCGAACGTGGTCAACCTATGCCTACAGTGGGACGATACACTGTTAACTCCATGGACCACCTGGCAGTTGTCACGCCTGCCCTTTTCGGACCCAGAACCCGGAGGGGTGGCGCGTGACGCGACCGTACATACATACATTACATACAGCGGAAGACTTTATACATACTTCTTAATTCATACAGCGGAAGACTTTAGACCTATTATTTTTTTTTCTTTTAAACATATGCATTGACATATACATATATATATACTTCTTCTTCTTAACATAGGGCATGCACCATAGCATATATAGATACTTCTTCTTACTTCTTCTTATCAACATAGAGCATGCATCATATATATAGATACTTAGTGCTTAGTTCAGGTTCATAAACATCATCGTCATAAGGAGACATAAGTAAGGACATCCATAGACATCATCATCATAGGCAAACATATATATATATAGACCTAACGGATCTTCTCCACCATGCCACTGCCACACACATTTGGCCCCTCCTGCTGCTCCCTTTTAGTTTATCCATCCCTTACCCTTATCTGCAGTACGATGGAAAGATAAACTATAAGCACATAGGCTTAGTAAGATCCAGTCCTACTCACAAAATCATATATCGACATTAATCATGGCATGTAACATTCCTAACATATAAGCATGTAACATTCATAACATATAAGCCATATAACATGTAACATACATCGCGTAATCAACTTAACATGTAGCATAAGTAACGTGAGTAAACATAACATGTCTCATCCATAGCATGGCAGCATAACATGTATCATCTATAACATAGCATCATATCATGTACATTTAGGACTTAGTTAAACATAACATATAACATACGTAACGTAGCAAATCAACATAACATACGACATATATGTATGACCTATCAAACATAACATACATCAGGTGTAACGTAGTGACATAACATGGCATATCAAACGTAACATACATCATAGGTAACATAGTAGCATAAACATGGCATATCAAACATAACATACATCATATGTAGCATAGTGACATAAACATGGCATATCAAACATAACATACTTCATAAGTAACATAGTGACATAAACATGGCATATCAAACATAACATACTTCATATGTAACATATCAACATGGCATATCAAACATAACATACTTCATATGTAACATATCAACATGGCATATCAAACATAACAATCTAATCATGTAACATATGCAAGATGCTTTTGAAAATATATATTATAGGTACGTAAATATAAATCTCAACATATTTGGGCCCGGCATTGTACCACTTCTTCATTATCATAGCGCGCATCCCTAAATAGGACCGAGGTAGCAAGTCTCGAACCTAATAGGTTACTAGGCCTGATCTTAGTCCGTCAACCTAGGGCAATCATCATAGCGTAGAAGCCCATCCTAGGCCCGAGTCTTACTCCATCGACCTAAGGCATCTTGGAGCCCATCCCGTACTAGGCCCGAGTCTTATTCCATCGACCTAGGGGCAATCATACATAGAAGCCCATCCTAGGCCCGAGTCTTATTCCATCGACCTAGGGCATCTTAGGAGCCCATCCCTTCTTGGACCCTGTTAGGGTCTTGGTACAAGCCATGCAGAAGGTAAAATACTTACATGCTTATTTTCTAAAATAGCTTATTTCATTTTGCAAACATAGCATACTTCATTTCATAGCACATCATGCTTCCCTTCATGAACATATCATCTTTCATTCCGTAAACATACCATTCTTCATTTCATAACATCTCATTCTTCATTTCATCATCATGTCACATTCATGTCGTGAACATATCGTTTTGTTTCATTTCATAATCTTATCTTCTTCCATTTCATAACATATTTTAAATATCGCATACACATAGACATGGCATAAAGCATGGCATCAAAAGTAAGTAAACACTAACCTAAGGCATGTTATCTTCATCTAGCATTATTTAATATCACAAGTCAAAATGACTTCACCCAACATAAAACACATGTTAACCTATTCATTTAACTTAACAACAACTTCATATGCACATAAGAATTGAATTAAAACTTCATTTAATCCCCAAAAATACATGATGGACGAATGGTCCATAGGGTTTTCTAGGGTTATCTTTTAACCTAATTCATTTTAGCATAACAACAACTTCATTTGCATATAGAACATGAATTAGACTTCATTTAATCACCCAAAATTCATGGTGGCCGAATAGTCCATAGGGTACTCTAGGGTTATCTTTTAACCTAATTCATTTAACATAACTACAACTTCATTTGCATATAAAACATGAATTAGACTTCCTTTAATCACCCAAAATTCATGGTGGCCGAATGATCCAAGTAGGTTTTTAGGGCTAGTCTTTTAACCTAATTCAATTAACATACTAACAACTTCATATGCATATAAAACATGGGTTAAACTTCATGGAGTCATCAAAATAGAGAGGTGGTCGAATGGTCCAAGTAGGGTTTTTAGGGTTAGCTTTTGTCCTAATCCATCTTAAATCCTAACATCATCATATAGTTACAAAAACATAGCATAGAACTTCATTAAAAACCCTAAAACATGGCTTGGCCGAATGGATCTTGGTGGCTATTAGGGTTAACCTTTAACCTACCTTTAACCTAATTCATTTTAACATAACAACAACATCATAAGCCTACAAAAATATGGATTAAACTTCATTGAATCATCAAGATCTAGGGGTGGCCGAATGGTCCATGTAGGTCTTTAGGGTCAACCTTTAACCTAATCCATTTTAAATCCTAGCATCATCATATAGTTACAAAAAAAACAACATAGCATGGAACTCATTGAAACCTAGAATCATGGCTTGGCCGAATAGGCTTTAGTGGCTATTAGGGTTAGCTTTTAACCTAATCCCTTTTTCCATGTTAACATCATCATCTACTTCCTAAACATAGCATACAACTTCATTGATAAACTAAAACATAGCTTGGCCGGATATAACATATAGATTTCTTTTACAAACATCAATCGAAGCTACTCGTATGCAGGTGAGGGATACTTACATCCTTCGCTTTGCTTGTAGTGTGAGATAAACTAAGGAACACAAAACCTAGCCCTTGCTTCTTGCTTGGATGAGTTTCGACCAAGAGTGGAATGGAGAGGGAGAGCCTTCTAGATTTCGGTGAGAAGAAGAAAGGAAGAAGAAGTGGCCAATTAGAACCTTCCCTCTTCTTTATAAAGAGAGGAAGAGAAGTTTCTCTTCTCCTTTCCATGTCTCTTCATTTATCCTCATCACACTTATCTACAATTTCCCCTCTTCCTCTAATGATAATATCCTATTGGGCTTCTGGTTAGTGGGTACATCTATAGGGCTTGGCTATCTCTAGAGGTTTGGGGTTCAATTCCAAGGCCTTGCACCCCTTTTTGGCTTATTTTCTTTTATTTTTGAAAAGGCCCACATAAAGCCCATGATCATCAAGCCAAAAATTCTTGTAAAATTGCTAGGAATTTTACGAGCGTTACAGCAGTAAGGATGGACGTGCTTAGCAGATGGTTCGAATATTTGAATCCTTCATCTGCATGCGTGGCCATTGACTTTGGAGAGGGATCGACAGGGTATCGAGAAGACCACTATGGAGGGCAGGGAACCTCAGAGGAGCAGATTGAGCATATTGACGTGGTTGGGGACTACGACCAAAAGCCCAACAACTCATACTCCAACACCTACAATCCTGCATGGAGGAATCACACGAATTTCTCCTACAAGAATAACTCGAGAAACTCACAACCATCAGGGGGGTATGGGCAGCAACAGGGCAATGGGCAGCGACCACAGAAGTCAAGACTGGAACTAATGATGGAGGACTTCATTGCTACCCAAACTAAGGCCAATGAGGAATTTCATCGCCAACATCAGAAATCTGAAGAATCACTCAGAGAATTGAAGGCCACCGTTGACGGCCTTGCAAGTCACACCAGGATGTTGGAGACGCAAGTGGACCAAATAGCCCAAACCATGTTGCAACCTGTGAAGAGCTCTCTGATGAGTCAAGATAAAGTGGAAGGAGTGGGGCAGAGTAGCAAATTCGCCAAGGGGTGTGCAGCCATGATTACCACCCTACCTGACCAAGCTAAAATTGAAGATAAAACTTTACTACAGCTTGAGGACCCCTGTGAATTTGTTATCCCCTGCTCAATTTATGGGGAGAGCTTTGATGAAGCTCTATGCGACTTGGGATCATCAGTCAGTGTGATGCCCTATGCATACTATCTGAAGATGGGACTGAATGGGCTCCAACTAGCGAATCTTGGTATTTGTATGGGGGATGACTCAGTCAAGGAACCCATCAGCTTGCTAGCACACGTGCCTGTGGTGATTGAGGATTTCATGATTTCCACGGACGTCATCATACTGGACATAGGACCAGACCCCCAGAATTTCATCATTCTGGGAAGGCCTTTTCTAGCGACTACAGGGGCGTGCATAGACGTGAAGGCATACCAGATCTCCTTGGAGGTAGATGGGGAGATCATCCTCTTCAGCCTTTCGGAGCACAGAGCCCCCTACCTCGATGGTTTCATGTTTAGCAGAATGAAGCCGAAACCACCCGATGAAGCTTCTGAGACTGATGAATGGAGGTTCACTGAACCTCCAGAGCCAAGTTGATAGTGGAGTGTGGTCGAGCTAAACGACCTTAAACAAAGCGCTTCTTGGGAGGCAACCCAAGTTTTTTTTTATATTTCCCTTTGATTGTATTGCATGCATTTATTTAATTTTAGTATTGATTTCCATCCCATTTAGAGTTAGGACTAGAAATGAACTTTGCTAGGCAAAAATAAAATACATGTTAGCCTACACGGCAAAGTGTATGAGGAAATTCAGACCATAACGCAAAACAGGGAAAAAAATGGGGACACACGGCCTAGCCATGTGTTTTCCCATGCCCGTGCCCGACTGACCCAAGGTACACACGGTCTAGCTATGTGTTTTCACACGGTCGTGTCATGCAAGGTTAAAAGGGGCGAGCCGTGTGTTTTCACCCCATTTGCATCATGTGCTTCGAGTGCTCTTGCCCTAGCCATGTGGTTTCATCTTCCCCACCATCTAGAAGAACTTCTAACCTCAAAGGAAGCCAAAAGAAGAAAAAATAAGGAGGAACAAGCATGTAGCACCTCGATCCGACGCTTCGGAGAGACGAACAAGGAGAGTCGACTCCCCTCAAGCTCCGGAGGAGGGTAACGCCCTACCCACTCTTCTTTTTCGCAATAATGAACATAGAGATAGATATAATATGCTTTCTACTCGTAAACTCACTGCTACTAGGTACTTAGATGAAGATTTGCTAGAGTCTTTAGGGATGTTGGGTGATATTCAAGCCCTATTTGTAAAAATGGAGTGGGAAGAGATGATGGGAATAAGGCACCCAACCTACCCTAGGATAGTTCTAGAATTTTTGAGTTCCTTAGAGGCGGAAATTTTAACGGGTAGAGAGAGCGAAGAGGGTAGGATAACTTTTAGGATTTTTTTTAACATTGAGCATGAATGGACCCTTCACCAATGGAATTCATGCTTTGGCTTGCTTAGTGAGGGAGAGAGAAGAATCCCTATTGAGTTCAACGCTCGGGCATTTTGGACCAAGTTGACGGGGGAGCATGCTTATGACCCTTCTAGGGCCAAAGCATCACGCCTCCAAAACCCCGTCTTCCGATACCTCCACCGCACCATGGCCAGTACTATATTTGGTCATGGGGAGAGTGACAGTGTAGTTCGAGCTAGCGAGCTGCTTTGCCTCTGGGACATGCTACAAGAAAGGAGTAGCATCGATGTAGGGTCCCACTTCATCAGACACTTAGTGAGATGGGCAAAGAAGCACAAGGAGAGATTAATGTAAAATGACTTACCCACATTTGCTATAGGATGGGGTACGATTACATTGCATTAGAGAGTATAGAGGGGAGCCCTAGGATCGACCTAGGAGTGTGCATGGCCATGAAGATGATTGTTAGAGAAGGACACTCCTTATGCTTTGTAAGGAAAAATCTGACGGCCCTTTGGCTCCCCGACCCTGATCGTACCACCATCACTACATGCACCAACTGGTGCTTGGACTTGATAGTGGAGTCTCCTCCACATGAGGGACCACCCACATCGGCGCCCAACTCTCCCCCTTTACATCACTCTCCCTCCAATCCACACATGCATAGGAGCCCCCCTAGTCCACGCCGACAAGAGTCTGCACCTGCACCACCACATTTTTCCACCTTTGAGCAGGATGCAGGTATGTCGGCCTATGATTTCTTGGAGTTCCAATCGTGCCTCGACGATGTTATTGCAATCAAGCACATCTAATGTTTCGATGTTTAACAACAAGATTTAAGTCAAGGAAAAAGAAATCTAGTTTGAGCTAGAGTGTAGTGACATTACCTCGACTGATACAAATCTAGCGTCACTAAGTTAGATGTTTAGAGTGACATTAGACCTTGAGAGAAATCCAAGGGTAAGCCTTGGTATGGATGAGAAATCCAAGGGTAAGCCTTGGTATGGATGGAAATCCAAAGGGGAACCTTGGTAGAGGAAGAGTACAAGCTGGCCGGAGGTCCGGAAGCTTGGTGATGGAGAGGGCATAGTAACGTGCTAGTTCTCCATTGGAGTTAGAGAGGGCACAAGGGAGTGCTCGGTCTCTAGCTAGTGTACTCATTAGTAAGAGAGGGCACAGTAACGTGCTCATTCTCTTACTAGGGTACATGGGCCCAATACTCATTAGACAGAGAGGGCACCGAGCGTGCTCGTTCTTTGGCTAGGGTACTGGGAGTACTCGTTAGACAAAGAGGGCACCGTAACGTGCTCGTTCTTTGGCTAGGTTACATGGGCCCAATAATCGTTAGACAGAGAGGGCACCGTAACGTGCTCGTTCTTTGGCTAGGGTACTGGGAGTACTCGTTAGACAAAGAGGGCGCCGTAACGTGCTCGTTCTTTGCCTAGGGTACATGGAGTACTCATTAGGCAAGGAGGCCGTCGTAGCGCGCTCGGTCTTTGTCTAAGGTACTTAGAGCATTCGTTAGTTGGAGAAGGCACCATAACGTGCTTGGTCTCTTACTATGGTGCTTGAAACTCTAGGAGTGGCAGCTTACTAGGGAAGATACTTATGTGCTTCAAATATTTACCGCATCAATCGAGCCACCGTGGGGGTCAACTCTACTGGCACTCTTGAACAAAGGCACAGAATCGAGCTAGCTCGAATGCCAGCTTGACTACTTATCATTTAGTATAGAACATTATTGAGCTGGCTTGACTACTAGCTCGACTGCTCACTACGTGGAATAGCATATAACCAAGCCCAGCTCAACTGCGGGCTTGACTGTATACTCTGATCACCAAACCTTAAACCCTATACTAGTCGAGTTGATTTGGTAGCGGCTCGACTGGAAGCTATAGATTCGATCCACGAGGCAACCGAGCACGGTTTTTGCGGGCTTGGTAGTGTGTTTTTCGAGACGGACGAGTTAGACTCAACTGCGGACTCGACTGCAGAGGCGGCAATGGGATGCTTCCGTTTCGAGTAAAGATTCAAACGCGATGATTTCCGGTTGGAGGAGCAGGTTCCTTTCCTGGCAAACCACCAGAGGTTGGAGGTGGTTACGAGGACAAGCTCAAGTGGTTAGATTTTGGTCAGGCATGATTTCTAGGGATCCAATGGAGGAAGATAAAAGCTTTGCTGAAGAACAAGAGAAGTAGTTCTTGGGCTCTAGTTTTCGGTCTTTGAGTGATACAAGCTTCTTATGATTCTTTCTGAAGGAGAAGAAGAAAAAGTCTTGCTCTCATCTCGCCTCCTATCCAACAAGTGCTCACAACTGCTGTCAATCATCTTCTTGCAAGTGCTACAACTTCATCTTCAACGCAAGAAGCCGAACAATGATCTGTAACTTGTTTTAACTTCTTAGCTTACTATTCTTGATTATATTTATTGCATTGTAAGCTTGTAAGAGGTGAAGGTTTCACCTCCGGAATCATTCCAATCCATTCATAGTAGACTTTCCTTTTGAGCTGCCCATGGAATTGGAACTACTAAGTTCTGAACCACGTAAATACCTGCGATTGGTTGTGTTTGTTCTTTGTGCTTTATTTTCTATTTCTGCTGTGTAATCCGCTGTTTTGTAGTTGAATTTGAGTTAGATTTTTCAACTCGCTATTCACCCCCCCCCTCTAGCGAGCCTCGATCCCAATAAGTGGTATTAGAGCAAGGGCTCTGCACCGGATTTAACTCTGCCAGAGTATCAAGGAATGGCAGCGCAAGAGGGATTCTTCACAACTCGACTCCCGTATTTCGATGGCTAAAACTTCCAATATTGGAAGAGACAGATGGAATACTACTTGATGATGGACATGGATATGTGGTTCTCCATCGCAGAGGGATTCACACCACCAACCGACGACGAAGGAAGGGTTTTGGTGTCTTCTCTGTGGTCGGCGAAACAGAGGAGAAGAGCCCAGGCCAATGCCAAAGCAATCGTAACTCTGCAGTGCGGTTTAGCCAAGGACCAACTCAACAAAGTTAGCCCCTTCAGTAGTGCTCAAGAACTTTGGAGGAAGTTGATGGAGCTACATGAAGGAACCAGAGATTCAAGGACAGCGAATAGGGATCTCTACTTGAACCAACTTCAGAATTTCAGCATGAAGGAGACTGAAACTGTAAGTGAACTGCATGGTAGGTTTAAAGAAATACTCAATGGCCTCCATTCTATTGGAGAGGTTGTTGAGAATAGGGATTTAGCCAAGTATGTACTCAAATCCTTCCCTAGGAATACTTTATGGTCATCTATGTTGGATGCCTACAAAGTATCAAGGGATCTTTCAACAATTAAGATTGATGAATTGTTTTGTGAATTGGAATTGCATGAACAAGCTAATCGAAGCCCAAAGGATTATATCACCTAAACTTAAACCATGTTGTCAAACATCAAAAATGGGGAGATTGTTAGTGCAATCAAGCCCATCTAATGTTTCAATGTTTAACAACAAGGTTTAAGTCAAGGAAATAGAACTCTAGTTTGAGCTAGAGTGTAGTCAAGACATTACCTCGACTGATACAAACCTAAGGTCACTAAGTTAGATGTTTAGAGTGACATTAGACCTTGGGAGAAATCCAAGGGTAAGCCTTGGTATGGATGAGAAATCCAAGGGTAAGACTTGGTATGGATGGAAATCCAAAGGGGAACCTTGGTAGAGGAAGAGTACAAGCTAGTCGGAGATTCGGAAGCTTGGTGATGGAGAGGCCATAGTAACGTGCTCGTTCTCCATTGGAGTTAGAGAGGGCACAAGGGAGTGCTCGGTCTCTAGCTAGTGTACTCGTTAGTAAGAGAGAGCACAATAACGTGCTCATTCTCTTACTAGGGTACATGGGCTCAATACTCGTTAGACAGAGAGGGAACCATAACGTGCTCGTTCATTGGCTAGGGTACTGGGAGTACTCGTTAGACAAAGAGGGCAATCAGAACGCGTTGTTTGGCTAGGGTACATGGGCCCAATACTTGTTAGACAAATAGGGCACCGTAACGTGCTCGGTCTTTGGCTAGGGTACTGGGAGTACTCGTTAGACAAAGAGGGCATTGTAATGTGCTCATTCTTTGCCTAGGGTACATGGAGTAGTTGTTAGGCAAGGAGGGCATCGTAGCACACTCGGTCTTTGTCTAAGGTACTTAGAGCATTCGTTAGTTGGAGAAGGCACCGTAACGTGCTTGGTCTCTTACTAGGGTGCTTGAAATTCTAGGAGTGGCAGCTTAGTAGGGAAGATACTCATGTGCTTCAAATATTTACCGCATCAATCGAGCCACCATGGGGGTCAGCTCGACTGGCACTCTTGCACAAAGGCACAGAATCGAGCTAGCTCGACTACTTATCATTTGGTATAGCACAGAATCAAGCTGGCTCGACTACCAACTTGACTGCTCACTGTGTGGAACAGCATAGAACCAAGCCCATCTCCACTGCGGGCTCAACTGTATACTCTGATTGCCAAACTCTAATCCCTATACCAGTCGAGTCGATTTGGTAGAGGCTCGACTAGAAGCTACATATTCGGTCACATAATCGAGCCCGGCTTGGTTGCGGGCTCCACTGACAAGTGTTTTTCGAGCATAGACGCGAGTCAGACTCAACTGCGGGCTCGACTGCGGAGGCAGCAATGGGATGCTTCCATTTCGAGTTAATATTCAAATGTGACAATTTTCGATTAGAGAAGCAGGTTCCTTTCCTAGCAAACCACTAGAGGTTGGAGGTGGTTATGGGGACAAGCTCAAGTGGTCAGATTTTGGTCAGGCATGATTTCTAGGGTTCCAATGGAGGAAGATAAAAGCTTTGCTGAAGAACAAGAGAAGTAGTTCTTGGGCTCTAGTTTTCGGTCTTTGAGTGATATAAGCTTCGTGTGATTCATTCTGAAGGAGAAGAAGAAAAAGCCTTGCTCTCATCTCGCCTCCTCTCCAATCACAACTGCTGTCAATCATCCTTTTGCAAGTGCTACAACTTCATCTTCAACACAAGAATCCGAACAGCGATCTGTAACTTGTTTTAACTTCTTAGCTTACTGTTCTTGATTATATTTATTGCATTGTAATCTTGTAAGAGGTGAAGCTTTCACCTCCAGAACCATTCTAATCCATTCATAGTAGACTTTCCTTTTGGGTTGCCCGTGGAATAGGAACTACTGAGTTTCGAACCACGTAAATACCTACTTATTGCTTGTGTTTGTGCTTTGTGCTTTATTTTCTATTTTCACTACATAATCTGCTATTTTGTAGTTGAATTTGAGTTATATTTTTCAACTCACTATTCACCCCCCCCTCTAGCGAGCCTCGATCCCAACAAACGACATATACACCGAGCAGCAGACACAAAGGCAGCGATGTGAAGAACAGAGTGCCTACACGCAGGCAAAATTCTAGGGCTTCCGGGAGTACTTCTAGTAGGCTAAGGAGTTCTATGACGAGGCCCGCATATACTTCCAGGAGGAAGCTGCTCGTCGCCAGGATAAGGCCGCCTACTGCTAAGAGATGCGGCAGCACATGCATGCCCAGCAGGCACAGTGAGCCAGGGAGGAGAAGCAACGAGCACAGATCCACCATCTCCCAGATCGACCACATGTACATGTGGCATCAGTGGCTCAGCAGCAGGTTTTCCCAGGATCCCGAGATGCCGAGGCTCCCAAACTTTCCACCTCGTCCACCATACTAGAGATATATTTTCATTTAAGTCTGGGGGGAACCCCAAAGTTTATTTTGTTTGTTTTCTAGCAGTAGTTTGTTTTCTGGTATTTTCATTCATTTATTCATGCAAGGGTTGTTGAGTTTCTTTTAGTACATAGTTTTTATTATCTGTAAAGCTGCCTCAGTAGTATTTTTTTAAAAAAAGTTGCTTACATGAGTTATTCTAATAGGTAGCTTAACTTCATTTATCTCGTGGTATTTTATTTTATTCGCTCTAATGAATGTTCTAGACTTACACTGATTAGCTTTTATTTTTACACCTACACATGTTGAACATTCTGAAAGGGAGAATTTAGTACATACCTAGTTATGATTCATCTCAGTAGTCTAGTACTTTGGAATCCATAGGTGACTCTAGGTTTAGTATTTTAGTTACTGGAGATGCTCGGATTGTGTAAGCCCATTTGGAAAACTCAAAATCCCAGTGAGAAGAAAAAAAAAAGAGAGAGAGAAAGAGAAAAAAATGAAAAAGAAAACAAAGAAAAAGAAAAAAAAGGGGGGGAGAGAGTGAGAGAAGATTATGAGGGATAAAAAATAGTTGTCGTGGGTAGAAAATGGCTAGGTTCCCCTTTGAGACCGAGTTAGGTTACTGGGGAAACATCTATCAATTTCTCTCAATATCGAGCACGCCTTTGAGACTTTATGCTAGATCTAGGGAACGACCCTCGCTTTGGGCAAGTAAGTGCCTAAGAGTCGGAAACCTTTGGAAAGCTATGGGATGACGACTTAACTCACCATGGAACGGGCATCTCCTAAGAATGATTCGCTTAGCATGAGCACGAGGAGCTAACTTAGTGAATTTCTAGAACATATTTATTTTGCTTTGATTGTAAATACCACTTGATAAATTTAGTTAACATGCTAAGTATGGAACAATGTCTTTTTATTATGGCGCTGAGGTTTGCTTGAGGACAAGCAAAGATTTAAGTCTGGGGGAAGTGATGTGAGCAAAACATATAGAGTTTTAGGAGTAGTTTTCGCTCACATCTCATTACGTTTTATGTTAGTTTTCATTCATATGTCACTTTATTTTGCATGCATTTCCTATTTTCCGGTTCAGAGGTCTACTCTTTGTACTTTTGTATGCAGGTTAGCATTTCGGGTGAAAAAGGAACACTTTCGGAGCAAAAGAATGACATTTTGCAGCTAGACACAGAGTGGGACACGGCTAGGGCGTGTGGCTACACACGGTCGTGTTCAATGTGCGAGATCAACCACCCCAGGGCCGCACATGACCTGTTCGTGTGGAAACACACGCCCGTGTGGTGGCTCGCCAGATTTGTGCGACTAGGGCTTTTTCCAGATTTTGTAGCGGTCCGAGGTGATGTCTATATAAGGATGGAAAGCGAATTTGAGATGAGTCTAGTAGGAGAATTGACCTTCTTTCTAGGACTTGAGATAAAGCAAACCAAGGAAGGGATTTTTATACATCAATCTAAGTATGCAATGGAGTTACTGAAAAAGTTTCATATGGAGGAAGCTAAGGAAGTAGGCACACCTATAGCTGTCAATACTCGTTTAGATAGTGATGAGAAAGGGAAGGCAGTGGATTTGAAAAATTATAGGAGTATCATAGGGAGTTTATTGTACTTAACAGTGAGTCGACCTGATATTTTGTTCGCTGTTGGTATGTGTGCTAGATTTCAAGCTTGTGCTAAAGAGTCTCACATGGTTGCTGTAAAAAGAATTATGAGATACTTAAAAGGCACTATCAATGTAGGATTGTGGTACCCCTGGACTGAATCTTTTGATTTAGTTGGCTATACCGACTCCGACTATGCCGGATGCAAGTTGGATAAAAAAATCACTAGTGGGGGCTGTCATTTCTTAGGATCGGCCTTGGTTAGTTGGTCAAGTCGTAAACAACACTGTGTAGTGTTGGTGCAATCGGCCCGGGTTGACTCGAGTTTGACTCGAGCAGTATTTTGATGATAGACAAAACTTATGACATGGAATTGTCATAGGAAAGTCCAACATGGAGTTGACATGGAAAATCCAAGCATGGGGCTTGGTGTGGAAAAGTCCAAAGCATTGCGAAGCCTGCGCTTGGTGCTTGATGAGAAATGCATTATGAAGTCATACGCTTGGTGTATGTGGGAAGTCTTGAGGACTTAACCAGTTCATTAGGCTCGGGGTCCTTGAGTCGGTGAAGGATGTCATTGCGAAGTTGTATGCTTTGTGCATCCGAGGGACCGTCGGACGGGGAGCGTATGGAGTGAGGCCCAAGGGAAGTATACTTCTAGGGCATGAGATGCGAAGGATGGTGTTGCGAAGTTGTGCGCTTGGCGCATCCGAGGGACGTAGGCTGAGGGAAGAGAGCTTCGATGGGAACTCCATGAGAGATGAGGTGGACTTGGCCAAGTGGCTAAGACTGAGTGTCGGATGCTCAAACTTGGTGTTTGAGGGTTTACCCGACGGTCGGATGCTCAAACAACTTGGTGTTTGAGGTTTTACCTGACATCGCTTGGATCGGCATAGGTGTCGGGCCGATCGTCAAGACTAGGGTTCGATCGGTGTTCGATCGACTGTGGTTCTGGCTGAGTAGTCAACTACCGAGGGATGGCAGTCGACTGATGATGGATCCGTTGGCTTTTGGCCAGCGTGGATCGAGTCATTGTGAGACAACGGCTACAGGACCAGTCGACTGATGGTCATGATCAGTCAACTGATGGGTGCGAAATTAGCTTGATGCAGGTTATAAATGGAGCTCAAGATGAAGGATTTCGCCAAGACTTTAAGGGTGACTTTGGAGGAGAATTGCTGCTACATTCCAGACCTTCGAGAGCCAACCAAAGCAAGCAACAAACAAGTGATCAAAAGCAATCAGTGAAAAGTTTTCTTTTGTATTTTATTTGTATTCTTGTTTGTATTTCTATATTACTTTATAATTGCTTGTATGAGGTTTCTCCACCTCCAACGTGTTGTTGAGAAGGAGTGTTAGTTAGTGTCGTGCACATAACTAGAGCTCGGTGAGCTCGCCCATGGAGTAGGAACCATTCAGTTCCGAACCACGTATATCGTGTGTATTTGTGTGTGTTTGTATTGTTGTTAGTATTTCTATTTGTTTCTATTATTTCCGCTGCGCTAACGATAATCTTAGACAAGCGACGCACAACGAACGATCTATTCCACCGTACGATGATTGAGGGCTATTCACCCCCCTCTAACCGACCACTGACATTCCAACAAGTGGTATCATAGCCAGGTTGCTTGTAGAGGACTAACCGCCGACACAAGCACTACAAGATGGCCAGCTACAACCTCCAACCACCAAAATTCAAAGGAGATTTTCAATGGTGGAGAAGAAAAATGGAGGCATATCTAGAAACCGATTTTGACTTTATGCTAATCTTAGAAAATGGTTTTGAATTGCCTAGGGATGAAAGCAATAGGCAAATTGAGAAGTCAACGTGGACCCAAGACTAAATCAAGGACTTCAAGAAAAATCTCAAGGTAATCGAATTACTTAGTGATTTGATTCCTAACAACATTTGGTCTAGGCTAGGTAATTTTAGGGATGCTAAGGACCTATGGGACAAGGTGATAAGATTTCATGAAGAGCCCACATTGGTCCATGAAGAGGAAGAATGCCCATCAACATCCGGATTCGAGGATGTTGATGAATTGCCCACCATATTCGAAGATGTTGATGATTTGGTGGAGACCTCCACCTCTAGCATTAAGGGGGAGGAGAGGCCTTCCATCTCGGAACAAGTTCAAGAAGAAGCTTCAACATCCGGGAGAAGCAAAAATTCCCTAGGTAACTCAAGTATTATGATTATAAATAAAAGTCATATAACATGCTTTGAGTGTAGGAAACAAGGGCACTATAAAAGTAAGTGTCCTAAGAAGTTGAAGAAAGTTCAACCGGCACCAAAAGTCAAAAATGTCGGAGTCCCCACAATTAAGAGCAAAGAGCACATTGTGTGCTTTAAATGCAATCAAAGGGGGCATTACCGAAGCCAATGCCCTGGGGGGAGGAAGAAAGGGCAAGAAGGAGCATCTAATGTAGGGGGAGCTTCCAAAGCTAACCCTAAGGTAAATTTAGTTAATGCACCTTCAATTTCTAGGTTTAACAAGCATGCTAAAAATTATTTTAGCTCTCTTGCAATTATTAATGAAAAGCATGCTAGTAGAAATAATAAGGTTAATTGTTTAGGTCCTAAGCATGTAAATTTATCTAAGGATAAACCTAGGACCAATAACACTAGAACTATTTTACCTAGGGAATCAATTAGGAGAATAGAAGAAAATTTGGGTATTAATCCCAAAAAGTCCAGGCACATGCCTAAGAAGAAGAGACCTTCCCAAAAACCTAATGAACAATCAAAATTGGGAAAATTAGAATTAGAAAACCAAGTCTTGAGGTCAAGACTTGAGAGAATGTAAAAGACCCTTGGGATTATAGAAAATTCTATTCAAGGGTCAAATGCCCAAAAGTCAAGACCTAGGGTTCAAGCACGGTCTAAGGGCAAGGAAGGTTTGGGTCACAAACCTAAGCCCAAGAAGACTTATCATAATGTTCCCTTTAATTATGGAACAATATCTAGGTCTAGAAAAACCAAGGCTAATAGGGAAGTTATCCCTAAAACTAGCCATGGTGTGTGTTTAGTGGCTACGGACTTAAGAAACACCAAGAAAGCCACTAAGAAGGTCAAAGGAGGAGTCACCTCTAGAGTTGACCGCGGAAAGACCCACTTGACTAAAATGTCAAAACCAAAAAGGGTCATTAGGAAGGTATCTAGTGAAGTTATCCCTAGTGAATACCTAGTTAACCTAAGGAGCTCCAATAGGTATTAGATTCCTAGGAGCGTGATCGATTCACGCTAGATGGGTTAGGGTGTGTCAACCCTAAGTGGATTGGTAGTTAACCTAGCCATGGTGAGTTGACATATTAGGATGTGCCAATATGCTTTGAGAAGTTGAAAAATGATTAAATTGGCACAAATAGGTCTTAGAAATATTGGTGTGCCATTTTGGGTTTTTTGGCACACTAGGGGGATAATTGGTATTAACGCAAAATGGAGTTAATTCCAAGAAATGGCAATTTGAATTTAACACTTAGGTATCTCATACCTTAGTATCTTATAATTACCATGCTTTGTTTGCCTTGTCATGACATCATTTTCATTTTTATCTCTAAAAATGTCATTATCATGTTTAGACTTATTTTTATATGTCATGTATGCTAAAATTTCATTCACATGCCATGACATCATGATTTTGGCACATGCTTAGTTATATCATATATATACCATAATCATATCATGCATAAAATAAAATTGATTTAAGGACCATTGGCATGACTTGGAGTCTCATGCATAAGGGAATCGAGTAGAGTTGCCTTAGAATATGCATGAGACCATTAAAGAACAAAAACCCACATCTCACTAGAATATTTGACTTGAATGTGTTTTGCACATTTAGATACAAGTGAGATGTTTAGGAAAAAGGAATTAAAGGTTTCAAAAACATTTTGAAAAACCTTGGTGAAGTCTATCTTTTGATAGCTATCACTATTGAATGGGAAGATACAAAGAGGGCTCATTATTGAAGCTTTTCTAAACTTTTGAACTTTGTATCAATCTCACTATTTTGTGGGTAAAATAATTTTCCAATATTTTTCACCCATTATGATTGTAATAAGTAATATACATATAAAATTTCAGGATTTTTCAACTTATGTATATTTACTTACGAATTTCAGAAATTCATTTTTGAAAATCAAAAAATTGCAAAATGCAGTTATCAGTCGACTTCCAGGGAGGCTAGTCGACTAATATGGGAAGGAGTCGACTGATATCTGATTCAGTCGACTACCCAAGCTGATTTCGGGTAAAGAATGGTAGTTAAGCCCATGTTTAGCTATGTTTTGGTCCCCTAACCACTCCTAACCCTAGGACATGCTTGGGAGAGCATTAGAAAGGGTGGAAATCCATTGGATATGGATTAGGAGAAGTGTTTAGAGAGAGTATCAATTTTAAGATGGATGAGAGTTCATTGTTGAACTTTGCCTTAATTTTTCTTTTTTAATATTTTTATTGGCTTAGGAACTCTCCAAGGACATTGTTGGTGCAATAGTCAAGGGGGAGCAAGCCTCTAGGGGGAGGTATTCATCATGGGAAGATGGATGTGTACTTTTCCTCATGGGAGGAAAATTGGGTTGCCTCTCTTTAAGTGATATGGGACTTATTACTACAAAGATTGTAGGTGTGTGTTCCTCCAAGGGAGAGATTGTAAGATCTCATTAGGATATGAGACATTCATACCCTTGGGGAGGACCTTTTTGATGTATGTCAAAAAGGGGGAGAAGTTACGAAGTTACCAATTGGGTTTGGAATTCTCATTGGGATGTGAGAATTGCCAATTAGGGATAATTGGTAGACTTGAGGAATAGTTTTGTCAATCATCAAAAAAGAGGAGATTGTTGGTGCAATTGGCCCGAGTTGACTCGAGTTTGACTCGAGCAGTATTTTGATGATAGACAAAACTTATGACATGGAATTGTCATAGGAAAGTTCAACATGGAGTTGGCATGGAAAATCCAAGCATGGGGCTTGGTGTGGAAAAGTCCAAAGCATTGCAAAGTCGTGCGCTTGGTGCTTGGTGAGAAATGCATTGTGAAGCCGTGTGCTTGGTGCATGTGGGAAGCATATGGAGTGAGGCCCAAGGGAAGCATACTTCTAGGGCATGAGACGCGAAGGATGGCATTGCGAAGCCATGCGCTTGGCGCATCCGAGGACGTAGGCTGAGGGAAGAGAGCTTCGGTGGGAACTCAATGAGAGATGAGATGGACTTGGCCAAGTGGCTAAGACTGAGTGTCGGATGCTCAAACTCGGTGTTTGAGGGTTTACCTGATGGTCGGATGCTCAAACAACTTGGTGTTTGAGATTTTACCCCACATCAGTCGACTGGCATAGGTGCTAGTCGACTGGTCCAAGTCGACTAGGGTTTGACTGGTGTTCGACTGACCAGGGTCTGGCTGAGCAGTCTACTGTCGAGGGATGGAAGTCGACTTATAACACCATCAGTCAACTGATGAGGGAGATCATTCGACTGATCGAGTGTTTTCGTCCATAGAAAGTCTTCCAGTCGAGTGCTCGTGCCAACACTCGACTGATGGGATCATCAATCGACTGATGGGCATGATCAGTCGACTGATGATGGATCTATTGGCTTTTGTCCAGTGTGGATCGAGTCGTTGTGAGACAATGGCTACAGGACTAGTCGACTGATGGTCACGATCAGTCGACTGATGGGCACGAAATCAGCTTGATGCAGGTTATAAATGGAGCTCAAGATGGAGGATTTCGCCAAGACTTTAAGGGTGACTTTGGAGGGGAATTACTACTGCATTCCAGACCTTCAAGAGCCAACCAAAGCAAACAACAAACAAGTGATCAAAAGCAATCGATGAAAAGTGCTCTTTTGTATTGTATTTGTATTCTTATTTGTATTTCTATATTACTTTGTAATTGCTTATACGAGGTTTCTCCACCTCCGACATGTTGTCAAGAAGGAGTGTTAGTTAGTACCGTGCACATAACTAGAGCTCGCCCGTGGAGTAGGAAACATTCGGTTCCGAACCACGTATATCGTGTGTATTTGTGTGTGCTTGTATTGTTGTTAGTATTTCTATTTGTTTCTATTATTTCTTCTGCACTAACGACAATCGTAGACAAGCGACGCACAACGAACGATCATATTCTACCATACGACAATTGAGGGCTATTCACCCCCCTCTAGCTGGCCACCGACGTTCCAACATGTAGCACTTTCCACAACCGAAGCTGAATATGTAGCTATGGGAGAATGTGTATCATAATTGCTATGGCTAACACACACCTTAGAAGATTATGGAGTGACCTATAGGAATGTACAAGTGTTATGTGATAACATTAGCACTATACATCTCACCAAAAATCTGGTTCATCACTCAAAGACCAAACACATTGAAGTGAGGCATCACTTCATTAGAGATCATGTAGCTAGGGGAGACATTGAACTCAGCCATGTTGAGTCCAAGTCTAACCTAGCCGACATATTCACAAAACCTCTTCCCGAAAATGAGTTTATCCATTTGAGAAGAGAGTTGGGCATGTATGCTGCCCAATGAAAAAGGATCCCTCCATGATCTTAGGTTAATATAAAAAAAATCAATTTAACAAGAGAAATGGGAATTTAAATTGGGAAGACCTGGGATCATCTCACAAAAATGATAAGGATCACAAAACTATTTTTGTATTACTAGAAATGGGGTGAGATGATAAAATCAACCACTCTATTTCACATGCTCATTGCATCCCTGAAATAGAGAGGTTGACGAGACAAAAATCCCTAATGTGACTAGTTATGGGGAAGACCATTACACATTCTTGTGTTTGTGGTTCCAAGATCATAACTAGACATTCCAACCAAGTAAAATTGGTTGGATCCTCTTTGAGACCAAGAACATAGATATCAACTGTTTAAAACAATCAAAAGGTGTGTTAGGTTATCATATCAAGTGTTTTTAACACTTACCTAAGCCTTAGGAATTACACAAAACACAGTTGGAGTGTTCAGATATTGAAACCCAATTTTTTAAGCCTATCAACCGAGACAAACTTGACCAGCGCCCCGACTGGTACGAGTTTTCAACACTAAGAATCGAGTGTGCTTCAACTAGAGCCTCGATTAGCCAATTCCGATCACACTCAGAACTGAGTGTGCCTCGATCGTCGCCTCGACTGATGTCACCAGTCGAGCCGACCCACTCATCGCCTCGACTGATGTCTCACAGATTTAAATTGGAACCCCTTCATTCCGTGATTTTTCTTCCCCACAATCATGCCCTCCCGACTGTGACGAGCGCCAGTTGAGCTCTACATCTCCGTCCAAGCTTTACAACCTCAAAACAAGACTTCTCTAGTCTAGGGTAAGGATCTTCTTCCTTCTCCTTGTCATTTCCTCTTAACCCTAACCCTAATCTCTGACCACTCGACCACAACTAGGGTTCTAGCAGGAAAACTTCCTCTTCTGCAGCAAGCTCTTGTTCTTGGTTCTATGGCACCCAAGTAAGACTTTTTCCTTAATCTCCTTATGATTTTAGAGGATTTATAATTAGCTAATCACTTTCTCCACTTGACATGCATCATTTCATTCCTTGCATTCATTCATGGGTCAATCTTGTGTGCATGACATATTTGACACATGACATTTTAGACTAAAAAGAAAAGAGCCTGAGTCCTCCACCTCTAGGCCCTCATGAGAGAGGTCTTGCTCGAACCATCGTTTACCCTCAGAATATCATTTGCACACCTTTAGGACCCACGAGTTTGAACTCCTAAGCATCCAGTCCATAGATGGTTATTTCTTCTCCAATAATGCACCACATGTTAGAGAAATGATTGAGCACTATAGACTCGGTAAGTTAGTCTACTGTGATCACGATATCAATGAAGACTTACTTGTCGAATTCTATAACAACCTACAACCCACTGAAAATAGGCTTATCTATAAGTTGAGGGTAGCCAAAACGGATATCACTCTTACTCCAACCATCTGAAGATCATTTCTAGGATGTAGAGAGTCCTCCTCTAACCTAGAATGCTATCCAACTCTTCCTGAAAATTTAGTAGGCCTTGACCTCAATTCCATCCACGAATCCTTATTTAGACATCCTAGAGATGAAGGAGTTAATTTGGTGTCAGTCATGACACTAACGGCTCCTGACAACATCTTATACAAAGTCATTGTCGGATGCATTTTGCCTATAGTCACCAAAGGGCAAGCCAAAGTTAGGCCACATCATTTATTGGCTCTCCACCTTCTCAAAAACCACCTTGATTTTAACATAGCTTTGAACATGTTTCTGTGCATTGTCCATTTCTCCATTCCAGTCAAGAAAAAGGTTTATATGCCTTTTGGTCACATCCTCACTTTCTGGTTAGAGTCCCTAGGCATAAACACATCCAGGGGAAAAGTGAGGGAGGTGAAAAGGCTGGACTATATCCATTGGAGAAATTTATCTCTAGCCGGCATGATTCACACCCCTATAGGAGAGATTCAGTGGAAGGATGGCCATCAAGTTCGGGAGTATATGGATCTTGAGGAAGAACCTGCTCTTCCTGCTGAAGAACCACACCACCTGGCTCCTAACCAAGCTAAACACTTGACCACTATCACGGAGCAGCTATCTCAACTTCGTGAAGCCCATGAGACTTTTGTGAACACAATCACCACGACAATATCAGATTTTCATCTACAAACCAACCAGCGATTGACTCAAATCCAACACACTCAAGATCAAATCCTTCGAGAGCAGATGGAAATCAAAGATATCTTGATCAATTGGACAAGTAGCTCGGAGGAACCTTCTACACCATCCCCTGACAAATAGAATCACGTTAAGATCTCCAGTTGTGTCAATCCACATAGGATGGTTGCACTATGGATATTTGTCTTTGTGTTTAGACTTCAAACTATGGTTGTTCTTGTGAAATAGTTTTTGTGAAACAGTTTTTTGAAACATCAACTTTTTGTTCATTCTGTTTTTTGTTGTATGATCTGTTATTGGTTATGTGTGGTTGAGTCGGTTAGTGTCTATCAAACTTCTTGTTGTGTGTGCAATCCTTGTTAGCACCACCCGAACAACCCAAGCCTTGACTCCATCCCACCATTGTTAGTGCAATCATTAAGTGTGCACCTAAACAACCCTAAAAGAATGTTTGATTGAGGGGGAGCTACGGTTTGGGAAGTCCACAGTATTAGTGGGAGCTTTCCCTATATTTTATACCCCAACCTAGCAAAGATCTAAGTGTTTTTAAAGATTTCTGGGTATTCTCATTTGTGTTAAGAAAGTGTGCGAGGAATTTTTTCGGTTAATATACTCTAATGTGAAGTGAAGTATCAACCTAATGTCATAAGGATATTCTCATTTGAAGATTCCTCAATCTTTCCCTTCACTAACCCTTTTGATATCTTAATGGGTAAAATATTTTTCCAACATTTTTTACCAATTGTTTGTATCATAAGTATTATATGTATGAAATTTCATGATTTTTAAAGTTATGTATAATTACTTATCAATTTTCAAAGTTAATATCTGATAATTGAAAAACTGAGTTTTCGATTATCGATTGGTATCATGATGGCGATCAATCGACGATTGGCGATAAGCGCCATGGCGGCAATCGCTTCGTGGAAACCACTCGGACAACCGCGAAACCGCCTGCGAAAGCGAAAACTACCCTGGCGTAGTTATCAGTCGACTGCTGCTTGGTGCCACTCGACTGATGAGCACTTCAGTTGATTGATTTCTGAAGGACTCGACTGATTGGCTGATTTCGTGAAAAACAAGGTTGTTTATCCCATATTCAGCTACGGTAAAGTTCCCTAACCACTCCTAACCCTAGGATATGCTTTGGGAAGCATTATGAAGGGTGAAAATCCATTGGATGTGGATTAGGAGAGGTGTTAGGGTGATGTATCAAATTTAAGGTATGGAACAATTCAATATTGAACTTTAGACCTTATTTTTGATGGTTTAGAGTTCCTATTGGCTTAGGGACTTCCCAAGGACATTGTTGGTGCAATGGTCAAGGGGGAGCAAGCCTTTAGGGGGAGGGACTTATTCCCCATGATTTTTTTGTTGTTTGCAAAAGGGGGAGAGTATGGGTTCAAGTTATTGTGATATTTGTGATATTATTCAAATGGAGTTAAATTGAAATTTCTGACCATCACTATTACATATGAAATTTCTCCACTCCAAGTCATATCATCCCTATTACATGAATGATAAATTTCTGATATGAAATATTTTTGCACTTCATGCTATATTTCAGAACTTGAGATGAACTGTCTCTATTACATGTGAAATTTCTGCACTTGTCCCATCTTTATTACATGTGAAATTTCTGCACTCCAAGTTATATCATCCCTATTACATGAATGATAAATTTATGATATGAAATATTTCTGCCCATCTCTATTACATGTGAAATTTCTGCACTCCAAGTTATATCATCCCTATTACATGAATGATAAATTTCTTATATGAAATATTTCTGCACTTCATGCTATATTTTAGAAATTGAGATGAACTGTATTTATATCACCTAAACTTAAACCATGTTGTCAAACATCAAAAATGGGGAGATTGTTAGTGCAATGAAGCCCATCTAATGTTTCAATGTTTAACAACAAGGTTTAAGTCAAGGAAATAGAACTCTAGTTTGAGCTAGAGTGTAGTCAAGACATTACCTCGACTGATACAAACCTAAGGTCACTAAGTTAGATGTTTAGAGTGACATTAGACCTTGGGAGAAATCCAAGGGTAAGCCTTGGTATGGATGAGAAATCCAAGGGTAAGCCTTGGTATGGATGGAAATCCAAAGGGGAACCTTGGTAGAGGAAGAGTACAAGCTAGTCGGAGGTTCGGAAGCTTGGTGATGGAGAGGCCATAGTAACGTTCTCGTTCTCCATTGGAGTTAGAGAGGGCACAAGGGAGTGCTCGGTCTCTAGCTAGTGTACTCGTTAGTAAGAGAGAGCACAATAACGTGCTCATTCTCTTACTAGGGTACATGGGCTCAATACTCGTTAGACAGAGAGGGAACCGTAACGTGCTCGTTCATTGGCTAGGGTACTGGGAGTACTCGTTAGACAAAGAGGGCACTGTAACGTGCTCGTTGTTTGGCTAGGGTACATGGGCCCAATACTTGTTAGACAAATAGGGCACCGTAACGTGCTCGGTCTTTGGCTAGGGTACTGGGAGTACTCGTTAGACAAAGAGGGCATTGTAATGTGCTCATTCTTTGCCTAGGGTACATGGAGTAGTTGTTAGGCAAGGAGGGCATCGTAGCACACTCGGTCTTTGTCTAAGGTACTTAGAGCATTCGTTAGTTGGAGAAGGCACCGTAACGTGCTTGGTCTCTTACTAGGGTGCTTGAAATTCTAGGAGTGGCAGCTTAGTAGGGAAGATACTCATGTGCTTCAAATATTTACCGCATCAATCGAGCCACCATGGGGGTCAGCTCGACTGGCACTCTTGCACAAAGGCACAGAATCGAGCTAGCTCGACTACTTATCATTTGGTATAGCACAGAATCGAGCTGGCTCGACTACCAGCTCGACTGCTCACTGCGTGGAACAGCATAGAACCAAGCCCATCTCCACTGCGGGCTCAACTGTATACTCTGATTGCCAAACTCTAATCCCTATACCAGTCGAGTCGATTTGGTAGAGGCTCGACTAGAAGCTACATATTCGGTCACATAATCGAGCCCGGCTTGGTTGCGGGCTCCACTGACAAGTGTTTTTCAAGCATAGACGCGAGTCAGACTCAACTGCGGGCTCGACTGCGGAGGCAGCAATGGGATGCTTCCATTTCGAGTTAATATTCAAATGTGACAATTTTCGATTAGAGAAGCAGGTTCCTTTCCTAGCAAACCACTAGAGGTTGGAGGTGGTTACGGGGACAAGCTCAAGTGGTCAGATTTTGGTCAGGCATGATTTCCAGGGTTCCAATGGAGGAAGATAAAAGCTTTGCTGAAGAACAAGAGAAGTAGTTCTTGGGCTCTAGTTTTCGGTCTTTGAGTGATATAAGCTTCGTGTGATTCATTCTGAAGGAGAAGAAGAAAAAGCCTTGCTCTCATCTCGCCTCCTCTCCAATCACAACTGCTGTCAATCATCCTTTTGCAAGTGCTACAACTTCATCTTCAACACAAGAATCCGAACAGCGATCTGTAACTTGTTTTAACTTCTTAGCTTACTGTTCTTGATTATATTTATTGCATTGTAATCTTGTAAGAGGTGAAGCTTTCACCTCCAGAACCATTCTAATCCATTCATAGTAGACTTTCCTTTTGGGTTGCCCGTGGAGTAGGAACTACTGAGTTTCGAACCACGTAAATACCTACTTATTGCTTGTGTTTGTGCTTTGTGCTTTGTTTTCTATTTTCACTACATAATCTGCTATTTTGTAGTTGAATTTGAGTTATATTTTTCAACTCACTATTCACCCCCCCCCTCTAGCGAGCCTCGATCCCAACAAACGACATATACACCGAGCAGCAGACACAAAGGCAGCGATGTGAAGAACAGAGTGCCTACACGCAGGCAAAATTCTAGGGCTTCCGGGAGTACTTCTAGTAGGCTAAGGAGTTCTATGACGAGGCCCGCATATACTTCCAGGAGGAAGCTGCTCGTCGCCAGGATAAGGCCGCCTACTGCTAAGAGATGCGGCAGCACATGCATGCCCAGCAGGCACAGTGAGCCAGGGAGGAGAAGCACCGAGCAGCCGCCGCATCCACCATCTCCCAGATCGACCACATGTACATGTGGCATCAGTGGCTCAGCAGCAGGTTTTCCCAGGATCCCGAGATGCCGAGGCTCCCAAACTTTCCACCTCGTCCACCATACTAGAGATATATTTTCATTTAAGTCTGGGGGGGAACCCCAAAGTTTATTTTGTTTGTTTTCTAGCAGTAGTTTCTTTTCTGGTATTTTCATTCATTTATTCATGCAAGGGTTGTTGAGTTTCTTTTAGTACATAGTTTTTGTTATCTGTAAAGCTGCCTCAGTAGTATTTTTTTAAAAAAAGTTGCTTACATGAGTTATTCTAATAGGTAGCTTAACTTCATTTATCTCGTGGTATTTTATTTTATTCGCTCTAATGAATGTTCTAGACTTACACTGATTAGCTTTTATTTTTACACCTACACATGTCGAACATTCTGAAAGGGAGAATTTAGTACATACCTAGTTATGATTCATCTCAGTAGTCTAGTACTTTGGAATCCATAGGTGACTCTAGGTTTAGTATTTTAGTTACTGGAGATGCTCGGATTGTGTAAGCCCATTTGGAAAACTCAAAATCCCAGTGAGAAGAAAAAAAAAAAGAGAGAGAGAAAGAGAAAAAAATGAAAAAGAAAACAAAGAAAAAGAAAAAAAGGGGGGGAGAGAGTGAGAGAAGATTATGAGGGATAAAAAATAGTTGGCGTGGGTAGAAAATGGCTAGGTTCCCCTTTGAGACCGAGTTAGGTTACTGGGGAAACATCTATCAATTTCTCTCAATATCGAGCACGCCTTTGAGACTTTATGCTAGATCTAGGGAACGACCCTCGCTTTGGGCAAGTAAGTGCCTAAGAGTCGGAAACCTTAGGAAAGCTATGGGATGACGACTTAACTCACCATGGAACGGGCATCTCCTAAGAATGATTCGCTTAGCATGAGCACGAGGAGCTAACTTAGTGAATTTCTAGAACATATTTATTTTGCTTTGATTGTAAATACCACTTGATAAATTTAGTTAACATGCTAAGTATGGAACAATGTCTTTTTATTATGGCGCTGAGGTTTGCTTGAGGACAAGCAAAGATTTAAGTCTGGGGGAAGTGGTGTGAGCAAAACATATAGAGTTTTAGGAGTAGTTTTCGCTCACATCTCATTACGTTTTATGTTAGTTTTCATTCATATGTCACTTTATTTTGCATGCATTTCCTATTTTCCGGTTCAGAGGTCTACTCTTTGTACTTTTGTATGCAGGTTAGCATTTCGGGTGAAAAAGGAACACTTTCGGAGCAAAAGAATGACATTTTGCAGCTAGACACAGAGTGGGACACGGCTAGGGCGTGTGGCTACACACGGTCGTGTTCAATGTGCGAGATCAACCACCCCAGGGCCGCACATGACCTGTTCGTGTGGAAACACACGCCCGTGTGGTGGCTCGCCAGATTTGTGCGACTAGGGCTTTTTCCGGATTTTGTAGCGGTCCGAGGTGATGTCTATATAAGGATGGCTCCGCCCAAACCCTAGAGGAGGCACGATGACTAGGACGGCACACCAAAGCCCTAAAAAGCTTCGAGAACTCACAACAGGGAGGAGGAACGCCGCTGGAGGTCCATGCTTTGCACTTCAACGCCGAAGAGAAGACCACGAAAGCATTGTAATCCCTTGTTCCTGCTTTTTATTTCTGATGTATTCGAACATGTACATGCTTTGTGATTCCTCCTTTATATACATGGAGTAGTTCCTTAGATTCTAGGATTAGGGAGTAGCTTGTGTGAACATTTCATATTGGTTCATGTTAAATTCTGTCTTTGAGTTTAATTTGGCAATTGAAAGTTGTTTAAACTATATCTATGCGTGTTTGGTTTTCTACCTACTGTGCTTAGGCGATATGAGGGGTGATAACTCTCGTATCTAAGATTTAGAGAATTTTATACAAGGAACCTAGGGGTAAACCTGATCTCCTGTAACCGTGGGTAGAAGGATGCGATGGAACTAGAAACGGTTCATCGTAGGGATTGATTCGGCATCCTCGTACCATCTATCCCGTCCTTTTAAGGCGAAGATAGCTCTCGGTAGATGCGTTGGCTCATCGGGAGAGTGTATGATGTCCCTTCCACAAAATCATAGCTAAACGTCTAGACAATGTCAATTGACAGTATTGTTTTGCGACACACAAGCGAAACCGAAATCCTAGAATCACCTTTGAAGACCCAGCATGCTCCCTTCTTCCTCCGCGTGACACCGTATAGAGTATAGTCCACCGACTGCCCTCACAAATCGAAACCTCTTAGAGTTTACTTCCGAACAATTTCAACCACTTAACATATCGATATTCGAATCCCAGTCCCTGTGGGATCGATAATCTTTTATTACTTGACGACATCCGTGCACTTGCGAGCGTTGAGCGGGAGCGCGCGCTTCAAGTCCTCGATGGCCTCCATCACGAGATTTGAGGTTGCGTTCGCGTGCATCAGTTGGCATGAAAAGTCTAAGGGTATAGTCTTGGCCACGTAAGTCCAAGTATATAGTCTTGGCGGTGAAAGTCCAAGTCATGAGTACTTGGCAATTGGGAAGTCCAAGGATTGACATTGGCGGCGTAAAGTCCAAGGGTGGAGTCTTGGCAACATAAGTCCAATGGCTGGCGGCGTAAAGTCCAAGCGTGAGTCTTGGCAACGTAAGTTCAAATGTGCCTTGGCGGTGTAGACCAACTTAGCATGACAATAGTCGATGGAAGCACCTGAAGGCTAGCGTATGGATGACTTGGAGGGATCCAATAGGCGTGAGGCTGATGGAGGTGGCTAGAAGACTTAGGTCTAGGCTAAGTGTGGTCTAGCAAGTATGAGGGCATCATAGTTAAGGTAAACCTCATGGTTGAGGTGTAGCAGTCGATTGGGGTTATGGACCAGTCGACTGGTCAAGTGTTTGACACTTGGTAGCCGAGTCGACACTGAGCAGTTGACTGGGATTATGACCAGTTGACTGCCGAGAGTCAACTGGCATTTGACTGCGACAAATAGCCTTGGCAGTCGATTGCCATATATGAGCAGTCGATTGGCCATGAGCAGTTGACTGCCATGGAGGGCAGTCGACTACTGGTGGTTTTGGTCATGAAGGTAGAATGCTCGGTAGCCGACTGAGCAGTCGACTATGGGCTTGAGTAGTCGACTGCTGGAAATGGTAGTCGACTGCCAGTGTATTCATTGGCTTGAATGCCAATGTGGATCAAGTCCGTTGTGAGACAATGACACAGTTGGCAGTCGACTGGGGCCTTTTAGCAGTCAATTGACAAGTGAAAATCCAAGTTTCACGGAAGCTTAAAAGGAGCTCAACAGAAAGGATTTCGACAGTGATTTCTTGGGCGATTTGAAGCGATTTGCTAGTACAAATCAGGGTCTTCAAGTGCGGTCCAAAGCAATCAATAAGCAAACATTCAAGTTCACATTTGTAAAGTTTTCTTTACTTGTATTTGTGTATTTTACTTGTATTTGCTTGTATCTCTTTCTTATTGTTGTAAGATTGCTTGTACGAGGTTTCTCCACCTTCGACGTGTTGTCGAGAAGGAGTTTATTGATTAGTGGTATGTACATCGCTAGAGCTCGTTATCGAGCTCGCCCCGTGGAGTAGGAACTAGGGTTTCGAATCACGTTATATCACCGTGTCCATGTGATTATGTATTTGTGTTTGTCTCCTTTTGCATTTCTATATTCCGCTGTGCAAACTAACAAATTGTCGAGACAAATTCAATCAAATTCTATCGATGAACGAGAATGCGCCATTCACCCCCCTCTAGCGCTCACTGAAGTTCCTACACGGCCTCACTTTGATACCACTTGTTGGGAACCGTTTGGTGTGCTAGAGGGGGGGGGGTGAATAGAAATTGTCGATTTCTAGCTTCATTCATTGTCGTGCTTGTCTACAATTGTTAGTAATACGCAGCGAAAACAAAATAAAGCATAAACAAAATAAAACACAAGCACAATACAATATTTTACATGGTTCATAACCTACGGTTCCTACTCCATGATCGAGGTTTAGTGTCGACTCCACTAAACCTTGTCTCCTTCTCAGTAACACCCAGGAGGTAGAGAAGACCTCTTACAATAAAGTTTACAATAATAAATAGAAAATACAAGTGAAATACAAGACAAGAATGAAATACAAATGCAAAGAACACTTTACAAAGATCTTTTGATTACTTGCTTGTTTAGTTGCAAGTAACACTTCCCTTCAAATCCCCTAAGAACTGATAGCTTCAACCCTCTTTTGCAACCTCCTTTTATAACCTACATCGAGAAAAATTTCCACCTGGTAGGTCGACTTCCAAAAGGCCCAGTCGACTGCCCACTTATCTGTTGTCTCACAACAGATTAATCCACATTATCTTTCGCCAAATGGACACTTGAGAAGTCGACTGTCATTACCATCAGTCGACTGTCAAGCCATCAGTCGACTTCCCAATCAACTACAAAATCTTATGTGCTTATGTCTACTAATGTCAATCGACTGTTCTACCCAGCAATCGATTGGCAGTGATTAGTCGACTAGTCTATCCCACCAGTTGACTGCCAGAGCCACAATCAACAATCGAGCCTCAGTCGACTACTGACTAGTCGATTACCGATTGCGCCAAGACTTTTAAAATATCATGATAGTACTTAGAGTGATTATCTAAAATATCATGTCAATATTTAGGTTAAATTTTTATAATGTTATGATATCATGTATCATGGTAAATGTTTTTAATTGATGCACATATAATATGACATGATCATAATTCATGCATTTAAGTTATCAAATTCAATTTAAGGACAAATGACATTATTTGATGTCCTAGATAAAGGAATCAAATGGATATGCCTAGTTAATAATGCATGAACCCTTAGTTTAGGAAAAAACCAAATGACATCTCACAAAGACCATAAGGAGACATGTGTGGGTACTGTTACGCCCTAGACACATGTGAGATGTTAGGAAATTGAGTTAAGTTCAATGTGCTTATATGGTACATCAATATGATCTTAAAACTCATTAAATCATATGATAAATCATGAGGAAAGCTAATGTACAAGTCATGTGCATTTAGCCCATAGACCATGATTGAAATTAAGATTTTGAAAACTATTTTAAAATTATTTTGAAAAACCTTAGTGAAGCCTAGCAATCACCATTGAGAATGTTGATATAAGTACAAACATTGAAGTTTTCAATAGTTTTGAACTTTGTATAAATCTTTCAAATTAATGGGTATTTTAATATAAAACTATTTTTCACCCATTATATTAACATAAGTAATGTACGTATGAAATTTCAAGATTTTTTGAAAAATATATAATTACTTATGATTTTTTAAATTTCAATCTAAAAGTCTGATTTATGCAAATTGCAAAAACCAGTCGACTACTGCATGGAGTAGTAGACTAGTGATGGTTCAGTCGACTGATTACTGATTTCAACCGATTGTTGATGTTGATTCTAGCTGAACAAGATTTGTTTAGCTCATTATCAGCACCCCTAAGTACCCTAATTACTCCTAACCTTATGATATGCTTAGAGAAGCATTAGAAGGATGAGATGTTCATTGAAAATGAATAGGAGAGTTAATTAGGGTGAGAATCAAAGTTTAAGGGAGATTAAAGTTCAAGTTTGAACTTTTATCTTTATTTTTTATGGTTTAGATTTCCTATAGGCTTAGGAACTCTCAAAGGGGAATGTTGGTGTAATGGTCAAGGGGAGTAAGACTTTATTTTGAATAAGAGCACTAGCCTCTCCAAGCTCCCAAACTCCTTATAGAGTTTTGGAGTTTCTGCTCGTTGGGCCTTTCGCCAATCTACTGGTACATACTAGCAGTCAACTGGTGCGACCGTTGATTGAATCCAATGGCTTCTGACTCAGCCGTGATTCTCAATATCTCGATCGTCACCACTCAACAGATACATCATTAGTCGTTTGATCACTAGACCATTCAACAGGTCACATCTTAGTTGAGTGACTTCTTCATTGGCCGCCGAAGGTGGCGTGCTACAGTAATAGCAGTCGATTGGTCTTACACATTAGTCGACTGTTTTGCCGAGCATGGTTTTCCCACCCCGAGCACTTCGACTGCTCATCCCATAACAGTCGACTTCTTGAGCCCATGTGTCGAGTGTTGCTCAGTCTGAGCACTTGATAATCGACTGCCAAACAATTTGTGCGATTGTTTTAACTCACCAGTTGACTGATTCATGTACCAGTCAGCTAGTACACCTTTGTTGGTGCAATCGGCCCAGGTCACGATTGACCAGGACTCGAGTTTGACTCGAATGATGTTTTGATATTCGACAAAAATATATGACAATGTAATTGTCAAGGTAAAGTCCAAGTCATGGGTACTTGGCATGGAAAGTCCAAGTGGGACATTTGGCATTTGGTAAAGTCCAAGTCTTGAGTACTTGGCATGAAAAGTCCAAGCATGGGTCTTGGCAATGTAAAAGTCCAACATGGGTTGGCAAGGGAAAAGTCCAAGCATGGGTCTTGGCAATGTAAAAGTCTAACATGGGTTGGCAAGGGAAAGTCCAAGCATGGTCTTGGCATTTGAGAAGTCCAACATGGGTTGGCAAGGGAAAGTCCAAGCTTGAGTCTTGGCATGAGAAGCCCAAGGGGTTTGATATTGGCTGCGTAAATTCCAAGCGTGAGTCTTGGCAGCATAAGTCCAATGGTTGGTAGCGTAAAGTCCAAGCGGAGTCTTGGCGGCGTAAGTCCAATGTGCCTTGGCGGTGTAGACACCGTTAGCATGACATAGCCGAGGGAAGCACCTGGAGGCTAGCGCGATGGATGAACAAGTCATGGATGACTTGGAGGGATCCGAGAGGCGTGAGGCTGATGGAGGTGGCTAGAAGGCTTAGGTCTAGGCTAAGGGTGGTCTAGCAAGTATGGGGGCACCATACTTGGACTAAAACCTCATGTTTGAGGTGTGCCGGATCGGCCCGGTGCCATGTGGCGATCGGCCCGGACCGAGTCAACTAGGGGTTTATTGCGGAAGTAGCCTAGCGATCGTACGTCGGAGGATGGCGGATCGGTGATGGCAGCGATCGATTGATTGCATGATCAGTCGACTGGTGTTCGGGAATTCGGACACAGAGTGTAGTCTCACTCAACTGCTGGGACCAGTAGTCGAGTGAGGACACCATCAGTCGACTGATGGGTTTGATCAGTCGACTGATGGTAGATCCGTTGGACTTATCCAGCGTGGATCTAGCCATTGTCTCACGACAATAGTGGCATCAGTCGACTGATTGTCCCGAGCAGTCGACTAATCGACTTTTTCCAGCATAGGTTGAAGCTTTATAAGGAGCTCGTGATGGAGGAATTTGGCATCGGTTTCTTGAGGGTTTTGGAGTGATTTGTTGTTGCAAATCAGGGTCTCCAAGGTGATTTCAAGCAATCAAGCAATCCAAAGGCAATCGTAAAGTAGTTTTCTTTACTTGTATTGTATTTCATTATTGTAATTGCTTGTATTGGTATCTTATTGTTGTAAGATTACTTGTAAGGGGTTTCTCCACCTCCGACTTGTGTCGAAAAGGAGTATTTGTGATTAGTGAGTGCGTGTGCATCACTAGAGCTCGTAGAGCTCGATCCGTAGAGTAGGAACCATGCGGTTCCGAACCACGTTAAATATTTGTGTTTGCATGTTGTATATTTTGTTATCATTATTATCTTTCTATTTCCGCTGTGCTAACGAAATTGTAGAGACAACCGCGAACGAATTCCATCTACGAACAGTCAAACGCTATTCACCCCCCCTCTAGTGGCGTCAAATATCCTACAACCTTAAGTATGATTCTCTCATACTTAAAAACTTACCCTTGGCCTACCTAAGCCTTCAAGCTTTTTCCATCATCCTCATGACTTCATAATGCCTCCAAGTCCATGACTCCTTACCTTTGCACTAGCCTTCAAGTACTTTCTTTGGCTTTGTCATGCCATCAAGTCTTCCTTTGCCAAGAGGTCATGCCTCCGAGACTTCCAACTATAGGCCACACTCTGACTTCTATTTCCAAATTTCACTTGGACTTATGCCGCCAAAACTATATACTTGGATTTACGCTAGTAAGTCTTCATCCTTGGACTTTCCTTTCTAAGTCTTCATACAAGGAATTTTCTTACTAAGTCTTCATACTTGGACTCTCCATTTACCTGTCACTTAATATTCATGTTATATTACCAATATTGCCTAACTTAAACTTGATTGTCCAAACATCAAAAGTAATTAATACTTGGAGCATTCTTGCACCAACAAACCGAGCACTGTGGTACTTGGCTCTGATGCCCTAGCACAGAGCGTCGCCTGAGAAACATGCATCACCCGAGCACCGTGTGTGGTTGAGCATCACTTTGTCAATCCCAAGCACCTTATCACGCCCGGGAACATGCACCAACACCTCTGTGCTTGAGTACCTCACATGTAGCCCGAGCACCTCAGCGCGCTTGATATCGCATCGCGCTCAAACATCCCGAGCACCTCTGTGCCCCCCAAGCACCTTGTGCATACCCCAAGCATTGTTTCTATGTCGTGAACATGTCGAGTGTTGGATCGAGAAACACTAAAGGGGGGAGGGGGTGAATCGCTTATGAAAAACTTTCCTTTTTTCGACGAAACTTGTAATCAAAGTACGATCACAGAGGAAAACAAATAAAGAAATAGCAAACATGAACACAAGTGGGTTTTTACTTGGTTCATAACACTGAGGCTGCTAATCCAAGGCCTGCGATTTTTTATCACTTTCAGAGGGCAATTCACTATATGATATCTTCCTCGTTAGAGGTAAGAGACATGAACTTACAAAAGATAAAGAAAGTGGAAACAATCTTACCGCTCCTTTTAGAAATTAAGTACAAGATAAATATCAAGTAAGAATATACCGACACAAAGAACTTAAGGTAGAAGTGTAGGTGCAATCGGCCCAGGTCACGATTGACCAGACTCGAGTTTGACTCAAGTGAGGTTTTGATGTTTGACAAAGTTGTTTGACATTGATGTTTAACATTGATGTTGGTCAATATGTTTTGGGGAGATTGTTTATACAATCGACCTGGGTTATAATTGACAGGATTTGAGTTTGACTCGAGGGAGACTTTGATGGTTGACTAGGGTTGACCATGTGATTATGGGAAAGTCCAAGCATGGGTCTTGGCAAGGGAAAGTCCAAGTCATGGGTACTTGGCATGGAAAGTCCAAGCATGGGTCTTGGCATGAAAAGTCCAAGCATGGGTCTTGCCATGGAAAGTCCAACATGGGTTGGCAAGGGAAAGTCCAAGCTTGAGTCTTGGCATTTGAGAAGTCCAAGGGGTGTGATATTGGCAGCGTAAAGTCCAAGGGTGGAGTCTTGGCAGCATAAGTCCAATGATTGTTAGGACCCTTGGAATGGCTAGAGGGGGGTGATTAGCCTTTCTTCTTTTCTACAACAATGTTAGCGGAAGAAATACAAACATAAACACAAATCAAAGCAAGAACAAAGCTAACACCCGATGTACGTGGTTCGGAGATGACGCTCCTACTCCACGACAATCCGTAAGGTGGATTAGCCCTAATCAACCTTCACTAGAACCTCCTTTGGATGAACCAAGGTGGAGAAACCTTTCTTACAATGCTCTCCTCTTCTTTACAATGATGGATGTTCAAGAACAAGAGAAGAGGAGGATTTAAATCACTAAAAATACTTGGAAGGCTTGGTGAGCACGAGAGTATAGTTGGGAGCAAGAGCACTAGCTTCACCAAGCTCCTCATGGTCCCTTTTTATAGAAGAGGGGTTGTTTTTCCCGTTGCGCCGATCGATCGATCGGTGATGCATACCATCGGTCACCGCTAAATCCAACGGCCAAATGCGATCTCCGCGGAGATTCGTAGCCGCAATTTCCAACGGCCAGTGATCGATCGATCCTCCATCACGATCGTGATGGGGTGATCGATCGAGTGATCAAGGCGGCGATCAGTGAGGCGCGTGCATGGCGATATTTCCCTTGATCGATCGATGCCCTTGGTAGTCGGCCGGATTGCGACTATCGATCATTGCTCGACCAAGCGGTCGGTGATGGTCGATTTCATCGACTCGGTCGAGCAAGTATGAGTAATTCATACTTGATGTTATACCCTAGACCTAGACTCAACCTTCTAGCTCCTCAATAAGCCTTGCGCCTTCAGGATCCCTCCGAGTCCGCGACTTGTTCATCCTTTGCGCTTTGCTTCCAAGAGCTTCCTTCGGTTTCGCCATGTCTTGGGTTGCCAAATGCTTGGACTTTACGCCGCCAAGACTACAAGCTTGGACTTATGCTGCCAAGACTTTACTTTGGACTTCCTTTGCCAAGGTTCACTTGGACTTTATGCTGCCAAGACTACAAGCTTGGTCTTATGCCGCCAAGTCCATCCCTTGGACTTCCTTTGCCAAGATCATACTTGGATTTCCCTGTCACTTAAACACATGCTTAATTAGATCACAAGATATTGCCTAACTTAGATGATTAGCCAAACATCAAAACATATAAATGCTTGGAGCATTGTTGCACTAACAATCTCCCCCTTTTTGATGTTTGACAATCATTTAAGTTAGGTCTTTAAAGATACATGCATAATCATCTAACTTAAGCATTCCTTCTCCCCCTTTGACATACATCAAAAAGAGAAGGATGAAAGAATTAAGAGTGTTGGATCTTGGACTAAGGTATTTGATTGAAATTAAGCTCCCCCTTAATCCAAGATACGATGTAAATTACATTTGAAGCAAAGCATAATCTAAAATTTAAAAGTTAGATCCTAACTTTGCACCAACAATGGTTTTGGGGATAAAAAGATAGAATTTATTAAAACTCCCCCTAAACCACTGTATTAAGCAGTCCTAAAATGCAATATTATTATACTAGAGTGTTAGGACATCAAACAATACACCAAATATCAGAAAATGGAGCTTATTATCAGAAAACCCAGTGTACTGACTATCTCGAACGATCATCACTTATGCTCAAATCGAAATTTCAGCCTTTTCAACCGAATTTCAGAAATGCGGTAGAAATTCCAGAAATCTCAAAAAATCACAAAATTTTGCGTACACATTTCTGAAATCATACTTTATTAAGGAAAAATAATTTGAAAAATATATGTTTTCCAGATTTCAAGATTGATACAAATTTAGAAACTTACAAAAGTTCTAAAGAATTTTCAAACTTTGTATCACTTTTGTGATTCACTTGAAGACTGTTTTCCAAAATATAATGAACATATTTTAAAATATATATGATTTGGAATTTCTAACCATGTTCTTAGAGCTATGTACTCATTACTTGAATACAAGTCTTCCCAATGGTTGGTCCATAAGGTATTTATGTCTCTAGGTGTGTCATTGGCTCATAGTAATGCATCATAACAAGCATGATGAGCCAAGTACACCTTCCTATCATCTCACATGGTTCTAAGTGTCTCAATACAAACATCAAGGTTTCTTAAGGCTTTTTGTGAGATGTATCAAGGTATAAAGATAACATATAAACATGGGATCATGCAAATCTAGAATTTTACTCTACAAAGCACATACCAAGCTCTCTCCTTAAAGATGAAAATTCATTTTCGGGAAGAGCTTTGGTGAAGATATCGGCAAGGTTGGACTTAGATTCTACATAATTAAGTTCAATGTCCCCTCTTGCCACATGATCTCTTATGAAGTGATGTTTCACTTCAATGTGCTTGGTCCTAGAGTGATGTACCGGATTTTTGGTCAAGTTGATAGTACTTACATTATCACAATAAACTTTAATGTTAGAGTAGTGTAGCTCATAGTCCACAAGAGTATGCCTCATCCAAAGTAATTGAGCTACACAACCACCCATAGCCACATATTCGGCTTCGGTGGTTGATAAAGCAACACAATGTTGCTTCCTACTACTCCAACTAACTAGGGAGGACCCAAGAAATTGGCATCCACCACTAGTACTCTTCCTATCCAATTTGCACCCGGCATAATCGGAATCGGTATAACCAAGCAATTCACATGACTTAGTCCTAGGATACCAAAGTCCTACATTTAGGGTGCCTTTAATATATCTTAATATTCTTTTGACGGCTACCAAATGTGATTCTTTGGCACAAGATTGGTATCTTGCACACATACCTACCACAAATAAAATGTCGGGTCTACTAGCGGTTAATATAGTAAGCTACCAATCATACTCCTATACAATTTAAGATCAATTGATTTACCTTCATGATTACTATCTATTCTAGTGCTAGTGGCCATAGGAGTGGTTACAATTTTGGCATTTTCCAAACCAAATTTCTTGATCATTTCATTTGCATATTTGGTTTGATAAATATGAATACCCTCATTGGTTTGTTTGACTTGTAAGCCTAGGAAAAAGGTAAGCTCTCCAACCAAACTCATTTCAAATTCATTTTCCATATTTTTTATAAAGTCTTGAAGAAGATCATCATTTGTTGACCCAAAGATGATATCATCAACATATACTTGGGCTATGAATATATCTTTTAACGTTGACTTTATAAACAAAGTTTGATCTACTTGGCCTCTTCTAAAATCCTTAGAAATTAAGAAGGATGACAATCTTTCATACCATGCCCGGGGAGCTTGTTTTAACCCATATAATGCTTTCCTAAGCTTACATACATGATTTGGATAATCTATGTTCTCAACCGGTGGTTGCTCTACATATACTTCCTCCTTAATAAAACCATTTAAGAATGCCGATTTAACATCCATTTGGTAAAGTTTAAATCCCATGAAGGAAGCATACCCTAAGAGAATCCTAATAGATTCTAACCTTGCAACCGGGGCATAAGTCTCATCATAGTCAAGCCCCTCAACTTGATTGAATCCCCTAGCAACCAACCTAGCCTTATTTCTAGTGATATTTTCTTGATCATCTAGCTTATTCCTAAAGACCCATCTTGTAGTAATTATGGTGCTATCATTGGGTCTAGGCACTAATTCCCACACTTGACTTCTCTCAAATTGAGCCAATTCATCTTGCATTGCCAAAATCCAATCCGGATCATGTAATGCATCATTGATCGACTTGGGCTCAATTTGTGAGATAAGAGCCACTTGACTAGTAGGAGGTCTATGAAATGACCTAGTTCTTACTCCTTGAGATAGATCTCCTACTACTTGGTCAAGTGGATGATCTTGATGAATTCTTAGGTTTCTAGAAGGGGTTTCAATTTGATTATTGTTAACTTCCACCCTTCTTTCATCATCGGAGTCTCCTCTTCCTCCCCCTTGATCATTACCCCTAATGGTCAAATTTTGAAGTTTTTGGGTAATATCTTGATTATTGTCATTAATATCCTTATCAATGGAGGACTTTCTAGGGTAGGTACTAGTAGTTTCATCAAATTGAACATTGGAAGACTCCTCAATCCCTTTGGTTCTCTTATTGTAGACTCTATACCCTCTACTTGTGGATGAGTATCCAACTAGGATTCCCTCATCCGCTTTCGATTCAAATTTTCCTAAGTTATCTTTGGTGTTTAGAATATAAACTTTACACCCAAAGACTTTGAAATAATGAATTGTGGGTATAATCCCATTCCATAATTCAAATGGTGTTTTTCCTAAAAACCTATGGATTTGAACCCTATTTTGGATATAGCAAGCGGTATTAACCGCTTCCGCCCACAAGTAGCTAGGTAGAGAATATGCATTAAACATAGTTCTAGCCGCCTCTTGTAGGGCAGATGTCTCCTTTCCACCACCCCATTTTGTTGGGGTGTTCTAGGACAAGAGAACTCATGCTTGTACCCTTGCTCTAAACAAAATTGTAAAAAATTTAGATTTTCAAATTCACCACCATGATGATCACTACGGATCCGGTTGATTTTGAGACTCTTTTCATTTTCAACCCTTTTACTAAATCCTATGATTATTTCTAAGGTATCATCCTTATGTTTCATAAAATAGACCCAAGTATACCAAGAAAAATCATCTACTATAACCAAACAATATTTATTACCATTTAAAGATGGAGTACTATGGCAATCAAATAAGTCAAGATGCAATAATTCTAATGGTAAAGAAGTATTGGTTAGGGTTTTACCTTTGTGTGATGCCTTTGTTTGTTTTCCTTCTTGGCATGCATCACACAATTTGTTCTTGACATACTTGATCTTTGGTAGCCCTTTGACCAACTCCATCTTGGCTACCTTGGCTATGTTTTTCATGTTAATATGCCCCAATCTTCTATGCCATAGCCAACTTTCCTCTTCTTTTGCAACAAAACACTTAGTAGAAATGTTAGAGGCATATGAAAGATCAACATAATAGATATTTGATTTCCTATATCCAACTAACATGCAATCATTTAATTCCTTGTGTCTAATCATGCATTTAGAGGATTCAAAAGAGACATGATAGTTTGCATCACAAAGTTGACTAACACTTAATAAATTAAATTTCATATTTTCAACTAGCAAGACTTTGTGAATAACAATTTTGGGGGATACCTCAATTGTTCCTCTACCTAATATCTTGAGTTTTCCACTATTCCCAAAGGACACGCTCCTTCTTCACATATTTAATTGTGGAGAACTTGCTCACATCCCCGGTCATATGTGTTGAGCAACCGCTATCCACAATCCACATACCTCGCTCTCCTACCTAAATCACATGAAAAACTCAAGCTTTTGGTACCTAAACATTTGGACCGGTAACATTAAGTAAAAACTTCTTAGGTACCCAAGCTTTCTTAACCTTACCTTTAATAGTTGCTTTCCTATTTATTAATGAAATATAAGCAACTTCTTTTTCTTTTGGCTTATAACCTAAACCGGCCTTGTTATAAACCGCTCTTTGTCTACTAAGAATCATATCAAGACACTTTGAGCCATTTGAAAATTTTTCTAAACATGCTTTTAATTCACTAACCTCATCCTTAAGTTTGTCATTTTCTTCCTTAAGCATGCAAGAATCAACATGTGAAGGTTTTTCATTTTTAATAGCCTTTAGTTCTACCTTCATGCTCTTAACCTTAGATTTTGACTTATCTAGAGCTTCTTTAAGATAAGCAATTGATTTATAGAGAAGCATAACCTTGGGAGAATTCATTACCTCATCGTCACTAGATGACGATTCATCACTTGAAGAATCTTCTTGACTTGATGTGCCGGAATCATCTTCTAATGCCATGAGTGCCACATGGCGTGTGATGTGGCAAAGCTCATCATCGGATGAAGAGTCTTCAACACTTTGAGTGTCCCATGTGGTTTGAGCCACCATGGCCTCCTTCTTCTTCTTTTCCTTCTTGTCCTTCTTTTTCTTTTCCTTTTCTTCCTTCTTCTTTAGCTCCGGGCAATTCGGCTTTATATGCCCCTTCTTATTGCAAGCATGGCAAATCACATTATTGCTAAAACTTGAATTACCATTAAATTTACCTTTTGAGGAATGAGACCCCTTCCTTGCTTCTCTATTCTTGAACTCTCTTGACTTTCTATAAAGCTTCTTGATGAAATTTGCCATTTCACTAGATGAGTCCCCATTGCTACTTGACTCATCCTCCGACTCGGATGATGATGATGCTTCTTTTCTTTCCTTCTTCTTCTTTTCTTTCTTGTCCTTCTTTTCAACAAATAGAGCTAACCCCTTTTCCTTAGAGGACATGTTAGTTTGCTCATGTAATTCAAACTCACAAAATAATTCATCAATTTTAATTTGAGATAAATCCCTAGTTACCTTAATGGCATCAACTATAGAAGTCCATAAAGAATTTCTAGGAAATGCTTGTAAGATATACCTTACCAAATCCCGGTTGTCAACTCGCTCACCTATGATATGGAGTCCGTTTACAATTTCCTTGAACCTTCCATGCATTTGACTTACGGTTTCATGCATCTTCATTTGGAAGGCTTGAAGTTGTCCAATTAATAGGTCCTTCTTGGCCCTCTTTGACTCCTTGGAACCTTCATTTAGCTCAATGAGATTTTCCCATAGCTCCTTGGCGGATTCAAAAGGCCCCACCTTGTTGAGTTGCTACATTGTGACGCCGCATTGGATGGTGAGGACGGCCTTTGCATTTGATTCAAATTTCCTGTATATTTCTCTTGTCCAATCCTTGCTTGGAATAGGATGTCCATGTTCATCCACCGGTTCCTCGAAGCCATCTACAACACTATGCCAAATTTCAATATTACTCATAAGATAGTACTTCATCCTACCTTTCCAATACGGAAAGTGACTCCCATCGAAGAGTGGTGGCTTGGCGATGCTATATCCCTCTTGAAGAGCCATTGATGTCTTGGTTGATGGTGAGATCTTCCAAGCTATCCGGGCTCTGATACCACTTGTTAGGACCCTTGGAATGGCTAGAGGGGGGGTGATTAGCCTTTCTTCTTTTCTACAACAATGTTAGCGGAAGCAATACAAACATAAACACAAATCAAAGCAAGAACAAAGCTAACACCCGATGTACGTGGTTCGGAGATGACGCTCCTACTCCACAACCTGTAAGGTGGATTAGCCCTAATCAACCTTCACTAGAACCTCCTTTGGATGAACCAAGGTGGAGAAACCTTTCTTACAATGCTCTCCTCTTCTTTACAATGATGGATGATCAAGAACAAGAGAAGAGGAGGATTTAAATCACTAAAAACACTTGGAAGGCTTGGTGAGCAAGAGAGTATAGTTGGGAGCAAGAGCACTAGCTTCACCAAGCTCCTCATGGCCCCTTTTTATAGAAGAGGGGTTGTTTTTCCCGTTGGGCGTCGATCAGTCGACTGATGCATACCATCAGTCGACTGCCACCGAAGCCAACGACTTCTGAAACGCGATCTCCGCGGAGATTCGTAGCCGCAATTTCCAACGGCCAGGTGATCGATCGATCCTCCATCGACCGAGTGATCAAGGCAGTGAGTGAGCGATTCGGGCGATATTTCCCTTGATCCCGATCGATGCCCTTAGCGGTCGCGATCGATAAAGATTATCGATCGCTCGACCAAAGCGATCGACCGATGGTCGTGGTTTCATCCATCGATCGAGCGCGACCGGTCCGACGGATACATCATATCAGTCGACTGATACTCATCAAGTATGAGTAATTCATACTTGATTTTATACCCTATACCTAGACTCAACCTTCTAGCTCCTCAATAAGCCTTGCGCCTTCAGGATCCCTCCGAGTCCGCGACTTGTTCATCCTTTGCGCTTTGCTTCCAAGAGCTTCCTTCGGTTTTGTCATGTCTTGGGTTGCCAAATACTTGGACTTTACGCCGCCAAGACTACAAGCTTGGACTTATGCTACCAAGACTTTACTTTGGACTTCCTTTGCCAAGGTTCACTTGGACTTTATGCTGCCAAGACTACAAGCTTGGTCTTATGCCGCCAAGTCCATCCCTTGGACTTCCTTTGCCAAGATCATACTTGGATTTCCCTGTCACTTAAACACATGCTTAATTAGATCACAAGATATTGCCTAACTTAGATGATTATCCAAACATCAAAACATATAAATGCTTGGAGCATTGTTGCACCAACAATGATTAGCGGCATAAAGTCCAAGCAGAGTCTTGGCGGCGTAAGTCCAATGTGCCTTGGCGGTGTAGACACCGTTAGCATGACATAACCGATGGAAGCACCTGAAGGCTAGCGCGTTGGATGAACAAGTCATGGATGACTTGGAGGGATCCGAGAGGTGTGAGGCTGATGGAAGTGGATAGAAGGCTTAGGTCTAGGCTAAGGGTGGTCTAGCAAGTATGGGGGAACCATACTTGGGTTAAAACCTCATTTTTGAGGTTGGCAGTCGACTGGCATTATGGTCGGTTCGACTACCATGAGTTGACTTGAGTTCGACTGCCGATTTAAGAGCTGAAAACTACTCTTGCAGTCGACTACTCATTGGAGCGCGATCGTGTCAACAGATGACTACCAAGGACGGCCGATCGCTAGTTCAATCGCGAGCACAATGCTCCGTAGCCGATCGGGCGATTGATCACGCGCCGGTGGCGATCGCCAAGAGATTCATTGGAATTTTTTCAGCGTAGATTGAGCCATTGTCTCATGACAACAGTGGCATCAGTCGACTGGTGACTTATGGCAGTCGACTGATAGGCAGAAATCCAGCCCGATGCAGGTTAAAAAGAGGAGCTCGTGGAGGATTTCATCATCAGTTCTTGGGGTTCTTTCTTGAGGCGATTTGAAGGCAATTTGCAGGTGCATTTCAAGGCCCTTCAACCTCATCCAAGCAACCAACAAGCAAAGCGCTCAAACCCTAGTTTTGTAAAGTGTTCTTTACATTTCCTTTGTATTTGCTTGTATTTCTTTCGTTTATTGTTGTAAACATTTGTACAAGGTTTCTCCGTCTCCGACTTGTTGTCGAGAAGGAGTTTATTGATTAGTGATTGCATTGGCGTCGCTAGAGCTCGTTAGAGCTCGATCCGTGGAGTAGGAACCGTTCGGTTCCGAACCACATTATATCTTTGTGTTCGTGGTTATTTCAATTCGTTATTGCTTTTATTATTACTATTCCACTGCGCATAATGAGTTTTGTAGAGACGATCACGAACGATTTCCATCTACGTACGGGCAACGCACTATTCACCCCCTCTAGCGGGCGCACAGGTCCTAACAAGTGGTATCAGAGCGAGGCCGTTCTTCTAAGTCTAACAACGAAGGGAACAAGCTAGAGGGTAAAAGATGGAAGTTCAAGAATAATTAGGTTGGGACATCAACACGCCGGTCCCGTACTCATTATATGGACAAGAAGGCTTCGATTCTTGGAAGAGAAGAATTGAAGATTTTTTGTTGATGAAGGACATTGAGGAATGGGCCATTTTAATGGAAGGCTTTGAATTGCCAAGAGGGCCAAGAAGAAGATATCTCAAGAAGAAAAGATGGACTCAAGACCAACCTCAAAAATCTGAAATCAATGACAAGGTAATCGATATGATAGTTAATTTAATACCTAACGAGTTATTGTCCAAGATAGGTGATGTTCTAGATGCCAAGGAGCTATGGGAAAAATTAGCCAAGCTCCATGAAGAACCATCCATGGCCCACGAAGGAGAAAGATCATCCTCATAGGAAAGTGAGGATTCAGAGGTTGATAGGGAATCCACTTCTGGATCGGTGGAAGAGGAGATGGAAGAAGTAGAAGAAACCTCCACCTCTAGGATTGAGGGGGAGGAAAGAATTTCCACTCCGGAGCAACAAGAAGAAGCTTCCACATCCGGTCAAGATGAAGAAGTTTCAATTCCAACACCTACCACCACCATAGGTAACTCAAACATATCAATTTGCAATAAAAATCATATCATATGTTTTGAGTGTAGGGAAGTCGGGCACTACAAGAGCAAGTGCCCAAAGAAGATTAGGAAAGCTCCTCTGGCACCAAGAGTCAAGGATGTCGGTTCCCCAAGTCAAAAGAGCAAGGAGCATGTTATATGCTTCAAGTGCAATTCAAAAGGACATTATAGGAATCAATGTCCTAGGGGGAGGAAGAAGACCCAAGAGGGAGTTTCACAAGTAGGGGGAGCCACTAAGGCAAACCCTAAGGTATATCATTTCAATAATAATAATGCTCTTTCCTTAGATAATAGACAAAAGCATGCTAGGAGTTTTAATTCTCTTGCAATTTATGAAAAGCATGCTAATAGGAACAAGTATTTTTGTTTAGGAGCTAAGAGAGTCCATGTAGGAAATAAGGAGAAATTTGGGACTAATGTCCCTAAAAACAACTTATCTAAGGACAAACCTAGGTCAAATAAATCTAGAAAAATTTTACCTAGGGAGACCATTAGAAAGGTGCAAGAGCACCTAGGTTTCAATTCTAAATGGACTAGGCATATGCCTAGGAAGTCCAATGCCCAAGATTTAAATCAAAGTTCTAAAATTGGGCAATTAGAATTAGAGAATCAAGCCTTGAGATCAAGGCTTGAGAAACTTGAAAAGACCCTAAATAGAATACAAAATCAATTTAAAGGGTCAATAGATCAAAAGTCTAGGTCCAAAAGTCAAAGTCAACACCTAGGACCTAAGAGTCAAAAGTCAACAAAGGACAAGCAAGGTTTGGGTCACAAACCTAAGCCTAAGGTGGCTTATCATAGTGTTCCATTTGACTATGGAACACAAACTAGGTCTAGGAAGACCAAGGTCAATAGGGAAGTTATCCCTAAGGTTGACCAAAGGGTGTGCCTAGTGGCTAGGGTTTCTAGGAAACCTAGGGTGGCCACTAAGAAGGTAGTTAGGGAGGCAATCCCTAAGGTTAATCATGGCAAGACCATAATGACCAAGGCTTCTAAGCCTAGGAGGGTCATTAGGAAGGTATCTTGGGAGGTTATCCCTAAGGAATACCTAATTAACCCTAGGAGCTCAAATAGATTTTGGGTTCCTAAGAGCGTGATTAATTCACGTTAGGTGGATTTAGGGTGTGCCAACCTTGATTGGATGGGTAGTTAACTCAACCATGGTAAAGGTGGCATTTTAGGTCATTTTCAAGGTTATGGTAACCTTGGAAATATATTTGAGCTTTAATCCTAAAAGAGTTTAGGATGTGTCAATATTAATTATGAAGTTTGATAAAATGATCAAATTGGCACATTTTAGGTTTAGAGGTTATAGGGTGTCATTTTGGGTTTTTGGCACACTAGGGAGAATTTAGGTAATATGGAAAAATATACTTAAGTATATCAAATGGCAACTAATATTGAAAATTTAGGTATTATATACCTTTATATTTTATTTGTCATGTCTTGTTTGTCATATAACATGTCATGACTTCATGCTTATTTTTAATCATTTTATATGTCATGTTCATGTTTAGGATTAAGGTTGTAAATGTCATGTGTTTTAGATTTTATCATATGCCATGACATCATGATTATTGGTCATGTTTTAGTAATGCTATTATTTATGCCATGATCATACATTCATGCATTAACTTGATTGAAAATTAATTTAAGGACTATGACATGACTTGAAGTCCCATTTATAAGGGAATCAAGTAGGGTTGCCTTAGAAAATGCATGAAATCCTAGATTAAATGAACCAAAACCCACATCTCACATCCAATTGACATGTATGTGTATTTATACACCCTAGATACATGTGAGATGCTAGGATATGAGTTGAGTTCAAGGTGCATAGTTTTTGCATCTAGATGGACTATAACTCATCAAATTTTATTAGTGGATCATTGGGAAAGCTTGTGTACAAGTCATGTACATAGAGCCCAAGGAATATGATCCAAAATAAGGTTTTGAAAACATTTTAAAATCATTTTAGGAAACCTTGGTGAAGCCTATCTTTTGATAGCAATCACCATTGATGAGATTGATACAAAGTGAGCTAAAACATTGAAGTTTTTCTTCACTTTTGAATTTTGTATCAATTTCGGTATTTTATGGGTAAAATAATTTTCAAATATTTTTCACCCATTGTATTGACTATAAGTAATATACGTATCAAATTTCGTGATTTTTCGATATACGTAAATTACTTATGACTTTTCAAAATTCATTTCTGATAGCTGAAATTTGAGAATTTCAGTTATCAGTCGACTGCCGCCTGATGGCAGTCGACTGATGTGAGTGTCAGTCGACTGATTACTGTAAGTAGTCGACTGCCAAGCTAATTTCGGGTAAAACAAGATTGTTTAGTCCATTTTTAGCCATGGTAAAGGTCCCTAACCACTCCTAACCCTAGGATATGCGTTGGGAAGCATTATGAAGGGTGAAAATCCATTGGATATGGATTTGGAGAGGTGTTAGGTCAAAGTATCAAATTTAAGGGTGGAAGAGTTCATGTGTGAACTTAGAACCTTAATTTTGATGGTGTAGAGTTCCTATTGGCTTAAGGACTTCCCAAGGACATTGTTGGTGCAATGGTCAAAGGGGAGCAAGCCTTTAGGGGGAGTTATCCATCTTGGAATGATGGATGTGTTTCTCCTCTTGAAGGGGGAGAAGTTATTGGGAGAGTATCATCAATTGGGAAAATTGATGGGTTTTTGAGAGACCCAATTTGGAAATTGGGAGAGAGTATAGGATTGCCTCTTTTGAGTGATATGAGATTTATCACTAGGAAGATGGTAGGCATCCAAGGTATTTTTGGATCAAGGGGGAGATTGTAAGATCTCATTGGGACATGAGACATTAACCTCCTTGGAGAGATAACCTTTTTGATGTATGTCAAAAAGGGGGAGAAAGTGAAATTACCAATTTGGGAAATTGGTAAGGGAATTTGAGTTAGGGGCCTAACACAAGGTTTGTTTTATCAAACATCAAAAAGGGGGAGATTGTTGGTGCAATCGGCCCAAGTCACGATTGACCAGACTCGAGTTTGACTCGAGTGAGGTTTTGATGTTTAACAAAGTTATTTGACATTGATATTTAACATTGATGTTGGTCAATATGTTTTGGGGAGATTGTTTATATAATCGACCCGGGTTATAATTGACAGGACATGAGTTTGACTAGAGGGAGACTTTGATGGTTGACTAGGGTTGACCATGTGATTATGGGAAAGTCCAAACATGGTTCTTGGCAAGGTAAAGTCCAAGTCATGGGTACTTGGCATGGAAAGTCCAAGCATGGGTCTTGGCATGAAAAGTCCAAGCATGGGTCTTAGCATGGAAACTCCAACATGGGTTGGCAAGAGAAATTCCAAGCTTGAGTCTTGGCATTTGAGAAGTCCAAGGGGTGTGATATTGGCAGCGTAAAGTCCAAGGGTGGAGTCTTGGCAGCATAAGTCCAATGGTTGGCGACGTAAAGTTCAAGCGGAGTCTTGGCGGCGTAAGTCCAATGTGCCTTGGCGGTGTAGACACCGTTAGAATGACATAGCCGATGGAAGCACCTGAAGGCTAGTGCGTTGGATGAACAAGTCATGGATGACTTAGAGGGATCCGAGAGGCGTGAGGCTAATGGAGGTGGCTAGAAGGCTTAGGTCTAGGCTAAGGGTGGTCTAGCAAGTATGGGGGAACCATACTTGGGTTAAAACCTCATTTTTGAGGTTGGCAGTCGACTGGCATTATGGTCGATTCGACTGTCGTGAGTCGACTTGAGTTCGACCATCGGTTTAAATCTTTGAAAATTGCTGGCTGATCGCTCATTGGAGCAGCGATCGTGTCAATCGCGATCGCTAAGGGATGGCAATGATCGCTAGTTCACCGCTAGCACAAAATGTTCCAGAGCTAAGGCGTCGACTACGCTTTGGGCGATCGCCAATGTTGGCAGTCGATTTCCAAGAGATCCGCTAAAGTTTTTCCAGCATGGATCGAGCCGTTGTCTCACGACAACAGTGACATCAGTCGACTGGTGACTTATGGCAGTCGACTGATAGGTGGAAATCCAGCTCAATGCAGGTTAAAAAGAGGGTCTCGTGGAGGATTTCATCATCAGTTCTTGGGGAGCTTTCTTGAGGTGATTTGAAGGCGATTTGCAGGTGCATTTTAGGGCCCTTCAACCTCATCCAAGAAACCAACAAGCAAAGCGCTCAAACCCTAGTTTTGTAAAGTGTTGTAACACCCCAAAATTTTTCTCCAAAATTTTTGTATAGAATTTAATTGCATGTCTAGTAGATTATATATGGAATCCTGGAAAATGATGATAAAAGATTAAAAAAAAAGTGGACAGGTGAGGTTTGAACCTTAAACCTCTTGGTGAGAGTTAACTCTTACCATGCATGTGATAACCAAGTGCTCAGCAGTAGCTTACTATTGGAGAAAGAGGAGAAATGTTAGATGAGTGTGAGGAGGGTAAATGAAGAGGCATGAAAAGAGAAGAGACACTTCTCTTCCTCCCTTTATAAAGAAGAGGGAAGGTTCCACTTGACCACTTCTTCTTCCTTCTTCCTCCTTCCACCGAAACCCTAAGGCTCCTTCTTGAGTTTCGGCCAAAGCCAACTAGGGTTCCACCCTAGTGAGTTAAGCAAAGAGAAGGGCTCATCTAAGGGGCTAATCTCCATCTAAGGGTCAAGAGCACCAAGAAGGGTTCTAGGGCAAGACTATTATTTTAGTCTCCTCTCCAATCAAGGTCTCTCTCTTATTAAGGGGTAACCAAATTATAAGTGGTAAGATTCCCTCACCTGTAGTATATTTACTCTTGTAGGACATGATATATGAAAGAAATATGATGCTTGATACCCTACAAGTTTCGGCCAAATTAGGGTTTTAGGGCTAGGGTTGCATGAAAATACTCCTTAGGAAATTATGATATGTTGTATGCCTTCATGTATGAATTTTATGTGACAAAAAAAATAAGATTTTGGTGCCCCTAATGTTTCGGCCACCTAGGGTTGTAGGGCTAGGTTTGCATGAAAATACCCCTTATGAAATTATGATATGTTGTATGCCTTCATGTATGAATTTTATGTGACAAAAATAAAGTTTGGGTGCCGCTAATGTTTCGGCCACCTAGGGTTGTAGGGCTAGATTTGCATGAAAATACTCCTTATGAAATTATGATATGTTGTATGCCTTCATGTATGAATTTTATGTGACAAAAATAAGATTTTGGTGCCCCTAATGTTTCGGCCAACTAGGGCTTTAGGGCTAGGGTTGCATGAAAACACTCCTTATGAAATTATGATATGTTGTATGTCATCATGTATAAATTTGGTGTGGCAAAAATAAATATTCTTGTGCCCAAATGGTTCGGCCAACTAGGGTGTTAGGGTTAGGGTGGGGTCTAAGTACCCAACTTCATGTGCAATTACTCCCCCTAAGTTTATGATATGTTATGTGACACTTATGTAAGCTTCATGTGCAAAAAAAATGTATGAACCCCTCCCTAGTGATTTCGGCCACTTAGGGTACCTAAGCTAGGGTTAAGATTAGGTGCTTAAATTGGTGTACAAGAATTTCCCTTAGAATTCATAATATGTTGCATGATTGCATGTATGCCTATGTGATGAACATGTTTATGATTTAATATGCCATGAAATATGCCTATGTGATGAACATGTTTATGATTTAATATGCCATGAAATATGCCTATGTGATGAACATGTTTATGATTTAATATGCTATGGAATATGCCTATGTGATGAACATGTTTATGATTTAATATGCCATGAAATATGTCTATGTGATGAACCTGTTTATGATTTAATATGCCATGAAATATGCCTATGTGATGAACATGTTTATGATTTAATATGCCATGAAATATGCCTATGTGATGAACATGTTTATGATTTAATATGCCATGAAATATGCCTATGTGATGAGCATGTTTATGCTTGATATGTCATGAAATATGCTTATGTGATGAACATGTTGCTTTAAGACCCCTTTAGGGTATTCTTATGTTATGAATGCATATATGCTATGAAATGTCTAAGAAGATGCTTCCCCTTTTTATGTTGGGATTAAGAGCTCTCCTTATGATAAGATAAGACGGAGATGCTTCCCTTTTTATGTTGGGGATTAAGAGCATTCTTTATGATAAGAAAGAAAAGAATGAAAATTAAGTATTTTACTTTGTAAGAGGTTAAGTACCCGACCCGTTAGGTGGTCGTTAATCAAATCCAAGGGACATAAGAAGAAGTAAGAGGTTTTACCCTAGTAAGACGTAAGAGGTCTTGCTCTAGTAGGTCTGGTGGCTAGCTACCCTAGCCTATTAGGGAACGCGCTTTATGTGGTACTTAGCCTGGGGCCCCCCTTCATGTTATGATTATGTTGAAGTATCTATATGCATATGTTTTTTTTGAAAAGAAAGGACTTGTAGGAAATTGTGAATGCTTATGTTCAAGTTTAAGAATGCTTATGATTATGTCCTTTATGCATGTTTAGGATTGATGATGTCATGAATGCTTATGTTCAAGTTTAAGAATGCTTATGATTATGTCCTTTAAGCATGTTTAGGATCTAGGACGTTTTGAATGCTCATGTTTAATTTATGCCATGCTTAGATTTAATTATGTTTAGCATGCTTATGTAAATTTTATGCCATGCTTGTGTTTCATTACGTTAGTAAGTTGATGTTTAGTGTTGTTATGAAATACTTATGTTATTTATGCTAGTATGCTCATGTTTCTAATTATTTGATGTAATTTGTGGCTTTTGTGAGTAGGTAAGAATCTTACTAAGCTATATGCTTATAGTTTATGTTGACCATATGCTGCAGATAAAGGAAACATGAACTAGAGGAAGCAGCAGGAGGGGCAGAGTGTGTGTGATAGTGGCATGTTGGAAAAAGACCTTATTACTCTCTGCTTTTATTTATATGCCCAATGAACAAGTTAAGACATTTGCTTCCGCTTTTATGACTTGTGATTTATTAGTACCATGTTGGATGTCGCTTAGCTTATGTTATTATTCACCTTACTTATGAAAGTTTGATATGTTATAACTCATTAATGGATCGTGTTAATAATAGTTACATTCTCTAATCTTTATGTTATGCATGTTATAAAATGAGATATGATGTGGTAACATGTTAATTACCTCATATGATATGTGATGCATGTTATAAAAGAAGTTATGATATGTTAACATGCTAATTATGATTATGATATGTAATGCATGTTATAAAAGAAGTTATGATATGTTAACATGCTAATTAGGTCTATGATATGTGATGCATGCTATAAAAGAAGATTTATGACATGATAACATGTTTGATTATGTAGATTGTGAAATGATCCATATAAGTTATGTTTTAAAAAAAAAAAAAGGGGTAACGCCGCCCTGAGGGCAGATATGGCGGCGCATGTGTTGGTATCAGAGCGGGTTCACCTTTCCACTATCATACATCAAGCTCCAAAACCTGCCGCTCCAAGTAAGAATTCTATGTCTACTCTAATTTTATTAATTTTGTTCATGTATGATATGAAATGCCTTTAGCTTATTTTGTTTATGAGATGCCTTTGGCTTATTTTGTTTATGCATGAAGTCATGTAGGATAATCTTATGTTAGCCTAGCCTTTAGTTTAAGTAATGCATGAATATACAAATGCTAGCTTTATGCTAGCTTTAGTTTCATTATGCGTAGATAAACGAACGAAAAACTTATACTAGCGTCACAAGAAATACTTGTGATTTGGTCAAAGGTAGACAAGTTAGGTAAATCAAAATTGATCAGCAAAAAAAACTCCTAAAATTACGAAGAATTGATTTTCGTAATTGTTTGTGTAAGGTCTATGCTCATATAAATTGAATTAAGCCGGTTTCGTACTGGTTAGTCAGTTTTGTACTGACTTCATTTATTTCAATTTCAGATGGCACGGACAATCACTACGATGACCCGTCGTGATGTGTTACAAAACCAATTGAGGGAAGCTATTGAAGAGATAGTTTATAAACCTGATGGTGGGGTCATCGGACACATAAGAAGGCTCGATGGTCTTTTTAGGAGACTCGAGCAGTAGGAGTTTCCGTTATTGGACAATTATCGGATATGGGCCTTGGTACGCTCACTGCCAAATGACTTCATGGTAGTTGCACATCACGTATGGGGCCGCTATGAAGGGCGGATAACATATGCTGAGTTGTGCTGGGAACTACTGGAGCACAAGGTTCAAGAGAATCCTATGGTAGCTGGCCTCGAAAAGAATGAAGAGAGTTCTATAAACTGTCAACTTATTGGCCAGCCTGAGACTACCCTAGTGAGGCCAAGGAAGATAGGACTAAAAATAATTACAACTGCACTAGGGTTTGTCCTAGTGGGAGTCGTAATGAACTATCTTCTCAAGTAGTTTTTTTTTTATTTTTTTGTTTAGATTAGAAATAAAGAATGTTATATGTTAACATTTTCTTTCTTGTCTGAAAGTATGAATAAGAAATGATAAGTTTGTTTCCTTTGAAATTAGTGATTAGTTCATTGCATGGGATGTATATGGTATAGTTGATCAATATCGGTTAGATTGGAACATACGAATGATGAGTGGAAACAAAGTTGCTGCTTGATTTTGTAAACCAATTCAAATTTACATTGAGTCAATCAGAGACTGCATGTGACCTATCAGTCAACAAGCTGTGAAGAGATTCGACCGACTCGCATGCCTATACCCAGAGTTGGTCAGCACGGAAAGAGAAAGGGTCAGACTCTGTCAAGATGCTCCACCGTAAATAGCTCGAATGTGGCTACGGAGCTCGGATCGCAGAGGAGTTGTTCAGTATTGCCCTAATGACCGAGCATTACCTGAACATGAGACAACGCAGATTGCTCGAGCTAGTCAAAGATTACGATTGTGAGATATTCTATCATCCAGGAAAGGCCAACAAAGTGGCAGATGCACTTAGCAGAAAGTCCTGTGCCGCTTTGATGTCCTTATCAATGCTATCTCAGCCCCTGAAAAGGGAAATAATGAATTACGGAATAGAGATTATTTCTGGACAACTTTCCACCATGACGATAGCGCCGACATCGTTCGACGATATATTGGGAAAGCAAGATGGTGATCCAGACATCCAGAAGATCAAACAGGAAGTCCTGGAAGGAAGGGATAATGGATTCCGCATTTTTGACAGCGGATTATTATACCTCCGGGACCGACTATGTATTCCGGACGATCCGGAATTACGGAAGAAGATACTCGAGGAATCCCATAGAACACCTTATACCATGCATCCTGGATCTACAAAAATGTATCAGGACTTAAGAGATAAATTTTGGTGGTCCGGCATGAAAAGGGATGTGGCTCAGTATGTCAGCACCTGCACTACAAAAAATATAGTAATTAGCGACGAATTTAGCGATGAATTTTAAAAAAAAATTCGTTGCAAAATAAATTAGCGACGAATTTAGCGACAAAAATATTTTCGTTGCGGATAAAGCGTCGCAAATATTAGCGACGAATTCTTGCGACGAATTTCAGCGACGAAAATTAGGGACGAATTTAAATTTTCATCGCTAATTTTGTTGCAGAAGTTACGAAGAATTCAAAAATTCGTCGCAATTTTCGTCGCAAATTTGCGACGAATTTTAAATTCGTCGCAAATTTTTGCGACGAATTAATTTTTTCGTTGCTAATTTTCACGACGAAAAAAAAAATTCGTCGCAAAACTTTACGACGAAAAAATAAATTCATCATAGAAAATTCGCGACGAAATAACGATTTCGTTGGTAAATTTGCGACTGATACAAATTTGTCGCAAATTTCGTCGCTGAATTCGTCGCAAATTTCATCGCAAAAAACCATATTTTGTGATGAATTCTTTTTTCGTTGCAAAATTTTGTGACGAATTAAATTTTCGTCGCAAATTTCATTGCAAAATTCGTTGCAGAATTTGTCGCAGGTTAGTTTCGTTGCTAAATTCGTCGCTAATTTGCGACGAAAATAAAATTCGTCGCAGAAATCGTTGCAGAATTCTCAGAATTTAGCAATGAATTTTTATTTTTGTCGCTAAATTTGTCGCTAAATAAAAAAAAATTTAACAGGTTCTATCCGTTTCAATATTCTATCGTATATACAAATTTCACACACACAAAACAAAACACAATAAGTTCTAATATCCAAATAAATATGATGCGGACGGGTGATGTCTGTTCACTCCTTTCCAATGCAGTGAAGCACGGATGGAGATCTCAGAGGGTTCTCACAGGCCGCAATCAGTAAAGAGTAAAAAGATGAAGTAGATGAAACGCAAAAACCAGCACCAGCAATCGAGACTCAGACACAAGATATAACGTGGTTCGGAATAAGGATTCCTACTCCACGGAGGTGAGTTTTCTCACCGGGGATGATGCCCAAGCACTTTCACTATGAAGATCCTCCTTTCCGGAAAGCGAGTTTCCGAAGGTGGAGGAGAAAAAGCCTTTTACAATAATCCCACCAGACGAGAAAAATACAAGAGATATAATAACGACAGGGCTCTATCCTTCTTCTCTGGTGAAGCGGTCGTCCTCCTCTTTCCTCTCCTCTTGCGGCTCCTTCTCTCGCTCGCTGGGAATAATTGCCTCCTTCTTCTCTCTTGCTGGGTTGGAATAATTGCGGGATCCCCTGCTCTCTTGCTACCTCCTCCTCTTTTATCTCCCCCTCCTTTCCTTCATCATAACGTCGTGGGTTATCTTCATCGTACACGTGGCCACCACCTTTCCCTGGAGAATTATTCTACATGATATCGAGTGGAGACTCTTTCGAATATTATGTGGGGCCTCCTGTGCCGCTGCCTAACACCCTTTCCTCCACTTTCTGCAACTAGGCTAGACTATCTCCCTCAACCTTCCGTGTTGAGGGAAGCTAGTTTTAGGTCTATAGCCCACGAGCGCCCTAGCCCTAGGGTTCCTCATCAACCCGAACCAATTCCTCTCCTTCCCGTGCCCAACTTCCCTTTGTAGGGATCAGATTGTGCTGGCTTCTTGGCAAAGTGCCCTCCGCCTCTCCTTTGCCGTATCAATTGCTTTCATTACCTCTCTCGTACCAATGGCTCTCAATACTCGCCCGTGCCAATGGCTTCCGAGGTTCGCCTGCAGTAATGGCCGAGGTTCGCCCGTGCCAATAGCTTCTGAGGTTTGCCCGTGCCAATGGCTCTCAGTACTCGCCCGTGCCAATGACTTCTGAGGTTCGCCCGTGCCAATGGCTCTCAATATTCGCCCGTGCCAATGGCTTCTGGGGTTCGCCCGTGCCAATGGCTCTCAATATTCGCCCGTGCCAATCTTCCTTTCCTTTCTTAGCTAAGCTGTATATTCTGGACCAGATCTTAGGTCACCTGCTAACCCCTCTATCGGGGTTTATGTAAAGAAGGTACCAGTAGTATCATTAGTCAACCCCGAAAAATAGTCAAGCGAAGTTATAAGCTTGACTTTCCAATGTACATAAAGTTTCTGACCTATTCTTCATTTCTTCGGCTTAAATCCATCCGTTCCCCTATAACTCCCCCTAGTATATTGAAGGAGGCCCACTAGGTCCATGGGCTCCGCTTCTCCTTCTCCTTCTGTGCAGCTGAATTGTCGCGGAAAACCTTATATAAACCCTCGCCTTCTCATTCTAGGTATCGGTTAGTGTGCTTGGTAATCCAGCCTGTTCTTCTTCTTCTCCCGTGATTCTCATCGGCGGTGTTGCGGCGACCCTGTTCTTCCTTTCCTCACATGATTCTTCTTTACCCTCCGAGTAAGTGCTCTGCTTCGTTCATACCCATGGCTCCTAGGACCCTCTCTTCACCCGCCTGGTATGAACATACCATAACTCAGTTAGATTGCAATCATTATTTCTTTAACCTAAGGAACAACTACATAGAGCCTTCTATAAAATGTTATTTTACGACCAAACTGCATTGACCTCATAAACCTCCTCCCGGCTTGACATGCTTTTTTTATGAACAATTTCTTAACGGCCTATCCTTGCCAGTACCACAGGTCTATCTGGACCTCCTAAACTTCTATGGACTACCTCTGAACCAATTCACCCCCAACTCCTTCCGGATTCTATCGGGAACCCATATAGTGTTCCAACATTTGAACCTCTCTTTGACCCCTGAGATGTTCCATTGCTTCTTCCAATTAAAGTCTTCTAAGGCAGGCCTCTTCTATCTGTCTAGTCGTTCCGACTGCCAATTCCTTGTTAACCTGCCTACTTCCCACAAGGGTTGGGAAGCCTTATATTTCTTTGTTCAACTCCCAGAAGCTTTACCTTACTCCGATACTTGGAAGGTAGACCTTCCTGAATTGCCTTCTTTCCGAGAAATGAGGACCAAATGTCCCTTCCCGGAAGTGTATAGAGTCTTAGGAGAGCTGCATTATTGCTCGAACCACCTGCTAGAAACTTCCCTCTTAAGCCACTTTGGATTGTCTCCTCTACCTTTGACGACTTCGGTTGCTATAGGTAGGGTGACATTTATCCTGCAATGTGACTTTTTTTTTAGGGCATTCATCTTTCTTACCAGTATATCTTGTAGATAATCTGATGCAGAAGGCTTTGGTAGAAGGGGAGTCGATCGAGGCTGCCAAGAAGAAGAAGACCCTGACTAAGAGAGGCAAATCCACAGCGGCTCCGTCATCTCCTCGGAAGAAGCTGCGGCTTGTCGAGAAAGGAGCTTCAAGTTCATCGGCTCTCCTACCCTTGTCTTCCCATCAACCGGAAGCTCGACCCTTAATCATTTATGAACCCCGAGGGGAAGGCAACACCTCCCCTGCCTCTTCTCCAGCTCCCCAAGGAGGGGATTCTCCCTCCCAATTTTTGCATTCTTCTCCCTCCACACAGAATTCACCCCGGCCTCCTCATGCGGAATCCCTCCAAGCTCCAGCCGTCAGGCTCGAGCAGTTCACCGCCCCTGCTGCGGTGCGAGTCCCCATCTTCTTCGGAAGGAGAAGACCCTTCCCTTCTAGTTCCTCCTAGGGCCTCTCTGGGATCGTTGCTGAAAATTCGGCACCCTTGGAGGTAAAATTCTTTAACCAATCGGGTATCTGAGGCAGTGTGAGCAAGTGGGCAAGCTAACTGGCCCCCTTCTCCTCCTCTTTGCTTTGGGTATTTCGCTTTGCTGATAATTTTCTTCTGCTTTTAGGCCTCGACTCAACATATCAACATGGTAGTCCACCTGCCCGATTCGATCTAGTGTGGAGACTCACCATTTTCTTGTCGTGCAGAAAGAGCTCACATGACGATTAAACGAACAAGAGGCAAAGGAGGCGGACTTTAGGGGTCAATGCGAAGACGCCACGATGCAACTAGCCTTGGTTCGAAGTGAGAAAGAGGAACTGCAGCGAAAAAATGAAGAACTAGAACAGCGCCTCTTCTTACAATCTAGTGAGCTGCAGCAGGTAGACATCCTGACTCAAGAACTGAAGGAGTATAAAAGATATCTTATGGATGCCATGTTCAAGGAGGCTGACTCTGCAGCTACTATCTCACAGCTTCAACAAGAATGCAACCGCCTTAACCTGGAACGTCAAGCCTGGGCCCTTACCAGGGAATCCTGTGTAAAGAAGTGTCAGGAACTTTCCTCTGCAGTAACGGCTCTTCCCCGAACCTTATCACCGGTGGCCCAGCAGCAATCCATCTTCCAACAGGAGTATCTTGAAGCTCTTTCAGCCTTAGGACAGCGAGCTATAAAAGCAGCCACTGAGAGAGATGTTTTGATGATCAAATTGGCGAAAAGTCAAACCCAGGTGGCTCAATATCAGGACTGACTAAAGGAGCAGGAAGCCGACCTCAAGAGGCGTTATGTCAAAAAAGGGGTAGATCTCTTTATACTAGGGTTTGAGGGGTCTTCAGCTCAAAATGTCGAGCGAGGATACCCGCCTCCTGGCACGGATACTAGTTATTTAGATCCTACGGAGGTGCTAGCTAACTGTCCGCCCGAACTCTTTGAATTGTAATTTATACTATTCTCCTTCTTTGATAATTTTATCAATAGCCTCCCTTCTGTCTTTGAATGATGAATTTATTTATAGGCTTAGTTATCACCTTACAGGCATGCTTCTTGGGCCGGGTCGGGAATTACGGACCCCTTTTAAAACTCCTCCTCCTTCTTGTATAGGATGGTGTAATCACTTCATTGACTGGCTTATGGAGGGATATTAAATGACATTATCCACCTCAGCCCCATTTTCGATTCGAGAATCTGCTGGGAGTATGTTATGCGATATTATTCACCGTCCGGTTTGATTTGGGAATTCACTCGCAAGGTCTTTGCAGACATCATTCATATCCGCTCAATTCCGGTTGAGCGCGCTTTAAATAGCTCCTGCTTGTTGATCTTCCTTATTTCTCTTCGCTTTGGAAATGGTATCGATCTCTTCGTCTTCTTTCCCTTTCCCAACCTCGGTTGCCTCTTTCCTTCCATTATAAATCCTTCGTCCCCATGTCTTCGTCCTGCTATCTTCTTATTATGGCTTAGGCATCCCATCGGTTTCTTGAGTCAGAATCTTTTGAACTACAAGACTGGGTCTCTGAGGAATTTGAAGATTCGGAGACCCGCTCAACTGCCACTTCAGCCCTCCGCCCCCTTCCATATCTGCCTCTCCAACCAGCTCCCACCCCTCCGGCAAGGAGGTCATTCCGCGCTCCTTTCCCCTCCTTCCGCAACCGGGTGTGGAATCCTCCCCTCACGTGGGAGTATACAGTGGGAGATCCTCGTCTTCTTGCCGTGAACTTCCCCACTTCCACACCAAAGACTGACTTTCATCCCAGTTCCCCCGGCGAAGACTCATCCTTCCTCTTTCGATGAAGGTCCACCAGTTCTTCCTCCCCCTCAAGGCGAGCGCTTCAGAGTCATATTAGCTCCTTCTCCTCCCAAAGAGACATCTCCCGCTTCTTCTGTTAGGAGTAATCATGGAAAATCTTTGTAGATCAAGTTAATGTAATCGTTTCAAATATGTTAATAAAAAATCAGGGAGGCAAATGATATCCGTTCTTGTCTTTTTCCTGTAGAAGTAATGTTTCTGTCTTTCAAAAGGACGGTGATCTGATCTGAACATGCCTTCTTCTATCAGGTCTCGGGGATTCGGACCCTCTTAATTACAATTGTAGTCCCGTCAACCTTCCCACTACTGCCCCCACGTTTCCTCTGCTTTACTGGCATTTATGGTCCCTACTTCTCCTACCAATGAATGCACTCTTCCCCTTCGTCGCCATAAAAACCACCGACCTCTACCTGATAGCTTCCCTCATTCTCCTTTTTCCTTTGCTTGCCATGGACAGAATATCGGAGCAGGGCAGCAGTTCCTCGCCTTCTAGAGAACAGATAAATGATCGCCGACACATATCTACCTTGGAAAAACAGGTGGAGGGTTTACAGCAACAACTGGAAGAAATTTCCGCCCATAATCGTTCCCTGCGCCAACAACTGATAGGGTCCCAAAAGGAATTGGCCAGGCAGACCTTCTGCCCCGGTGCCTATTGTCAACCTCAACCCTACAAGGGACTTCCCTCTGTCCCTCCTAGCAAAGAATTGTAATGCCCGGGATATATAAGGGCTGTTGTTTGTTATTCTTCCTTGTAGATGACTCAGAATATGTAATTCTTTTGCGTCCATGAACTTTCCCAGTTTGTCTTCTTTCTCCAGTATCTTCGGCATTGTATCACACTTTACTTCTTCCGTATCCACATAAACTTACTTATAACGGAGATGTATTTCGGCTCTTCCGCTTTTATAATCTGCTTAGGATATAGAATCATCGAATGAATTAGTTCTGCTATTTTGCAAGGATAAAACAATATAGGGTTAAACAAGGACTTCGACTTCCTTCCCTTTTCGGGGACAAAAAGTGATATATAACTGAGGGGATCTCAGTTCTTCCGCTCCACCACCACACGGGGATAGCTTCCGCTTTGCGAGGATAGAAACTTGTATATAGAATAAATAATAATCGAAGGATATCAGTTCTTCCGTTCCACCACCACACGGGGATATCTTCCGCTCTTCCTTGCGAGGATAGAAACTTTTGTATATAGAATAAATAGTAACCGAAGGATATCAGTTCTTCCGTTCCACCACCACACGGGGATATCTTCCGCTCTTCCTTGCGGGGATAGAAACTTTTGTATATAGAATAAATAGTAACCGAAGGATATCGGTTCTTCCGTTCCACCACCACACAGGGATATCTTCCGCTCTTCCTTACGGGGATAGAAACTTTTGTATATAGAATAAATAGTAACCGAAGGATATCGGTTCTTCCGTTCCACCACCACACGGGGATATCTTCCGCTCTTCCTTGCGGGGATAGAAACTTGTATATAGAATAAATAATAACCGAAGGATATCGGTTCTTCCGTTCCACCACCACACGGGGATATCTTCCGCTCTTCCTTGCAGGGATAGAAACTTTTGTATATAGAATAAATAGTAACCGAAGGATATCGGTTCTTCCGTTCCACCACCACACGGGGATATCTTCCGCTCTTCCTTGCGGGGATAGAAACTTGTATATAGAATAAATAATAACAGAAGGATATCGGTTCTTCCGTTCCACCACCACACGGGGATATCTTCCGCTCTTCCTTGCGGGGATAGAAACTTGTATATAGAATAAATAATAACCGAAGGATATCGGTTCTTCCGTTCCACCACCACACGGGGATATCTTCCGCTCTTCCTTGCGGGGATAGAAACTTTTGTATATAGAATAAATAGTAACCGAAGGATATCGGTTCTTCCGTTCCACCACCACACGGGGATATCTTCCGCTCTTCCTTGCGGGGATAGAAACTTGTATATGGAATAAATAATAACCGAAGGATATCGGTTCTTCCGTTCCACCACCACACGGGGATATCTTCCGCTCTTCCTTGCGGGGATAGAAACTTGTATATAGAATAAATAATAACCGAAGAATATCGGTTCTTCCGTTCCACCACCACACGGGGATATCTTCCGCTCTTCCTTGCGGGGATAGAAACTTTTGTATATAGAATAAATAGTAACCGAAGGATATCAGTTCTTCCGTTCCACCACCACACGGGGATATCTTCCGCTCTTCCTTACGGGGATAGAAACTTTTGTATATAGAATAAATAGTAACCGAAGGATATCGGTTCTTCCGTTCCACCACCAAACGGGGATATCTTCCGCTCTTCCTTGCGGGGATAGAAACTTTTGTATATAGCGCCAGGGCAATGAGCATAAAGGAGGTAACGCCTTCATATCATTCCTCTTTGGTTTCCCTCCTTCCTCTGCAAATGAGGGGCTTTAGTACATAATGGGTCATTTAGAAATATAAACCCTTCTATCTATTTTACCACAGACGAGAGGCCCACTAATGGCTGCAAACCCATTCCACCCCCTTTTATTGGGGTTCTTTGGTCTTAGTTTCTCCTGTCATCCTCCTCCTTCCGCCTTTTGGTCTCCTTCTTCTTCATATGTTTGCTCTGCCGCCGCCAAACCTCCTTTCCCCCGATTCTTTCTTCCCAAACCCTCTTTTTCCTTTTCTTTTTCAGACCCCTAAGATGCATTCTAACTTCTTCCAGGAGATAGCGGGCCGCTACCCGAATCGCAAACGGGATGCTGGTCAGCCCTCTGCTTCTTCTTCTGCTTCACCTTCCCCAATCACCATCATACCCGATTCACCTCGCCGTTCTCCCTTTCCTCCTCTGGTGACCCTCACTACCCCCATCCCGGAGGAAGCCAGGGTCCTTACAAACACTAACTTTCCCATTCTTTCTCCTTCCGCCACCGATGTTCGGAAATCGTCTTCTCCTTCCCCGCAACCAGGGGAAGAACCTGGGGAAGATGTATTCCCATGTCAGCCAGTTACAGGGGATGGATCACCTTTGTCTTCCCTTTCCCCGGCCAGTCCTTCCCTTTCTGAACCCATGGCGGTGGATATCCCTTCACTGCCAACTTCCCCCCTGGCTCATCGCCTGCAGAATCCCTCCCCTCCGGTGAGCCACGGCCGGGCTTCTCTACGTCTTGCATCCCTATCGCGGGCTCCTCCAGCCCAATGCTCATCCTCTCGTCGTCTCAAGATCCTTCCTTCGATCAACCTCCTTCCGTCTTTCCTTCCGCTATCAACCCCCAACCCGGCGAGACACATATCCTTCCGGCAACTATGGATCTGCCGCCCCTGACTACCACCTCCGCGGGCCATCCAAACGATGCGCTTCCTTCTCAACCGATGGATACCACCCTCCTTCTCTCCTTTATAGGAGAGGTTCCTTCTTCAGCATCTTCCGTCCCGTCCTCTTCCCTTTCTCCCCGGAGTCTTCGGATTCTAAACTTGGAGGAAGTGGTTCCTCGCATGGAAAGCCTGCGCCATGCTCGACTCGTATGTTTCTTTACTCAGTTTCCTTAGCTTTGTTTAGCTGATCAATTTCTTTTCCCTCGACCGGTATGTAGGCCCTGACCAACCATAAAGAATTGGATCGCTCCCTTCATCAACACCAAGTTCAAGCCCAAGAATGGGAGCGTCAACAACGGGAAAGCTTGGCGGATGCTCAAAATCGAGAACGACTTCTGCTACAACAATTGCACCAGTGCCAAGAGCAATTGGCCGAAGCTCGCCAGCAAATTCAGAGGGATGCTGATACTATCACAGCCTTAAAGGCACAACCACGTCCGAGGGCAGAGTCACTCGTCCCACAAAGAGAAATCCAGTCGGCCTCTCTTGGCGCAGAATCGTCCTCGGCTCAAGAGTTACTACGTCTTAAAGGACAGGTAGCAGAGCTCCTCAAGGGGAAGCAACAAGATTCTGACGCCATTGCTCGTCTTCAGATTCAATATCAACGAGCACAAGATAAGATAGGGGACCTTTGCACCCGCTTGTGCAAGAAGGTACAAGAAAACTCATCCCTTATAACTTCTCGGGCGCATGCTCATGCCCGTCTACGCGTGAAACTTCCCTCGGAGGATGAGCCGAACTTGCGAACCAAATCGTATTCAAAGCGGTGGAGGATTTGGCTTCCATGCGTCAAAATATGGTGGAGATGGCGCACCTTATGCAAGAGACCAAAGTTCAGCCGATGATGTCTCTATCTTGGCCGATGCTATTATGGAGGTGTCGCGGCGCTATGTGGATGTGCGTCGAAGTCTTCAAGAGCAGACAGAGACATGCGAGGCGAGCGAAGCCCTGACCGTCCGAATCGCGAGGAGCGACTCACCATTTTAATGCGTTCCACCTATCAAGATGGATTTAATGATGCGGTTCGGCAATATGCCGCCCAAGGGTTGCCTCCTCCAGACTATCCTTCATTTTCTTTAAATTGGGAGGTTGGCTTTCGCCGTTACCCTCTCGACCGATTTAAGCTGTAATTTAATATCACATTTTGACATGTGAATGTATTCTCTGTTTTTCCTCTTCTTCTCCAAGACTTATTAACAATACTGTATTGCTTTTGTAAGTAACCCCTTAAGGAAATTTGGAAAATACTTGGCCTCTAATGAACGCAATCAATTCAAGGAGTACTTCCTTTGGAGTTTCACAATTTCTCTTCTTCTATCCCATATTTCTCATACAGTATGGAAGAGTTTTAAATGAAGGGCATTCCAAGGTCGTGGAAGCTCTTTGCCTTGGTTATCCTTCATATAATATCTTGACCCCTTCTGCGTGTTATTTCGTAAGGTCCTTCCCAGTTGGGCGCTAGCTTTCCAGGGTCTCCAGTGGGGTTGACTTTATGCAAAACCAAATCTCCTTCTTGAAATCTCCGAGGCATCACTTTCTTATTAAAGGCTCGCTGTACTCTTTGGTTGTAAAATTCCGCTCGCCTCCGTGCCATCTCCCGCCTTTCCTCCACCAAGTCCAATTGATTGCTTGGATAAGTTGGTTGATTTGGTTCGTATGCCTTTATCCGAGCGCTATTCAACAAAACCTCTACCGAATAACGGCCGCCGTATACCAAACTAAAGGAGTTTCTCTCCGTTGTTGTCTTAGTGGTTCGATAAGCCCAGGATGTCGGGTAACTCCTCTACCCAGTTTCCTCCGAGCACCCAACTTAGTCTTTAATCCTTGAATGAGGATCACATTAGTTACCTCCACACCGCCCATTTGCTTGAGGATGGGCTACGGAAATAAAGCTTCTTTGAATGTTGAGACTTTGGCACCACTCTTGGATCTTTTTTCCTTGGAACTGTCGTCCATTGTCACTGACTTTTCCGAGGAATACCATAGCGACAAATGATATTTTTCCATAAGAACTGTATTACGGCATTCTCAGTAATTTTGGCTAAGGGCTCTGCCTCCACCCATTTGGAAAAATAATCCACAACTACTAACAAAAACTTCCTTTGTAAAGGTGCCGCCGGCATCCGACCCACTATATCTATTCCCCATTGATCAAAAGGACAAGAAGAGATGATGACTTTCATTAACTCAGCTGGCCGTTCAGAACGGTTGCTATGCTTCTGACAAGCGATGCAGGTCTGCACTATATGAGCAGCATCTTGTTGAAGAGTAGGCCAAAAGTATCCTGCCAATAAAGCCTTTCTTGCTAAAGCTCTCCCTCCTAAATGATTGCTGCAACATCCTTCATGGATCTCTCGGAGTACCTGTTAGTAATATATGAGAGATGTCCTAAGGCAATCGCCTTATGTATGAACCATTTATATGATAAATGAAGATTCACTATTTGAGTATACATGTTTTATGTATTTGATTGGATCTTAAACTCATTTACTGAATGTCCACGATACGATTCACAGCATGAGAGAATTTGTGATTGGATCACAACTAGTGAGTATCTCTACATGTGTAATCGTGATGTATCGGAATTATCCCTAGTCGATGAATTGATGGATCTGGACACCATCAATTCTGTTGAGACTAGCACGAGGTATACTCCTTGGTGTATCCAAGCAGCTGATTCTCACTGGCTGGAGACATAGTGATGTCCGGAGTTAATCGTGGATGCTAGTTATGGTAACTAGTTCATTGGAGTGACCAGCCGTAAGACTTCATATGGTTCTCTGCATATATAGATATGTCAATGAAGTTCTTACTGTGGCTTAAGTGCGATGTTCCTTTGACTTGCGGTATTCAAGTCATCTTGATCATGGAGACTCATGCTTTGACATCTTAAGCAAACATCTCCGAGGAGATGTGGACCCGGGATGATTGGGTATAAGTCGAAGTGATCGAAGGTGTTTGAATAGCCTATAAAGGATTCACCACTCCTTGCGAGGAGATGTATACCCATGGCCTCTCGTCGGATTGTTACTAAAGTCTTTGGCCAAAGCATTACATGTTTAGAGTAAAGTACTCTTCGATACATGTGGAGTAACTAGAATCCGTAGGACGAGGAAATGATACTTGGGCTAGGTGTGACGTAGTCAGCCTAGTGGGGATTGACACAATAGACCATGTCCTGAACCAAGTGGGTATAAGATGAGTGAAGGGAATGGGGCACGATTCATTCGAGCTACTGAAGGGTTTCAGAAATAGTTCTGGATCAACAGTTGATCTTTTCGGTTAATTGGGGATCATGATGTACTACTAGGTGCCACTCATGATCGTTCTATAATTAATGGTTAATTATAGACGGCCAACATAAACCGAGAACCTATTTGGTCACACGCACAACGAGTGTAATCCAAAGGATTTAAAACGAGCTTGAGAATGAGATTCTCAGACCGAGAGAAACTATGTTTGGTTGGACCAAACATAAAGCGAGCATGAAATTGTTTTAGTCGCAATGGAAGCGTGGATGGGCAGTGTCTTATGAAGACATAATGGATGGACCAAAATGGTTTGGTTCTAATCCAATGGATAAGAATAAACCAAAGGGTTTGGTTTATTTTAAGCGAATGAACCAAAAGTTGGTTCGGTTCGTTTTAACTTAAAATAAACCATCATGGTTTGGTTTATTTTAACTTATCCTAATGGAGCGGGTTAACGGGCTTTATGGATATGATCCATTAACCATTAAGAGAATTAGTTCTCTATAAAAGAGGGCTTAAGGGATTGTTAAACCCTAATCCAAAATCAAAACCCTAGCCTCCAAGGAGTTGCCGCCCAACCTGGTTGTGCCGCCCAACCTCCTTGCCGCCCTTGATTGTGCCGTCAAGACCCTTGCCGGCGCCCAAGCTCCAGCCGTGAACCTCCGCGACCCTCGGTGATCTAAAGGTTCATCAAGGTGAGCTTTGTCTCCTTGTTTTGGCGGCGCCTATCTCCTCCACCAAGCTGTCAGTTTTCTGGACAACTTCTTCTCCTCGTCGGGCGTCGTTTGGGCGGCGGTTAGTGCTCGACAGCGGCTAACATACGGGGATTTGATCTCCGGTAATCCTCTGAGGTGGAGGCGAAGGATTCGTCAATCGGTTGGCGAATACCTCTCCGGAGAAGCAAGTCTTGAGGACTTGTTTTAGGTCGAATTTGGATTCGGATCGTGATCATCTCGATCACGTCGTCTTCAACACGAGGCTAGTAACCCGTCACGAAGGCGAAGCTCGTGGCTTAGCGAAGTCATCCCGAGGAGCTCGGCGTGGATACGGATAGAGCGATTCTTACGAGGATCGTTCGGTTGATGTCGTTCCGCTACACGTCATCTGAAGGTATAACGTAGTTTAATTTCCTTTTATTGCAATTTTAATTTACGGTTATGTCTACACTTGTTGTAATAGCATCGTGTGTTGTGTGTGTTGTAATAAATAGGAGTATTTATTATTTTATTGCTTCATTTGTGCTCATGTTTCTGAAACATGATCGAACACACACCTGCCATGCGGTCTTGGAAACCCGTGGTATCGAGCCCAGGTTGTGTTTACATAATCGTAAAATGGTTTTGCGATAGTCATAATGTATTTCTGGAAATTTTCTAATTTTGGAAATTTAGAAGTATTTATGGAAATTTTTCAATTTTGGAAAGTCTAGAAGTATTTATGGAAATCTTCCACTTTTGGAAAGTTGGAAGTATTTATGGAAATTGATATTTTCCATAAATAAAATATTTGATTAGATTCTAGAAATTTGTTTCCTAATTTAATCATGATTTGATTTGGGAAATCAAATCTTAAAATATTTTATTTCCATAAGTAGTTTTAATGATTTAGGAAATTGGTTTCCTAAATAGATTTTCCTTAATCAAATAATTCCATGAATAAAATATGTGATTAGATTTGGAAATTTGTTTCCTAATTTAATTATGATTTGATTTGGAGAATCAAATCTTAAACATATTTTATTTCCATAAATAGTTATGACATATAAGGAAATATATACATGACATAATTGTATGCCATGTAATTGCATTAGATGCATAACATTATGCCATGCGTGTCGTGACATGTAGATGTATGCCATGTATGCCATGCCATGTAGATAATAGTTATTTGCATGCAAAGAGGATGAGACATAAAAACCCTAACTCAATATTAAAGCCTACACCTTCCATTAATATGGTTAGAACCAGAGTTCTATTTCTTGTTTGGGTTGTTGGACTCACTCTCCAAGCCCGGCTCGAACACGAACATGTTCAAATCATTGGAATAGTTTAACTCTAATATGGTAGAGTCGAGGTCAATCGTTAGTTTGGGTTGTTGGACTCTCCAAGCTGGGCTAATTGGTTGAATGCACTCTAACCATATTAAAACTATTTCGCGATTAATGGGTCGACTTTAACTTGGAGCATCGATTTGTTGGACTCACTCCAAGGTCGATGTGAAGAGAGGTGAAGTTGGGTGCTATGCATATGATGCATACTTGTTAATGTGTTAACAACCCAATGTATGTGTAAACATTCAATTAGTTGATAGCACATTGTGATAGTTACATATACATGATATGTAATCGGTATACTTGATACCCACCATCATAGCTAAGAATGGCTTGTTGACTCACTCCAAGGTTGTTCTTATCTATGATGGATATCAGCCCATCTCGGAGATGGACCTACGATCTCCAAGTGATTTTGGGGTTTTGAATTGAAAAATGAATGGGATTTATAAATGTATATTGATGCATTTTAAAATCATTTTCTCATATATGCTCGTTTTGTATTTCTAGGTCAATAAATTGATCATGACGTCTTTGAATTTGCGCACTATTTTGGATTCGAACAAACTGACTGGGCCTAACTTTCTGGACTGGCTTAGAAACCTGAGAATTGTTCTCAAGGCGGAAAAGCTTGCATATGTCCTTGAAGAGCCTCTTCCTGACCGTCCTAAGGACGATGCAACCTGCATCAAATGTTGGTCTATCGAAGCATGTGGCGATTCTCGAAATGGCGAGTTGCATCATGCTAGCGGCGATGGTACCGAGTGCGCAGCGCATGAGCATATGGATGCTAACACTATGGTCTTCCATCTTCATGAGTTGTTCGATGAGCAAGCGAGATCCGAAAGGTTCGAGGTCTCTAGGCTCCTCTTCACCACGAAGATGCAAGAAGGTTCGTCTGTAGTACAGTTTGTGCTAAAGATGAACGGGTACATCGAGCGGCTAGCTACCCTCGGTTTTGTGATGGATCATGAGTTAAGTATTGACTTAATTCTGCATTGTTTGCCCAAGAGTTTCTCGCAATTTGTGATGAACTATCGGATGAACAAATTGGAATCCACCATTCCCGAGCTCCTCAATATGTCAAGATCGTGGAGCCTTACGTGAAGCATGAGGAGAAGGCGGTTCGTTAGTTGATTCCTCAAAGAAAGGTTCTAAGAGGAAGGCAAAAGAATGTAAGAAAGGAAAGAAAAGGGCAAAGAAGGCGAACTAAGAAAAGGGCACTTGCCATCACTGTGGCAAGGAAGGCCACCGGCGAAGAAACTGCAAGATTTATCTTGAGTCCATGAAGAAGAAGAAGGCATCGATGCCCCATCCTCTTGAGTATCTTCGTTATTGATTGTCATTCTATTTCCTTAGACACTTGGGTATTGGATCTTGGGTGTAGCTCACATATATGTAATGACATACAGGGCTAAGGAATAGAAGAAGACTTGTCAGAGGGGAGTCAAATTTGCGAGTTGGCAATGGAGCAAAGGTTGCTGCGGTCGCCATCGGAACTTATTTGCTGAAGCTCCCTAGTGGACTAGTCTTGGAACTGGACAATTGCTATTATGTTCCTTCTCTAATAAAGAACATTGTTTCTATTTCCTACTTAAATAGAAATGGTTTCCATTTAACGTTTAGTAACAATTGTTGTTATATAACTTTGAATGGCGTACTTTATGGAACTGGAACTTTGAGTAATGGCATTTATACGTTGGACGTATCCAGTGACATCTTCAATATCGAAGCGAGCAACACGCGTGCTCGAAAGGATAATCACATAGACTCCTATATGTGGCATTGTCGTCTTGGCCATATAAGCAAGAGACGCATGTCCGAATTACACCGATGTGGAATTCTGGAATCGTTTGAATTGGATTCATACGATACATGCGAATCATGCTTAAAAGGCAAGATGACTAAGTTACCTTTTACTGGAAAAGGTGAACGAGTGGGAGAGTTACTAGGTCTAGTACATACTGATGTATGTGGACCTATGTCAACTCAAGCATTAGGAGGCTATAGCTACTTCATTACCTTCACCGATGATCACTCACGGTTTGGGTATGTGTTCTTGATGAAACACAAGTCTGAAGCCTTTGAAAAGTTCAAAGAATTCAGAAATGAAGTAGAGAAACAACATGATAAGAGTATTAAAATACTTCGATCGGATCGAGGTGGTGAATACTTAAGTCAAGAGTTTCTTGATTATCTAAGAGACAATGGTATATTGTCTCAATGGACTCCGCCCTATACACCACAACATAATTGTTTATCTGAGAGGCGTAACCGGACCTTGTTGGACATGGTCAGGTCAATGATGAATCATGCGACTCTTCCCAAGTCCTTTTGGGGTTATGCACTTCAGACAGCTGTTTACTTGTTAAACAGAATGCCTACCAAGGTAGTCTCTACTACTCCATATGAGATATGGGCTAGTAAGAAACCTCATGTATCTTACTTGAAGATATGGGGTTGTCCTGCTTATGTGAAGCGGACTGTATCAGACAAACTGGATGCTAAGTCTGATAAATGTCTATTTATTGGATACCCTAAGGAAACAAGGGGTTACCAATTCTATCATCCAGTGGAACAAAAGGTGTTTGTTTCAAGGCATGCTGTGTTTCTAGAGAAAGAGTTTCTCTTGCAAGAAAACAGTGGGAGTGTCGTCGAGCTTGAGGAGGCTCAAGAGACTCAAATAGACATTGATGAGATACCTGGTGAAGCACAACAGCCGACAACTCATAGTGATGAGCAATCGGCTGGACCTATTGTAACACCACATCTTCGTAGATCTGGTAGAACACGCAATATTCCTGAGAGATATGGATTTCTCGTAAGTGAATCGAACGACGTGTTACTCATTGATGATGAGGAGCCTACCGATTATGAAGAAGTGCTGACAAGTTCAGAAAGGGATAAGTGGCTTGGTGCCATGAAGTCGGAAATGGATTCCATGTATGAAAACCAAGTTTGGAACTTGGTTGACCCACCTGAAGGCATAAAGCCTATAGGGTGCAAGTGGGTTTTCAAGAAGAAAACCGACATGGATGGTAATGTGATTACCTATAAGGCTAGATTGGTGGTGAAAGGATATCGTCAAAAGCAAGGTGTTGATTATGACGAAACCTATTCGCCTGTAGCTATGCTTAAATCCATTCGGATGCTCCTGGCCATAGCGGCTCATTATGATTATGAGATATGGCAGATGGATGTGAAAACAACTTTCCTTAATGGAAACCTGCTCGAGGACGTGTATATGATACAGCCTGAGGGTTTCACATCGGTTGATAAAACCAAGGTATGCAAGTTGCGACGATCCATTTATGGATTGAAGCAAGCATCCAGGAGCTGGAATATCCGTTTTGATGAGACGATCAAAAAGTTTGATTTCTCACAAAATCCAGACGAACCTTGTGTGTACAAGAAGGTTAGTGGGAGTGCAGTCGTGTTCCTAGTATTGTATGTCGATGACATATTACTTATAGGAAATGATGTGTCAATCTTACAGTCAGTTAAGGTTTGGTTATCCAAGACATTCTCCATGAAAGACCTGGGAGAAGCAACCTACATCCTTGGGATTAAGATCTATAGAGATAGATCGAAACGGTTGCTTGGTCTTAGCAAAGAGGTTTAGCATGTCGGAATCCAAGAAAGGTTATCGCCCATCGTGCATGGGGTACACCTTTCGAAGTCTATGTGTCCGCGCACAGAAGACGAGAGGATTTGCATGAGTAAGATTCCCTATGCATCCGCAATAGGATCTATCATGTATGCTATGTTATGTACGAGGCCCGATGTATCGTATGCTCTGAGTGTCACGAGCAGATACCAGTCTGATCCAGGAATGGATCATTGGGTGGCTGTTAAGACGATCCTTAAGTACTTGAGAAGAACTAAGGATGTGTTCCTAATATATGGAGAAGGGGACATGGTGATACGCGGGTATACGGATGCCAGCTTCCAGACAGACAAGGATGATTCCAGGTCTCAGTCTGGATACGTGTTCACCTTGAATGGGGGGCGCAGTGAGTTGGAAAAGTTCCAAATAAGAGGCAGAGCGGATTCTACCATCGAGGAAGAATATATTGCGGCCGAAGCAAAGGAAGCGGTTTGGATCAAGAAGTTCGTTCATGAACTTGGTGTGATTCCGCCATTGTCTCATCTGCGACAACAATGGAGCAATTGCACAGGCGAAAGAGCCAAGGTCTCATCAACGATCCAAACATGTGCTTTGCCGCTATCATCTTATCAGAGAGATCATCAGTAGGAACGAAATACAAATCGAGAAAATTCCCACTGAAAGGAACTTAGCGGATCCTTTGACTAAAGCATTACCTCAAAGTAAGTTTGAGGGTCATGTTGGTGCTTATGGTATTGGATACCGTAGCGATTGGCATTAGGCCAAGTGGAGTCTGTTAGTAATATATGAGAGATGTCCTAAGGCAATCGCCTTATGTATGAACCATTTATATGATAAATGAAGATTCACTATTTGAGTGTACATGTTTTATGTATTTGATTGGATCTTAAACTCATTTACTGAATGTCCACGATACGATTCACAGCATGAGAGAATTTGTGATTGGATCACAACTAGTGAGTATCTCTACATGTGTAATCGTGATGTATCGGAATTATCCCTAGTCGATGAATTGATGGATCTGGACACCATCAATTCTGTTGAGACTAGCACGAGGTATACTCCTTGGTGTATCCAAGCAGCTGATTCTCACTGGCTGGAGACATAGTGATGTCCGGAGTTAATCGTGGATGCTAGTTATGGTAACTAGTTCATTGGAGTGACCAGCCGTAAGACTTCATATGGTTCTCTGCATATATAGATATGTCAATGAAGTTCTTACTGTGGCTTAAGTGCGATGTTCCTTTGACTTGCGGTATTCAAGTCATCTTGATCATGGAGACTCATGCTTTGACATCTTAAGCAAACATCTCCGAGGAGATGTGGACCCGGGATGATTGGGTATAAGTCGAAGTGATCGAAGGTGTTTGAATAGCCTATAAAGGATTCACCACTCCTTGCGAGGAGATGTATACCCATGGCCTCTCGTCGGATTGTTACTAAAGTCTTTGGCCAAAGCATTACATGTTTAGAGTAAAGTACTTCGATACATGTGGAGTAACTAGAATCCGTGAGGACGAGGAAATGATACTTGGGCTAGGTGTGACGTAGTCGACTAGTGGGGCCTGACACAATAGACCATGTCCTGAACCAAGTGGGTATAAGATGAGTGAAGGGAATGGGGCACGATTCATTCGAGCTACTGAAGGGTTTCAGAAATAGTTCGGGATCAACCGTTGATCTTTTCGGTTAATTGGGGATCATGATGTACTACTAGGTGCCACTCATGATCGTTCTATAATTAATGGTTAATTATAGACGGCCAACATAAACCGAGAACCTATTTGGTCGCACGCACAACGAGTGTAATCCAAAGGATTTAAAACGAGCTTGAGAATGGGATTCTCAGACCGAGAGAAACTATGTTTGGTTGGACCAAACATAAAGCGAGCATGAAATTGTTTCAGTCGCAATGGAAGCGTGGATGGGCAGTGTCTTATGAAGACATAATGGATGGACCAAAATGGTTTGGTTCTAATCCAATGGATAAGAATAAACCAAAGGGTTTGGTTTATTTTAAACGAATGAACCAAAAGTTGGTTCGGTTCGTTTTAACTTAAAATAAACCATCATGGTTTGGTTTATTTTAACTTATCCTAATGGAGCGGGTTAACGGGCTTTATGGATATGATCCATTAACCATTAAGAGAATTAGTTCTCTATAAAAGAGGGCTTAAGGGATTGTTAAACCCTAATCCAAAATCAAAACCCTAGCCTCCAAGGAGTTGCCGCCCAACCTGTTTGTGCCGCCCAAGCTCCTTGCCGCCCAGCTTGATTGTCTGCCGTCAAGACCCTTGGCATCCAAGCTCCAGCCGGTGAACCTCCGGCGACCCTCCGTGATCCTAAAAGGTTCGGCATCAAGGTGAGCTTTTGTCTCCTTGTTTTGGCCGGCGCCTATCTCCTCCACCAAGCTGTCCAGTTTTCTGGACAGCTTCTTCTCCTCTCGTCGGAGCGTCATTTGGACGACGGTTAGTGCTCCGACAGCGGCTAACATACCGGGGATTTGATCTCCGGTAATCCTCTGAGGTGGAGGACGAAGGATTCGTCAATCGGTTGACGAATACCTCTCCGGAGAAGCAAGTCTTGAGGACTTGTTTTAGGTCCGAATTTGGATTCGGATCGTGATCATCTCTCGATCACGTCGTCTTCAACACGAGGCTAGTAACCCGTACGAAGACGAAGCTCGTGACTTAGCGAAGTCATCCCGAGGAGCTCGGCGTGGATACGGATAGAGACGATTCTTACGAGGATCGTTCCGGTTGATGCCGTTCCCGCTACACGTCATACGAAAGGTATAACGTAGTTTAATTTCCTTTTATTGCAATTTTAATTTACGGTTATGTCTACACTTGTTGTAATAGCATGCGTGTGTTGTGTGTGTTGTAATAAATAGGAGTATTTATTATTTTATTGCTTCCGCTGTGCTCATGTTTACGAAACATGATCGAACACACACACGCCGCGGTGCCGGAAACCCAACAGTACCCATTCCGCATCCTCGTTTCCCAGGCATTTTAACAAGGGTCGTCCAAAAGAAGTCTTGTATAGGTCTTCATTTAAGAGGATGAACCGTTTAACTCGGTTTATTAAAGTGGATGCCGCTATTTTCCCTTCAGGGATCTTCTCGTGCCGCAAATAAGCTATGATGTCGGTCCTCCAATCAAGAGTTAGGCTTGATTCAGGTACGTCTCCCTCCACACTGCATATTGCTAAGGAAGTATGAACGCTCATATGGATTGCTTCCGAGGATTTTATTCCTCCCATAGTGCTAGCCATCCGAGCCAATTCATCTGCCTTCCCGTTATGCTCCCGCGGGATTTACTTCAAGAGGACCTGACGAAATTGAGCTTTTTCTTTCTCAAAAGTCTTCAAATACCTATGCAGCCTTTCCTCCCGAACCGCAAAAGAACCCTGAAGTTGTGATATTACCAACTGGGAGTCCGAGTGGATCACAATGGAAGAAGCCCCTACTGCTTTAGCAGCCTGTAGTCCCACTAGAATGGCTTCATATTCCGCTTCATTATTAGATGCCCGATATTCCAAGCGAACTGCTAATCGAGTTTCTTCACCTTCCGGGGAAATTAATAGGATGCCAACGCCGCTGCCGGCAGATCCCGAAGAACCGTCTACGAATATATTCCATGCCTCTGATCCCTCCTCCTTTGCTGCCGAACCCTCTTCCGCGCAAGGGTACCTCTGCAAAAATCAGCGAGGGCTTGGGCCTTGATAATCGTTCGAGGTTGGTAGTGAATATCATACTCGCTTATTTCTACTACCCATTTGGCCAATCTTCCAGAGAAATTTAGGTTAGTGACGACCTTACCCAATTCGCTGTGTGTTAGAACGGTGATGGGATGAGCCAAGAAGTATGGCCTTAATTTGTGGGCGGTTAGTACTAGGATATACGCCAACTTCTCCAGCTCCGTATAACGGAATTCCGCCCCCTTCAGAATATGGCTGGTGTAATAAATAGGTTGCTGATGGGAACCTTCTTGTTTCAATAATACCGAACTGACAGCTCCTTCCGATACGGCCAGATACATCCATAATGGTTCTCCGGGTATTGGTTTGGCTAGCAGGGGGAGTCCAGCCAAATATTTCTTCAACTCCTGGAAAGCCTGCTCACATTGATCATCCCACTGAAATTTAGCCTTGCGTAAAATCTTGAAAAAGGCCCTTGTCCAGATCCGCTATAAATCGGGATAAAGAAACAATCCTCGCCCACCAACTTTGGGTCTCGCAGACTAGCAGGTGACTTCATGTTGCATAGGGCTTGCACTTTCTCGTGGTTGGCTTTCACCTTCTCCGCTACTACTATGTACCCCAAGAACTTGCCACTTTTTACCCCAAGGCATTTGTTAGGGTTTAGCTTCATATTAAACCGCCTTAATGTAGCGAAGGTTTCATTTAAGTCCTTGACTAAATCCCGAGTGACCTTTGATTTGACCAAGATGTCGTCCACGTATACCTCCACATTCTTCCCTTTCTGCTCCGCGAAGATTTTGTCCATAAGGCGCTGATAGGTGGCTCCTGCATTTTTTAGCCCGAACGGCATTACCCCAAAACCAAATAACCCCCCCCCCCCCCCGCAGTCACAAAGCTAACCCTCTTTTGATCTTCTTGAGCCAAAGGTATTTGATGATACCCTTGATATGCATCCATTAGGGATACCACTTTATATCCTACTGTAGAATCCACCAATTAGTCAATACGAGGCAAGGGGTAGCAGTCTTTAGGGCATGCTTTATTCAAATCACGAAAATCGATACACATCCTCCATTGCCCCGAAGGCTTGGAAACCAAAACTACATTAGAGACCCATTCGGGGAAATGGATTTCCTTTACATGACCCGCTTTTAGTAGTTTGTTCACCTCTTCTGCTATGACTTTGTCCTTTTCGGGTCCAAAATGTCGCCTCTTCTACTGGACGGGTCGAGCTCCTTGAATGATATTGAGATGATGTTCCGCCACATGAGGGTAGATCCCCGTGAGATCATGCACATCCTTTGCAAAGATGTCTTCATTCTCCTTCAGGCAAGCCACCAGCTCTTCTTTGACATCCAGCTGTTGGGCTATTCGGGTGGCCTTTCCTGGAGCGATCTCCACCAGCTCTCCCTCCTCTATTTTATCGACTTTAGGGGGGGATTCCTCCAGGACGCAAACATCAGTGATGATGATAGCTTTGCCCTTCAGGTCCTCGGTTCGGGCTTTCTTCTGATTGTCCCGAACCATTTGCACGTAGCAACTCCTGGAGGCCTTCTGTTCTCCACGAACTTCACCCACCGATTGACCTACTGGAAATTTCAGCTTCTGGTGGTATGGAGAAGCCACTACCTGAAAAAGGGTGAGGAAAGGACACCCAAGAATAGCATTATAAGTGGATGGAGCATCCACAATAAGGAAAGAAATTATACTGATTTTTTGGCTAGGTTTTACACCCAGAGTTAAAGGCAATGATATCTGTCCCTTCGGGTGAACCATGTGCCCTGCGAATCCGAAGAGGGGAGTAGACACGTCTTCTAATTGGGCATTTCCCAGCTGCATTTGTCCAAAGGCTTCCTGGAAAAGGATATTAACAGAGCTTCCCGAGTCAACTAGTACCCGGGCCACTTCATAATTGGCCAGGGATACGCGGATAACCAAGGCGTCCGTGTGGGGCAGCAGGACACCTTGCAGATCTTCTGGCCCGAATGAAACGGGCGGTGCAACTTGAATAGTCTGGTCGGCAATGATGGCCAAACTCTCCATGAGACGGGCGTATGACTTCCGTGCCCGGTTGGAGTCCCCGTCGGTAGGTCCTCCAGCTATAACATGAATAACTCCCCGTGTGGGAATGTCATCTAGATTGGATGAAGGGCCCTCCCCTGATGGGCCTTCTTGAGGGACGACCTCCTGGGATGGCGTTTGGAAAGCGACCCGGGGTTGTTGATTATACGGCCCTGGACGGGTTACATTAGGTTGGGGGCCTCGCCGCGCCGGCCCTCCTGCCTGAAACTTGACTTGCGGATATGCAGTATGGAGGCGATCCAATTCTTCTTGTAACTTGAAACATCGGCCACTACTGTGGCCGTATTCTGTGTGATATTGGCAAAAGAACGGGGTTGGGGGGTTACGCGGGATCCCCCTGTGTCCCAAGGGTTGTTGTAGCAGACCCTGCTGATCGTAAAATTCCATTTCACGTTGTTTCCATGTCCTCACAGGAGGAAGCGCTTCAGCAGCCATTATTTGTAATGGTGGGGTAGGGCGAACACCTTACAGCATCGGACGAGGCCTCGGGACCTCCTTCCGAAACGGTCTTGTATACTCCCGTCGAGGGGGGGCTTGAAGAGCAGCGGGACGAACTCTTTCAGTGGGGACTGCTATGGCAGTCCGTTCAGCCCTCCATACCTTTAATCCTTCTTCTTCACGGATAAACTGCTCCGCACGGCTCAGTAGCTCTTCGTAACTATCCGTAGGTTGTCTTAACAAGGAACTGAGGAAGGGGCCCTCCCGACCCATCTTTGAATAATAGCGCCTCTGAAAGACTCAGATCGGGTGGCGGGGATCCCCCGGGCTGCAGAAGTGAATCGATGAATATACCCCCTAAGGGATTCCGAAGGTCCCTGGGTGATATGCATTAACATAGAGGCGTCTTGTTTATACGCCTTGCAGCTGACAAATTCTCGACTGAACATTCTCTGGAAGTCAGTGAAACAGGTGATAGACCCCGGGGGTAGAGTAGTGAACCACTTTTGCATCGAGCCAGTCAGGGTGGTTCGGAAGACTCGGCACTTGAGAGCGTCTGTATAACAGTGAAGCGAGGCCGCTCCGTCGAATTGAAATATGTGCTCGTCAGGATCCGTCGAACCATCATACTTATTGACCTGAGGATTCCGGAAGTAGGATGGGGGGAGCTCCGAAAGAATGTCCATCGTGAAGGGACTGGGCTCGTATACTTCTGGAGGTCTGGTGGATTGACTTTCACCTTGCCCCTCCTGGCGCGTTTGGGTAAAGGGCATAGTATTCTGAGGTGTTCTTCCCCCAAGTCCACCTCCAAGCAATACCTCACCATTGGCGGCTGTACGGGAGGGGGGAGGCATTTTTGGGGGTAGATCTCTGGAAGAAGGTTCCCCGGAATGCGGATGCAGATATCCGGTCCTTTTCCTTTCCCTAGCCAGGGCTTCTGTGATAGCGTCATCCATCAAGGCCTTTAGTTGTGATGGTAGAAGGGTGATGGGGTGCTCCTCCGCCGCAGAGGCATCAGGTTGGTGTATTTCTTCGGGTTGCATCTCGACGTCCAGCTCAAATGTTCCCACAGACGGCGCCAACTGATGTGGACGGGTGACGTCTGTTCACTCCTTTCCAATGCAGTGAAACACGGATGGAGATCTTAGAGGGTTCTCACAGGCCGCAATCAGTAAAGAGTAAAAAGATGAAGTAGATGAAACGCAAAAACCAGCACTAGCAATCGAGACTCAGACACAAGATATAACGTGGTTCGGAATAAGGATTCCTACTCCACGGAGGTGAGTTTTCTCACCGGGGATGATGCCCAAGCACTTTCACTATGAAGATCCTCCTTTCCGGAAAGCGAGTTTCCGAAGGTGGAGGAGAAAAAGCCTTTTACAATAATCCCACCAGACGAGAAAAATACAAGAGATATAATAACGACAGGGCTCTATCCTTCTTCTCCAGTGAAGTGGTCGTCCTCCTCTTTCCTCTCCTCTTGCGTCTCCTTCTCTCACTCGCTGGGAATAATTGCCTCCTTCTTCTCTCTTGCTGGGTTGGAATAATTGCGGGATCCCCTGCTCTCTTGCTACCTCCTCCTCTTTTATCTCCCCCTCCTTTCCTTCATCATAACGTCGTGGGTTATCTTCATCGTACACGTGGCCATCACCTTTCCCTGGAGAATTATTCTGTTACAGATATCAGGAGTGGAGACTCTTTGGAATATTATGTGGGGCCTCCCAGGCCGTTGCCTAACACCCTTTCCCTCCACTTTTCGGGCAACTAGGCTAGACTATCTCCCTCAACCTTCCGTGTTGAGGGAAGCTAGTTTTAGGTCTATAGCCCATGAGCGCCCTAGCCCTAGGGTTCCTCATCAACCCGAACCAATTCCTCTCTTTCCCGTGCCCAACTTCCCTTTGTAGGGATCAGATTGTGCTGGCTTCTTGGCAAAGTGCCCTCCGCCTCTCCTTTGCCGTATCAATTGCTTTCATTACCTCTCTCGTACCAATGGCTCTCAATACTCGCCCGTGCCAATGGCTTCCGAGGTTCGCCCGTGCCAATGGCTTCTGAGGTTCGCCCGTGCCAATAGCTTTTGAGGTTCGCCCGTGCCAATGGCTCTCAGTACTCGCCCGTGCCAATGACTTCTGAGGTTCGCCCGTGCCAATGGCTCTCAATATTCGCCCGTGCCAATGGCTTCTGGGGTTCGCCCGTGCCAATGGCTCTCAATATTTGCCCGTGCCAATGGCTTCTGGGATTTGCCCGTGCCAATGGCTCTCAATATTCGCCCGTGCCAATCTTCCTTTCCTTTCTTAGCTGAGCCGTATATTCTGGACCGGATCTTAGGTCACCTGCTAACCCCTCTATCGGGGTTTATGTAAAGAAGGTACCAGTAGTATCAAAATACATTCAATACAAACAAAACACACACACATTCAATACAACAAAATAATATTCAATATTATCCAAAAATATTTCATATCCAAATAAATACAAACTAACACAATAAGTTAAGAACAATACAATATTCCAAATAAAAAGTTATATCGTACAACATTTCAAACATCAACATAGTTCTGATATCCAAATAACAATGTCCACACAAAAGATCTCAACACATGCGAAAGAAAAAAGAAAAGAGCATCTGCTAAACAATGGCCGACATTCTTCTACCTACATTAGAAAAGAAACAAACAAAAAGTATCATACATTAAAAAAAAACTATATACTAACACGAAAATAAATATGCAAAGACTTACAATGATGTGCATTTTCAACCGCCATAAGGATTGACTTCATCGATCATTCCTGTTTAAAGCAAAATAAAAAGTACTAATCAAAAATTAAAAAAATGAAGGATTAACAAACTCAATAAACTAACAAATTTTAAAAGTACTAATTACAAACATGCATACAATATCATCATCGTCGCCACCATCATCGTCATTACTAGGAGGAATATGACTTGGACCAGAACTAAATTGCTGAAACTGTCGCATAAGAAAGGCTTGTTGTCGTCGCATTTCTATCATATCTTGATCCCTTTGTGAGTTTTGTTATTGTATTTCTAGAATTTGTTGATCTCTTTCAAGTATTATGCCCTTCAAATTGCTAACCTCCTCAGTTAAGTTATGTATCTGTGCCGCTACTGCTGGTCGAGTAGAAGAAATAGATCTATGAGGAACATTATGCATTCTGCTCAGAGAACCCATACCTAATCTGTTACTTGTACCTCTTCCAAGGGTGATGCATTAGTAAACATTTGCTCAACTGTTGGAGGACAACTTGAAGCTGCACCTTGTGATTGGGGAATCAAATTCGGGCCCGCTACATCATATATCATCCTCTGATATGGATTTAATTGATTATAATCACTTTGATCCCTAGAGACTTGTGTGTTGTGTCTATGATAATCCTCATCAGATATAAATGGTTCACCATGACATGTCCAGTTATAATAATTTGCAGTAAAACTAAATCTACAAAGATGCTCTGAAACTTTACTACACGGTAAAAATCTACCATTGTTACACTTTCTGCACGGACACCTTATCTGATTACCATCCATAAACTCAACATTACTAGATGCGAAATTTAAAAACTCTTTCAACCCACTCATAAATTCATCAGTTAAACCCCGACGTTCAGGTAAATTCCTATTATACATCCAACTCCTTTCACGCTGCATTATGTCTGTTTTCAATAAATTATATTAATAAAAACTCCTAGAAAATACAATAATATGAATATACAGTTAGTTCACATATGAATTCACTATGTTTAACTATCTTTAAACAGAGACGAAGAAAGACAACAGTTCAGAACATAGTGTGGCCTCCTTGGCAAACTAACAACATTGAGGAGAACTAACATGTAATTGATATGGAAAGAGAATTTGTTGTTCATGGGGATGAGAGGACACACACAAAACAATGTTGTTGAATGTCATTGTCAACAGATTTTGCAGATGCATAAGACCATAGACGTCAACAAATCAATAACACAGTTTGAATGTAATTAAGGTATTTTGCATTTCGAGAATGCATAACGTTTGACAAAAATGTAAAATAGTTGTAATGGGTTGCAGATTCTGATGGTGTATGTGAATGTTTATGAAATGGTTATGTGTCATATCCTTGAATTTTATCATGCTTGAAAACTTATATTATATATGTTACATGAGTTGCATGTTTGCAAAATGTTTCAATAAACATATAATATGTTTCCATGTATTACTGCATTTAGTATACATTATCCTTTGTTATAAAAAGGCATCTCACAATCTTATGCTAACCACCATGGCATTAAGGTGTCAATGAATTGGGCCCAGGCATAAAAATCTGCAAGATTATGGTAAAATCATGGAGTCCCAGTATGGTTTTGAATAGAATGCATCGGGCGCAACCTATACCATACCACTCTAATACCACTCTAGATCAACACAGAAAATTAATAATAATATAAATTTCAATATAAAAAATAACACTGATTTTTAAAAAAAGGGAGGGCCTGTGGGCTGGTGGTCATGGCCGGATGGGCTCGCGGCGTGGTCGCGGCGGCCGCTAAGTCTCAACACGGCGGAGGGCCTCTGAGCGCATGGTCATGGCCGGACGGCTCGCGGCCAAGGGCGTGGAGCGTGGTCACACGGCGGCCAGGTGGTGGTCGCGGCGCACGCTGGCGAAGTCTCGGACAATGACGGGAGGGCTCGGGGCGCATGGTCGTGGCCGGACGGGCCGGCGGCGTGGTCGTGGCGGCGGCGGGCGCTCGGCGCCACCTGGCCACGACGATGGCTACCGCTCACGGCTGCCGGGGCACGCGGGCGACCGAGCTAGGGGATCGCGGACGGACGGGCACGCTGGCGGGCTCGCGGTCGGACGCCGATTCGTGGGCGGACGGCGTGCTCACAGACAGGCCGCTCTGATGATGTCGGGCGCGGACGGTGAAAGGGCGGCGGCGGAGGCTTCGTGCGTGAGTAAATTTGGGATTAGGGCATCGCGGGCGGAAAAAAAATGGAAATTTTGCAACGAATCTTTGGATTCGTTGCAAATTTGCAACGAATCCAAAGATTCGTTGCAAATATTTTTTTTAAAAAATTAAAACATTTTAAAACCTTAAAATATTTTTTTTTAAAATTTAAAAGTTTGCAACGAATCAGTTATTCGTTGCAAATTTGCAACGAATTTGTAGGTTCGTTGCAAATTTGCAACGAATCACAGATTCATTGTAAATATTTTAAAAATAATAATAAAAAAATTTGAAAATGTTAACTGATTTTTTAAATATTTTTTTTTTAATTTAAAACTTTGCAAAAGTTTTAAAAAATAAAAAATAAAAATATTTTAAAACATTAACTGATTTTTTAAATAATTTTTTTTAAATTTAAAATTTGCAACGAATCCCGGATTCGTTGCAAAGTTTTAAAAAATAAAAAATAAAAAATTTTTAAAACATTAACTGATTTTTTAAATAATTTTTTTTTTAATTTAAAATTTGCAACGAATATGGGATTCGTTGCAAAGTTTTAAAAAATAAAAAATAAAAAAATTTTAAAACATTAACTAATTTTTTAAATAATTTTTTTTAATTTAAAATTTACAACGAATCGCAGATTCGTTACAAATTTTTAAAAACTAAAAAATAAAAAAAATTTAAAACATTAACTGATTTTTTAAATATTTTTTTTTAATTTAAAACTTTGCAACGAATAGCAGATTCGTTGCAAATATTTTTTAAAAATTAAATAAAAAACTTTAAAATCGTTAATTGAATTTTTTTTTTAATATTTTTTTTATAAAATTAAGAGTTTGCAACGAATCTGTGGATTCGTTGCAAAATTAACAACGAATCCACATATTCGTAGCAAATATTTTTTTATTTTAAAATAAATAAAATACTTTAAACTCGTAAACTAACTTACAGCTATCCGAATGAGATAAATTCAGTGCCAATATGTTCGTCTAGTTCTTCTCATTATATAAACATCATCAAAAAAATTTTAATCCGGGCATTTTTGAATATCGGTCTGTCTGAGAAATCTAATTCACGTTCAAAAAATCACGTATCGCAATATTTTCGGTAAATTTGATTTTTAAAAATATATATATAATCAGGGGAACTAGACTAACACATTGGAACTTGTTTCATCTCATTCCAAACTCTCTAAGTCACTTAACCAGCTTCGAAGAATTTTTAATATTTTTTTTCTAAAAAACAGCTTTTGCAACGAATCCGTCGATTCGTTGCAAATTTGCAACGAATCGACGAATTCGTTGCAAAAATTTTTTTATATAATAAAATAAAAATTTGCGACGAAACATAAATTCGTCGCATATTTTTGCAACGAATTTATTTTTGCGTCGCCAATTAGCGACGAAAACATATTCGTCGCAAATTTTGCAACGAATTTTTGATTCGTTGTAAAAAACTGCGATGAAATATTTTTTTCGTCGCTAATTGGCGACGAAAACAAATTTTCGTCCCCAATTTACGATGAATTTTGCAACGAAAATTAAATGTTGGAAATTTTATAATTTTTACAACTAATTATTTTTCGTCGGAAATTTCGTTACAAATTTGCAACGAAATATTAAAGTCGTCGCAAAATTTGTTGTAGATTTGCAACGAATTATTTTCGTTGCCAAAGTTCGTCGCCAAAAAATAGTTTTTTTGTAGTGCTGTCTGACCTGCCAGAGGGTTAAGGCAGAACACCAGAAATCGAGAGGATTACTGCAGCCGATACAGATTCCAGAGTGGAAATGGGAAGAAATTTCTATGGATTTCATCTCGGGATTACCCAGAACAACAAATGGTTATGATGCTATATGGGTAATCGTAGACCGGTTGACAAAGTCTGCTCATTTCCTGGCAATTAAGATGACCTATCCGGTTGAGCAGCTAGCTCAATTATATGCCAAGGAGATTATCATATTACATGGAGTGCCTAAGGCTATTATTTCTGATCGCGATGGCCATTTTACCTCCCATTTCTGGGAATGTGTTCAGAAGGCTCTTGGCACTAAGTTGAGATTCAGCACTGCGTTTCATCCTCGTGAGGCCGAAGAAAGAGTGAACAGTCTTTGGAAGATATGTTGCGGGCTTGTGCTCTGGACTTTAAGGGGAGTTGGTGTCGATATTTGTGCTTGGAAGAATTTGCTTACAACAGCAGTTACCAGGCTACTATTGGAATGGCACCATATGAAGCTCTATACGGGAGAAGATGCAGGTCTCCTATCTGTTGGTACGAGGGTGGTGAAAGGAGGGAAATGGGTCTTTTGGCCGATATTATTGATGATACCACCCGAGCTATACAGACTATCCGTCAGAGGATAGAGACTGCTCAGAGCCAGCAAAAGAGTTATGCAGATAAGAGACACCGACCATTGGAATTCGAAGTTGGGGATTTTGTGTTCCTCAAGGTCGCCCCTATGAAAGGAGTAATGAGATTTGGAAGAAAGGGAAAGCTGAGTCCGCGTTATGTAGGACCGTGATCGGATCTGAAAAAGAATCGGCAAGGTGGCCTATGAGCTGGAGCTACCTCAGGAGATGTCGGCTATCCACAATGTCTTCCATGTATCAATGCTCAAGAGATGCGTTCCCAATGCATACCAGGTGATCGAACCAATGACAGTACAAATTCAAGGGGACATAAGTTATGAAAGCCGACCTGTTCAAATAACAGATCGAGAGGTCAAGAAGTTAAGGAGCAAAGAGGTACCCTTAGTGAAGGTCCTATGGCGAAGTCAAGGGTTCGAAGAGTTCACGTGGGAACGAGAAGACGAGATGCGACAAAAGTATCCATAACTGTTTTAAGTTCGGGACGAACTTTTCATAAGGTACGGGGGATTGTAACACCCCAAAAATTTTCTCCAAAATTTTTGTATAGAATCTAATTGCATGTCTAGTAGATTATATATGGAATCCTGGAAAATGATGATAAAAGAATAAAAAAAAGTGGAGAGGTGAGGTTTGAACCTTAAACCTCTTGGTGAGAGTTAACTCTTACCATGCATGTGATGACGAAAGAGCTTACTGTTGGAGAAAGAGGAGAAATGTTAGATGAGTGTGAGGAGGCTAAATGAAGAGGCATGAAAAGAGAAGAGACACTTCTCTTCCTCCCTTTTTAAAGAAGAGGGAAGGTTCCACTTGACCACTTCTTCTTCCTTCTTCCTCCTTCCACCGAAACCCTAAGGCTCCTTCTTGAGTTTCGGCCAAAGCCAACTAGGGTTCCACCCTAGTGAGTTAAGCAAAGAGAAGGGTTCATCTAAGGGGCTAATCTCCATCTAAGGGTCAAGAGCACCAAGAAGGGTTCTAGGGCAAGACTATTATTTTAGTCTCCTCTCCAATCAAGGTCTCTCTCTTATTAAGGGGTAACCAAATTATAAGTGGTAAGATTCCCTCACCTGCAGTATATTTGCTCTTGTAGGACATGATATATGAAAGAAATATGATGCTTGATACCCTACAAGTTTCGGCCAAATTAGGGTTTTAGGGCTAGGGTTGCATGAAAATACTCCTTAGGAAATTATGATATGTTGTATGCCTTCATGTATGAATTTTATGTGACAAAAAAAAAGAGTTTGGTGCCCCTAATGTTTCGGCCACCTAGGGTTGTAGGGCTAGGTTTGCATGAAAATAGCCCTTATGAAATTATGATATGTTGTATGCCTTCATGTATGAATTTTATGTGACAAAAATAAAGTTTGGGTGCCCCTAATGTTTCGGCCACCTAGGGTTGTAGGGCTAGGTTTGCATGAAAATACTCCTTATGAAATTATGATATGTTGTATGCCTTCATGTATGAATTTTATGTGACAAAAATAAGATTTTGGTGCCCCTAATGTTTCGGCCAACTAGGGCTTTAGGGCTAGGGTTGCATGAAAACACCCCTTATGAAATTATGATATGTTGTATGTCTTCATGTATAAATTTGGTGTGGCAAAAATAAATCTTCTTGTGCCCAAATGGTTCGGCCAACTAGGGTGTTAGGGTTAGGGTGGGGTCTAAGTACCCAACTTCATGTGCAATTACTCCCCCTAAGTTTATGATATGTTATGTGACACTTATGTAAGCTTCATGTGCAAAAAAAAATGTATGAACCCCTCCCTAGTGATTTCAGCCACTTAGGGTACCTAAGCTAGGGTTAAGATTAGGTGCTTAAATTGGTGTACAAGAATTTCCCTTAGAATTCATAATATGTTGCATGATTGCATGTATGCCTATGTGATGAACATGTTTATGATTTAATATGCCATGAAATATGCCTATGTGATGAACATGTTTATGATTTAATATGCCATGAAATATGCCTATGTGATGAACATGTTTATGATTTAATATGCCATTGAATATGCCTATGTGATGAACATGTTTATGATTTAATATGCCATGAAATATGCCTATGTGATGAACATGTTTATGATTTAATATGCCATGAAATATGCCTATGTGATGAACATGTTTATGATTTAATATGCCATGAAATATGCCTATGTGATGAACATGTTTATGATTTAATATGCCATGAAATATGCCTATGTGATGAGCATGTTTATGCTTGATATGCCATGAAATATGCTTATGTGATGAACATGTTGCTTTAAGACCCCTTTAGGGTATTCTTATGTTATGAATGCATATATGCTATGAAATGTCTAAGAAGATGCTTCCCCTTTTTATGTTGGGATTAAGAGCTCTCCTTATGATAAGATAAGACGGAGATGCTTCCCTTTTTATGTTGGGGATTAAGAGCATTCTTTATGATAAGAAAGAAAAGAATGAAAATTAAGTATTTTACTTTGTAAGAGGTTAAGTACCCGACCCGTTAGGTGGTCGTTAATCAAATCCAAGGGACATAAGAAGACGTAAGAGGTCTTGCCCTGGTAAGATGTAAGAGGTCTTGCTCTAGTAGGTCTGGTGGCTAGCTACCCCAGCCTATTAGGGAACGCGCTTTATGTGGTACTTAGCCTGGGCCCCCCTTCATGTTATGATTATGTTGAAGTATCTATATGTATATATTTTTTTTTGAAAAGAAAGGACTTGTAGGAAATTGTGAATGCTTATGATTATGTCCTTTATGCATGTTTAGGATTGATGATGTCATGAATGCTTATGTTCAAGTTTAAGAATGCTTATGATTATGTCCTTTAAGCATGTTTAGGATCTAGGACGTCATGAATGCTCATGTTTAATTTATGACATGCTTAGATTTAATTATGTTTAGCATGCTTATGTAAATTTTATGCCATGCTTGTGTTTCATTACGTTAGTAAGTTGATGTTTAGTGTTGTTATGAAATACTTATGTTATTTATGCTAGTATGCTCATGTTTCTAATTATTTGATGTAATTTGTGGCTTTTGTGAGTAGGCAAGAATCTTACTAAGCTATATGATTATAGTTTATGTTGACCATATGCTGCAGATAAAGGAAACATGAACTAGAGGAAGCAGCATGAGGGGCAGAGTGTGTGTGATAGTAGCATGGTGGAAAAAGACCCTATTACTCTCTGCTTTTATTTATATGCCCAATGAACAACTTAAGACATTTGCTTCTGCTTTTATGACTTGTGATTTATTAGTACCATGTTGGATGTCGCTTAGCTTATGTTATTATTCACCTTACTTATGAAAGTTTGATATGTTAGAACTCATGAATAGATCGTGTTAATAATAGTTACATTCTCTAATCTTTATGTTATGCATGTTATAAAATGAGATATGATGTGGTAACATGTTAATTACCTCATATGATATGTGATGCATGTTATAAAAGAAGTTATGATATGTTAACATGCTAATTATGATTATGATATGTAATGCATGTTATAAAAGAAGTTATGATATGTTAACATGCTAATTAGGTCTATGATATGTGATGCATGCTATAAAAGAAGATTTATGACATGATAACATGTTTGATTATGTAGATTGTGAAATAATCCATATAAGTTATGTTTTTAAAAAAAAAAAAAAGGGTAACGCCGCCCTGAGGGCAGATAAGGGCGGGCGTTACAAGTGTTCTTTACATTTCCTTTGTATTTGCTTATATTTCTTTCGTTTATTGTTGTAAACATTTGTATGAGGTTTCTCCACCTCCGACTTGTTGTCGAGAAGGAGTTTATTGATTAGTGATTGCATTGGCGTCGCTAGAGCTCGATCCGTGGAGTAGGAACCATTCGGTTACGAACCACGTTATATCTTTGTGTTCGTGGTTATTTCAATTCGTTATTGCTTTTATTATTACTATTCCGCTGTGCATAACGAGTTTTGTAGAGACGATCACGAACGATTTCCATCTACGTACGGGCAATGCGCTATTCACCCCCCCCCCCTTTCTAGCGGGCGCACAGGTCCTAACAAGAAGCACTGTCGGAGTAGCGTTGTAGCACGATGAATCACGGTGAGAGAGCAAGAGCACTTACGAGTAACATCATATTTTGGGTTTATGTCTAACCCTTCTTTTATAGGGCTTCCTAGGCCTTTGAAACCATCCATTTCGTCCAAATCTAGATCTAGATAAATTTTATCCAAAGTTCTTATCTTTAAGGTGACAACTTAGCTCTTCACGTACACACTAGTCAACTGTTGTACTTGAGTTTCCATTCAGTCACCTACATCACAATATTAGTCCAAGCCATATAATAATAATGATCACGACAGTCTTTGACCATCCGATCTTGACCTCGACATTCCTCCAAAAGCTTTAGTCAGATTGATGCTTAAAGTTGTCCCCATACCGAGGACGCAACCTTACCACCACTCCTCATATGGAGCTTACCTTTTCCAAACCTCTTGTCCTCTGACCGTTGGACTTCTTTGCTTAGCTTCTGATCCTACAAACTTACTAAGTCCTGCAAGCTTGACACTGAATATAAGACATCAATATGACTTAACTTTGAACATTTGTCATTATCAAAACTCAGGTTTGATTATCTAGTGCCCCTGCACCAACAATCTCTCCCTTTTTGGTTTATGACAACATAATTCAAAGTTAAAGAAATAAATGCACTAATTTAATATTTTTCAAAAAAAAAACTCCCCCTTAATAATACCTCCCCCCAATATTTGATGAGTTTTTTGAAAGAATAATTAAAATTTTACCATCTTAACTTTTCTCTTTTCCCCTTTGACATATATCAAAAAGACCGTAACATTAAGTTATTTTTAACTTCTGCAACAACAATGTTTAACCAAGGTTAATATTTTATTTTCCAACCTTTAACATTGTTAAAAAGCATCAAAACTTATGCTTCATTTAGACCTATGGAATTTTTAAAAACATTTTTTAAGAAATTAAAGGCATGTTTAAAATTTAATAGGCTTAAATCTAATAAGATTTATGCCAAATTAGAGGTAGCTAAAGATCTAAGATTTGTCTACCTTAAGTCTTCTCTCCCCTTTGGCATAAAAAATGTTTTATTTGCAGCAACAATGATTTACTATTTGAAAATATAATTTGAATATTTGAAAATAATTTTTTAAGGATTTAATGAAAATATTTTGAAGGCTGATTTTTTTAATTGTGAAAAATAATTTTCAAAGAATTTTAAAGGTTGCAAGAATAATTTGAATTGTGAAAAAAAAATTATAACTATTTTTATTTTTATTTATTTATTTTTTTTAATAACATACAAAATTTTCAAAGTAAAATTTTTTTGAAAGCATTCCAATATTTTTCAAATATATTTTTAAAACTCCTACAAATGTTGATATTTTAATTAGAACATTCCCCTAAATCTAACACGCCTATAGGATTTTCTTGTTAACCACAAGAAAGACTCTCCTAATTGTTTAGAGGGTCTAAAATTGACCTAAGGATATGAAAGTTTTAGTATTGGTCAATTAATCAGTATTTTAAGAAAAACATAGGTTTTCAAAAATTAAGTATAACTACACACAACAAACATGACAATCAATAAGTATAGTAAAAGTAGTTTTAGGAAAATATTTATATGTTGATTTTGAAATTATTTTCAAAACTATGTTCAATTTATTATCCTTAACATTTCACTCATTCTACATGATCAATCAGGTTATCCTATATATGTTGTGGGATGAATTCAATTTTACTTAGTTAAATTTAATGTCTTAGAAATTAATTAATCTTGGATTAGATTCAGATTTAACCTTTAATTAGTTAAGTGAACATTTCAAAAGAGGGCTTACAGATCGTGGAGAGGCATATGGATGGGCCTTCTTTGATCGAAACAACGATCACTTCCTTAGACAAAGATAACTTAAAAAATTACATACTTAATTTACTTAGTGTCAAATCCTAGTCTAACTAGTTTAGGATGTGGTGAGGTAGCTTCAGTTAGTTCCACTTAACTAAATGCACCAAGCCAGATACTCCTTATCCAACTCGAATATACTTGACTTCGTTTCGGCCATAATATACTATCATCTCATCACATCCTGATACTATATTGTCAAGGTTAATTAACCATTTCCTATCTAACCATTCTATAATAATTAAGGCTAGTATATATGACATGACATAATTAAATATGATATGAAATATATGAATGAGTATGTCATATTCAATCAATTCAAAGAAGTGATTGGTTTCTTGGATAGACTTTATTTGTTCCATAGTTATAAGGTACTCTATGATAATTAAGTTTACAAGTTTTAGAGTCTTGATTTTTGGTTAGCTTAACTTGTAACCCAAGTCTATATATTTATTAGTTGAATTTTTAAAAATTGAAGTTTTAATTATTAAATTATTAATTTATGTATAATCAAATGATACTCTATTATAATTAATCTTATTAGTTTGATGAATTAAGTTTGAATTCTTAATTAAGTTTGGTTTTGAATTTTTCAAAATAGACTTTTTCAAACTGGGATTAGAATTTTTCAAATTAGGATTAGAGTTTTTCAAATTAGGATTAGAATTTTTCAAATTAGAATTTTAATTTTTCAAAGTAGAATTTTTTAAAATTAGATTTTGAATTTCCTATATTAGATGTGGAATTTTTTAAATTTAATTTTGAATTTTCTAGATTAGATTTGGAATTTTTTAGATTTAATTTTGAATTTTTCAAAATAGAATTTTTAATTCAGAATTATCTTGATTAATCAGATCTAGGTTTTGATGATTCTGTCTTAGATTTTAATCAGATCAAAGTTTTGATTAATCAGATCAAAGTTAAGTCATGGAGCTTACCTTTGTCAAACCCCTGGTCCTCTGACCTGTTGGACTTCTCTGCTTAGCTTTTGATCCTACAAATTAACTAATTAAGTCCTGCAAACTTGACACAGAATACAAGACACCAATATGACTTAACTTTGAACCTTTGTCATTAGCAAAACTCATGTTTGATTATCTAGTGCCCCTGCACCAAGACCGAGCATTGTGCTCGCCCGAGCACCTCTACATGCATAGGCATCCTAAGCACCCTCTGTCACGACATTTTTCACTGCGTTGAGTTGCTCCGTTGACATAGAGAAATCTACGGTGAAGTTTTCTCACTCGAAATTTTTGTGAGAAAAAAGTGTTTCACGCTTTGCTATTCCAAGCACCCAAAGTGCTTGGACAACTCTTTTCTCAGTCGGACATCCACTCGACAAAAAAATCATTATTCATTTTCTCCACGATGAACTTGTGAACTCGACAGTAATTCCTGAGCATTAATGTCACGCCCCGGGAGTATGCCGTGCCGAAAAGCAAACGGACGGCATCTCCCCTGTACGTGGCAACATATCGGGTTAATACAAGGCCCGTAGGCCCACAATAACAATATGATATACACAGATATCAACATATCAAAACATACTAAACACAGCAGAAACAATACAAACAGATCAACAAGATACAAAGACCAACTGTGCACTCCGAAGTGACTGGACACGACAAGAATCATAACAGAAATCGAATCAAAGACCAAATATATACAACACATCCGTATGTCGCAAATACGGAAACAATACAAACTAAAACCCCAAAACAACAATATGGAATACATCAATCCACAAGAATACAACAAAGCGTAAATACACCTTCATCCGTTCGTCCGGTGTGAGATGGGATCAAGCGTGAGCCCGAACGCCCAAGGAATCTTCTACCCGTTATCCGCGAGAAGCCTAGGGTCCAGGTGGTGAGTATAAACTCAGGTAATATAGAAAGTGCATGAACAACGTATAAGGATAGATCTACAAGTATACATGTGAAGATCTCTATACAACATGAATCCAATAGACATACAAATCATATCCATATCCAATAACAAGTAACTACAAAGAAAGTCATACTCAATGTATATACTAAACTAATCAATCAATCAACATAAAGTAATGTACCAACGTACCTGACAGTCTACAACACCATAAGCTATATCATCCTGACATATATACAATAACATAACCCATATAACATACTAAGTCAATCTCATACCTGACCAATACTCCAACATATACGAATATATGATCACCAGTACTAACAACCGTCCGTACTTACAATGATATGATGCTAATCAAAGGCATATAACAGTCTGAATCAACGCATGTATCATGCTCAACATATAACAGTAAATAAAATGCAAATGGCATGTATCATGATGAACAAGCATGTGCAATAATCATAGCTCAATCAAATGCAAAGATCTCACAGTATATGTAAAACATATATCGAATACATGCATACATATATATATATCTGCAATGCATATGCATGGTCATGCTCACAAGACCCCACTCGCTACACGACCCGGGTGGCCTAGGTGGCGGACATGACAACTATCCCGACTCCGACCATCACCACTCTCGAGTGACCGAAAGGTTGGGTAGTATGAAACAGAGCTAGCCCGCTAGCTATATGCTACCCACGGGGGTCCTCGCTAGCCGCTCCGTCCTACCCATGAGTAGCAGACGAGCACCAACCCCAGACAGACATCACACGACCACTCGCCTATAGTGGGTGAGTGCTTAACTACCACTCCGCGATGGCAAAGGCGCGCATCTCCAGCTACCACAATCAAAAGTGGACGAGAACGGCACGCACAACAATGCTCTTCCCTCAACCCTGCAACCACTACCCCGAGTGGCCGGGGAGGCAGGATGACTGACGACTCGTCTCAACCACAAGGCACCAATACTCGTGATGTAATGATGCATAGCTCACACACACATCCTCGCAACACTCCCTAACTCACGGGGAGACCTAGTCAACCAAAAGTCAACCATGCAAGGACGACAAATCCGTAATCACAACCTATTTACCTATATACAGATAAATAGATCCGTCGAACTAACACACTGATGTGTATACGATACAACGACCGACCTCATAATTTGGACTCATCACCTAACCTAGTGATGCAACCCAGTAACCCAATCTGAGGTCATAAAAAAAATAACCCTAACCACATATACTTACTAAACATCTATCAGCTAACACATAATAGGGTTTTATAGTTCCTATCCGTGCTAGATAATCAATGAAGTAACAGAGTATATATCTCAAAGGTCAAGGCAGTACAAGCATACGATTAAATAAGAGTGGATTTAAGGTAAACAGGTATAAACATAAATCCAAGATCATGCACTGGAATTGATCAAACTACCGGACCAGGTAGATATTACCCACCTGATACGAAGCTCGAATAATCCTCACGGCCGCGGACCCGCTTCGTATCCCAAACCTGTACAATAATAGCAACAATGATTAAGTACAAGTATCCAACAAACATAGGAACTAACACTACATCGTTCCTATACTCACATCCTTTCCTCGTCTACGAGGTAGAAACTCCAATTAACCCAATTTGATACACCAAAACCAACTTGCTCCCACATCAACAAGATCAATATATAGATCTAAACGACACTCACAATAGATCACTAAATTCACACACACACCATCGTTCACCGCCATGACAGCTCCATCATTTACAGTAACACTCAACCATGAGCATAACCAGATCATCCACACAATCAATTAAAAGAAAATCGAATTAAACAATTCTCCACTCAATCGGCACAAACAACTTCACTGATCTGAGCAAATCACCAACTGCAACGAAATAGCAACTCCAAGATTACTGAACAACAATTGAACCACTGAACAACACCTACATCAATTGGATCCCACTCCAAACCGCCCCACACGATGCTCCATTCACAGCACTCATCGGATCTCAATAACATTGGCACACCACAGAATTCACAGCACTCTACAAATGAAACAAAAAGGATAAACACACTTACCGGCCAAATCTTCACCGACAACCACCTCCCCTGTTCACCGTCGATTACCAACATCACAAACACATAGAACTCACTACAACTACCTAGCAATTTCAATATAGTACAGTGGACAGAAAAAAATGGATCGACTTACCAACACGGTAGATCCTCCCTCAGTAGCTCTGTTCACCGGCAAAATCCGAGCTCCAAAACACTGCCCAAAACCGATCCAAGCTACGGAGGTGCTGAGGCGGCTCGGAATGGTTCACCGATGGCAATCCCAGCTCCAATCACAAGCTCAGCACTCCACCGGAAATCCTCCTTCCTCGTCCCTATTTACCGGCGAAGATCGGAGCTCTGATCACTGCCATACCATAGATTGGAGCTCAACCGATGAATACACAGCTACATCCAGAGGAAACAGCGATTGAAACCTAACCCTAGCTATAGTACCTGAATCGTGACACGCTGCGCTAATAACATCGCCGGTCCGCCGACGGAAATCTCCGAGATCCCTTAAGCACGAACCCCTTGTTCCTCGACCGGAGATCAGCCCACTAGCGCAGCTGCTGCGGTGAGGGCGTCGTCGAGCTGCCTGCACCGGACGCCGACGAGCGGAGGTCGGCGACGCGATCGCGCGGAGTAGAGGAAATGTCGCGGAGAAGAAATGGAAACGGGATCGCGATCTGACGAAATCAGTTTGTTCGGCAGCTTATAAACGTCGTTCGACTGATTCGATTAACCCAGCTCAACCCAAACCCAGTCTGATTGGGTTCAGCCCAGGCCCATCTCAGCCCAGATCATTTCAAACCCAATTTCAGCCCATTATTTAAGCCTAATTAATCCCCTAATTAATTAACGAGTTAATAAATTTTTTTTTTTTTCGTATTCTACATTCTCCCTCACTTAATAAAAATTTGGTCCCCAAATTTCCGACTTATATACTTGTATGATATGTCAAAATAACCATCTCAAGTATCCGGAGAAAAGTCACACCTCAAGTGACTAAGTGGGGTACCGAGCTCGAATATTATATTCCAGCTCATATATACACTCTCAATCAACCTATTAAAAGGTAATAATTATACCAAAGTGGAGCTCTATACTCGTAACCGATGGGAAACTTTGCCAGAATCGTAAGATGAATCATGAATCACTATCAGAAATGATACCCAAGGATACTCCATGGATATAATTCCATCAAGCAATCCAACGGAGTCCATCTTACGGCTCGGAAGAAAATGAGCGAACCTAGCTAATCGATCATCGATTACCCAAATCCTATCAAGTCCTTTCCAAATTCTAGATAATCTCCCAACACAGTCTAACGTACTAGGCTCCCACTTCATTACGGTACGTAACCCTACCGATCACAATATTCCACCTTTGCTTGTTGGCGAAATCAACCGTGTCCCATATATCGTTCCACCAACTGGAACGTCTCAATACTCACTATTTTCGGATACACTCCGAATAAATCATCACTCTCGAATGAAGAGTCTCCTGAACAACTCTTCCTAAATCGAAATACAACTTTGAATCCCACTATTCTCCTCGGAAATGGAGAATTACTTTCTCACAAGAGAAACCAATCTACTATTCCAAAATCCACTCGATCATATAGAACCGGAAGTAACTGGAAGGCTATAATGACTAATCTCGCTAGTTTCTCAACTAGCATATACATAATATACGTCTCATTCAACTGCATCAGGATCGCTCCTAATCCTTGACATGATACATCTACATACAATATTCTTCCATCCATATCAGACAGATTAACTAACACTGACCCAAAAGTCAGTCACCTTCTAGGCCCTGCAACCTAGCTTTCCAATCTTTCGACCAGGTGATCTCCATCACCTTTTTGGTCCAACAAGTTGACGGTATAGTATCGCTAGAACATCCTATCCTTACCTCTGGTAAACACCACATCAATCTAGGGAAACATAACTTCCCTTAAAATTGTGAATATATCCATAAATATATCCTCCACAGATATGATGACAATCGATCTCAAATACTCCAAGAGTACTTGATTCCTCAAATCCATGAACAACTAAATCGTCGATAAGTCTAACAACATTATCAATCAACTCTATACACCTGAATCCTTTTACCCTACGCTAATGATAGCTCAATCATCACACCGACAATGATAATTGTACGACACTAAGTCACTACAATATCAAACCTCCAGTCGTAGGCCAACCCTAGGATATACACAGGTGTCATTTAGCTGATCTAAACAGATCATCTATCTCCAACGAAGGATATTCATTCACAACAACTACTGCATTCCATCATCGATAATCGATGCATAACTCAAGGTCTGACTCTCTTCTAACAAAGAGTTACAAGTCTTTTCAAGAAGAAACACTTAGGCAGATAAATCTCCAATAGTGTTTAGCGACACTGATACCCATAAAATCATCTCCCGGTATGAGGTCCCTAATATCAGGACTATTCCCGAAATCACCTCAATCGCATATTCCACTTGCCCATGCAGTGACAAGCCCGGGAGTTCATCCGAATCTATAGCCGAATACTCTCGAATTATACGTACATCCGAGATACAAGTTATACCAACGCTCCAACAATCCAACTATCCGTAAGGATATGTCTATAGTGGAGGTATGTCTAACAAAGGCCAAGGGTATCCCTTGACTTCTTGGTTGTCGATCAACATCTCACCTAACGGTAGAGAAAAATCACCAACCCACAAGTCGACGATAGGAACCCTTCGAACCCTATCTTAGTAGGTTCTAGATAAAGATACCTGTAAACTACCAGTATCCCTCGATATATCTGCAAATAGTATAACCTAAAGTAATACCCCGAAGGACCTATCCTTCGGTCTTCTATACTTCTACTCGAGTAATCATGTAAACTTGTCCATCATACATTGCAGACGGTGAGCTCAAGTAGCTACAAAAATCTGCCATGGAGGAAATGAAATCAACTGCTGAAAATGGAGGTACAAACTGAAACAACTGCACAGAGATGATAAATACTGTTGTATTGGCAAAAGATACACATCCGGTTGTAAAATACTGAAGAATTGTCAACATCGTAGCACGCTCCAACTCTGCGAAAGGTACAGCTGCAACTGAAGAATACCGCATAGATACGACCATCGTCGTATACTCTCTCTCCTCTGAACAAATCATAACTACGCCTGAGAAGGTAACAGTTGTTGTCGTCTGAGAAGGTAACAGTTGTTGTCTGAATGTCTGAATCTTCTGAAATGTCTTCGGCTGATACTGCTGAGTAACTTACTTCTTCCGGATGAAAGTATCAAAGAACTCCAACTATATCTGGGGTAGTAGATCGCTGCTGATGTGATAACCTAATCTTCTGTAATAATCTCGGCTTTCGAGGTTGTGGATCATCCGCTCGAAAGCATCATCCATAGTCTTCAACTGAGTCTTCAAAATACATACTCTCCTCGTAGATACCGGCTGCTTATAGTAGAAACAGATACAATGGTCATCGGATAATCTGACTCTGTGTCTCGTCGTAACCCGCACTGCACACACCTAATCTCCTTTCGGAGTCTTTCCTCTGAGTTCACTGATAAACATGAGAAGCTGCTGACAATCTACAATCGCTCTTCTATGATCGGAAAACTCTACAATAGTCGCTCGTGACTTACGACTTTAATCTTGCTCCTTTTTATCCAACATTTGGAGACTTCTAATTCCAATAATTTGACTTGCAATATATGCTTATCAAATCTCCAACTCTTAAAACACTTACTACGAAGTCATTTCTATACACATGACTCGGTCTAAGGACTTCCGGTAGGATCTGGTAGGAGATCCAAACATCCTGATAAAGATGTCAACCGATAACCTGTGGGTGGCCAAAACCAACCCAATCACATTCTCGAGCTATTAGGGGGTCGTAACCCTCACAAGTCTAACGACTCTGCATGGTACTTCCGTCACCAGACGATCACCCAACCTGAAGCTCAAGAATTCCCTGACAATGAGTCAAAGAAGATGACATGGGAAAATACTATCTCCCAACATCACTGAACTGTGACTAAGTGATACGTTATTTCCCGTAGGTTATTTCCTATATCTTACACCTACCACTAAATCCGGATAATGGTATGCAAACTAACTTAGCTTCCTCTCAGATAACACGAGTTAAGTACTCAAAAGTACCCTCAACGTTATACAACCTAGAACGACCAATTCAGGGATCAAAATCCCTATGAATATCACCAAAATAATCCTCTACTATCTGCATCAGCGATAGTGTACTCGCGCAATTCATTACCCCATAGGTAATGATCTGACTAACATAATTAGTGAAAATCTTAGGACCGTAATCCTTGATCTCCACAAGCGATGTGACTACCTAACCCCTGCTTTCCGACTCGGTATCAGTCGGCTCTCAAAGGTAATTACCCTTTTCGATAGCAGGTACATATCTAATAACCTCAACATATTGTTCCCGTGGTCAAACTCAAACCACGGTTACGAATACTAACCAATATCCTACAAGTCATCCATGTTATAAGCAATTAAATGCATAACCAATAGAAGGATATGTAATAACAATTAACATACCTTAATCCTTGTAGCTCGGAGATGTCCGCAACAGCCAGATCCCAGAACTCACGAAACAAAACCGAGTAAAGCAAAACTCGATGTCCGAACGAAATCAAATCCGAAAATGGACTTCAACCTAGGGCTCTCGATAAATAAAATTGTCACGCCGGGGTATACACGTGCCGAAAAGCAAACGGACGGCATCTCCCCTGTACGTGGCAACATATTGGGTTAATACAAGGCCCGTAGGCACACAATTACAATATGATATACATAGATATCAACATATCAAAACATACTAAACACAGCAGAAACAATACAAACTGATCAACAAGATACAACCAGTGTGCACTCCGGAGTGACTGGACACGACAAGAATCATAACAATCAATCAAAGACCAAATATATACAACATCCGTATGTCGCAAATACGAAACAATACAAACTAAAACCCCAAAACAACAATATGGAATACATCAATCCACAAGAATACAACAAAGCGTAAATACACCTTCATCCGCTCGTCGTGTGAGATGGGATCACCAGCGAGCTCGAACGTCCAAGGAATCTTCTACCTGTTATCTGGGCGACAGGAAGCCCAGGGTCCAGGGGTGGTGAGTATAAACTCAGGGATAATATATAGAAAGTGCATGAACAACGTATAAGGATAGATATACAAGTATACATGTGAAGATCTACAGGTATACAAACATGAATCAATAGACATACGATCTATATCCATATCCAATAACAAGTAACTACAGCAAAGTCATACTCAATGTATATACTAAACTAATCAACTGAACATAAAGTAATGTACCAATGTACCTGATAGTCTGCAACACCATAAGCTATATCATCCTGACAGATATACAATAACATAACCCATATAACATACTAAGTCAATCTCATACCTGACCAATACTCCAACATATGAACAGTATATGATCACCTGTACTAACAATCAGGTCCGTACCCCACAATGATATGATGCTAATCAAATGCATATAACAGTCTGAATCAACGCATGTATCATGCTCAACACATAGCAGTAAATAAAATGCAAATGACATGTATCATGATGAACAAGCATGTGCAACAATCATAACTCAATCAAATGCAGCATCTCACAGGCATATGTAAAACATATATCGAATACATGCATACATATATATATATATATATATCTGCAATGCATATGCATGGTCATGCCTGCGCACCCCACTCGCTACCACGACCCCAGTGTGGCCTAGGTGGCAGAACATGACAACTATACTGACTCCAGCCGTCACCACTCTCGAGTGACCGAGTTGGGTAGTATGAAACAGTAGCTAGCCCGCCATAGAGCTATATGCTACCCACACGGGGGTCCCTGCTGCTAGCTGCTCCGTCCCTACCCATGAGTAGACGAGCACCACACCGGGACAATCGCATCACCACGACCACATCTGTCTATAGTGGGTGAGTGCGCTAACTACCACTCCGCCGCGGTGGCGAGTGCGCATCTCCACTACCACCATCAATAGAGGCGAGCGACACGCACAACAATGCTCTGCGCCTCAACCCTCGCAACCACTACCCAGTGCGGGAGGCGGGATGTTGACGACTTCGTCTCAACCACAAGGCGGACTCATGCATGAAATGTAATGATGCATAGCTCACAAACACATCCTCGCAACACTCACTAACTCACGGGGAGACCTAGTCAACCAAAAGTCAACCATGCAAGGACGACAAATCCGTAATCACAACCTATTTACCTATGTATAGATAAATAGATCCGTCGAACTAACACACTGATGTGTATACGATACAATGACCGACCTCATAATTTGGACTCATCACCTAACCTAGTGATGCAACCCAGTAACCCAATCTGAGGTCATAAAAAAAATAACCCTAACCACATATACTTACTAAACATCTATCAGCTAACACATAATAGGGTTTTATAGTTCCTATCCGTGCTAGATAATCAATGAAGTAATGAGTATATATCTCAAAGGTCAAGGCGACAAGCATATGATTAAATAAGAGTCGGATTTAAGGTAAATTATAAACATAAATCCAAGATCATGACTGGAATTGATCAAACTACGGACCGGTAGATATTACCCACCGATCGGCTCGAATAATCCTCACGCTCGCGGACCCACTTCGTATCCCAAACCTGTACAATAATAGCAACAATGATTAAGTACAAGTATCCAACAAACATAGGAACTAACACTACATCGTTCCTATACTCACATCCTTTCCTCGTCTACGAGGTAGAAACTCCAATTAACCCAATTTGATACACCAAAACCAACTTGCTCCCACATCAACAAGATCAATATATAGATCTAAATGACACTCACAATAGATCACTAAATTCACACACACACCATCGTTCACCGCCATGACAGCTCCATCATTTACAGTAACACTCAACCATGAGCATAACCAGATCATCCACACAATCAATTAAAAGAAAATCGAATTAAACAATTCTCCACTCAATCGGCACAAACAACTTCACTGATCTGAGCAAATCACCAACTGCAACGAAATAGCAACTCCAAGATTACTGAACAACAATTGAACCACTGAACAACACCTACATCAATTGGATCCCACTCCAAACCGCCCCACACGATGCTCCATTCACAACACTCATCGGATCTCAATAACATTGGCACACCAAAGAATTCACAGCACTCTACAAATGAAACAAAAAGGATAAACACACTTACCAGCCAAATCTTCACCGACAACCACCTCCCCTATTCACCGTCGATTACCAACATCACAAACACATAGAACTCACTACAACTACCTTGCAATTTCAATATAGTACAGTGGACAGAAAAAAACGGATCAACTTACCAACACGGTAGATCCTCCCTCAGTAGCTCTGTTCACCGACAAAATTCGAGCTCCAAAACACTGCCCATAACCGATCCAAGCTACGGAGGTGCTGAGGTGGCTCGGAATGGTTCACCGATGGCAATCCCAGCTCCAATCACAAGCTTAGCACTCCACCGGAAATCCTCCTTCCTCGTCCCTATTTACCGGCGAAGATCGGAGCTCTGATCACTGCCATACCATAGATTAGAGCTCAACCGATGAATACACAGCTACATCCTGAGGAAACAGGGATTGAAACCTAACCCTAGCTATAGTACCTGAATCGGCAGACTGCTGCCGCAGCGATAACATCGCCAGTCCGCCGACGGAAATCTCCGAGATCCTTTAAGCACGAACCCCTTGTTCCTCGACCGGAGATCAGCCCACTAGCGCAACTGCTGCGGTGAGGGCGTAGTCGAGCTGCCTGCACCGGACGCCGACGAGCGGAGGTTGGCGATGCGATCGCGCGGAGTAGAGGAAATGTCGCGGAGAAGAAATGGAAACGGGATCGCGATCTGACGAAATCAGTTTGTTCGGCAGCTTATAAACGCCGTTCGACTGATTCGATTAACCCAGCTCAACCCAAACCCAGTCTGATTGGGTTCAGCCCAGGCCCATCTCAGCCCAGATCATTTCAAACCCAATTTCAGCCCATTATTTAAGCCTAATTAATCCCCTAATTAATTAACGAGTTAATAAATTTTTTTTTTTTCGTATTCTACATTCTCCCCCACTTAATAAAAATTTGGTCCCCAAATTTCCGACTTATATACTTGTATGATATGTCAAAATAACCATCTCAAGTATCCGGAGAAAAGTCACACCTCAAGTGACTAAGTGGGGTACCGAGCTCGAATATTATATTCCAGCTCATATATACACTCTCAATCAACCTATTAAAAGGTAATAATTATACCAAAGTGGAGCTCTATACTCGTAACCGATGGGAAACTTTGCCAGAATCGTAAGATGAATCATGAATCACTATCAGAAATGATACCCAAGGATACTCCATGGATATAATTCCATCAAGCAATCCAACGGAGTCCATCTTACGGCTCGGAAGAAAATGAGCGAACCTAGCTAATCGATCATCGATTACCCAAATCCTATCAAGTCCTTTCCAAATTCTAGATAATCTCCCAACACAGTCTAACGTACTAGGCTCCCACTTCATTACGGTACGTAACCCTACCGATCACAATATTCCACCTTTGCTTGTTGGCGAAATCAACCGTGTCCCATATATCGTTCCACCAACTGGAACGTCTCAATACTCACTATTTTCGGATACACTCCGAATAAATCATCACTCTCGAATGAAGAGTCTCCTGAACAACTCTTCCTAAATCGAAATACAACTTTGAATCCCACTATTCTCCTCGGAAACGGAGAATTACTTTCTCACAAGAGAAACCAATCTACTATTCCAAAATCCACTCTATCATATAGAACCGGAAGTAACTGGAAGGCTATAATGACTAATCTCACTAGTTTCTCAACTAGCATATACATAATATACGTCTCATTCAACTGCATCAGGATCGCTCCTAATCCTTGACATGATACATCTACATACAATATTCTTCCTTCCATATCAGACAGATTAACTAACACTGACCCAAAAGTCAGTCACCTTCTAGGCCCTACAACCTAGCTTTCCAATCTTTCGACCAGGTGATCTCCATCACCTTTTTGGTCCAACAAGTCGACGGTATAATATCGCTAGAACATCCTATCCTTACCTCTGGTAAACACCACATCAATCTAGGGAAACATAACTTCCCTTAAAATTGTGAATATATCCATAAATATATCCTCCACAGATATGATGACAATCGATCTCAAATACTCCAAGAGTACTTGATTCCTCAAATCCATGAACAACTAAATCGTCGATAAGTCTAACAACATTATCAATCAGCTCTATACACAGATCCTTTTACCCTCGCTAATGATAGCTCAATCATCACACCGCAATGATAATTGTATGACACTAAGTCACTACAATATCAAACCTCGATCGTAGGCCAACCCTAGGATATACACGGTGTCATTTTGTTGATCTAAGCGGATCATCTATCCTGACGAAGGATATTCATTCTCAACTAATGCATTCGATCATCGATAATCGATGCATAATCTCAAAGGTCTGACTCTCTTCTAACAAAGAGTTACAAGTCTTCTCAAGAAGAACACTGAGGTAGATAAATCTCCTATAGTGTTTAGCAACACTGATACCCTTAAAATCATCTCCCGGTATGAGGTCTCAATATCGGAACTATTTTCGAAATCACCCTCCGATCGCATATTCCACTTGCCCATGCAGTGACAAGCCCGGGAGTTCATCCGAATCTATATCCGAATACTCTCGAATTATACGTACATCAGAGTCCTAGTTATACCAACGCTCCAACAATCCAACTATCCGTAAGGATATGTCTATAGTGGAGGTATGTCTAACAAAGGCCAAGGGTATCCCTTGACTTCTTGGTTGTCGATCAACATCTCACCTAACGGTAGAGAAAAATCACCAACCCACAAGTCGACGATAGGAACCCTTCGAACCCTATCTAAGTAGGTTCTAGATAAAGATACCTGTAAACTACCAGTATCCCTCGATATATCTGCAAATAGTATAACCTAAAGTAATACCACGAAGGACCTATCCTTCGGTCTTCTATACTTCTAATCGAGTAAGCATGTAAACTTGTCCAATCATACATTGCGACGGTGAGCTCAAGTAGCTGAAAAAATCTCATGGAGGAAATGAAATCAAACTGCTACGAGGTACAAACAACAAGCGCACGGAGATGATAAATCTATTGTTGTATTGGCAAAAGATACACATCCGGTTGTAAAATCTTGAAGAATTATCAACATCGTGTACGCTCCAACTCTGCGAAGGTATGCGAATCGAAGAATACATAGATACGACCATCGTCGTATACTCTCTCTCCTCTGAACAAATCATAACTCGCGGAAGGTAACTTGGTGTTGTTGTAAATGAAGGTAACAGTTGTTGCAGAATGCTTCGAAATGTCTTTCTTACTTCTTAGGATGAAAGTATCAAAGAACTCCAACTATATCTGGGGTAGTAGATCGCTGCTGATGTGATAATCCAATCTTCTGTAATAATCTCAGCTTTCGAGGTTGTGGATCATCCGCTCGAAAGCATCATCCATAGTCTTTAACTGAGTCTTCAAAATACATACTCTCCTCGTAGATACCGGCTGCTTATAGTAGAAACAGATACAATGGTCCATCGGATAATCTGACTCTGTGTCTCGTCGTAACATACTTTGCACACATAATCTCCTTTGAGTCTTTCCTCTGAGTTCAGCGATAAACATGAGAAGCTGCGACAATCTACAATCGGTCTTCTATGATCGAAAAACTCTCAATAGTCGCTCGTGACTTGACTTTAATCTTGCTCCTTTTTATCCAACATTTGGAGACTTAATTCCAATAATTTGACTTGCAATATATGCTTATCAAATCTCAACTCTTAAAACACTTACTGAAGTCATTTCTATACATGACTCGGTCTAAGGACTTCCGGTAGGATCTGGTAGGAGATCCAAACATCCTGATAAAGATGTCAACCGATAACCTGTGGGTGGCCAAAACCAACCCAATCACATTCTCGAGCTATTAGGGGGTCGTAACCCTCACAAGTCTAACGACTCTGCATGGTACTTCCCATTACCGCACGATCACCCAACCTGAAGCTCAAGAATTCCCTGACAATGAGTCAAAGAAGATGACATGGGAAAATACTATCTCCCAACATCACTGAACTGTGACTAAGTGATACGTTATTTCCCGTAGGTTATTTCCTATATCTTACACCAAGTACCGGCTAAATCCGGATAATGGTATGCAGCTAACTTAGCTTCTTCTGTATAACACGAGTTAAGTACTCAAAAGTACCCTCAACGTTATACAACCTAGCGACAATTCGAGGATCAAAATCCTATGAATATCACCAAAATAATAATATAATATATGAATCAGCAATAGTATACTCTATTGTCCATTACCCCATAGGTAATGATCTGACTAACATAATTAGTGAAAATCTTAGGACTGTAATCCTTGATCTCCACAAGAGACGTGACTACCTAACTCTGCTTTCCGACTCGGTATCAGTCGGCTCTCAAAGGTAATTACCCTTTTAATGGCCATATCGAATAACCTCAACATATTGTTCCCGTGGTCAAACTCAAACCACGGTTACGAATACTAACCAGTATCCTATAAGTCATCCATGTTATAAGCAATTAAATGCATAACCAATAGAAGGATATGTAATAACAATTAACATACCTTAATCCTTGTAGCTCGGAGATGTCGCATAGCCGGATCCAGAACTCACGAAACAAAAACCGAGTAAAGCAAAACTTCGATGTCGAGCGAAATCAAATCGAAAATGGACTTATGACCTAGGGCTCACGATACGATAAAATTGTCACGCCCGGGGTATGCCGTCTTGCGAAAAAGCAAGCGGCATCTCACATGCGTCAACAGCATCTCGGAGTTAATACAAGGCCCGTAGGCACACAATTACAATATGATATACATAGATATCAACATATCAAAACATACTAAACACAGCGGAAACAATACAAAGCGGATCAACAAGATACAAAGACCCATGCACTCGGGTATTTGGACACGACAAGAATCATACAATCGAATCAAAGACCAAATATATACAATATACATCCGTATATAATCTGGAAACAATACAAACTAAAACCCCAAAACAACAATATGGAATACATCAATCCACAAGAATACAACAAAGCGTAAATACACCTTCCATCCGTTTCGGTGTGAGATGGGATCGACAGCGAGCTCCGACGTCAAGGAATCTTCTACATTATCCAGGCGACAGAAGCCCGGTCGAGGGTGGTGAGTATAAACTCAGGGGTAATATATAGAAAGTGCATGAACAACGTATAAGGATAGATCTACAAGTATACATGTGAAGATCTACAGGTATACAGCATGAATCCAATAGACATACAGTCATATCCATATCCAATAACAAGTAACTACAGTAAAGTCATACTCAATGTATATACTAAACTAATCAAATGAACATAAAGTAATGTACCAGCGTACGCACTGATGCGCAACACCATAAGCTATATCATCACCGGATATACAATAACATAACCCATATAACATACTAAGTCAATCTCATACCTGACCAATACTCCAACATATGAACAGTATATGATCACCTGTACTAACAACCAGGTCCGTACCCCACAATGATATGATGCTAATCAAATGCATATAACAGTCTGAATCAACGCATGTATCATGCTCAACACATAGCAGTAAATAAAATGCAAATGACATGTATCATGATGAACAAGCATGTGCAACAATCATAGCTCAATCAAATGCAGCATCTCACAGGCATATGTAAAACATATATCGAATACATGCATACATATATATATATCTGCAATGCATATGCATGGTCATGCCTGCGCACCCCACTACTACCGACCCGGTGGCCTAGGTGGCGGGACATGACAACTATCCCGACTCGTAGTCACCACTCTCGAGTGGCCGAGTTGGGTAGTATGAAGCGATGGCTAGCCCGCCATAGAGCTATATGCTACCCACAGGGGTCCCTGGCACTCATGCTCCGTCCCTACCCATGAGTAGGACAAGCACCACACCGGGACAAGCGCACATCACCACGACCACTATCTATAGTGGGTGAGTCGCTAACTACCACCACTCCGCGGTGGCGACGCGCATCTCCGGCTACCACCATCAATAGTGGGCCGAGAATGGCACGCACTGAATGCTCTGCCCTCGACCTCGACCACTACCCGAGTGGCGGGAGGCGGGATGGTGACGACTCGTCTCAACCACAAAGCGAGACCCGGTCGTCGACATGCATGAAATGTAATGATGCATAGCTCACACACACATCCTCGCAACACTCCTAACTCACGGGAGACCTAGTCAACCAAAAGTCAACCATGCAAGGACGACAAATCCGTAATCACAACCTATTTACCTATGCGGATAAATAGATCCGTCGAACTAACACAGCTTTGATGTGTATACGATACAATGGCCAGGACCTCATAATTTGGACTCATCACCTAACCTAGTGATGCAACCCAAGAACAATGAGGTCATAAAAAAATAACCCTAACCACATATACTTACTAAACATCTATCGGCTAACACATAATAGGGTTTTATAGTTCTATCCGTGCTAGATAATCAATGAAGTAACGAGTATATATCTCAAAGGTCAAGGCAGTACAAGCATACGATTAAATAAGAGTGGATTTAAGGTAAACAGGTATAAACATAAATCCAAGATCATGCACTGGAAATGATCAAACTACCGGACCAGGTAAATATTACCCACCTGATACGAAGCTCGAATAATCCTCACTAGCGGACCGCCATTATCCCAAACACAATACAATGATTAAGTACAAGTATCCAACAAACATAGGAACTAACACTACATCGTTCCTATACTCACATCCTTTCCTCGTCTACGAGGTAGAAACTCCAATTAACCCAATTTGATACACCAAAACCAACTTGCTCCCACATCAACAAGATCAATATATAGATCTAAACGACACTCACAATATATCACTAAATTCACACACACACCATCGTTCACCGCCATGACTCCATCATTTACAATAACACTCAACCATGAGCATAACGGATCATCCACACAATCAATTAAAAGAAAATCAGATTAAACAATTCTCCACTCAATCGGCACAAACAACTTCACCGATCCGAGCAAATCACCAAGCTGCAAGCGAAATAGCAACTCCAAGATTCTTGAACAACAATTGAACCACTGAACAACACCTATATCAATTGGATCCCACTCTAAACCGCCCCACACGATGCTCCATTCACAGCACTCATTGGATCTCAATAACATTGGCACACCACAGAATTCACAGCACTCTACAAATGAAACAAAAAGGATAAACACACTTCTGGCCAAATCTTCACGACAACCACCTCCTGTTCACCGTCGATTACCAACATCACAAACACATAGAACTCACTACAACTACCTAGCAATTTCAATATGAAATGCGGTGGGCGAGAAAAAATGGATCGAGCTTACCAACACGGTAGATCCTCCTCGCTCTGATCACCAAGAACCTCGAGCGCGACCGATCCAAGCTACGGAGGTGCCGAAAGGCTCGGAATGGTTCACCGATGGCAATCCCGATCGATCAAGCTCAAGACTCAGGAAATCATCCTTCCTCGTCCCTATTTAATGGCGGATCGGAGCTCCGATCACGCCTGCCATAGATTGAGCTCAACCGATGAATACGGTACATCCATTGAGGAACATTTCCCTAACCCTAGCATATAATGCGATGCTTCACGCCATGCGATAATATCCGCCACTTATAAAAATTTGGTCCCCAATTTCCGACTTATATACTTGTATGATATGTCAAAATAACCATCTCAAGTATCCGGAGAAAAGTCACACCCAAATGACTAAGTGGGTACTTGAGCTCGAATATTATATTCCAGCTCTATATACACTCTCAATCAACCTATTAAAGGTAATAATTATACCAAAGTGGAGCTCTATACTCGTAACCGATGGGAAACTTTGCCAGAATCGTAAGATGAATCATGAATCACTATCAGAAATGATACTCAAGGTTACTCTCTAGATATAATTCCATCAAGCGATCCAACGGAGTCCAGCTTACAGCTCGGAAGAAAATGAGCGGACCTAGCTAATCGATCATCGACTACCCAAATCCTATCAAGTCCTTTCCAAATTCTAGATAATCTCCCAACACAGTCTAACGTACTAGGCTCCACTTCATTCACGGTACATAACCCTACCGATCACAATATTCCACCTTTGCTTGTTGGCAAATCAACATCAAATCATATATCGCTCCACCAATGAACGTCTCAATACTCACTATTTTGGATACACTCAATAAATCATCACTCTCGAATGAAGAGTCTCACGAACAACTCTTCCTAAATCGAAATACAACTCAAACCCACTATTCCTTCCCGGAGCGGAGATTTATTCTCACAAGAGAAATTAATCTAATGTCCAAAATTCATTCACATCACCCAAAGTAATCGAAGACTATAATGACTAATCTCGCTAGTTTCTCAACTAGCATACACATAATATCGTCTCATTCAATTGCATCGATCGCTCCTAATCCTTGACATGATGCATCTACATACAATACCCTTCCATCCATATCGACGGATTAACTAACACGACACAAAGTCGGTCACCTTCTAGGCCTTGAAACCTAGCTTCCAAACTTTCGACGGTGATTTCCATCACCTTCTTGGTCCAACAAGTCGACGGTATAGTATCGCTAGAAACATCCTATCCTCATCTATGGTAAACACCAAATCAATCTAGGAAACATAACTTCCCTTAAGATTGTGAATATATCCATAAATATATCCTCCACGGATATGATGACAATCGATCTCAAATACTCCAAGAGTACTTGATTCCTCAAATCCATGAACAACTAAATCGTCGATAAGTCTAACAACATTATCAATCGGCTCTATCACATACACAGATCCTTTTACCTAAGCTAATGATAGCTCGATCATCACACCGACAATGATAATTGTATGACACTAAGTCACTACAATATCAAACCTCGTCGTAGGCCAACCCTAGGATATACGGTGTCATTTAGGTGATCTAAACATCATCTATCCCTAACGAAGGATATTCATTCTCAACAACTATCGCATTCCATCGTCGATAATCGATGCATAACTCAAGGTCCGACTCTCTTCTAACAAAGAGTTACAAGTCTTCTCAAGAAGAAACACTTAGCGGATAAATCTCCATAGTGTTTAGCGACACGATACCATAAAATCATCTCGTATAAGGTCCCCAATATCGGGACTATTCGAAATCACCTCAATCGCTATATTCCCCATGCAGGTGACAAGCCCGGAGTTTATCCGAAACTATATCCGAAATACTCTCGGATTATACGTACATCCGAGAGTCCTAGTTATACCAACGCTCCAACAATCCAACTATCCGTAAGGATATGTCTATAGTGGAGGTATGTCTAAAAGGCTAAGGGTATCCCTTGACTTCTTGGTTGTCGATCAACATCTCACCTAACGGTAGAGAAAATCACCAACCCACAAGTCGATAGGAACCCTTGAACCCTATCTTAGTAGGTTCTAGATAAAGATACAGTAAACTACCGGTATCCTCGATATATCTGCAAATAGATAACCTAAAGTAATACCCGAAGGACCTATCCTTGGTCTTCTATACTTCTTCTCGAGTAATCATGTAAACTTGTCCATCATCTCATTACGGGCCGGTGAGCTCATGTAGCTACAACTATCATGGAAGAAATGAAATCAATCTTTGAAACGGAGGTACAAATCAAACAAGCGCATTGGAGATGATAAACAACATTTATATTGGCAAAGATACACATCCGGCTGTAAAATACTGAAGAACTGTCAACATCATAGCACGCTCCAACTCTGCAAAAGGTATAGCTGCAACTGAAGAATACCTCATAGATACGACCATCGTCGTATACTCTCTCTCCTATGAACAAATCATAACTATGCAGGAAGGTATGTTGTTGTTGTCGTGCGATAAGGTAGCAGTTGTTATGCAGATATACGAATCTTACGAGATGTCTTGGTGATCTTTCTTTGAGTAACTTACTTCTTAGGATGAAAGTATCAAAGAACTCCAACTATATCTAGGGTAGTAGATCACTCGATGTGATAAACCTAATCTTGTAATAATCTCGCTTTCGAGGTTGTGGATCATCCGCTCGAAAGCATCATCCATAGTCTTCAACTGAGTCTTCAAAATACATACTCTCCTCGTAGATACCGGCTGCTTATAGTAGGAACAGATACAATGGTCCATCGGATAATCTGACTCTGTGTCTCGTCGTAACCCGCACTGCAGACAATAATCTCCCTTCGGAGTCTTTCCTCTGAGTTCGCTGATAAACATGAGAAGCTGACAATCTGCAATCAGTCTTCTATGATCGGAAAACTCTCCAATAGTCGCTCGTGACTTACGACTTTAATCTTGCTCCTTTTTATCCAACATTTGGAGACTTCTTATTCCAATAATTTGACTTGCAATATATGCTTATCAAATCTTTAACTCTTAAAACACTTACTCTGAGTCATTTCTATACACATGGACTCGGTCTATGACTTCCGGTAGGATCTGGTAGGAGATCAAACATCACGATCAAGATGTCAACGATAACTTTGTGGGTGGCCAAAACCAACCCAATCACATTCTCGAGCTATTAAATGGTCGTAACCCTCGCCAGTCTAACGACTTTGCTTGGTACTTTCATCACCAGACGATCACCCAACCTGAAGCTCAAGAATTCCCTGACAATGAGTCAAAGAAGATGACATGGGAAAATACTATCTCACAACATCACTGAACTGTGACTAAGTGATACATTATTTCCCGTAGGTTATTTCCTATATCTTACACCAAGTCTGCTAAATCCGGATAATGGTATTCAACTAACACTTAGCTTCCTCTGTATAACCACGAGTTAAGTACTCAAAAGTACCCTCAGCGTTATACAACCTAGAGCGACCAATTCGAGGATCAAAATCCTATGAATATCATCAAAATAATCCTCTACTATCTCGCCGTCAATAGTATACTCGCTTGTCCATTACCCATAGGTAATGATCGACTAACATAATTAGTGAAAATCTTAGGACCGTAATCCTTGATCTCCACAAGAGATGTGACTACCTAACTCACGCTTTCAGGCTCGGTATCGATCGGCTCTCAAAGTAATTACCTTTTCGATAGCAGGTACATATCTAATAACCTCAACATATCGTTCTCGTGGTCAAACTCAAACCACGGTTACGAATACTAACCAATATCCTACAAGTCTTCCATGTTATAAGCAATTAAATGCATAACCAATGAAGGATATGTAATAACAATTAACATACCTTAATCCTTGTAGCTCGGAGATGTCCCATGCGGCGGATCCCAGAACTCACGAACAAAACCGAGTAAAGCAAAACTCGATGTCGAGCGAAATCAAATCCGAAAATGGACTTATGACCTAGGGCTCTGATACCAATAAAATTGTCACGCCAGAGTATGCAGTGCGAAAAAGCAAGCGGACGACATCTCCACATGCGTGGCAACATATCGGGTTAATACAAGGCCCGTAGGCCACACAACAATATGATATACACGGATATCAACATATCAAACATACTAAAAACACGGTGAAACAATACAAACGGATCAAAACAATACAAGACCCAGCTGTGCACTCCGGGTGACTTGACACGACAAGAATCATAATAGAATCACATCGAAGCCAAATACATACAATACGTCCAGTATATCACGCGAATCACGGAAACAATAAGTTAAAACCACAAAGCGACAATCCATGGATACAACAATCACGGAAAACATATCCGTTCGTCAGGTGTGAGATGGGATCGGTGGCCAGACTCGAGCGTCAAGGAATCTTCTACATTATCAGGCGGCGAAGCCCGAGTCGGGGTGGTGAGTATAAACTCAGGGGTAATATATAGAAAGTGCATGAACAACATATAAGGATAGATCTACAAGTATACATGTGAAGATCTACAGGTATACAACATGAATCAATAGACATACAGTCCATATCTCTAATAACAAGTAACTACGGTAAAGTCATACTCGATGTATATACTAAACTAATCAAATGAACATAAAGTAATGTACCAGCGTACGGCGATTACTGCGCACACCATAAGCTATATCATCACAGCGGATATACAATAACATAACCCATATAACATACTAAGTCGATCCATACACGACGATACTCCAACATATGAGCGTTATATGATCACACCGTATAATAACAACGGTCCGTACCCACGATGATATGATGCTAATCAAATGCATATAACGATCGAATCAAGCGCATGTATCATGCTCAACACATAGCGATAAATAAAATGCAAATGACATGTATCATGATGAACAAGCATGTACACAATCATAGCTCAATCAAATGCGATCTCACGGGCATATGTAAAACATATATCGAATACATGCATACGTATATATATATCGCAATGCATATGCATGGTCATGCTGCGCACCCACTCGCTACCACGACCCGGTGTGGCCTGGGTGGCGGACATGACAACTATCCGACTCGGTAGCCACCACTCTCGAGTGGCCAGGGTTGGGTAGTATGAAACGATAGCTAGGCGCCAGAGCTATATGCTACCCACACGGGGTCCCTGGCTAGGCTCAGTCCCTACCCATGAGTGAGCGAGCACACACCCGGGACAATTGCACATCACACCACGACCATCTATAGTGGGTGAGTGCGCTAACTACCACTCCCGCGGTGGCGAGTCGCGCATCTCCGGCTACCACCATCAATAGTGGGCGAGCGCACGCATGCAATGCTCTGCCCTCGACTACGCAACCACTACCCCGAGTGGCGGGAAGCGGGATGGTGACGACTTCGTCTCAGCCACAAGCGAGACCAGGTTGCATGAAATGTAATGATGCATAGCTCACACACATCCTCATGACACTCCTAACTCACGGGGAGACCTAGTCAACCAAAGTCAACCATGCAAGGGACGACAAATCCGTAATCACAACCTATTTACCTATATGCGGATAAATAGATCCGTCGAACTAACACTGCGATGTGTATACGATACAGCAGCCGACCTCATAATTTGGACTCATCACCTAACCTAGTGATCACCCGATGGCCCAATCGAGGTCATAAAAAAATAACCCTAACCACATATACTTACTAAACATCTATCATTTAACACATAATAGGGTTTATAGTTCCTATCAGGTGCTAGATAATCAATGAAGTAGCAGTATATATCTCGAAAGGTCAAGCGGTACAAGCATATGATTAAATAAGAGTGGATTTAAGGTAAGCGGTATAAACATAAATCCAAGATCATGCACTTGGAATTGATCGAACTACAGGACGGTAGATATTACCCACACGAAGCTCGAATAATCCCCTCGTAGCGGACCCCGTATCCCAAACACAATAATAGCAACAATGATTAAGTACAAGTATCCAACAAACATGGAACTAACACTACATACGTTCCTATACTCACATCCTTTCCTCGTCTACGAGGTAGACACTTCAATTAACCCAATTTGATACACGAAAACCAACTTGCTCCACGCCAACAAGATCGATATATAGATCTAAACGACACTCACAATAGATCACTAAATTCACACACACACCATCGTTCACCGCCATGACAGCTCCATCATTTACAATAACACTCAACCATGAGCATAACCAGATCATCCACACAATCAATTAAAAGAAAATCGAATTAAATAATTCTCCACTCAATCGGCACAAACAACTTCACTGATCTGAGCAAATCACCAACTGCAACGAAATAGCAACTCCAAGATTACTGAACAACAATTGAACCACTGAACAACACCTACATCAATTGGATCCCACTCCAAACCGCCCACGATGCTCCATTCACATCTGGATCTCAATAACATTGGCACACCACGAATTCCAGACTCTACAAATGAAACAAAAGGATAAACACACTTACCGGCCAAATCTTCACCGACAACCACCTCCCCTGTTCACCGTCGATTACCAACATCACAAACACATAGAACTCACTACAACTACCTAGCAATTTCAATATAGTACAGTGGACAGAAAAAAATGAATCGACTTACCAACACGGTAGATCCTCCCTCAGTAGCTCTGTTCACCGGCAAAATTCGAGCTCCAAAACACTGCCCAAAACTGATCCAAGCTACGGAGGTGCTGAGGCGGCTCGGAATGGTTCACCGATGGCAATCCCAGCTCCAATCACAAGCTCAGCACTCCACCGGAAATCCTCCTTCCTCGTCCCTATTTACCGGCGAAGATCGGAGCTCTGATCACTGCCATACCATAGATTGGAGCTCAATCGATGAATACACAGCTACATCCAGAGGAAACAGCGATTGAAACCTAACCCTAGCTATAGTACTGACAGATCACGGCCACGCTGCTAACATCACCGGTCCGCCGACGGAAATCTCCGAGATCCCTTAAGCACGAACCCCTTGTTCCTCGACCGGAGATCAGCCCATTAGCGCAGCTGCTGCGGTGAGGGCGTCGTCGAGCTGCCTGCACCGGACGCCGACGAGCGGAGGTCGGCGACGCGATCGCGCGGAGCAGAGGAAATGTCGCGGAGAAGAAATGGAAACGGGATCGCGATCTGACGAAATCAGTTCGTTTGGCAGCTTATAAACGCCGTTCGACTGATTTGATTAAACCCGGCTCAACCCAAACCCAATCTGATTGGGTTCAGCCCAGGCCCATCTCAGCCCAGATCATTTCAAACCCAATTTCAGCCCATTATTTAAGCCTAATTAATCCCCTAATTAATCCTAATTAATTAACGAGTTAATAAATTTTTTTTTTTTTCGTATTCTACAATTAACTCAAGAAATTGTTGGAAAATTTCGTATTCAATCTGGCTCTGATACCAATGTTAACTTATGAAATAGAAATGAGGAATCATAAGTTATCATATCTCGCTGTATGTAGATACCGGAAAGATGAACTGTGATCTTCAATCACAAACTCCTTGCAATTCTTGCAGTTGGGATCAAAGTCATGAGTGTTAATTCGAACTTTCACCATAGTTCCACAACGTTGCAACCCTAGAATCTGACAATGACGACAATCTCTTATTTTTCTCAACAAGAGATGCGGAGAACTCTTGAAGGTGATCTTCCCTTCTCACCTGGCATAGATTGCAAGTCTTGCCACCACGCAAACTTGCCAATCTTTTCTTGTACAACAACCTCACAGAAGCACACACTTGCTTCTACTTATATCACTTCATCATCAAGGTAGTAGGTTGTGTAACAGATTAATAAATTAGTCCAACACCAAGTGTGAGCTAAGGTTGACTAGAGGGAGAGTCATCATTGCAATAAAAAATAATATGCTCACCTTAAACATCTCTATCAACCGGCTCCATAGTGATCATAAAGAAGATAATTAAATCATGATGAATATTTTATGATCCAATCGAGTGATAGTGGGGCAGGAGGGTAAGCATCCTCATGAAATTTTATAGTCTTCATATATTGATTCTTGCTTATTGTAATAAATTTATCGTCATACTAACCATCCGATCCTAGAGGAGAGTCATCATGAACCTTCAGACTTTGACTACAAGTTGATAGACAAGTCCATTATTTATTCACGTACGTGTTGAGGTCAAACAAGACAGTGAGACTCAACAACACATCGAAGGACAAATCCATTAGTAAGTATGTTGAGGACAACAAGGGGACAAGACTCAATACCGCATCAAAAGATAAGTCCACCACTAAGCGTGTTAAGGTCAACAAGGGGATAAGGTTCAACAACGCATCAAAGGATAAGCCCACCGCTAAATGTGTCGAGGTCAACAAGGGTATATATGAGACTAAACAACATGTCAAAGAATAAATTTACCACTAAGTTTGTTGATCTTTGTTGAGATCAACAAGGGATGAGACTCAATGGTGCATCAAAGGACAAGTCCATGCCATTAAGTGTATTGAGATCAACAAGGGGATGAGACTCAACCGTGCACCAAATGAAGCACAAGTACACCACTAAGTGTATTGAGATTAACAAGGGGATGAGACTCAACTGTGCATTAAAAAACTAGTCCACCACCAAGTGTGTTGAGTTGGATGAAGGAGAGAGCCATAATTCCTCTCCATGAGAGCTTGGGTCGATGTACAAATGTGCATGCAATACGATCGATTAGAGGGAGAATTATCCCATCTCTTCATGAGGATGAGCATTGGGTCGATAGACAAATCCAACGGATGCACATTGAGGTTGAGATTATTTGCCATGCATTGGGCAAGAATGTGAGCGATGCCATAATCAAGAGAAACGATATATATATCCAATCCATGGTATCAATCTATTAAAAGATAAAAAGTTAGTCGTCCAAGTCATAGAATCAGAGCTAGTTATGAAATGGTGAAAATTTTAATGAACTCTAAATAAAATAATAAAAAAGAGTTCTTTTATTGGTGAAAATTTATAGTTTTATAAAATTTAAAATTTTTAATGAAAGATCAAATTTTAAGTCCTAGGTGAAAGTCTAGTTGCCTTAGCAGGGCCGTAGAATGCATCAAGCTATATATGTACTAAGTCGAGAGCTATTGATTATCCAATCGACACCATTTGCAATGACATTACGTTACACGACCATGTCAACAATAGCCATCAAACAAAACTCCACTTAATTAATTTAGCAGAGAAATAATAAATCGTATAATTAATATCGCGAATTTCAAAGAATACATTAGATTAATGAATAGTCATGTTGCTTAGTGGATGAAATAGCCGAAGACGAGGGCGGAGAAGCTGGCGGCGAGTACTCCGGCAGCAGGGGCACCGGCGGCGGCTCCAGAGGCAGGGCCAGGGGCAGCGGCGGGGGAGTCGGCGGCCGCCACCAACGAGGAGGCCATGGTGACTCCGATCATGGCGGCGGCGAAGAGCTTAGCAGCTTCCATCGTTAATGGGGAATAAATTAAGGAAAATTTTTGGTTAATTAAGTAATTAATTAAGAAAGGAAAAAAGAAGAATGGCTGGGTGGGGTAGGATTATGGCCGGGGTCCATTTATATATGAAACTTCGGGGTGGTATGTTTAAATTTAGCTTATTTTCTGTGCTCGAAATAAATGCATATCGGCTAAAAATAGAAAAAGAATTCTTGATTGTCCTCGTTCTTTGCTTTTCCTTTTTCTACTTATCAATAATATATATTTATTAATAATATTAAAAGCAACAAGTGAAAATGGTAGTAATAAATATCAAAAGTCGGGAACTATAGAAGGTCCTAAATTGAGTTGGTGAAGTATAAGGGGTCAAAATGATAATATAACATTCATGTATAAAAATCATACATGGATGAAAATCAATCCTTACTGATTTTAAATTTGAAAATGAGCTTACCATTGGAATGAAATGAGTATTATAGTTGATACGAGTTTTCAAAATAATGGTTCCATGGACGGTAAATAATAAAAATATTTTAATACTTCGCTCACTCTGGGATGGATAAGGAATCATACTATTAAGAAAGATCGATAATTTATTAAATAACGCTCTTAAGTTTGGAATTATCCAAAAAGTATCTTATATTTTCATATTTACTAAATAACATATTTAATTTCCTTTTTACCCTTCAGAAATAGCGCACTTAATTTTCAAATATGATGTTGGAATTGTAAATTTTAGCACCACGATAGTGGTGTTGAAATATCTATTGTATAGTCTTTAAGAATTCAAATCTCGGGCCTGTAGAATGCGATCGATTGCACCACTAGAAATTTAAATTTATGGAAGAGATAAAAAGAGAATTAAGTGTGTTATTTAATAAATATGAAAGTATGAAACGTTTTTTGAACAATTTTAAATTTCAAGAACGTTATTTGATAAATCGTTGAAGAAATATCTATCCTGAAGTGAAATGAAAACTATGGATATTGCCGTCGAATGTATATCTCTTTGGAAATTACTAATGGAATTTTATTTCGTGATATATCTAGACTTGTATAGATTTAACACGCTTCAAAAGTGATTTGTATAGATTTAACACGTTTCAAAAGTCAAGCTGAGTTTTATTCCGATGAAACTCCATATGTAAATCATCATAGTGATCAAATGGTAGTATGAAAAGAAAGTGATTGAGCACCTCCTTCCCCACACACTCTATGGAGCATATATCTGAATATTTATAAATGTAAAAGAACAAGATATTTATGAAGATCATGGAAAAAGAGAGAAAAGATCATAGAAAAGTAGAGATCATGACCTATATATGCTTATGGCTTGCCAAGCTTGACTAAAAGAGCTCGGCCAAATTGGAGAACTTTGCTTAGTGACTCAGCTAAAAAGTGACTCAGTTAAGAGTGAAATGACAATTCAGACACACTCGACAACTCGGCCAAGTGTCACAGATAATGGTGACTCATCTTGATGACCTGGCTAGATTAGGGTGGGATAATGTAGACATGTCCTATCAATCAAGAGTGGGTTTGGTATCGACAGTAACATAAGTCCCCCTTCAAATTGAGTTGAAGAGTTAGATGTACGGAACTCAATTATATTGGTGTAATCGATTAAGATCACGATTGACCAGACTCGAGTTTGACTCGAATGATATTTTGATGTTTGACAAGGATGTCTGATATTGATGTCTGACAATGTGTTGGGGAGATTGCTGATGCAATCGACCTAGGTTAGTATTTGATGGTTGACGATGATTTGACCATTATCATGGGAGAAGTCCAAGTCTTGTATACTTGGTATGAAAAGTCCAAGCTTAAGTCTTGGCATGGAAAGTCCAATATGGTTTGGCAAGGAAAGTCCAAGTATGAGTTTTGGCATAAAAAGTTTAACATGGGTTGACAAGGGAAAGTCCAAGCTTAAGTCTTGGCAATTGAGAAGTTTAAGGGGAATATTGGTGGTGTAAAGTCCAAGGGTAGAATCTTGGCAGCATAAGTCCAATGGTTGGCGGCGTATAGTCTAAGCGGAGTCTTGGCAACGTAAGTCCAATGTGCCTTGGCGGTGTAGACACCGTTAGCATGACAATAGCCGATGGAAGCACCTGAAGAGCGTATGGATAAACAAGTCATGGATGACTTGGAGGGATCCGATAGACATGAGGCTGATAGAGGTGGATAGAAGTCTTAGGTCTAGGCTAAGGGTGATCTAGCAAGTATGGGAGCACCATACTTGGGTTAAAACCTCATGTTTAAGGTGTATCAGTCGACTGGAACTATGATCAGTCGACTGATGGGAGTCAACTAGGGTTTGACAACGGGAAGTGCCCTGGCAGTCGACTGCTGGCATTAGCAGTCGACTGATCTGGTGATCAGTCGACTAATGGTCAGGTTTTTGGGCACAGAAAGCTCTCCAGTCGAGTGATCATCCCGAGCACTCGACTGATTGAGCTATCAGTCGACTAATGGGTATGATCAGTCGACTGATGGTCTATCCTTTGGACTTATCCGACGTGACTCATGCCATTGTGAGACAACGACTATAGGGGCAGTCGACTGATGGTCCCGATCAGTCGATTGCTAGGCAAAATCTAGTCCAAGGAGCAGCTTTAAAGGGAGCTTGTGGAGGAAGGATTTGGCACCGGTTCTTGGACGTGTTTGGGTGATTTGTTGCTGCAAATCAGGGTCTCTAAGTGCAATTCAAGTAACCAAAAATCAAACAATCAAAAGAGCATTTGTAAAGCATTTTTGCTTTACTTGCAGTGTATTTCATATTTATATTTGCTTGTATCTATTTGTTTATTGTTGTAAACATTTGTACGAAGTTTCTCTGCCTCAGACGTGTTGTCGAGAAGGAGTTCTATTAGTGGTGTTGTCATCACTCGAGCTTGTAGAGCTCAATCTGTGGAGTAGGAACCATTCGGTTTCGAACCACATTATATCGTGTTGTATTGTGCTTGTATGTATTTGTTATTGCTTTATTTTCGCTGCGCACTAATCAATTTGTAGCAAGCACGAAACGACTTCCATCTACGATGACGTTATTCACCCCCCTCTAGCGATCACGAAGGTCCCTACAATTGGTATCAGAGCGGATCGCTCTTCTACAGATTAACAATCGGGAGTAAAGATTCTAGAGGGTAAAGAGGATCAAGATGGATTTTGAAGAACAACTAGGATGAGACATCAATACACCGGTCTCGTATACCCTCTATGGACAAGAAGGATTTGAGCAATGGAGGGCACAGATGGAGAATTTCTTAATGATGGACATCGAGTAATGGTTCATCTTATAAGATGGATTCAAACTTCTAAGAGGTCCAAAAGGTGGATACCTCAAGAGGAAAAGATAGACCGAAGAGCAAATCCAAGCCTTCGAAAGAAATGATAAGGTAACAAAATTAATATTAAATTCATTACCTAATGATATTGTGTCTAGGATAGGTGAATTTCTAGATGCCAAGGAGCTATGGGAAAAATTGGTCAAGCTCCATGAAGAACCCTCCATGGCTTAAGTAGAAAGAGAGCCCGAAGAAGAAGAATCCTCATCCTCACAAGTAAGTGAGGATTCAGAAGTTGAAGAGGAGTCAACATCCAGGCCAAAGGAAGAGGAAGAATTGGAGGAGACCTCCACCTCTAGGATTGAGGGGGAGGAGATTAGGGCATCCTCAATAGCGAAGCAACAAGAAGAACCATCTACCTCCGGTCGAGAGGAAGAGGAAGCTCGGGACTCTCCTACCATGGAAGGTAACTCAAGCATTTCAATAAATAATAAAATTCATATTATATGCTTTGAGTGTAGGGAGCAAGGACACTACAAGAGTAAGTGTCCAAAAAGAGTTAAGAAGATTCCACCGGCATCAAAAGTCAACGAAGAGACTAATGAAGCCAAAGTCCCCACCAAGAATAGCAAGGAGCACGTGGTGTGCTTCAAGTGCCATCAAAAGGGATACTATAGGAGTCAATGTCGAAAGGAAGGGAAGAAGACTCATGAAGGAAGAACTACACATGTAGGGGGAGCTAAGGCAAACCCTAAGGTAACTTCTAATATTACCCCTTCCTTAATTAATAGGTAAAAGCATGTTAGGAGTAATTTTGCTATTTATCATAAAGAGCATGCTAGAAATAGGGAGTATTTCTTAGGTGATAAGAATGTCAACCTTAGGGATAAGGAGAAATTTGGGACTAATGTCTCTAAAAATATTCTACCTATGGACAAACCTAGATCGACCAATTCTAGACCTATCCTTCCTAGGGAGACCATTAGGAAGATAGAGGATCACCTATGCATCAACCCTAAATGAACTAGGCATATGCCTAGGAAGTCTCATGTCCAAAGAATAAATGAAAAATAAAAAATTGGACAATTAGAGTTAGAAAATCAAGCCTTGAGGTCAAGGCTTGAAAAACTTGAAAAGACTCTTGCAAAAATGCAAAATCAAATTCAAGGGTCAAAGGATCAAAAATCTAGGTCTAAGAGTCAAAACCTAGGTTTTAGGAAGCAAGGTCCAACCAAGGGAAAGAAAGGTTTGGGTCACAAACCTAAGCCCAAGGAGGCCTATCATAGTGTTTCATTCGATTATGGAACACAACCTAGGTCTAGAAGACCAAGGTTACTAGGGAAGTCATCCCTAAGGATAACCAAGGTGTGTGCCTAGTGGCTAGGGTTTCGAAGAAATTGTTAGTAATATATGAGAGATGTCCTAAGGCAATCGCCTTATGTATGAACCATTTATATGATAAATGAAGATTCACTATTTGAGTATACATGTTTTATGTATTTGATTGGATCTTAAACTCATTTACTGAATGTCCACGATACGATTCACAGTATGAGAGAATTTGTGATTTGATCACAACTAGTGAGTATCTCTACATGTGTAATTGTGATGTATCGGAATTATCCCTAGTCGATGAATTGATGGATTTGGACACCATCAATTCTGTCAAGACTAGCACGAGGTATACTCCTTGGTGTATCCAAGCAGCTGATTCTCACTGGCTGGAGACATTGTGATGTCCGGAGTTAATCGTGGATGCTAGTTATGGTAACTAGTTCATTGGAGTGACCAGCCGTAAGACTTCATATGGTTCTCTGCATATATAGATATGTCAATGAAGTTCTTACTGTGACTTAAGTGCGATGTTCCTTTGACTTGCGGTATTCAAGTCATCTTGATCATGGAGACTTATGATTTGACATCTTAAGCAAACATCTCCGAGGAGATGTGGACCCGGGATGATTGGGTATAAGTCGAAGTAATCGAAGGTGTTTGAATAGCCTATAAAGGATTCACCACTCCTTGCGAGGAGATGTATACCCATGGCCTCTCGTCGGATTGTTACTAAAGTCTTTGGCCAAAGCATTACATGTTTAGAGTAAAGTACTCTTCGATACATGTGGAGTAACTAGAATCCGTAGGACGAGGAAATGATACTTGGGCTAGGTGTGACGTAGTCAGCCTAGTGGGGACTGACACAATAGACCATGTCCTGAACCAAGTGGGTATAAGATGAGTGAAGGGAATGGGGCACGATTCATTCGAGCTCTTGAAGGGTTTGAAATAGTTCGATCAACCGTTGATCTTTTTCTGGTTAATTGGGGATCATGATGTACTACTAGGTGCCACTCATGATCGTTCTATAATTAATGGTTAATTATAGACGGCCAACATAAACCGAGAACCTATTTGGTCACACGCACAACGAGTGTAATCCAAAGGATTTAAAACGAGCTTGAGAATGGGATTCTCAGACCGAGAGAAACTATGTTTGGTTGGACCAAACATAAAGCGAGCATGAAATTGTTTCAGTCGCAATGGAAGCGTGGATGGACAGTGTCTTATGAAGACGTAATGGATGGACCAAAATGGTTTGGTTCTAATCCAATGGATAAGAATAAACCAAAGGGTTTGGTTTATTTTAAACGAATGAACCAAAAGTTGGTTCGGTTCGTTTTAACTTAAAATAAACCATCATGGTTTGGTTTATTTTAACTTATCTTAATGGAGCGGGTTAACGGGCTTTATGGATATGATCCATTAACCATTAAGAGAATTAGTTCTCTATAAAAGTGGGCTTAAGGGATTGTTAAACCCTAACTAATCCAAACCCTAGCCCCCCCTTGAGTTGCCGCCCACTCCTTGGAGGAGTTTTGGCGCCAATCCAAGAGCACGCCACCCAGCCTTGTGCCCGTCCAAGACCCTTGCGTCAAGCTCCAGCCGGTGAACCTCCGGCGACCCTCCGGTGATCTCCTATAGGTTCGGCATCAAGGTGAGCCTTTTCTCTCCTTGTTTTGGCCGGCGCCTACTCCTCCACCAAGCTGTCCAGTTTTCTGGACAGCTTCTTCTCCTCTCGTCGGAGCGTCGTTTGGACGACGGTTAGTGCTCCGACAGCGGCTAACATACCGGGGATTTGATCTCCGGTAATCCTCTGAGGTGGAGGACGAAGGATTCGTCAAACGGTTGACGAATACCTCTCCGGAGAAGCGAGTTTTGAGAACTCGTTTTGGATCCGAATTTTGATTCGGATCGTGATCATCTCTCGATCACGTCGTCTTCAACACGAGGCTAGTAACCCGTACGAAGACGAAGCTCGTGACTTAGCGAAGTCATCCCGAGGAGCTCGGCGTGGATACGGATAGAGACGATTCTTACGAGGATCGTTCCGGTTGATGCCGTTCCTGCTACACGTCATACGAAAGGTATAACGTAGATAATTTTCTTTATTGCAAATTTTAATTTACGGTTATGTCTACACTTGTTGTAATAGCATGCGTGTGTTGTGTGTGTTGTAATAAATATAGATTTATTATTTTTAATTGCTTCCGCTGTGCTCATGTTTACGAAACATGATCGAACACACACACGCCGCGGTGCCGGAAACCCAACAGAAATCTAGGGAAACCATTAAGAAGGTTAAAGGGGGAGTTACCTCTAGATTTGACCTAGGCAAAACCCAAATGACCAAGGCTTCAAGGCCTAGGAGGGGCATTAGGAGGATATCTAGGGAAGTTATCCCTAGCGAATACCTAGTAAACCCAAGGAGCTCCAATAGGTATTGGGCTCCTAGGAGCGTGATCGATTCACGCTAGATGAGTTTAGGTGTGCCAACCTTGAATGAATGGGTAGTTAACCTAATCATAGTAAAGGTGACACTTTAGGTCACTTTCAAGGTTATGGATACCTTGGAAGTAGGTTTGAATTTAAATCCTAAAAGGGTTTAGGATGTGCCAATATATTTTTTGAATTATGAAAAATCAATTAAATTGACACAATTTAGGTTTAGAGGTTGATGTGTGTCATTTTGGGTTTTTGGCACACTTGGGAGATAAACTAATAATATGACAAAATGGGCTTAATAATGACAAATGACAACTAATATCAAAATTTAGGTATTACATAGCTTTAGACTTTATTGTCATGCTTGATTTGCCATATAACATGTCATGACATCATATTCATTTAAATCATATAAATGTCATGATTATGTTTAGGGTTTGTCTTTTAGTGTCATGTAGATTTAAATTTAATTATATGTCATGACATCATGATCATTGGCCATGCTTTATTTATATCATCATTTATGCCATGATCATTTCATGCATTAATAAAATTGAATTAAGGACATATGACATGACTTGAAGTCCCATGTATAAGGGAATCAAGTAGTGTTGCCTTAGAAAAATATATGAAACCCTAGTCTAGGATGAACAACACCCACATCTCATATTACATTGACATGTATGTGTATTGATACACTCTAGATACATGTGAGATGCAAGGATATGAGTTAAGTTCAAGGTGCATAATTTTTGCATCTAGATGAATTCAAATTCATCTAAAATCATGTGTGGATCATTGGGAAAGCTTATGTTCAAGCCATGTACATTAAGCCCAAAGAATATGATCAAATATAAGGTTTTAAAAACATTTTAAAATCAGTTTAAAAATCCTTGGTGAAGTCTATATTTTGATAGCAATTACCATTGATGAAGTTGATACAAAGTGATCTAAAACATTGAAGTTTTTCTTTACTTTTGATCTTTGTGTCAATTTCATTATTTTATGGGTAAATTATTTTTCAAATATTTTTCTCCCATTGTATTGGTAATAAGTATTTTACGTATGAATTTTCATGATTTTTTAAAATACGTAGAATTACTTATCAATTTTTTAAATTCGATTCTGATAATTGAAAATCAGAATTTTCAGTTATCAGTCGACTACAATAGATGACAGTCGACTGATGATGAGCGGGAGTCAACTGTTGCCTGATAAAGTCGACTGCTAGGCTGATTTCGGGTAAACAAGATTTGTTTAGCCTAATTTCAACTATGTTAAGGTTTCCTAACTACTCCTAACCCTAGGATATACTTTGAAAAATATTGAAAAGGGTGAAAATTCATTGGATATGGATTCGGAGAGTTGTTAGGATGATGTATCAATTTTAAGGTGTGGGAAAGTTCAATGTTGAACTTTGGACCTTAATTTTGATGGTTTAGAGTTTCTATTGGCTTAGGGACTCTCCAAGGCCATTGTTGGTGCAATGATCAAGGGGGAGGTATCCATCATGGAATGATGGATGTATTTTCCCTCATGAGGGGGAGAAATGAGAATTTGAGATGTCCAATTTGGAAATTGAGAGAGTTTATAGGATTGTCTCTCTTGAGTGATATGGGACTTATCACTAGGAAGATTGTACACATCCTAGGTGTCTTTGGACCAAGGGGGAGATTGTAAGACCTCATTGGATATGAGACATTGACCTCCTTGGGTGAACCTTTTTGATGTATGTCAAAAAGGGAGAGAATGTATGGAATTGCCAATTTGGGATAATTGGTAAGGGAATTTGAGTTAGGGACCTAACTCAAGTGTGTTTTAGTCAAACATCAAAAAGAGAGAGATTATTGGTGCAATCGACCCAGGTCACGATTGACCAGACTTGAGTTTGACTCGAGTAGTATTTTGATGTGTGACATGGATGTTTGACATTGATGTCTGACAATGTGTTGGGGAGATTGCTGATGCAATCGACCCAGGTTAGTATTTGATGGTTGACGATGGTTTGACCATTGTTATGGGAGAAGTCCAAGTCTTATGTACTTGTCATGAAAAGTCCAAGCTTGAGTCTTGGCATGGAAAGTCTAACATGGTTTGGCGAGGAAAGTTCAAGCATGGGTCTTGGCATAGAAAGTCCAACAAGGGTTGGCAAGGGAAAGTCCAAGCTTGAGTCTTGCCAATTGAGAAGTCCAAGGGGAATATTGGCGGCATAAAGTCCAAGGGTGGAGTCTTGGCAGCATAAGTCCAATGGTTGGTGGTGTAAAGTCCAAGCGGAGTCTTGGCAACGTAAGCCCAATGTGCCTTGGCGTTGTAGACACCGTTAGCATGACAATAGCCGATAGAAGCACCTGAAGGCTAGTGTATTGAAAGTCATGGATGACTTGGAGGGATCCGATAGGCGTGAGGATGATGGAGGTGGCTAGAAGGCTTAGGTCTAGGCTAAGGGTGGTCTAGCAAGTATGGGGGACCATATTTGGGTTAAAAATCTCATGTTTGATGTGTATCAGTCGATTGGGACTATGGTCAATCAAATGATGGGAGTCAACTAGGGTTTGACTGTGGGAAGTTCCCTGACAGTCGACTGCCAGAGTTGGGTAGTCGACTATTGGCATTAGCAGTCGACTGATCTGGTGATCAGTCGACTGATGATCAGGTTTTTGGGCACAGAAAGCTCTCCAGTTGAGTGATCAACCCGAGCACTCGACTGATTGTGTTATTAGTCGACTGATGGGTATAATCAGTCAACTGATGGTCTATCCATAGGACTTATCCGACGTGGCTCATGCCGTTGTGAGACAACGGCTACAGGTGCAGTCGACTGATGGTCCCGATCAGTCGACTACTAGGCGAAATCTAGCCCAAGGAGTAGCTTTAAAGGGAGCTTGTGGAGGAAGGATTTGGCACCGATTCTTGGACGTATTTGATGTGATTTGTTGCTGCAAATCAGGGTCTCCAAGTGGAATTCAAGCAACCAAAGATCAAGCAATCAAAAGAGCATTTGTAAAGTGTTTTTTCCTTTTCTTCCAGTGTATTTCATATTTGTATTTGCTTGTATCTATTCGTTTATTGTTGTAAACACTTGTACAAGATTTCTCCGCCTCCGACGTGTTGTTGAGAAGGAGTTCTATTAGTGGTGTTGTCATCACTCGAGCTTGTAGAGCTCAACCCGTGGAGTAGGAACCATTCGGTTCCGAACCACGTTATATCATGTTGTATTATGCTTGTGTGTATTTGTTATTGCTTTATTTCCGTTGTGCACTAATCAACTTCCATCTACGATGACGCTATTCACCCCCCCTCTAGCGATCACGAAGGTGCCTATAAATTAGAGTGTTTAGTATAGGAAGATGTCAAAGTGGGTCATGTAGGGTCGATGGCATTTTGCTAGAGGGGGGTGAATAACGATTTACGCTTGATTCGATTGATTTCGTGCTTGTCTACAATAAGTTAGTACGTAGCAGAATATAGAAATAAAATGCATAATAAAGACATACAAGCATAACACAAGAGATTTAACATGGTTCAGAACTAGAGTTCCTACTCCACGGGGCGAGCTCTAGTGATGCACACCACCACTATCAAACTTCTCTATCTTGAAAAAACACTCCGTATGTAGAAAAACCTCTTACAACAAGATTACAATAGTAATACACGAAATACAACCAAATACAACAAGTATACTAAGCAATAAGCAAATACAAGTAAAGAAGACTTTACACAAATAACTTTTGATTGCTTTCTAGTTGGTTGCTTTGGATTGCTCTTGAAGGTATGAAATGCAACAACACTTCTCCTTCAAAATCACCCCAAAAATCTTGGCTAAAATCCTCCATAAGCTATTCCATTTATAATCGACATCGCACTGATTTTGCGTGTAGCACTTGACTACCCAAAAGCACAAGTCGACTACTTAAAGGCACCAATCGACTGCTCACCTATCTGTTGTCTCACAACGACTCCATCCATGCTGGAATCTGTCTAACGAATACACCATCAGTCGACTATCATTACCAATAGTCTACTGCTGCTAGTAGTCGACTAACTAGTTGACTATGGAAGAATTTGTGCATCGCATAAAGGCTATCACGATCGTCATATATGGCGATCGCTTGCATACGGCAATGACCGCCACAACCTTAACCAAGCAGTCAAGCCTCAGTTGTCTCCTTGACTAGTCGACTGGTCATAATCACTGTCGACTGCTACGAGTTGACTAGCTTTTCAAGTGTCAAACACTCGGCAGTCAACTGGTCCATAACCCAAGTCAACTGGTAAACCTCAAACATGAGGTTTAACCCAAGTATGATCCCCTCATACTTGTACTCATCTACAGTATAGACCTAAGTCTTCTAGCCACCTCCATCAGCCTCACGTCTCTTGGATCCCTCGAGTTCACGACTCTTCATCTTTCATGTTTGCCTTCAAGTGCTTACATCGACTATGTCATGTTAACCTGGTCCTTTGTCAAGGTTTATTTGGACTTATGCTGCCAAGACCGTATGCTTGGACTTTACGCTGCCAAAACTTCACCCTTGGACTTTCTTGCCAAGATCCATTTGGACTTACGCCACTAAGACTACATGCTTGGACTTTACGTTGCCAAACCTACAAACTTGGACTTTCCCTTTGCCAAGTACCCATGACTTGGACTTTCCAATTATCAAGACCATGCTTGGACTTTCCGTGCCAAGACCATGCTTGGACTTTCTAATTGCCAAAGTTCACTTGGACTTTATGTTTCCAAGACTACACACTTAGATTTATGCTGCCAAGACTTTACTTTTGGACTTCCCTTGCCAAATATCCATATTTGGACTTTCCTTTCCAAGTATCCAAACTTGGACTTCCGAAGTTGATTGCTCTAACAATCTCTCCCAAATAATCTCCCCTATATGACTTTGGATATCCTAATCATCCACTAGTCATATGGTCATCATATGATCAAATTATATTGTCAAACAATGGTCAAATCCATTGTCAATCCATTATCAAATATCAAAATCCTACTCGAGTCCCACTCGAGTCTGGTCAACATTGATCCGGGGCCTATTGCACCAATAATCTTTCCCTTTTTGACGTGTGACAATGCCTTTAAGTTAGACTAATAATAACACTTAACTCTTCCAATGTCAAAGAATAGTGAAGGTTTACCCAACTTAAATCTCACTTCTTCCCCTTTGTCATACATCAAAAAGCCTACTAAGGTTTTCAATGCCTCATCTCTCAAAGAGATCCTACATTCTCCCCCTTGGTCCATAAACATCTTGGATGCTTCACTCTTCTTAGTGATAAGTCCCATATCACTAAATGAGAGGCAATCCATAATGAAGATTTACCAAATCCTCACTTCTCTCCTTTTGGTCAAAATTGTATCCATCATCCCTTGATGGACACACTCCCCCTAAAGGCTTGCTCTCTCTTAACCATTGAACCAACAATGTACTTGGATAGTTCCTAAGCCAATATGACACTTAAACCATAAAAAATAAGAGTAAAAATTCAAACTTGAACTTAAACTTCCCTTAAGATTCGATACTCCACCTTAAATAACTCTCCTAATCATTTTCAATGATAATTTCACGCTTCCAATACTTTCCAAAGCATATTCTAGGGTTAGGAGATGTTAGGGTATATAGGGGTACTGATAATTAGCTAAACAAACTTTGTTCATCCAAAATCAACACCATCAGTCGATTGGTTTCTGTAGAATTGAGAAATCAGATTCAGAAATCGAATTTTTGAAAGCATAAGTAATTATACATAATTTGAAAAATCTTGAAAATTCATATGTATATTAATTACATCAAATACAATGGGCGAAAAATATTTTTATAATAAAATACCCATCAAATTGAGGTATTGATACAAAGTTCAAAAGCATTGATAACTTCAATATTTTGGCCTAACTTGTATCAACTTGTTCAATGGTGATTTCTATCAAAAGATAGATTTCACTAAGGTTTTTCAAAATGATTTTAAAATATTTTTAAATCTTATTTTGAATCATGGTCTATGGGCTAGATGTACATGACTTGTACATTAGCTTTCCTCATGATTCATCAATGTCATATTATGAGTTTGAGTTCATCTAGATGCAACATCTATGCACCTTGAACTTAACTCATTTCCTAACATCTCACATGTGTCTAGGGTGTATCAATACACACACATATTAATTTATGGTCTTTGTGAGATGTGGGTTTCTGTTCTTCTCTAATCTAATGGTTCATGCATTTTATTTAGGCAACTCTATTTGATTCCCTTATCATGGGACTTCAAATATGTCATTGTCCTTAATTTCATTTTATTAACCTTAATGCATGAAATATGATTATGGAATATAATGATTGCATAATTTAAATCATTTGTCAATAATCATGATGTCATGACATAAAGATAAACCTAAATAAAAACATGACATATTACCCTAAGCATGATCATTACATTTAAATAATCAAATGAAATAGGATGTCATGACATGACATATGACAAACAAAGAATGAAAAATAAACTATAAAAGTATAAGAATACTTAAACTTCAAGCTTAATTTCCATTTACTAGGGTTAAACCCCATTTTCTCATAATGCATCAATTACCCAAGTATGCCAAAAATCTAAAATGGCACACCATTGACCCTAACCTATCTTGTGCCAATTTGATTGACTTTTCAAACTTCTCAAATTCTATTTGCACATCCTAAAATATTTTAGGATTAAAATCTAAACTCATTTCCAAAGTATTATAATACTCCAAAAATATCACACAGTGTCACCTTTACCATAGTTATGTTAATGACCCATCCATTTAGGGTTGACACACCCTAAACCTCCATGGCTAAGAGTGGAATCACGCTCCTAGGAACCCAATACCTATTGGAGATCCTTGGGTTAATTAGATACTCATTAGGGATAACTTCCCTAGCTACTCTCCTAATGCCTCTCCTAGGCTTTGAAGCCTTAGTCATTTGGGTTTTCTCAAGATTAACTCTAGGGGTAACTCCGCTTGTAACCTTGCTAGTGGCTTTCTTAGGCCTTTTATAGACCTTAGTCACTTTGGTCTTCCTAAGATCAACTCTAAGGATTGTCTCCCTTGTGACCTTGACCTTCCTAGACTTAGTATTTTTTCCATAATAAAATGAAACACTATGGTAGGTTGGCCTATCTACCTTGGACTTAGGTTTGTGACCAAAGCCTTTCTTGTCTATAGATGGTTCTTGCCTCCTAACACCTAAGTTTTGCCCACTAGACCCTTGAATTGAATTTTTCATCTTATTAAGGGGTTTTTTCCAATTTCTCAAGCCTTGACCTCGAGACTTGATTTTTCATTTCTAATTTTCCAATTTTTGATTTTTCATTGACCTTTTGAGAATTCTTCTTCCTAGGCACATGTTTAGTCTTCTTAGGATTAATGTCTAATTTTTCAACCTTCCTATCCTTAGATGTGGTTGACTTAGAATTGTTTTAAGACAAACTAACATGTTTAGCACCTAAGCAATAATATTTATTATTATTTCTATCATGCTTGTTATCACGAACAATTGCAAGTGAATTCAAAACATTCCTAGCATGCTTTTTATCATTACATGAATTACGAGCATTATTAAAATATACCTTAGCGTTTGCCTTAGCTCCCCTACATGTGATGCTCCTCTTATGTCCTTCCTAAGGTGACTCTCCTTTAGATATTGACTTTTATAGTGCCTTTTTTGTTGGCATTTGAAATACACTATGTATTCCTTGCCTTTTCATGTCGGGGCTCCGACCTCCTTTGCCTTCTCCTTCCCCTTGGGTACTTGAGTCGTCTTCTTGACCCTTTTTGGACACTTACTTTTATAGTGCCCTATTCCTTTACACTCAAAATACAAAATATAATTTTTATTTTTAATACATGCATTTGAGTTACCTAGCTCGGCAAGGGAAGCTTGGTTGGATTCTTCACTTCTTCCGGAGATTGATGGTTCCTCTTGCTCTTGCTCTGACATTGAGGATGGTCTCTCCTCCCCCTCAATCCTAGAAGTGGAGACTCCTTCAATCTCTTCTAACGACCTGGATGTTGAGCATCTCTCAACTTCTGAATCCTTAAGCTCTTGGGATGATGATGTGCTTTTTTTCTTGATCTTGAGAGGATGAACACTCCTCTTTGGACTCCTCTACTACTTGTGTCGGTGAGGGATCTTCATGGAGCTTGACTAATTTGTCCCATAGCTCCTTAGCATCCCTAAATTATACTAAAGACATCGTTAGGTATTAAATTTAATAGCATTTTTGTTACCTTGTCATTGGTTTCGAATTTTTAGACTTGCTCCTCTGTCCACTTCTTCTTCTTAAGAATTTTACCCTTCTTGTCCATGGGAGCTTCAAATCCTTGCATCAAAACAAACCAATTTTTTATTTCACACATTAGAAAATGTTCCATTCTCACCTTCTAATATGTGAAGTCTTCGTGGTCGAAGGAAGGCGAAACCGTGATGTCATCTCCCAATCTATCTTGAAACTCCATTTCTTCTAGCGCATGCGCTCTCTTGGCGATGAGTCCGTAGAAGAGAAACCTTGCTCTGATACCAATTGTAGGGTTGGTAATCAGGGTGACTTATTATTCTGAGCACACCGGGCTTTGATACCAATTGTAGGGTCGATGACATTGTGCTAGAGAGAGGGGGGGGGGGGTGAATAGCGATTTACTATCGATTCGATGGATCTCATGCTTGTTCACAATAAGTTAGTGTGCAACAGAATATAGAAATATAATGAACAATAAAGACACATAAGCACAACACAAGAGATTTAACGTGGTTCAGAACTAGGGTTTCTACTCCATGGGATAAGCTCTAATTGAGCTCTAGTGATGCACACCACCACTATCAAACTTCTCCTTCTCTGAAAACACTCTGGAGGTGGAGTAATATCTTACAATGAGATTACAACAGCAATACATGAAATACAAAAAGTACACTAAGCAATAAGCAAATACAAGTAAAGAAAACTTTATAAAAAGAGCTTTAGATTGCTTGCTAGTTGGTTGCTTTGCATTGCTTTTGAAGGTATGGAATGTGACAACACTTCCCCTTCAAAATCGCCCCAAAAATCTTAGTCAAAATCATCCATGAGCTTCTCCATTTATAACTTGCATCGGCCTGATTTCGCACCTAGCAGTCGACTGCCCAAAGGCACTAATCGACTGCTCACCTATCCATTGTCTCACAACGACTCCATCCACATTGAAATCTGGCCAACGAATACACCAATTATCGACTTCCCTTACCAGTAGTCGACTGCTGCCTAGTAGTTGACTAGACCATCGACTATGCAAGAATCTATGAACTACTATAGTGCCATCAGTCGATTGCCCATACATGGAAGTCGACTGCAACAACCTCAGTCGAGAAGTTGAGCCTCAGTCAACTCCTTGACTAGTCGACTGGTCATAATCCTAGTCGACTGCTCTGAGATGACTAGGCTTCTGAGTGTCAAACACTCGGCTAGTCGATTGGTACATAACTCCAGTCGATTGGTAAACTTCAAATATGAGGTTTAACCCAAGTATGAACTCCTCATACTTGATACTCACCCATAGCCTAGACTTAAGTCTTCTAGCATCAGCCTCACCCCTCTTGGATCCCTCGAGTCTGTGACTTTTCATCTTTTGTGTTAGCCTTCAACTGCTTCCATTGGCTATATCATGCTAATCGGGTCCTTTGCCAAGGTGAATTTGGACTTATGCTGCCAAGACTATTGGATCGAGCGGATCGCTAGAAGGGGGGGTGAATAGCGATAAAAACTTTCGTTCATTTCAATACTTGAGTTACGCAACGGAAAGAATAAAACAATAAAAATAAAGAAGACAAGAGGGTTTTTTACTTGGTTTGTAGCCTATGACTAGTATTCCAAGGCCCTAGTGGTCCTTGACCATGCACGGAGGGCAAATCACTAACGAACTCCTCCTCGTTAGAAGTAGGAGTTAATCAAATACAAAACCACGAAAAGGATCGAGATAGAGGGACACTCTCCCTCTTCTTGTTACAATAAAAGCACAATAATGAACTTAAGTACAGATTGAAACTATAAAAACACTTTTACCGATGACTCGTAGATGAAGAAGATTGAGCTCTAGTCGTTGTTTCTACAGTGCTTCGTCGTAGGGATGTCAAAGAGTCGTAGCATATCGGAAGCACTTGGAGGCTTTTAGAATTGATGAAAAACCCTTAGAGAAGCCCTCCTTTTATAGCTTTTGAGCCCCTCATCGAGTGGGTCTTCAGCAAATCAAAATTAGGCACCAAGCTCCTTCGAATGAGGTGATAAGGTTTGACTCATCGAAGCTGATCCTTAACCATCAGTCGACTGATGGCCATCATCAGTCGACTGATGGCAGCGCTAGTCGAGTCTCAACACTCAGCAGTCGACTGATTTAAAGTAGTCGAGTGGCTCTTGTGGGCAGTCGACTGATGCTTGCTGAAATCACAAGTTAGCTTAATAAAAACATAATTTCGACGGCCGCCGACCATCAAATCTCAAACTAGACCATCCATGGGATATCTTTGGTCAGATCTACGCTTAAGACCATCCCCGTAAGGAGGATACGACCTCACTTACGCTCACACACACAAGCTTACCTCGATACTTACCTTGTAGCTCTTGCTTCTGACCTTCCACTCGATTCCTTCGGCTCCCTCCGAAGTTACTCGAGTGTCACCCGACCACCGCGACTTCCTTCGGGTGTCGCCAGCCTTCAGCTCCTGCTTTAGCACTTTTCTTCACACTCGATTAAGCTCGTGAGATAACGATGTAATCTTAACTTTGCGTCTTTTGCCATAATCAAAACACTGGTTCAATCATCTGGTGCCCCTGCACCAACAATCTCCCCCTTTTTGATCTATGGCAAACTTACACAAAGTTAAGGAAAAATATAATGTGGAAAATGAGTAAATGTAAACGATGCACTCATTATAATCAATTCCCCCTTAACCTTAGGTGAGGTTAATCTTAAACATTTTAAATTTTTGTTTAAATTTTTGTTCTCCGTTCTCCCCCTTAACTTGTGCTCTTCTTTCCCTTTTGCCATAAATCAACAAAAAATTTGGGGTTGTATATAAAAAGTAGGGGTTTTTAACAAAAAGTAGCATGCATAAAGATTATCTAACATGAGTCCAAGCATGTGTCTCGATTTGCTTTGGTTCCAGGTATAACCCTCTGCACCAACAATATAAGTCTTGAGACTAATTTGATATAAAATTAGCTTTAAGTTTCAAAATACATATACGCTAATAAATTTTGAAAATATATAACCCTTAGGGTTAGTTTGCTCTCCCCCTTAATCAAGTATACAAGGTATAAAAGAGTTAGGGAGCGCTAAACATTGACCTAGAAGGTTGTATATTTAGAGTTTTGTCCGAGTATAAGTGAACGTTTAATCTCGATAGTTTGAAAAATAGATAACATTTTTAAAAAGATTATGTAAGTGAAATTGTTCCTTATTCATCTCACCCATTCTAAGTGTCTTAGAATTGGTTCACCTTATATGTTGTGTGAGATGATTCCAATTTTATCTTGATTGAATTTAATGATTTGAAACTGGTAACCTTGTGTTAGATTCAGATTTGATCCTAAGCTCATCAAGTCACCGTTTCAAGATCTTGGCTTCTAGGTCGTGGCGAGGCTCAGGGGCCTTCTTTGATCGAAAAAATGACAACTTCCTTAGATAAAGCCAATTTTGAGAAAATAGTAACATGACTCACCTAAGACCACTTCCTGGTCTAACTAGTCTAGGATACGACGAGGTAGCTTCAGCTAGTTCCATGATGTGAGCAAAACATATAGGGTTTTAGGAGTAGTTTTCACTCACATCTCATTACATTTTATGTTTGTTTCATGCATATTTCACTTTGTTTTGCAATCATTTCATATTTTCTGGTGCGGAGATATACTTTTTATACTTTTGTGTGCAGGATAGCATTACATGGGAAAACAGTGCATTTTTGGAGCAAAAATGGAGCAATTTGTGGAGAACGGGCCTTAAGGAACATGCACTGGCCATGCCCTAAGACTTGGGCATGTTTTCGAAGCGAAACGGAGGCTCCAGGAAAAGACATGGCTAAGCTGTGTGAAAACACACAGTCGTGCCTTTTTTCCAGCTTATTTTTCATCCCTGATTTTAGCGTTTTCCAACCTTGCACACGGCCTAGGCGTGTGAAATTCACACGACCGTGTGGTGGCGCCACAAATTCGATGAAATAGGGTTTTTCAAGCATTTATGGAAAGTCGGAGCCACCTCTATATATAGGAAACTTGTCTAAGAGGTGAGGGATCATAAGGGAGTCGCCCTAGGGCTCCCAAACCCTAGACGGGAGAGGCACGATGGCTAGGACGACACGTCGAAGCTCTAAAAAGCTTTGGGAACTCGCAATGGGGAGGAGGAATGCCGCTGGAGGTCCACACCTTGCACTTCAACGCCGGAGAGAAGACCACGAAAGCATTGTAATCCTTTGTTCCTGTGTTTTATTTCTTATGTATTCGAACATAAACATGCTTTGTGATTCTTCCTTCATATACATGGAGTAGTTCTTTTGATTCTAGGATTAGGGAGTTGCTTGTGTGCACATTACAATGTTGGTTCATGTTAAATTCTGCCTTTTAGTTTAATTTGGCAATTGGTAGTTGTTTTTACTATATCTATGCATGTTTGGTTTCTACCTGTTGTGCTTAGGAGATACGAGGGGTGACAACCCTCGTATCTAAGATTTAGGGAATTTTATATAATGAACCTAGGGGTAAACCTGATCCCCTGTAACCGTGGGTAGAAGGATGCGATGGAATTAGAAACGATTCATCGTAGAGATTGATTCGGCATCCTCGTACCATCTATCCCATCCATTTAGGTAGAGATAGCTCTCGGTAGATTTGGCGGCTCATCGGGAGAGTGTATGATGTCCCTTCCATAAAACCATATCTAAACGTCTAGACAACGCCAATTGACAGCATTATTATGTGACACACAAGCGAAATCGAAGTCCTAGAATCACCTTTGAAGACCTCGGCACGCTCCCTTCCTCTTCCGTGTGACACCGTATAGAGTATAGTCCATCGACATCCTCACCAATCGAAACCTCTTAGAGTTACGTCCGAACAATTACATCCATTGAACATATCGATATTCGAATCCCAGTCCCTGTGGGATCGATAATCTTTTATTTGTGGGCGTTGAGTGTGAGCACACACTTCGAGTCCTCGATGGCCTCCGTCGCGAGATTTGAGGTCGCGATCGCGTGCATCAAGTTTTTGGCACCATTGCTGGGGACTGTTGATTCGATATCGAATCGAAAGTGGACAGTTGGATCGGACTTAGGCTAGATTTATTTTCTTATTTTATTTTATTTTATTTCAGTTTTATTTCATTTTATATTTTTGCTATTCAATTTTCAATTTAGATTAATTACATCTTTCTTTCTTTCAGGTTTTAGTATTTTTAGTGCTTTAGTTATATATATATATATATATAAAGTAGACTCTTGCCAAGTATATATAAAAGTAGACTCTTGCCAAGCCACTGCTATTCCTTTCCTTATTTTCCTGCATATAACAATGCATTCTTTTACTCATGATTATGATCAATTTAATGCTGTGAGTTTTGGTAACATTTATTGTGAGCATTGTGATGAAACACGGCATATCATAAACGATTGTCCTAATATATTTGAACCTTCACAATTTGAACGAGAAGATGTCAACTACAATTACAACCAGTGGCCATAAGATGATTTCTATTTATATAGTTATGACCCTGGCTACTTAAACCTTCAATACTGTCTGCCTAAATCCCGACTTGAGCAGATGATGGAAGATTTCATTCAAACACAACAAACGACGAACGATGAATTCCGACAGCGGCATTCGCAGACAAAGACTCAATATTGTTTACCAAGTGAGAATGAGTGCTATGAATTTCCATGTGAATTTTATCTAGAACCAAGTCCCCACTTAGAAGCCCCGCTAGATAAATTTACTAGGGAATGCGAGGAGCATAGCCGACAATTTGTGGAGATTATGCAACGAGATCTAGCAAGAGAAGAAACCAAACGACTAGAAGGTGGCTTTGATGTTTGGATTACCCCTAATATGGCAGAGACTCACTTTGAACGAATGGATGAGGAGGACGTAGATAACATAGGAAGTGAAGAAGGATAATCCATTCAATCACCACTGGAAGAAGAACTTGAGGATTATATAATTGATTTTTTTTTTTTTGCTTTACAAGTGGTATCCAAGCTTCGCCCGACTAGTCCACTTGGCGAACCGGCCCTGCCCCACGGCCTCCGAAGAGTCTCCACCGGCCCACAAGGGTAAATCAGGAAGACGCGCCACCAAGTCGCCGTGAGGGGTTTGACGCCAATCAAGGTCCGCACCCCACACCAACCCGCTGGTAAACAGGAACCCGCCTCCGTAAGCGAGGATTATATAATTGATACTTTAATCGAGGAGTGCATTGCTTCAATCAAAACACCTCCTAATCTCAAGGGTCTAGAAGAGCCTACCTTAACCCTCACCGAAACTTTAGCTACTAATGACGAAGCCCATTTAGTGATTTGTAATCATAAAATTTTATTTGACATAATAGAATCAGTTAATCAATCTTTTGGTGAGGATATTTGTGGTGAGTTACATTATTCACAGCATATGGATGAAACAGAATATTATGATCAAACTCTTGATGATTTGTTGAGGCTAAGCTTGTTCAACCTCGAGCCAAGGAAAGCAGTGCCCAAGTATCTTGCCCCTCCATGAGCAAGATTTAAAAGATATAGTGATGGAGGGCTAAAAGGCAGGAAGCGAAAGGTGAGAAAGTATCTGGCCCCTCCACGAGCAAGATTTAAGGGATATAGTGATGGAGGACCACCAAGCAAGAGGCATAAAGTGAGCAAGTACCTTTCTCCCCCACGAGCAAGATTCAAATCCCTCAAATGAAATGTAGGAATAAGGTCGAGCTAAAAGACCTTAAACAAAGCGCTTCTTGGGAGGCAACCCAAGTTTAGATTTTGTGTAAGTTTGTTGCATTCGTTTGTTTTGAACTTAGATTTATATTTGTTTAGTATGTTGCATTTGAATTAGGACTAGAAAGAACTTGCTAGGTAGAAACAAAAATCATTTTGAACCTACACGATTGAGCATGTAAGGAGAATTCAGACCATTGTGCACCATGAGAGAGAAATGGGGGGGGCACATGGCATGGCTGTGTGTTTTCACATGGTCGTGTCCCACATTCCAGCAGTGCACATGGGCTGGCCGTGTGTTTTCACACGACCGTGTTGCGCAAGGAATAAAGGATGTTGTACCATGCATTTTCCCTCTTTACATCACTCTCCCTCTAGTCCATACATACATAGGAGCCCACCTAGTCCACGTCGACATGAGCCTGCACTCGCACCACCACCTTTTTCTACTTTTGAGCAGGATGTAGGTACATCTGCCTATGATTTTTTCAGAGTTCCGATCGCACCTCGACGACATATACGCCGAGCAGCAGACGCAAAGGCAGTGATGGGAGGAATAGAGCATTTACACGCAGGTAGAGTTTCAGGGCTTCCATGAGCACTTCTAGTAGGCCGAGGAGTTCTACAATGAGGCCCGTATTTACTTCCAGGCGGAGGCTTCCCATCGCTAGGAGGAGGCCACCTATCGCCAGGAGTTTCGACAACACATGCGTGCCCAGCAGGCACAGTGGGCCCGGGAGGAGGAGCACAGAGCAGTCGCTACATCCACCATCTCTCAGATCGACCACATGTACATGTGGCATCAACGGCTCAACTCCAGATTCTCCTAGGATCCTGAGATGCCGAGGCTACCAGACTTTCCACCTCATCCACCATATTAAAGGTTTGCTTCGCTTAAGTCTGGGGGGGGACCCCAAGTTTTGGTTTATCTTGTTTCTAGCAGTAGTTTCTTTCCTAATATTTGCATTTTAGTTAGCATTCATTTGTTCATGCATAGGTTGTTTAGTTTCTTTCAGCACTTAGTTTTTGCTATCTATAAGCTACCTCAGTAGTATTTTTAAAGTTTTCTTCCTGAGTTGTCTCCATGGGTAGCTTAATTTCATTTACCTCGTGGTATTTTATTTTATTGGCTCTGAATGAATGTTCTAGACTTACACTGGTTAGCTTCTATTTTATACATACACATGACGAACTTTCTGAAAGGGAGAGTCTAGTACATACCTAGTTATGATTTGGTGTTGTGTTTGTGTGCTTGTATTCGTGTTATTATTTTTATTATTATTCCGCTGCGCACTAACCAATTGTAGCAAGCACACGATCGTAATCCATCAACAAGCAGCGAAGCTATTCACCCCCGTCTAATGAGCACACAGGTCCTAACAAGACATCCCCTGGGGGCTAGGAAAACTTGCTTTGGCATAATCACATGAAAACACACAAAAGGAGAAGGAGAAGTTATACCTTTGAGATTCTTTCGAATCCGTCAAAATCACAAGCAAGACCAACGGGCCTTGCCTCTATCAGTATCCACGCCGGGATCACCTGAGACAACTCCTAGAGTAGCAAGCCTTTGTCTCTAATTGGTGCTAGCTAACCAGCGGAGACAAGAGAAGAAGAGAGAGGAAGATGACTCCCAAGGAAGAAAACCTAAGAAAAACTCTCTCTCTAAGGATTAGCAAGGGATCTATTTATAGATCTCTTGATTAGGTCATCTTAGGAGGCTTAAACAAATCTTATCTTACCATAATTATTTCATAATTGAGGTAAGAACAACCTAGGAAATTATCATAAGAGAAATCCCCAAAAATGATAGAACCGCGACACGACCGTGTGTCTTACACACGACCAACAGTGCCAAAAGGAATGGTCGCGCCAAGACACACGACCAGCTGTGTGTCCTTCTGGCACAACCCACGTTTTGGCCATTTTTGGCTAGAGCTAGGCACGATCCATGCCAGGTTAGGCACGACCGTGTGAGGCTCTGTATAGTTCAGTTGAGTTCGTTTAAGTGTGATATGGTCGTGCTAAGTCTGACAAGGCCATAGGCGGTTACATAGCCCTTGTTTCGCACCCCTTTTCCAACCAGATATATCCTCTCTCATTGAGAATCTCATTCTCAGACTTATTTTATATCTCGAGATCACCCGTAGTGTATGTGACCCAATAGGTTTCCAGTTATGTTGTCCATTCATAATTAACCCCATAATTATGAATAGATCATGAGTGACACCTAGCAGTGCATCTTGACCCCCAATTGATCGAAAAGTCTAGATCGACTCTAGAACATTTCTAAACCCTTCAGTAGCTACAATTGTTCGTGCCTTGTTCTTTTTACTAATCCTATACCCACTTGGGTTCAGGACATGGTCTATGTGTTCGTCCCCACTAGGCTGACTATGTCACACCTAGCCCAAGTCAGTTTTCTTGTCCTATGGATTCAAGTTACTCCTACATGTTACCAAGAAGACCATCTTCTTAACATGTTTGCTCTGGCCAGAGACTTTTGAGTAACAATCCTGACAAGAGGCCTAAGATATACATCTCCTTTATCAGGAGTGGTGAATTCTCTATGGGCTATTCAAACACCTTCGATCACTTTGGCTTATACCCAATCATCCTGAAGTTATACCTCCTATGGAGATGGCTGCGAAGAAGTCAAAGTATAAGACACCATGATCAAGGTGACTTGAATACCTCAAGTCTAAGAAAGCTCTCACTCGAGCTGCAATGAGATCTTCAACGACATATATAACCATATGAAGTCTCATAGCAGATCACTCTGATGAACTAGTTACCATAACTAGCATTCATATGTTCACTCTTAGCATCCCTATGCTTCCATTTAGTGAGTACTGAATTGTTGGATAGACCAAGGAGCATAACATGTGCTAGTCTCGCAGAATTGATGATGTCCATCTCATTAATTCATCGACTAGGGATAGTTTCAATACTTACATGATTACACATGATAAGATACCCACTAATTGTGATCCAATCACAATTTCTTTCATGCCATGCATCGTATTGTGGATTTCAGTACATGAGTTTAAGATCCAATCAAATACATAGATAATGTATACTCAAATAGTGAATTTTATTAATAACTTCTAAGATGATTGCCTTAGAACATCTCTCAATTACATCAAACTCCCACTTGTCCTACAACCAATCACCTTGGTATCTAATACCATAGGTCTCTATATGGCTCTAGAACTATTCTTGGGGAAGAGGATTTGTCAAGGGATTTGCTAGATTCCTATCAGTGGAAACTTTCTCTATTTGCATGTCTCTTCTACCTATGATCTCTCTGATCAGATAGTAATGGCGTAATACGTGCTTGGATCATTGATGAGATCATGGTTCCTTCGCCTGTGCAATGGTGCCATTGTTGTCACAGTAAATCGGTAATGCTTCAACAATTCTTGGAACTACTCCAAGTTCAATAATGAACTTCTTGATCCAGACCGCCTCCTTTGCTACTTAAGAAGCTGCAATGTACTCTGCCTCTGTAGTAGAATCAACAATGGTGTCTTGTTTGGAACTTTTCTAACTCACCGCACCTCCATTCAAGATGAATATGTATCCAAACTAAGATTTGGAATCGTCCTTATCTGTGTGGAAGCTGACATCAGTATACCCGCTCACTACCATATCACCTCCTTCATGTACCAAGAACAAATCCTTAGTCTTTCTCAAGTACTTAAGGATTGTATTGACAACCACCCAATGGTCCATACCAGGATCTGACTGATATCTACTCGTAATGCTCAAAGAGTACGATACATTGGGCATCGTATATAACATAGAATACATGATCTATCCTATAGATGATGCATATGAGATCTGACTCATACGAATCCTCTCGTCTTCAGTGCACGGGCACATAGACTTCGAAAGGTGAATCCCGTGCCTCATGGGAATAAAACCTTTCTTGGATTCTTCCATGCTAAATCATTTTAGAACTTTGTCTATGTATGTAGACTGTGAAAGACCAAGCAACCAATTCGATCTATCTTTATAGATCTTAATCCCCAAAATATAGGTTGCTTCTCCCATGTCTTTCATAGAGAACATTTTGGACAACCAGACTTTAACTGTTTGCAAAACAAGAATATCCTTTCCTATAATTAATATGTCATCAACATACAATACTAGGAACACGATCGCACTCCCACTCACCTTCTTATACACACAGGGCTCCTCATGATTTTGTGAGAAATCAAACTGTTTGATTGCCTCATCAAAATAGATATTCCAACTCCTAGATGCTAGCTTCAATCCATAAATGGATCATTAAAGCTTGAATATTTTGTTCTTGTCAATGGATGTAAAACCCTCAGGTTGTATCATATATACATCCTTAGACAGGTTTCCATTAAGGAAAGATATTTTCACATCCATCTGTCATATCTCATAATCAAAATGAGTAGCTATGGCTAGGAGTATCCGAATGGATTTAAGCATAGCTACTGGTGAAAAGGTTTCGTCATAGTCAACACCTTGTCTTTGATGATAGCCTTTTGCTTCTAATCTAGCTTTATAGGTAATAACATTACTATCCATGTCGATTTTCTTCTTGAAAATCCACTTGCACCCTATAGGCATTATGCCTTCGGGTGGGTCTACCAAGTTCGAAACTTGGTTTTCATATATGAAATCCATTTCTGATTTCATGGCTATTAGCCACCTATCCTAGTCTGAACTATTCAGTGACTCTTCGTAACTAGTGGGTTCCTCATCCTCTATGAGCAACACGTCATTAGATTCACTTATGAGAAATTCATATTTCTCAGGAATCCTATATGTCCTACGCGATCTATGAGGAAGTGGTGTATTATCAGGTTAAGCTATTACCTCATCCGAATAAGTAATCAGCTGTGGTTCTTGACTAAGCATCTCTTCTGTGTCTACAGGAGTTTCTTGAACTACGCTTAGTTCAATCTCACTCCCACTTTTTTCTGTAAGAGAAACTCCTCTAGGAATACAGCATGCCTTGAAACAAACATCTTTTGTTCCAAGGGATAATAAAATTGGTAACCCCTCATTTCCTTAGGGTAACCAATAAATAGACACTTATCAGACTTAGCCTCTAGCTTGTTTGATACTATTCTCTTCACATAAGTAGGACATACCGATATCTTCAAATAAGATAAATGAGGTTTTCTACTATTCCACATCTCATAGAGAGTAGTAGAGATTGCCTTAGTCGAGGCTCTATTTAACAAGTAAACGACAGTCTCGAGTGCGTAACTCCAAAAGGTTTTTGGAAGACTTTCATGATGCATCATTGACCTAACCATGTCCAACAAGATTTAGTTTCACCTTTCAGTCACACCATTATGTTGTGCCATGTAAGGTGGAGTCCTTTGGGACAAGATGCCATTGCCCCTTAGATAATCTTGAAACTCTTGGCTTAAGTATTCACCACCTCGATCCGATCAAAGTACTTTAATACTTTTCCCAAGTTGTTTCTCTACTTCCTTTCTAGAATCTTTAAACCTTTCAAAGACTTCAGATTTGTATCTTAACAGATACAAATACCCATATCGTGAATAATCATCGATAAAGGTAATGAAGTAGCTATAACCTGGCATGAGTTGACATTGGTCCACATACATCAGTATGTATAAGACCCAATACCTCAACTGCTCATTCTCCTTTTCCACTAAAAGGTAACTTAGTCATCTTTCCTTTTAAGCATGAAACACATGTGTCTAATGAATCTGATTCATAAGACTCCAAAATGCCAAGCTTATGCAGTTTGGACATGTGTTCATTGCTTATATGGGCAAGATGACAATACCATAATTATGAGGTTAATTGATTATCTAACTTAGTAGGTTTGCTATTTGATTCGATATTGAATATTTCGTTGGATGTATCTAACGTGTAGATTCCATTATGTAAAATTCCAGCATAAAGAACACCATTTAACGTAATGTAACAAAAATTATTACTAAATGTCAAATGATAACCTTTCTTATTCAAACATGAAATAGAAATAATATTCTTTATTAATGCAAAAATATAAAAACAATCATCCAACTCTAAAACTAGTCCCGTAGAAAGTCACAACATATAAGTACCCTTAGTTACCACAACTTTTGCTCAATTGCCAACCCTTAGATCTGCTTCTCTCTTAACCAATTTTCTTCTGTTCCTAAGCCCTTGTATGTAATTACATATATGTGAGCCACACCTGATATCTAATACCCAAGTGCTAGAAGAAACAATATGACATTCAATAACAAATATACCTGAAGTAGATTGGGCATCAGATGCCTTTTTCTGCTTTAGTGACTCCAGATATTGCTTGCAGTTTCTCTTCCACACTACAAGAAAAATGGGAAATAGCAACGAAATATTAGTGGCGAATTGATAATCCATCGCTAAAAAGAGGACTTAACGACGAATTACTTGATCGTCATAAATAATATCACATTTGCGATGAAATAGTAATATTTCATCGCAAATATAAAATGTATTAGAGATGAATTAAAAATATTCATTGCTAGCCTATATTCGGAATGAGTATTAGCGATGAAATTTAAATGTTCGTCGCTAATATATTTAAGTTTAGTGATGATATTAGCGATGTAGGATCGATGGTGGCTAGCTAGAGGGGGTGAATAGCCTTTCTTGTACGTAGATGGAAGTCGTTCATTGATTGTTCGTCTACAAACTTAATTAGCGCAAGCGGAATATACTAATATAAACAATTAAGACAAGGCAAAGTAAAGAATAGAGAGCACAAATGCTAACACCACAATGTAACGTGGTTCTCGGCCTCACTGCTAATCCATGGTCCGATTCGTCCAAGGTGAATCATGACTCAAGCTTTCCACTATTCTCTCCTTTGCACCAAGCTAGATGGAGGTAACCTTTTACACAAGAATCACTCTTCTTACAATAGAATAAAGATTAGCACAAGTAGAAGAGTAGAAAATGTTTAGGGCACTTTGGGAATTGTTAGGAGTTCAAGCATTGGCCTTCTAAAGGCCCTCACCCCTTCTCTTTATAGAGGAAGAGGATTTCTTCCCGTTAACACAGCAGCAGTCGACTAATGCCCCGATCAGTCGACTGATCCTGTAGCCGTTGCCCAATAATGACTTCTTCCACATTAGATTCCAACCAACTGCTCCCACATCAGTCGACTGATGGAGCTTCCAGTTGAGTGTCGAAAGCGAGCACTCGACTGCTCACCATTCTATGCCCGAAACCCTTGCGACTAGTCGATTGATTCTTTCATCAGTCGACTGGTGGTCTCGGCAGTCGACTGCCAATCCATGGCAGTCGACTGATGGCACATGAACCAGACTCGAACACTAGTTGAGTCACAGTCGACTTAGAGTAGTCGACTGCCATGACATGACAGTTGACTGATGTCGGGAAATCCCATCCGACACTTAGCCAATTGGCCAAGTTTCACCTAAGCACACTACTCCTTCTCGGGTTACATTCGCTCACTCTCATTCCTTGAAGTCCCTCGCCTTTGAATTTGTCTTCGTCCGGCCACGTCCCTCGAATGCGCCAAGCATACAGCTCTACAGTGCCATCATTCGCATCTCGCCCTGAAGTCTACTTCCTACGGCTTCACTCCAATGCTCCTCGTCCAACGGTCCCTCGGATGCTCCAAGCGCACGGCTTCCACAAAGCTATCCTTCACCGACTCAAGGACCGAGTCATGAGAGGTGAAACTCACCAATGCTCCATGTGCGAATTACTAAGTCATGCAAGACTCCAATGCACATATCAAATCCAATCATCCTAACTTAAACCCTTTGCCACACACATCAAAACCATATCACAGGTTGATTGCCCTAACAATCTTCCCCTTTTTGATGTGTGGCAATCCGTTTAAGTTAGGTAAACATTTGATAAAAATATTAAGGTAAGAAAGCATGTAAATAAACATGATCATCAACTCTCCCCCTTAATACATGAAACTCCCCCTAAATACAATTCTCCCCCTTACTATAACTCACTTAAAACAAAACATACATATTTCTCCCCCTTTGACACCATCAAAAAGATTAACCTAAGTTATTCAAACATACCATCAAGTCTAGGAAGAGAAAAAAAAAATACCAAAACATGCCTCAAGGTCTGATAAAGAGGGTTACTGGGCATGTTTTCAGTCGATCAGTCGACTAGTTCAGACTACCAGTCGGCTGACACTTGAATTTCAGGATTTTTTAATTTTCGAGCCGAATTTTAGAAATGCATTAAAAATTCTAAAAAATTAAAAAAATCATGAAATTTGAGGAACATATTTATTGTAAGTTCTTTTATCAATGAAAAATAGTTTTCCATGAAAAATCATTATATTTTCAAAAATTAGGCAAAATCTCAAAAGTTGAAAAATATCTAAAGTTTTGTATCAATTTTAAAGCCTAATTTTGCCTTGAAGCTTTTCAAAACATGAACATTCAGTTTATGAAACAAGAAATGTTTTTCAAAACATTTGAAATATACAACCATGATCTTTGGGCAATATGTCTATGAATTAAACATAAGACTTCCCCATGATTGGTCTACTATTGCTATTTTGATACTTTAAATGACCATCTAAATGTCATAGGCATTAGTGGGCCATTAGTATCATCCTATCATCTCACTTATGCTATGTTTTCAATCAAGGTAGCCTATAGTGAGTGTGAGATTTCCCTAAAAGTATTTGTATATACTTAACCATAA